>JAUMJM010000001.1:1200000-1800000 GCA_033558235.1 Neomorphus geoffroyi
TTCCAGGCTTAGACTGGAGAGAGAGTTTGAGATTTCAGAGTGCTGCTGTCTCGAGTGAGTGTCCATGGGCACTGCCTTGCCTAGAGGTGTGTGGCAGGGAGATTGTTTCCTGGGTTTAGAGGAAAGGCATAACATGAGCTGTACAGTTTCACTAGTGACTCCTTTGCAGGTTCTGTTACTTGTAGTTTAACTCAAGTACCCCTTTTCAAAAAAAGATGTTGGGTTTAGTATTCTAAATCATAAATAACTTGCCATGTTACTTGAAAATCTGTTACAATGATTCATTAGCTTTCCTCCCCCTCTCTCCCTGTAAGTGAAGAGATGGTAAATAAGACCTCTTAGAAGACTGAAATAATTGCTCCTTTCTGCACAAAGAAAGAGTTGGGTTTCGCTGTACCTCTACTGATTCTCTTATAAGGCCAGAAGTACATACTTGCACTTTTTCCAAATCTCTTTTCTACAATCTGGAAACATTTTGGGTTCTCCCAGCATTTTTGCAATAATTTTTTTGGTTGTTTTGCCATGGCTTATGCAGCAAATACCAGGTGTGCACGGTTTCAATTCTGGGATTTGCTCTTGGAGAAAAATAATTAACACTGGCAGGAGTTTGATTGCATTAATTCACAAAAAGAAACATGAATGATAAGTCCATAGTGGGAGAACTGCCCATATGTTACAGATTGGCTTAACATGGATGAGGCATTAAATAAACTAATTCTGAAAAATAAAAACCTTATCAGCTTTATTAATGTTGAACTCTGTGGCTTCCACTGGGACTGACATACTTAATTAAAGATGCTCTGGTCTAATTAGGTTGCACATCAAAAATACAAATACAAGTTGTTTTTTTTAAAGACCTGTTGGAGATCTAATTCCTAGTGTTGTGAATATTTATTTTAATCAGTTGGTCTCCACCTTGTTGTCAGATCAGCTAACACAGAAATACAGGGATTGTACTAATGATGTCTTGCACTGCGTGAGGCTGGCTCAGATCCCAAATGTCTGTGTAGCTGAGGAAGACAAGTGTGGTCTAGCGAGAAAGATGACTTTATTTTGAATTTTAAATCATAGTCTGATTCTATTTGACTGGCTTAATTATATTGGTGCCTAACTTATGGAGAAATCCATCACCTTCATTTGTACTGCTGCCTGTGGGATTGATTCCCCTGTGGGTCCAACCCAGCCTCTGTTGAGGTCAGTGAGAAGACTGCCATCGATTTAATGGGAGATGGATAAGAATCAATGGGCATGTTGCATGTCAAAATGGAGAAGTGTTCCTTCTTTCTACCACCTCCTAGGCTTTAAAAACAGAGTTCTTTGCCTTCTATCACACAGGACAGATCTTTCATACCCTGTGGTGTGTTGCCAAGATTTTCTCTCCATGGGCAAGGTGGAGCACGGAAGGCTTTGTTTCAGCCCCTTTGTTTCCTGTGTATGGTTCTTTCTCAGACTAGTGTTTTGGGTGGTTTTTACTAGGTTTTGAAGGTGTGGGGTTTTTTTCCTAGTTTTTAATTTTCCTTAATAAAATTGCAGCCACTTCTGACATTAGGGTTTTTGTAGGCTCAGGGCAGCAGGTCTGAACTTAACCTCCCATCTACCTGCAATAGTTTTCACCCCTGATTATGGCATTTGTGTAATCCCAAATCACTGTGAACAAAATGCTTCTGTTCCTAATGCCTGCCCAACCAGATAATTCCCACTCAGCCCAACACATCTTGTCTTTGGACAGTTGTAAAATGAGAACATTTTTAAGCTTTTTCATTAACAGAAAATTCAAGCCCATACATATTTTTTTTAATGTGCCATTGATTCCCGGTACTGTTTTGATAGTTCTGAATCTTCAGTGACACCTCGACCTCCCTCAGTGGTAGGTGAGGATTGAGATCAGTGATGTGAGGCCTGTGGCTCTTGCTGATTTTACTCCGTTTGTGAAACCTGAACCAATGTGTTGGAAAATGAACCCCCCCAGCCACAGTTTTCAGTCTGGCCTCATTCACAACAGTGCACATAGTATTTCTGAGTTATCCTTGTCACATCCTGTTGTGGAGTAACTTCACTTTTGCACATTCAATGTTAACTTTAATTTTTCCTTATGAATTGAAATAGTGCAGGCTCTTTGCCTTCTGCTGTTTGCTGCAGCAGGGTTACTCACTGTATTAGGATTTTAGAATAATATAGAACTCTTCATTGGAGAAAGGAGACAGACAATTCTGATTTATCAAGAGTGACTTAGTGTTAAATGGAGTGCAACTCAAGTTGCAGGTTGCCTTGAGCTATTTTGGCTTTGTTTCCTACTTTGCTTATTGCATGTGAGTATTTGAGTGTACATCCATACAAATCCACATCTCTCCAGGCTGAACAACTCCAACTCTCTCAGCATGTCTTTGTCTGTTGAACAAACAGACAGCAATGATATAGATCCACAAGTCGGCCTCATATTCTGTGCCACATCATCGAGAACGATTCAGGATCTCCCTTATCTGCTGGACTAACGCTATAGATGCAATTGCAGTCGATACTGGAAGGCAGCAGTGAGCAGGGGGGAGATCCGTTGCTTTGAGGACCATTGCAATTGAGACACTGGTTAGTTACAGCTGGATCTGCTCAGACACAGCATCCTGACCAACAGCCGTGGCTGCTGTGGTGGAACCTGCCAGCATCTGCAGCATTGCTGCATCCAGGACGCTCTTTGCTTGTAGACCAGGTGACCGATGTTATTTTTCTCACACTGGATCTCACTGAATGCTGTGCGTCTGTAATCTGTGGTGTGATTTGCTGCTTTCCCCAGCACATTGCTATCTCCAGGCTCTGGACAGAGAAAAGGTTTGATGTATAAATTATGAGCTGTGACAGAAAATGTGGCCTTGTATATTGAGCTGTTAATATCAGCCATCTTAGGACAGAGTGGCAACTTATCAGCAAATATCCAGCACCTTTTTTCAGATGAAGTTAGACATTTAGGAATAGATGCACTTATTTCTATTTTATGAACACACATTGTGTTGTGGCATCTTACAGAGCTCATTTTAAACCCTGCTTCAGGGCAAAAATATTTATGGCGCGCTTTAAATAAAAAGTATTATGTGTTTTGTACAAACATATGTATCGTTGTCCCCCTGGCTGGAGCTGATGTAATTTCTGACACCAAGTGCTGTGCCTCATGCAAAATTTATAATGTGTCTGCATATGTGTCTTTGAATGAACATGTTCCTTTAAAAGCCAGACTTTCTGGCCATGGCAACCACTCACTTTTTGGTTTGAGGAACCAAAACGCTTACTCTCTGTGACTAATTGAGTGAAACTGTGCAGTGACTGGCAGCATCAGAGTCAAGGTGGCATGTTTATAGAGTCATAGAATGGTTTGGGTTGGAAGGGACCTTGAAGATCATCCAGTTCCAACCCCCCTGCCATAGGCAGGGACACATCCCACTGCATCGGGTTACTCCAAGCCCCATCCAACCGCACCTTGAACATCTCCAGGGATGGGGCAGCCACAACTGCTCTGGGCAGCCTGTGCCAGTACCTTCCCACCTTGACAGGAAAAGATTTCTTTCTAATACCTCATCAAAATTTCTCCTCTTACAGCTAAATACCATTACTCCAACCATTAACCCAAGCCGAAGGTGGTGTTCTGCAAATTGTGTTTACATTGTAGTCACTGTTATTTGTGGCTCTATATTTAACATAAATCTTCCCTTAAAGCAGCAGCAGAGCTGTTAAATGAATACCTGTCTGACTCATGGATATATAAACATCGTCTTGTTAACAGCTTTCAGTACTGAAAGTTTTCAGTTTCTAATCCATATTTATAAAGAGAGGAAAAAAACCAGTTATGTCAAGCACATACCTAAGATGGAAGGTTGTCATGAAGTTGTGATACGCTGCTGCATGGGTGTTACTGGCAGAAACTGCATCTGCTGCTCCAAGCGTAGCACTGTGCAAGCAACGTGGAGAAATGGTCCTTAAACTCATGGGTGAACAAATCAGGGTGCACAAAGATAACAAGGAAAAACCCTGCTGATATGAGGAAAATAAACCAAACCCAACCCTGAGAAACTTTCAGGGATGGATGGAGAGGAGCTGAGTGGTGTCAGGCCTTGTCTCTGGCCAATACTGGAAAGCACCTGCACAAGCCTGGGCTCCTCCGCTCACTTCCCAGGGCAGGAGCCAACAGCTGCGTCCAGGAGGTGCAACTGTTGGTTCTTGTCTCATCTCTTGGATCCATGGGTCGGCATTTGGGAGGTCTCTGTCTGCATCTTTGCAGCTCCAAGTGTCTGCTGGGAGAGGGGCAGTGGAGGTTCTGGCTCAGAGGCCACAGAACACCATTGCTTTTGGGACAACTGAGAGGGTAATGGAAGCATAATGTTGAAAGGGAAATATTAGTTAAAAATGAAAGATGAGATAGTCAAGAATAAAAGGGTTTAGAATAAAAGCACTGTTCTTCAATTGTCCTGGCCTAGCTTAAGCTCCCATGGATGTCCGTGCCCCATGCGCAGCTCTGTCACCCAGGTTTCTCCTAGGGGAACACGGCCTCCCCATGGCTGGGGTGAAGTCTGGTTGGCTCTAGTGTAGGCAAGGTAAGTTCTGAGACCGTGTTTTGTAGCACACTGATGGCCTGGTAGTCTGACAGTGACTGCCCCTTAGAACCATGCTGGGATGCTAATGAAACCCGGCAAAGCCCGTGGCGTCCCATGAGTTACAGAGGCTGGAGAGCACTGGCTATTCTGTGAGCACCAACAGCACCTTCTTGCGCAGAAAATCACTGCGCTGACCCACACAGCTCAATCTCCCAACCATTAAACCCACTAATGCCACAAATGGTGTTTGGTAATAAATATGTGTTATTTTCATGGTTTTAACTGGTCTTCTGGTTTATTTCCTATTTTATGTTGTTTAGACAGACTGATTTGGACAGTTAAAAATCCACTTAAGCATGATGCATTGTGGGTGCCTGACAGACGATAACAGTGATATATATATGAGTAGATGAATCTTTAATTAGATTTTGGCAGCACTGTCACAGTCAGGGAAAGTTTCCCCAAGTACTCCATTGAAATGGTATTTTATGCAACTTCATGTTGCAAAAGTCATTGTTAATTAAGCAGGTTACCTCAAAAGGACGTTAACCTTAATGTCATTTTTTTCCATGGCCTTTGCCCTCAGTGTCTGACTTGTAGCATGACTTACAGTGTGTATTAAAAATGTACATAAAGCGGGTAAAAATAGGCTAAAATTATAACAGAAGTTTGCCGTGGATGCTATATGTAAAACTAGTAGTAAGTGTGGAAGCAAGCCATTTGATAGATTATTGTTGTTATTTATATAGCCGAGCAAAAACGTAGTTTAGAACCAGAGAATTATTATATGATTGCATAATATCAATATTCTGTAAATTATGACTTTTACAAACACTTCAAAGTAACTGTGGAACTTAAGAAACTATTAAGCAAATAGAAAACTTATTTCCAGTAAGATCTACCTCAAATAGTTAAGGTTAGCGGAGAGGCCTGTTGGAGTCCTCTAGATACTATGGAATAGAGATTTGAAATCAGAAGCAAGTACAGTGATGCTGCAGCTAGTGCAGATGTATATCATCTTACTGTCTCCACTGCTGCCACCCTGCATCACTCCTCATACTCACCGTTGTAGCTGTGCATGGAAGACACCAAAGGGGCAATCAGATCTCCTCTCCTGGACTGGGATTGCTGTTCAGACCTTATCCAGATTGCAGAGACCAGATGTGTACACAAGGCTGGGAGTGCCAACCTGGGAGCATCTAACCAGCCCACTGGCACACAAGTGAGAGGAAAGGTTTCTCTGTGGATGCTCATGGCTTAGAGAAAAGCAAACAGTAGATGTAATGTTCCTGTATCCTTGCATTTAATGAGTAAAGATCCATTTATTCCTAAGTACATTTTGAGAAATCTCCAGTGATACTTATTGAAGTTGTGTGTGTGGATTGTTGCCCATTGGGAAAAAAAGGATTGAGGAGAGTGGTACTTTGGGAAGGGCCAGAAGGGCCAGAATGACCAGAGTATGTCAAATGTTTTCCAGTCCCATTCCTCTCAATGGCAGCAGAGCATTTTGGTTTTGATCCTCTAGAGATGAATCCTCTAATTAGCAAAATGAGGGCTGTTGAATTGATGTCTGAAGCAGTTTATCATTAATTGCAAGAAGTGCAGAATTGGACCTACCCTGCTCAGGCCATCCGTGCATATCACTAAGGAGGCCACCTGTGGGTTGACCTGTACAGAGGTGTTAGTGTGGTCGTTTTGAGTCTAAAGGCAGAATATACTACTGATGTCCTGTCTGGGCAAGTGTGGTTGCCCTTTAAAGCAAGAGTTAGGCTACAGTTTATTTTCATATGGAAATAATACACATGAAAATGCCAGAGGCATTTTACCATTCCCTTTCCATCTATATTAATTCCAAAAGCAAATGGCAACTGCCCTGTTTGAGAAGACTTGCTCCCCTCCCACGGCAGTGAGCATTTTGTATGACACTGTCCTTTGCATGTATTTTTTGAGGAAACAAAGTGTAGTGAACTGAAAAGCTTATTTATTTCTTTGCAGAAACAAGTCCTGTGGACCTTGTAAGGTGCCATTATCAACTCAACTCAGATACTAAATATCCCTGAACTGTAGGAAAATGTAACTACTTGGTTTCTCTTGCCCCTTCAAGTTTTTACTTGTTGCAAAGCTATTTGGAGTGGTTAGAGTTCATTGGTTAGAGTTCATGACTTCTCTTTTTTATTTTGGAATGAATTTTTGGCTTTATACTTGTATGTGCTGAGATTTTCTCATCAGCTTTGAGTGGAGAAAGTAAGTCTCCTTACCTCTGCTCTACCTTGTGGTATGTGAGGAAGTCTTGCTTAAGATCACCCAAGCAAATAGAAGCTTTCTATGCATGATCTTTAAGGGAGTATGTTTGGCATCTACTGGCTTAGCACTGTCATGGTAAGCCTTGTTAGGAAAAATACACCCTCCAGTGCAGTTTCAGGTAGTCATTTCCAGAATATTTAGCTGATATTGTAGTCACCCCTCTCTGTCTCCTCTTTGAGCTCTGAATTTATTTGTTTAGGCATTTAAGTCCTGTTTTAGGGCAGGAGGTTTCCTCAATAACCCAAACTTGCCTTAAGCAGTAAATCTGACATCTCTACTTGAGAGAAAGATAGGAGGCTGGCAGCACTGGTGCTGTTTATGTTGTGCTAATGGGGTTTAATGCCCTCAATGAGCAGTGCTCATGGTTTCAAATAATGACCAGCCAATAAATCTTACCAGGACAGGTGTACAAACACTACCAAAAAGAGAGTGCTGCTCAGGATCAAACTATGAAAAGAACGGTGTCCCAGATTATAGTGCAAGGTGAAACTGTTTTGTATGCTGGTACGACCTGACGACACATGGTTTTATCTTTAGCCACCAAGACTATCTGCTATCATTAATAAGATCCATATATATTTAATACTCAGGCCTGTCTGAGTTACCGTCACCTGAACTTCTGTTTTCAAAACTATTCATCTTAAGAGGGAAGGAGTGTCTCTACCAACCACTGACTTCAGTGGGAACCAAAGCTGCACCCAGAGAAATATTCTGGTCTGGCACTTGTTGGTACAGGACTCACACTACAGGTCAGCACAGCTAACGTGCGCTGAGGGACCATGCTGCCCTGCTGTTGCCCTGAGATAGTTTTCAGAAAAAAAAAATTCCCTAGAAAATTATACACCAGAACCAAATGTTGTCTTTTCCATTGTTTCTGTTTTCAGCTCTGCACTTTAATTTTCTTACTATAAAAAAAAATCAGGTTCTGGTTTTATCATTTTAAAAATGTCCACACTTCACCACTCTATTCGCACTATAGGACTCACTTTCCAGCAGATCATGCTAAGATATTTTTCAGTAAATAAATGACGTATATAGAGCAGAAGGTGGAGAGTGGGTAAGTTTAAATCAAATGTTAAAAGTCACATTAAAAACATGATTTAAATCAGTCGCTTTGTTCTAAATGGTTCATCACATGTTTAAATTGGTAACCAAATTTCAGTGGAGTTTCTGTACCTGATAATACTGTGCCAGTATTTAGTGAGCTCATGCTACGTGCATGGGGAAGAACTCGGCAGCATTTGTTTCTTAGGTACAAATTTGAGTTCTACATTCAAATGGGAGATGTTACAATCTCAGTAATGACAGCTTTCAATATGATGCATATTTTTGCTGAAGATAGCATCATCATTGTAAAGGTTGTGTGTTTGAGTGGTAATCTGAAATACCTGTACACGCTGTTCTCCCTCGAGACACCAGACTTGTGAGGTAATATACACAATCTTTCAAACTGCAACAAAACACTCATTGACTGTCAGACGTCACATGCACCCACCCCATGTCTTAGTGTGGGTTTATACCATTTGATTTGAGCAATTAAAAATTCTCGAGCCAGCAGTCAAATAGTGATGATAGTGTCAGGGAGAGTCTGCCGATGGAAAGCTTGGCAAAGTTTGTGGTTTCTGTCTTGGAAGCTGTAGGGCTTGCACATCCTTCCAGATGTCTTTTTGTTTGGCCTGTTATCATTGTACAACAGTGAGCAGCACAATACCAGTGTTTGATATGGTTATGATGTTTTCTTTCTTCTGGTTAAACTGCAGAGATAAAGTGACTGTTCAGACCAAGGTCCTGGATTCTAAATGAACAGCTAGCTGCTCCTTCATTCATCAATTTGCACCTGAATGGCAAACCAAGGCATGAAAAAGCATGGTAACACAAGGGTCTCCGTCAGCAAATAGGACCTACTTTAAATTGTGGCTCTGCTGAGAGTACTTGGCAGTTATAGAATCCCTTCTACTCAATAATTCAAAATGCTTTACAAATACTTCTGTTTTAAGCTTCTTAGCATTCTTGTGCACCAAGGAAATGTGGCTCTCCCAACCTCCAAACAGATCTACAGGAGAACAGGGCATGGAAATGGCTGTCTAAACGTGTGCCTTCTGGAGGTATCCCTGCGGCAGGCAGCTGGTGCCTAGGACAGGTACCAGGATGTCTGCATATACATCGGAAACTTACGTGGGAGTCTGACTGCTCAGTTTCAGCCTGGTGTTTGCCTTTAAGCAATGGTGTGCCTAGAAGCACTGGTGATGAGCAAAACTGATCTGTTCTAAGCAAATTGAGGTGGAAAGACACAGAAATTATCTGACTGTTCTTGATCCTCCTTCCTCACTGGACACTGATTTTTTTTTTTTTAATTTCTGAAGAAATCAGAAGGAAGAGGAAAAGCAGGCAGAACACAGCTGATTTTCTCCAGAAACAACTGTCAGGGGTGGGTACAGAGGTGACAAGAAGAAGGTGATGGCAGCCAGTCCTCATGGTTGGTGAGTGTTGATGCTGTGGTGGTCAGTGGCGGTTTTCCATGTGTGCATGTGTGGGCAGCAAGGACCCTTCAGCTTGTTTTTCTTTTGTGTGCAGCACAGCTCGTTGGCCTAGATTTTTATTACCGTGACCTGAACTCATCTTTGTACCACAGGGGAAATACTGGCAGTGTTTTACAGATCTTATTTTCTTGGCACAGAGCTAATATATCAGGCCAATTTACTGCCCGGGTGTGTTGCAAAGCCTATGTAATATTAAGTAAACACCGCTAGCTTATACATTAACTGTAACTAAAACCCTGGATAAACTTCATTCTGACTTCAGAGCTTTCCTTCTTTTTCCTTCTTTCCTTCTTTCCTTCTCAGTCACAGAGGGCCTGAGAAAAGAAGGATAATGGGGATTTTTTTGGTTTGGGGGGGTAGTGTGTTTGTTTTGGTTTGGTTTGATTTTTTGTTTGTTTGTTTCATTGTTTTTTTGTTTTTCTTTTCTACATTGAGGAAACTTTACACTGAAACTTAGCCATTCTGTTAATTCTAGGTCAAGTGGCATGTATGGTTAGGAGATTTCTGCATGGATCCTCAATTGAGTCTCTCTCTTTGTCAGAATCCCTTACCAGTTTTTAGTCTGGTTTCTTTTTCCTATTTAGTATGCAAATGTAACTGATGAAAATAAGAATCTAGATGACTGTCTGTTTTGGAAACTTGGTAACTTGGTAGAGCTGCTATGCCTTCCTATGGCTAAGAATGGCCATGGTTGGAATGATCTGCTAAAAAAAGGAAACCAGATATTTTGTTCCTTGAGTTTATGTGGGACTTCTTATCTGAGGAGTATAGTGTATTTTACCAGCAGGAATGAATTAGAAAATAAAGCTCTCATGTAAAGAAAGGGAGGCATGATATCACCAAGATATTATTTCATTTGGTGAAAAGAAATGCCCATTTTTGTCACGATACAGGTTAAAACCATAGAAATGTGATGACTGAAGTTGTAGATTTTAAGTAACTGGCCCAATATCAGACAAAAAGACAAAGCAGCACTGCAGGAATTAGTAATCTTGATTCTTAGAGCCTGAACTAGCTGAGCACTTTCTGAATGTGAGCTGCAAAAACAGTACTTTATTCATGAGGGGCAGAGCGCACAACTGGCAAACGCACCAACCAGTACATGTGCTTGTGGGACCCGCTGGAGGAATTGATACCATAGAGGTCTGGCTGTGCCCTGTCCCACCAGTACCTAACACTGCAGTGTGGGGGTTTTTGTTCGAGCAATGCTCAGCCACCTTGTGAGTGCTGGAGTAGTGAGGCACTGGTGAGAGAAAACAGTGGAATGAGTAAGTGCCAGAAACTCACAAATCCAGCCTATCAGAAGAGGTGACAAAAACACCATTGCTTTGGAAACTGAAGAGCAGACTGGTTGCTCTTGTAGTAAATGTCATCGAGGGAACCTGCTGTAGAAAGGTGTGAGCAAAAGCATTTTTCTGTGTGCAATTCATACGAAACTTTTGTCTCCAGTGTATCCGTTTCTATTATTTACAGCAGCCGTATGTTCTAGTTCTACTGAGACTTACCCGGTTCCTCATGTGATACAGTCCCATTGTCCTGAGAGCATGAAATAGCATTAATCCAAAACTGTAAGGACTTTATTTGTATTCAGGGCGTATTGCTCTGCTGAGTAAAATTCCTTCTGGATTAACTGTGAAAAAAACTTTCCAGTGGATAAGTGTTAATCTTATTGAACAGTTGTAGGAACGAAAAGCAAAACAGAGCTATTGTTTTGCTCAAGTGAATATTGATGTCACCTATTCTGTGTTTCATGATAAAGTCAGTTGGTGCGTTACTGGAAGTAATTCTCTCCTGTGAAAAAGAGCCACGTGTCACTACTGAGACAAATCCTGACATCAATGTTTATTCTGGAAAAACGATCCCATGCATTTTCTGCAGGTGTCTGGCAACTCCAAACTGAGTCATAAAAAGCATCCCATCCTTTTGTTTCTACAATTGAACCATTTTCAATTGCTCTAGATTTCTGCTGTACGAGGACAGTGTTGGTGGAAGGAATACTTACAAACTTTCCCTCTTGCCTCACATTCCTTTATGGCGTCACAAGAATTTACTGTTGTGGAGCCCTAGTTTGAAAGAGTTGCAGTCTATGCAACGTAGGCTGTGATGCTTTTTGAATTTCCTACAAAACAAAGGATTGTTTATCCTTCTTTTCCTTTCACTGGTGAGGAGGGAGGGAAGCAGACCCTCTGGGCTGTTTGCTGTTTGTTCTTCAAAGAAAGCCAAGTGAATCGTGGTTTTGTTTGTTTGGGGTGGTTTGATTTTTTTTTTTTTTATGAAGTACAGTCCAGAGAAGATTCTTTCATGGATGATGGGTAAACAGATTACATTGAATCCCATTTTTGCTTCTTTTTGAGGTATGAGTTAGATTTGGACCTGAATAGTGGTTTTTTTTGTATCTTAATTTTCTGATTGAGCCTAGAGTTCAGAATTGTACAGTGGATTGAGAGACTTTTCTGTTCTTGCCTAAGCTAGGAACAAATGGACTCTGTAGACCTGATCCATACTCCAGAGAGGACAGTGGAAAGATTGCCTTTGACTCTGGGGTTTCGATTGGACACCTGTTAGAATTACCCATTTGCTATCTTTAGATTGCTTTACAAACTCCTAATTCATATCAGTTTTTTAGATTTTGCTTTTGGAAGCTCTTATTAGAGTCTACGAAGTGCATAAATAACATTTGATTTGTACAGACAACACTAAAACCAAGTGCTCTACTTATCAGTGAGGAGAGGAAGACAAAGTAGCTTGTTCCATGCAGCTATGAGTCTGCTGCATTTTCTCCAGGGGTATTGCTGCATTTCAGAAATATTCTTGCCCATTGCCTGGAAGTCTAGCGTCTCCTATGGTTTTCTAACATTTTTAGTAAGTTCATGATTGGCTCAAGTATTACCTATCATTTTCTGGCAGTAGAGTATATTCATGCTGAACAATTCACCTTCATGTCTCAAAAACCTTACTGGGTTGGAAAGGACCTTTGAGAAGCGAAGTCATGCAGTGACAGAACCAGAGTGTAACTCTCATCTTCTTTTTGCCTCTTTATGAGTTTACTCATTGAGCCACCGTTCTCAACATCTTATGATCAGCTAGCAACCTTTTTCAATGCTGATTGGATTTCTCAGATAAGGAGACTAATTTCGATTGTACAAGAGCACTCAGCTTTCAATGGTATTTTAATTAACCTTGCTATTAAAGAAATTGCTTTTTGCCAGTACTCAGTGATTGGTTGATGTTCAGAAAACACATGATTCCTTTAGTACAATCTATAGTGAAAGAATAACCTGCATTTGTCGTCTTTGGATTAGCTTCTTGTTGTTTGGGTGGTTTTCAATATAGCTGACATAAAGCAGACTGAAAACAAATGCCTAAACTATTTTGAATTAAAAGCTTCAAACATTCCCTGCTATATTCTCTTCCATTTGGGCATATATCGTGTGTATTTTCTCTGCTCCTCTAGAAGGTGCAAGTTATTTACTTAACCCATTGCAGAAAATAATACAAGTTTCTAAAGGGTGCAGAGCAGCACAGGGTAAGATTTCATTGGCAGCTCAAATCGTTCATTGCTGGTGGAGATCTCAATAGCAGGCCTGTTGAACTTCCTGTTCCAGCATGGGATTTGGGTCTAGGGTGTGATGCCAAGCTTGAGGCCTGTTTGTGTGCTGTCTGTGCTATAAGTTTATTTCCGAGCTTAGCTTAGTTTAGAAATAAACTCTGTTGGGGTCTTGCCAAAGGTTTAAAGCTTCAGTGGGGTGCTCCCCAGTAAGTCCTGATAAAAGCCACCAGGTTAAAAGCTGTGGAGCTGCTATGTAGGGAGAGTCGTGGTCTTGTGGCTGTCTGGCAGGAGGGAATTCAGAGTCCTGGTTTTCCTAGGGAAATAGGAATTTCCTGACTGCACCTAAGATGTCATTTATTGTGGTCTGAGGGCTGAGTGGCTTTGTGGTGAGATAGGATGACCCCGTCCTTTGAGGAGACTCTGGTTGTTTGAGGCTGGGACGTTTGTATAACAGGGTTGCTGCTACTTTGCATTGGTCACTGGTTCTGCATTTCAGTGCAATGAGGAGAGCACAAGAAATCATACGTATCATCCATGATACAGATCACACTGCTATACAGTGACCTGTAGGAAGGCAGTGCCACCAGTGCAATGCAGAAAAAGGACTATATGGATAAACAGACGAACACAGCATTTTGGGTCACATCCTGAGATTTTTTTTCCGGGCAAGAAAAAGACTTTGAAATGTTCTGGTACTGAATTTCGTATCAGAGAATGGCTTTTGTAATTGTCCTGTAAATACTAATCCTGTCTTATGATGAGAGGTACTTGGAACAAGGTGCATATGAAGTTGCAGACTTGAGATGATGACTTCATGGGCCCATCTTTGTGTTCAGCATAACATGAATCAGTGTTGGGTTTCAGTAGATGTTTTGTTAGCGAAATGTTGAATAATTAGGGCCCAACATGCCCATATTCTGCTGTTTCAATGGCTTTTCCTATGGTCATTTTAAGTGTCTGTATTTCCTTTTGAAAAAGTCAGAACTCAACATCTGATGTTTGACATCAACGCACGTGAGCCTGTATTTGTAAGCAGCCT
Organism: Neomorphus geoffroyi; assembly: GCA_033558235.1. Lineage (NCBI taxonomy): Eukaryota > Metazoa > Chordata > Aves > Cuculiformes > Neomorphidae > Neomorphus > Neomorphus geoffroyi. The sequence continues at coordinate 1,214,011 of JAUMJM010000001.1, forward strand.
GCAACAAGGTTCAGTCTGTAGTTGATCCTAAATAGGCTGCACATATGGGAATGGAAAAATGCATATGGAAGTCATGCACATTTTGCCTATGAACTTGTTCATGCAGGAATCTGATAATCTGGCTTCAGACATTGTTCAAGGGATTTCCAGTTGGCATCTGGCTCAGAGGAGTTTATTGGTTGTCTTCAAAGCAGCACAGCCTGCTTTTAAAATGTCATTGTTTTCAGACAAAAAGTCAAAACCTCTGCTTCCAATTTGCTTTTTCATTCCTGAAGACCCCAAAGGTTAACCCCACCCTGATCAGAAGTGGACTTTTCTGCTTTTTACATCTTTAATTGAGATTGGAGCCAAACACCCCTGCCAGTGTTTGAGAACTTGAGTTAACTGCAAAGTAATTCCAGCAGATGAGAGAGTGGAGAGCTAAGTAAGAATATGATACAACAATTAAAAAAAGAGACAGTCAAGCTGTCAGCCACCTAACAGATAATCCCCTCTGGGTCATTTCCTTAACAGCAACCAGTCGTGTTTATCTGAAGATTAGAGCAGAGACTTTTGATTTCACAGCGCGTGTTCCCCATTTACTTTTTAAAAAATATTTATATGCTTTTATATATATCCCTAGGTGTTTCATGTGAGGCAAATAACACCACATTGCTTTAGGTTCTATTGGCAATGTACTTCATGTTTGGCATGGGTCTGGAGTTAAGAGAAAGCAAAATGATTTTGTCCTGTAGGCTGTTTAAATGAGAATTAGAGCCAAGTGTCTGGGTCCCAGTAAGTTGGCCAAGCCTGGATGCTCCCGGTGCCAGCTTGCACATACAGGCCAGAGTTATAGATTGTATTGGGTTTTGGGTTTTTTGAGGGTTTTTTTTAAAAAATTTATTTTTTAAAGAAGCTGTTTGCCATTTCAGTTCTGCTCATGAGGCAAAAAAATCAGCTAAAAATAAAAATCTTCCTTTGGCTCCATGTGACGGTGGAGTTTTACCCTAATCAGAGTGTGGAACTTCTGTGCTAGAAAAGGGAGAGGGAAGGGAGATGAAGAACTGTGACAATACGGCTTCCGCAGTGCTGCACGGTCCTGGTCCAGACAAGAGGGCTTGGGTTTCTGCTGACTTTTAAGAGATTTCTCTCATTTTAATAAACATTTGAATAAAAATGTTAGAAATGAGCTGTCGAAAAGGATTATTATTTTTGCATCATTTAAAGAGGAAAGTTGCATTGAAACAGTGGAAGTCCTGAAATGAGTGGCTTTAACTCAGATCCTTTACTGGATCAAATCTTTGATCAATTGGAAACAGGTGTAAGTTAAAATGAAGCAGGAGTGTTCACACTGAGATTGGCCCTGGCTTAATTAAATTGATTTTCAGGTCAATTGAAATTGAGCTGATGCGATTTGCCCTGTTATTTAAATGGGGCCTGCAGAAGCAGTCCTGGCATGAGGGACTCTGCACAGTATGAGCAAGAGTATCCAAATCAGGACCATTATTATTTTTATTATTTTTCAGGAATCTACTTTTCAATGAATGATTTTTTTTTTTTCAGATTGGGGGGTAGCAGCCCTAATTGGCCACTGGTGTTGGCTCTGTTGATAATTATACCATTTTTCTCCTTTTCATAATTGTCCTAGAGTGAACTGTGCTATTTTAGCAGAAAGTGTTAATTATTTTATCAGCAATTGGCAGACCCTGCTTCAATTTACTGTTTTCCCTTTAACCAAAATAAAGACTACAGGCCCTGCTCCATGCTCAGCTGCAGAATCTTCGCTAAGAAACTTGGGAACCCCTTCCTCATGAAACACTCTGTAAAGCTTTAAGCACTCTTTGAAGCTGAGTTGTATTAAATGATAGACAAAAAAAGCCCTCTGAAGAATTGGTGCTTAATTACAACTTAATTAGCATAATTATGCATGCTAATATAGCATCTCAAATGAATAGCAGTTGTCAGGAGGTTGGGACCATCTGTAAGAGTGTTGGATTAATACATCATTTTTTATTTCTAACAATGCTGTAACTCTTTCCCTGAAAGTGATTTTCATTAATCAAGTTCATTTTTATTATATAGAAAATTTGGCATTTTTCATTATGGGCCATTATCCGTTTCCCGGTGCAGCCCTAACACAATCCTAATGAGACCCCCTGTGGCCACTCCACGCTGACAATGGTGGTACAGGTGTAGGGCTGTAATTGTTACAAACAGCGCGTTGTACTGCAGGACTTTGCACTTGGAGTGTCTGGGCATCAGGGGTTCCACTTGGCAGCTTCCCTGGGGCCTAGTGCAATTTCCAGGGCTTTATGAAAAACATACATGTTTGTGGTTATGAGGAAGCAGATTTAAAGAGGTAGAGGCATGTTTATTTTAGAGCTGGAACATGGCAAAGTTCAGTGAGCTGCTCTGGAGGTTTCCTCTTTCACTGGCTCTGCTAGGCCTTTAGCTTCATAGAAAGAGCTTGCTCCGAAGAGTGGCCAAGGGGCAGGGGATGCACCTGGCACTCTAAAAAGATCTGTATTTACTTAAGAATTTGTGCACGTGTCTGATGGAATTCCAGAATTATTATTCACTATAACATTTAGCAAAAAAAGGGCAGTGGAATAATGATCCTGGCTATCCAGAGGGTGACGAGGTGCCCAGAGCAGTGGTGGCTGCCCCATTCCTGGAGGTGTTCCAGGCCAGGTTGGATGGGACTTGGTGCCCCCTGATCCAGTGGGAGGTGTCCCTGCCCATGGCAGAGAGTGGGACTGGATGGGCTTTAAGGTCCTTTCCAGCCCAAACCATTCTACGATTCTATCCAAATATCTGCAAAAGAGATGTGCAAGCTAAGCACAGAAAATGGCTTTTGGAAGTTCAGTGCATGTTTTGTGTTTGGTTACTTGGGCAGCCTCTGCGTTTAGCCCCACTACCAGGAGCACAAACACAATGGTGTCAGGCTGAGGCTGTGTATCAGGTGTACAGTGCAGAAGCTGAGCGCATAGCTCACCTTAGTGCTTGTGTTCTACTTGAACTCATTGGTTAATGTTTGCTTTGTAGAGTCCAAAAGCTCCGTGAAAGCTCTAAGGATTATTTTATTTGGTGGCATACTGGTATATTCATGTATAATGCGCGTTTGGTAATTTTTTTTTACAATTTTTTTTTGGTTTTTTTCAGATGTGATTTTCCCAAGGTATTTTTTTTCTCATATTTTCTGTAAGTAGGGGAAAACCAAACTCAAGGCCTTCCAGTAAATTCTGATTTCTTCTGGTGGGCTGTGTATAGAATGAATAGAGTAGTTTTGGAAATGCATTTTAGAGGAGAAGGACTGAGAGGGAGAGGAGGACAATCAACAAAGCTGCTGTGCCTGTATTTGTCAGGCAGCCAGTGGGAGCTACACTGTTCCGACTGCACTTCTAATCAAGGCTAAACAAAAGAACACTGAAAACAGCTCAACTGACACAGTCCTTGTCATAACTCAGTGGCAGGTCCCAGTAAATCCTGCTCTCCAGTTGTTGTTCATGAATATATTTGTGCATACAAACTCCTCTTCAACATCTACTGAGATGAGGCATCTCCATGGAACAACTGTGTCACCGTCCTCCTGCTGTTCCATTAATGCTGAGTGGAGACAAATTCCCTGTGGCTCAGAAACAAGTGGAGGTTGAGGAAATCAGGCCGAGCCAGGATCAAATGGAGATTGCATATAAATTAAGAGCATTAACATGTAAAACAAAATATCATCAGAGACTATTTGTCCTGGTGTACAGCTACTTGAAGCATGTTATGAACCCTAAGTAAAATATCAGCTGCACCCTGAGATTAAACCTCCTTCTCAAAGTCTATTGTGCTTGAATGTAGTTTTACACTGAAAATGCAAGTTAGTATTTAAATAGGAACTGGGAATTGGTAGGATAGTACCACAGCTTGTGTCTCCCACTGATCTACTCCGCAATCTCTGCTTCAGAGTCTCAGGCAGGGCAGGGAAAGTCCTCCATGGTTCAAGCTGTCTGCACAGTCTGTAATCCTGTTAATTTGAAGGTACTAACGCAGCCTCTCTCTGCTAGTGCTGATTATCTGGGGTGTCTGGGTAATAAGCTGCCTGGTGACTGCTAGTTGGTCACTGTAAAAATTTGAAGGGATTAATCCATATGTGAACTGAACACCCAGAAATACATTGATGGTGTCTACAAGGAGGTCAACTTTTGATGAGTTAAAAATCTGAGTCTGCTCAGAGTTCCCCCCCAACACGGGGGCAAGCATGGGGATCTGACAGCTTCCTCCATCCTGGGCATGAGTGCGCTGCACTGAATACCTATTGTTGGCGAATTTTAGAGAAGGCTTAATTGTGTTGCCTTGGATATTGTTTTTTATGTCATTAAACATCTACTGGAGAACTAAGAATAGAACTTCAAAGTAATGTCACCTGTAACACTGCTCTGAGATTTTCTAAAGAGCAACACTAACAGTTGCTGCAGCTCAGGCATTCTGCAAGCTGCATTTAAGTCTGAATTCCCTGAACAAGGTGGAGGGTGAAGCTCCTTAAAAAGCAAGCAAATAGACACCTCCAAAATACAGAAATGTAAAGAAAGTACTAAAAATCAACAAACACATTTCTTTATTTTGCCTTATTTTTCCTCATTTTTGGATCTCAGTGAGAGGATGCACATTAAGTTTAAGTTTTTAAGTTCCTGTTTGATGACTCTTTGCTCCAGCCCTTTTCTCTGCAAGATTTAGATACTGTGCCTCTTTGATTGTCTTGCAGGTTGTCGATAGGTGGTGAGTGCCCAACTGTGCAGCAGATTCAGGCAGAGTTACTGCAACTCAGCCTCAGACAGGGTTTCTCCAGTAAAAAACGTGCAGCTGTGGCTTCTCAAGTGCAGTTGTTACTTTGCTGCAAAACTGTAATACATAATGTGTAGAAAGCACTAAGTGATGGAAAATATGTCCTATAGAGGGCTGTGGACCTGCTGGTGCTGAAGCCTGTCTGTGGAGTCATGTGTGCACTGAAGTGCTCCCAAACAGTCTGCATGGTGCTTGTCCTTGATCTGGGGTGTTGGGGGGAGAATGGGCTCCAAGGAGCCCTGGAACCCCCTGCCACTTGGCACACGGCAGGACAGTCCAAGAGGCTGCCCTTTCCGGCTGAGGGGATCTCAGTGAGGGAGAGTGCTGAGGAACTTGGCTGTATCTTAGGGACATGTGACTTCTTTTATTTTTCAGTTGGAGGGATTTTTTTTTCCTTTTTATATTTTCCCTTCTAATATCTCAGTCCTCTAAAAGATCTTGGCCCTCAGCTCTCAAAGATAATCCTGGAACTGTTTCTCGTTCCCCTCTTTCTGTCGTTGCTCCTAACCTTTTGCTGTGCTGCAAAATGCAGAAGGATTTATTTTCACTGATGGCATAAAATTTCATGTTGGAGGGGAAAAGCAAACCAAAGAATTGGAACCCCCATGCCACTGTCAAAACATGACTTTGCATGGACCTGGTGCAAGAGGACAGCTCTCTGTTGTCATCAGTTCAGTTTGCTTGAGTCAGCTTCTAGATGTGAAATCGAGGGTCTGCAATGACTACAGCAGAGAGCGGGTGCAATGATCCAACTGCAATAAAGTACTGGTGCACGCGAGCTGGTTTTTAGTTTACACAAGAAAGTGAGAGTTATAAGTGGAAGCAAAATATGCACTGCAGATGGCTGACTGTTGACATTGCTGGGGACAGATCATGCTTTCCAGAATAAAAGAGTAATAACAAACTGGATATCCTGCCAGGAGAATATATGTACCTGAGTAGTAGTCTTGGAGTATGGTGATAGTCTCCAAGTTTATATTAAGGATATATTTTCAAGAAATTTGTGGATTCACAGATTCATTATTGAGTTCCTCATAAAAATAGCTCCAGGTCAGGAAGCCTGGGCCTGAGTCCAAACTTCTTCCAGATTTAGCAGATTTGGAAACCAATGTTTGTCTTTCAAGCTGCAGTTGTGTTGATGGTAATGATTCTTAAACAAAGCAAGAAGCAAAGCCCCAAAGATCCATCTGTTGCATAGATGTTTGGGCTTCTGAGGGCATGTGGGTACCACCTTGTAGTTATGTGCTCATATGTAGGATGGGTCTGGGCACCAGGCTGGTCAGGCTGGAAGAACAGATTATGTAGGACATCTGTGAGCATGCTTTTCCAAGCTGAAAACACAATTTGCTAGTCATAGGCCCAGAAGGAGAACTTCTCCAGCAAAAGGGATCGATAATGCCCTTTTCCTGGTTTGCACAATTCTGTTTCAGCATCTGTTCTGAGCTTTTCTCATGTTATGGTTTTGATTAGAAGAGTCTCTAAAATGTGGCTTTTGGGCTAATACCCACTGTACAATATCCTACGTGATATTTGTCTGGCAATAGTGGATGGATTTTGTACACAGATCCCTGACATCTCCTTAGAGATGCTGAAGGATTTGAAGACATTTGAAAGGGTTCTCTACAGCTGGGGAGAGGCCCACTTATTGGGTTTTAATAGAGACCTTAGAGTTGCGTTGTTAACAACATTCTTATTAATGCCATAAACTTGCATCCTTTCTTAATTCACTTGAAAGGGTTGTTTAGATCCTTAATCGCCCTATAACAGTATAGTGACAGTAAGTTAGATTTCAATCAACATACTCATGAATTGCCAGTATTTTAACAATAAATTGCTAGCTAATAAAATTGTAGCTTCCTTTGTAAATGCCAGCTAAAGGCCTAAACATTCCTCTCAGAGTTAATTGCACATTTAGTGCTCATGTAATTTTGAATTAATTACATGCCAAATGGGTTTATGTTGTATGTACTTAACAAACCCTGGTAAGTGCCCTTTTAACAAGAAATTGGTATTTAGGATCCTATTTGTGTGACTTACGACATTGGGTCAGGATGTTCCCACCACATGCTTTCATACTGGCTGTAGCGCATGGGGCTTTATATGGGATTCAGGATCAGAAGCTGAGGAATTAAATGAATCATAGAATCATAGAATGATTTGGATCAAAAGGGAACTTAAAGGCTATCCAGTTCCAACCCCCTGCCATGGGCAGGGACACCTCCCACTGGATCAGGGGGCTCCGAGCCCCATCCAGCCCCTCCAGGGATGGGGCAGCCACCACTGCTCTGGGCAACCTGGGCCAGGGCCTCCCCACCCTCACAGCAAAACATTTCTCCCTAAGATCTCATCTCAATCTCCCCTCTTTCAGCTGAAAACCCTTCCCCCTCACCCTATCCCTGCATTCCCCAATAAAGAGCCACTCCCTAGCTTTCCCCTTTCAGTACTGGAAATCTGCTCTAAGGTCTCCCTGGAGCCTTTTCCAGGCTGAACAACCCCAATTCTCTCAGCCTGTCCTTGCATGGAGGTGCTCCAGCCCTCAGATCATCTTTGTGGCCTCCTCTGGACTCACTCCAACAGATCCATGTTATTCCTGTGCTGAGGGCTCTAAAACCAGAATGCAGGACTCCAGGTGAGGTTGCCAGTCTCTAGTAGAGTGGAGCAAAGGGGCAGAATTATGTCCCTTGACCTGCTGAATCCGGTGGAGGCTGGTGAAGGTTTATTCAATGCCAACTTGATGCCGTAGTCAGGAGATGGAGTCTATATAGGCTCCTGTGATCCTGAGCCACTGGAGTGAGCAAAAGGGTTGATGGGTTTATTTTAGCTGTGGGCTGCATTGGAAATGCAGAACAACTCTGTAAGCAGAGCATGGTGCTGCAGCAGTAGCAAGAACCAGTGGCAAGGAAGAGCAGCCCTCAACACCCACTGAAACGGAAGAGAAACTCTGTACCAGACTGCTTATCCAACATCCTTTTGTAAAGCACTGTTTTCAACCTCAAACTAGTAACCCAGAAGGAAGTTTGCTTTCCTTCCCAGCTAGGTGTTTAATATATGAAATTTTAAAGAGCTTTAAATCTGTCAGTGCTGGTAGTGTAGACTTACATTATGGACACCAGAAGCAAGGATGTTTAGGTAAATGGTAGGGAAACTAACTTTCCAAGCAAAAACTGCTCCCAGGGTTGAATCTTTTTAGTTCCTTTTGCTTTTAAAATGTTAAACATAAAGAAGTTCACTCAAAACCTTGTGTATATTTTGTCTTGAGGTTCTTGGGGCTTTAGTTTGGTTTTGATATGTCAGGAGCAGTGTGTAACATGTTTGACCTTGTGCCTTTACATATACATGCATTCGGGTTTTTTCTCTGAGTAACAGCAACCCAGTCCTGAAGGATTTTGCAACTTTAAACTCACGAATGGCAACCTGTGGGCTGCAGGCTTTTAAAAATGTAACTATAGACCTTTATCAGCTTTCTGTCTCCCCTGCAGATAACTCAGCATTCAGTACATTTTAATATGTAGCGAGTGCTTGGCAATAATATTTCATGGAGACATCCTTGTCAGGTTGTAGGAGGTTTGAGTGCTCATGTGGCAGGAATTCCCCTTTGGAACAGTGCACTGAATAGAAGCCTTTTGCCTTCTTTATGCAGAGATAAAGGCTGAGCAACCTGGGAATACAGAGGCAGGTCAGGGTGAAAAGGGCAACAATAAAATGAAAAAGTGCTTCATTAGGGCCTGAAGTGGAGTTCTACATAAAACAAAATTGTAGAAGTTCCCCCATGGCTGCGAAGATGTCTGATTTCCCTCATTGTTGGGAAGTCGGGAAGGCAGGTTCACAGGTGCCAGGTAATTGATGCAGCAGGATTCCTGGAGATGGGCATTTTTTTTGTCCTGGTGAATGTTGTTCAGACAAAGTGTAACACTGGCAGACTTGAGGTATCTAAATAACCAAGGCGTCTGAAAAGTGTTCTCTCTTACTTTGCTGGGTGCTGGAATAACTTAAGGATTAATTTACTAACACTATACTGGAGAACCAGTTGCTGTGTTTTGAAGTGGGTGCACATCAGACTGGGAGGAATGGTGGCTGTGTTGAAGCAGCAGCGTACACGGAGCAGCCATCAGTGCAGGATCACTCACTGTGCTACCAGACAAGGGTCCTGGCTGGAGCAGACATAGTGGCAGACTGCTAAAATCAGTGATTATTTGTTAATGCCAGTTTCAGAGCAGAGCCTGGATATCAGGTGTTGAAGTCTAAGTTGACAAGCTCTCTGCTTACGTGTGAAACTCCAGCAGATACAAATGGAGAAAGAGACCACATCCTAATGACCTGACAGCATATGTTTTTTGTGAAATGGAGAAATCTGGCTTAGCCTGTTGACAGATCCAGTCTCCGTTAGAGCTCCAAGCTCAAACTCACACCCAGGATTGATTCCGCTTGCATGGTACAACCTGGGGAAGCAGATGTATCACCTGTATTAATGAGCCGCTCTGCCCATCAGGGAAGCAATATTGCCAGTCCCAAATGCTCAAAGAACAACAGTTGAATGACAGCAGTCATAATAAACGTAGGATTCTGTTTCACTCTCACATTTCTAAGCACCTTCCTTAATTTTTTTCCCATCTGAGTCTCTGTACCCAAGTAAGCTAGAAATTAAGATTCCCTGGAGTTGAGCAGTTGTCTTTAATAAAATGCCACCTCTTCCATGACGTGTGACAGAGTTGCAGAACTGATACATTCTGGCTTTAGTGCTTTTTAGGCATTTTGCTAAATTCTGCAAAGGTAAAGCGTATCACTTAAAAACCCCTGTGCACTCAACTCCAGGACCTTTTCATAGCCTGCTTTCCAGGGAGGGCAGGAAAATTTATCTCTCTTCTTATCTCTGTAGAACACCCTGTGGAAGGATACCCATCAGCCTCTCCTGACAGTTGTTTTCTTGGAATCATGGAATGGTTCGGATTGGAAGGGACCTTAAAGCCCATCCAGTGCCACCCCCTGCCATGGGCAGGGACACCTCTCACTGGATCAGGGGGCTCAAAGCCCCATCCAACCTGGCCTTGAACACCTCCAGGGATGGGGCAGCCACCACTGCTCTGGGCAGCCTGGGCCAGCGCCTCCCCAGCCTCGGAGCACAATATTTCTCCCTAAGATGTCATCTCAGTCTCCCCTCTTTCAGCTGAAAACCTGCTCCCCCTCGTCCTGTCCCTGCACTCTCTGACCAAGAGCCCCTCCCCAGCTTTCTTGGAGCCCCTTTCAGTACTGGGAGGCTGCTCTAAGGTCTCCCTGGAGCCTTCTCTTCTCCAGGCTGAACAACCCCAACTCTCCCAGCCTGTCCTTGTACGGGAGGTGTTCCAGCCCTTGGATCATCTCCACGGCCTCTTCTGCACTTGCTCCAACAGCTCCGTTTCCTTCTAGTGCTGAGGACTTGAACTGAACACAAGGCTTTGGATGTTGTCTCTCAGAGGTGATCAGTATCTAGAGGGTATTTCTCATCAACAATTTTCTGTCTGCAGCTTCCAGAATGGGTGGGGTAGTGGTCCCACTGCTGGTGGATTGTGATGTCTGTACACTACGCAATGTGCGCTTTAAGTCTATTTCTCCAACTCTTATCTGCTGCTCTCGCCAGCCTCAGTTGTAGCTTTGCAGTTCACTCAGGTCATATGAGATGTGTCTTATATCATGAGAGGTGTTTGGGCTTCGGACAGAGAGAAATCCTTTCTAAAGAAATTTTTTCATCTTTTTTCTAAAAGTGTGTTTTTTCTAAAGAAAAAAATTTGTCTCATACTTTCAGATAGGGAAAACTCTATCTAGAGGTTTGGGGTTTTTTTTATAAATAAAATCATTCTTGTATGAATGGTCAAGGTTGTATTTTGACATTTCAAAGTAAAACTGACTTCCTGAGGTGGCTTTGGTTGATACAAAAAGCAAACTGAACAAAACCTCACTCCAAACTTCTTTACTGGAAGAGAAAGTTACATAAAAGGGCTAAATATTTTCCATCACCCCCAAGTAAATTATTTTCCCCTTGTTTGTTTCATTCTGGAAAGTGAATCTTTTGGAACTAATGCAGTGACAAAGGTTAAAGAATGAATGAGTGCACGGGGAAATGTAGAGAGAGAATAAAAAATGTGGGACAGTCAGTGAGGTGAGGCGAGAAACAAGACTATTCCCTGGATGGCAGAGGTTTTACGAAGGACCTTACATGAGTTATGCTGGGGTTATGCCTAGAGATTTAAAGAAAACCCTGCCAAAGAAACAAGAACACACTAGAATATGGATAGTAGAGGAAGCTTCGAATTGTTTTAATTATGCTCACTTATGTAAAGATGAGACTATTGGGCCAGGTCCAAAAATGTAGAAATTTTTGAATGAACATGGGAATACCAGAATACATTGTCATCTAGAAGGAGAAGTAAGTGCTCACCTTCTCCCTACACCGAAGGTTTTGAATTATATGCAGCTCATGAAGCACTGGCTCACTGCCCCTCTTTGCCTGAACTCCAAAGCAGACAAAAATAGAAGTTTCAGGATCTCCAGTTTCACTTCATGACTGCTGTTCTCTGCTGCGGTTCTCTCAATACTCAGAAGCACGTTTGTGTTTCGTTACCTGGTCAGCATCTGAAGGACTTACTCTGTGGCTGGGCACATCTGTTGCGTGTATTGCCTTCCCAGAAAGTCAAGTTCTGCAGTCTGTGGAGGGCCTTGGCATTGGTGGAGCTGCATGTGGTGTCTTGTCAGTGATCAGTGTAGATGGATTTGCTATAAGAACAAGAAGGAGACAAACCTCTCTCAGCAGCCCTTCATTGGGCAGGATCTTGTGTTACAGCAGCAGTGACTGTGTGATGTCCTGCCCTGTCTGTCCCCTTCCTCATCAGCCTAGAAGCAATGTGGGGGGATGTAGGTCTCTCTGAGCCACTTGGCAAGGAGAGAGAGGCAACTTCAGGTGCTGCACTGGAGCTTGGGCATCTTGGATGCTTTTGCCGATTCAAGGCCCAGTCACTGCCTTCATGTATGAGCTCAGCATCTGTTCTCTTCTTGACATCCATTAGAAACCCCTCAGAGCAGCAGTCCCAAAGAGCTTGGATTTACCATGTAATTTTCCTTTGCTAAATGGTCTAGAACAGCAATGGAGATCACTCTACAAAGTGCAGTTAAAATTAACAACGCAACCGGCTGCCCAAGAATTGCAAATGTTCAACAGGGGCCCAGATGCAACATCTTAGGCTTCTCAAAGAGTTCCAGCGTATAAGTTAAGTTACTCATATCTTGAAGAATTTGCAGGAATATTCTCCATATTTGTATGTCGTCAGCCTTTATAATCTTGTTAGCCCTGACCCCCGGAGCACTGTGTTCAGGTAACTGGCTCAGGAATTTATCTAATGCAGGCACTTCATGACCCAGCTGTGTGATGTTCCAGCTTTTCTATGCTTTGTACAAGCAGTTGCATGTGGTGACATGGCCAAATGGTGAAAAGAAATGAACTCATGGGATGCTGGAAGCTTTCTGGATCTTGCAACCAGAGCCAGACCGAGGGGAGCTGACAGCTCTGGGGGGCAGGCTCCAGATGACTGGACATCTCTAGGTGCTCCTAGAGTCGTGCTGTGGTGAAAGGTCAGTGGGAGGTCAGAGAGACCCAGAGGATTCTCTTCTGTATCATGTTGCAGGATTTTAGAAATGTTGTGCCCCTTACTCTTTCTAACACTACGTGTCTGTACTTTTGTGGGTACTTCAGGTCAAACAGAATTGCTGTGTATGCCAATTAGAGGACAAGAATAACCAGCAGCTCCATCTTCTGTGGGGATGTCTTATGCAGAACAATGGCTGAGTGTAACCTCATGTGCTTATTTTCTTGTCATTGCAAACTGCACAGGTTTTTTTGACTCAAAAATCACTATTTGGAGAGAGTCTGAGCAAACCCAGGGTTTCTGATCATTGCCATTAATTTGTACTTGTTCAGGGCTTTAAAAGAAGGATGGAATTTTTCAGTCAAATAATTTCAGCTACGAACATGAAACTTTGGCTTTTCAGAATTTGGAGATTTTCTTTTGTTCATTTTATCACCTACGTACTTTTATGATTTTTCTGCTTTTGTTGTTTGTTTTTTGGGGTTTTTTTTTTGTTTTTTTTTTTGTTGTTTTTTTTTTTTATCATGGTTTCCTAAAGGCTTGTTTGTCTCTCTTTTTAGGGTGTGTATGTCTGTTGCATCCCTTTCTCATCACTACTATTTGGGGGCCTATTTAACAAGATTTCACATGGGTGTCAAGGTTAAGTGCCGTCAAATTTTGTGAGGACAGATGTGTGGGTCCACCCCTCTCTCTCTGGGCACAGGAGAATCCATCCAGGAGTCACAACTGAGACCCAGGGAAAGGTAGGTAACCAACTGCCTTCAGTTCCAGTGCTCACAGCAGGACTTGACTGTCAATGTTCCTTTTAATCCTGTAATTTTGCAAAGCTTGTTTTGAGAGAAAGTTATGTGTGGCCTACGAAAGAAATCAAATGGAAAAATAAACCTCAAGTCTTTTGAAATGATCATTTAGATTTGCATGAAGATGGAGGAAAGAAAGAATAAAAAGAACAAAGTAGGAAAAGGCACTTTTGGTAATTCAGAGGTTAAAAATATTGGAAAAAAATCTTTGTGGAAAAGTTTAGAAAGATGAAGATGAGTTCTAGCTCTGGCAGGTACTGTTTTTTGAGGGGCTGGATTTTTTTTTCCCCATTTTTAACTGGTTGTCACCTAGTTACATCTCCGCACTGTGCCGTGTGTATCCCATATATACAGACTTCCCAACTTTTTGAGCATATGCATGGAGATGGCAGTGTTCTCGATTCCCCAGGATACAGCTGGGCAAACCCACAAAAACATAACCACAACAGTAAATCTTGAATGTTGTTCCCCCATACCTTCCCTTGCTCCATCGGCAGTCAGAGTATAGTCCGATCTTCCTGGGGGTCCTCTTTCCTGTAAACCAGAAGGCAAGAGTGAGCTGTGGGGTCAAGCCTGAACTCTGTTTTCAACCTGTGGAAGAAGGCAGCAGCAGATACTGCTGGAAGACTGCTCCAACGTTCAGAGAAAGGGAGCGTTTCCCCTGTGGGCTTGGCCTTCAGCATTGACGTCTCCCACTATCATGGGTCTGACAGAGCCCCCAGAGACTAAAACCCTCACTCTTGTAATTATAAGAACAGGACACATCATTAGTGATTAACATAATCTACAGTGTTTTAGATATGTTGTAGGTGGCAAGACCAGAATGACAGGGGGATAAACGATGGAATCTTTGAAAGATAAGATGAGTTTTCAAGCCAAGACCTTGAAACAAGACATTCTGCATGTGCCACAGCAGGCACAGTGATGATAACCATCCTCTGTGATATCGTGCATCAGAAATGAGGTATTATAGCACAGTGCTGTACAAGTTTCTGTTTTTTTTCAGGTAGCAAATGGTTTTTCTGGTTTGCTGAGAAAGGCAAAACTTCATTCACATTTTCTGCAGAGAGCTTCTTCCTCTGCTTTTGACATTTAACCCCATGCTAAGGGGCCCAGAGCCTTCTAAAGCTACAGCCTCTACTGTTGACACTAACACAGCAGATCAAAATTCTCCACTTGCAGCAACCAGGGATTAAAGTGAAACAAAAGTTGAAGAGAACGAGTTTCTCCCCATCTCCCCTCTTCCACTATATTCAAGCCACACTTCCTCCATCCACTATAAATATTTAAAGCAACAGTACCCAACGTTTCAAGATTGGGATGGAAGAAGAAATCTAATCTTGTCATCTGCCGAGTGTGGCAGCCCCACACAGCACCTTTAGCCAGAGGTTGTGTGCACTCCTAATGAGGCTCCTCTGCCCTCTGCTTGTGGGGGAGCAACATGAGATGTTTAATTGCTCACCATGGTTTATAGCCCGGGATGAACTGGAGAAAGCTTTATAATGATGTATGTCCAGGCTTAACAGGCAATCGTGGTTATACAGGACCCTATAATTAGTAAAAAGGCTGGAAAATGCATCTCCATTTCTACAGTTCTGTACAATGAATCCCAATAATTTTTCAATCTGAATGTACTTTTCTCTCTCTTTTGGATGCCTGTTCCTTCTGGAGTAACAGTTTTAAAAAGAAAGAGGAGAAAGAGAGAGAAAGAGAAAGCACTGGGAATACAGGGAATTAAAATCTAAGGATACAACAAATCTAAACGACAAATCTAAATGTTTAAAAACATGGAGTTCCCCAACTGATGTTCCTGAACTGATTTTCTTTCCCCGCATTTTTAAACCAAATGCTGCTCTTCCTTCTTCTATATCACATTAGCTGCTCTTTGAGAAGTTATTTGGGCACAAGGATTTTGCTGAGGAATTGAAGTAGTCCGTGACTTCTCTAATTTGTCAGCAGCCACTTTTGAGGGGACAGGACTTCTAATTGCATGTACATCATGACACTGGTTTAGAATAATGTCTTCCATGCGGGTGAGAGGCAGTAGACAGAAACTCATTTTTAGAAGATTTCTCCCCCAGTTTATTACTCCCCATAAAATTGTTTTGTTTGAGTTCTCTCTCCATGGTGTGTGAGATGTGAAATGGGACTGTGCAGACTCATTTTCAGGTCTGTGGACTAATAGTCCTGATCCTTGTATGAAAGATATTTGATACTACACTTCTCATCCACACCACATACTTAATGAGTAGTTTATTGGTACTGATAAATGGGTCTAAGTTTTCCCTTGGGCCTTGGAAGGCCTTCATTTGTACAGTGTGCAATGTCAAGGTCTTAAAAAATGATCAACATGTAGTCTTGCTCTTGGAAACTGGATTGATTCATGTGGTGAGCAAGCTTGTTACTGTGGGTTTGTTCTGAATAAAGAGGCATCTGTAGTAACTTGGTGTGGCCTGAGAGAGGCTCCTGAGGACTTTTGAAGATGACATTTGATTTGCAGCCAGAATAACAAGAGTTCCACCTAGATGGCACACAAGTTTTTGGGCTAATGCTCACTTTAGGAAAAGATGATTGGAAATGATTGGAAGCAGTTCCTGAGGCACTGAGTAACATTGGTAGGAGCCTGATTTAACTCCCTTAGAGGTCAGTGGGATTCTTTGTCTGACCTCAGGGTGCTCAAGCAAGGCATTTATCTTCTGTTCTTCAAAACCAAAATCTTCCTGTCTATTGTTTGTATTCTTCTTCCTTCTGTTATTTCTTATTGCTGAACTCCTCTCCAGTTTCGGTCTTAATCTCCAAGGTAAAAAAGAAAAGAAAATAAAAATAATGCTGATAAGTGGGGACTGGACAGCGGATACATCAGTTCTGTTGATTGCCCTGCTCTGTTTGGACACTGAAATTGAGAAGCTGCTGCCAATTGCAGCCAGTCCACGGGGACCGGTGAATTCTGTCAATGAATGTTATTTGATTACTTTTTTTACCAGCGGCTGTTGCTATCTCTTTGGACCTACTAACACCCAGATCAATAAGTGAAAGGCTGTGTGGATGTGGAGATTTCCTCTGCTTCCCAAGCTGGTAGCAGAGGTTATATGTTATAAATCATGAGTCATTACGTGATGAAGCTAGATCATAATCTAAAGAAGAAATAGATCTGGCGTACTTTCCTCAGCTGCCCTATCTGGATTCATTATAGTATTTTTCTAATTGATGGTCTTCCTCGAAAAGAAAATCTATGAAATAATTCCTCCTGGAAGAATGTTTGACCCTTAGCCCTCAGTTGTCTTTACAGGAGAGCGTACATCAGGTAGCAGAGCTGCTACACAGAAATCATTGGCTTGGGCAGAGCTGCAGAATCAGTCTCCCATTCACGCCGTCCAGATCTAAGGGTCAGGTTAGGCCACCTATAAAGCCAGGTATGTTTAATTCAGGTCAGGATTGGGGCCCTCCTGAAAGTTCAAGAATATTTCAGCATGCATCCATGCAGACACAGATGCACAAGCTGCTTGTGCAGTTCAGTGGACAATGCTGGTGGAGTTAAGCTGGAGTCCTTTAATACTACCTGATAGGAGGAGTTAAGAAACTGCCTGCAACGTTTAGTGCAGATCAACGTTTTTGTGATCAATCACTAATTGCAGAAATAACTGATTTCAGAGAATTTGTGGAAATAATGAAATGCTCATAGTGGCAGGAGTGGACTGAAACAAAATAAAAAAGGTCACTAAGGAAAACCCAGCAACACAACGATGTGATGGGAGTTTCAGAGAGATGATGAGAGCCTCTTCCCTGACACTCAGCAGGGTTGGAAAGGATTAAATATCTGTCTCAAAAAAAAAATCAGTTCTTGTTCCTTTGCAGATAATGTTAATCTAGAGGACAATAATTGCTTGGTTTCAGTTTTGAAGGAATTTGGGCTTTCAGCTCACCTGACGTCAAAGGATTAACCTTGCGCTGGGCACAGGTCTGGGGGGAAGCAATGTGTTCATTTCCGTTCCTTTATGAATCAGTTGATAAACAAACTGTAATGTCAATGTAAATCTTAGAGAAATTGCCTGCTGAGAAAATGTGAACATTTTTTATGCAGTTCCTGCTTTCAGAAGCTTGAGTAAAGGATAGCCCTGAAATATGCTAAGTCTGAATGCTAAAGTTAAATCAGAAGCGTGATCAGTCAGACTGGCTCTGCCTTCCCCCTACAAAATTAATCTCACCATAGTATCGCTCCATCTCAGCCCTGCTGCACACTGACAGACTCTCGGAAAAGGGAGTGAAGCAGCGCACTAGCCAGGCTCCACTGGTGCCCTCTCTGCCTCTGTTTGATGCAGATTTATCACACTTACAGGCTAAATCTCACTAAGCTACAGAGAGCTTTTAAGACAATTATACTGCGGTGTCCCCTTTCTGCAGGAATCTCAGTAGTATTCTCATTAAGCAGTGGTGGAGGAGCAAGTTGGATAATTAATCTGTACTCTCTCCCTTTCATTCGTAATGACTTAGTCACTTCAAAAACTGTAGTGCATCTCCTCGGTGGCTCGCCTTCTCAATATCAGTCCTCCGTCTGTCTATTTGTAATCTGTAGATTTTTTCTTGTGCTCACAAACAACTGCTCCTTGGTTCAGAGGCCAGGGCAACTGAACACAGGGTAACGTGTACTTAGTGCTTCCAGCCCTGGGATCAGAGCTGGCTTATGCAATCATGGGTGAGGTGAACTACAGCCTCCTGGTGTGCTGAAGTCTGCATAGCCCAGAGAGAAACACTCTATGGGAACTTGGAGCTCAACAGGAAAATCTTAGGCAAAATCCGTCTCTCTGTTTCCCTTCTCCTCACCAGCTCGAACAAGTGAGTGTGCGTTCAGGCCCTGCCTGAAAGAGAGGTGGTATTTGTCAGTTTTAAACATGGATTTCTCTCAGTGGAGATTTGAGGGAAAGGTACATTATGGTGTTAGATTATCATGGTTAACCCCGTACTACTTCTTTGCAGTCAGTCAATGTGTTGCAAAGCTGCTTTATTCCTTATGGCCTTGACCATAGAATTGTGTGTGCATCCTGCCCATTAACAGAGCTTCACTTTCTCATGAGTGCTTGCTGAGAGAGGAAATACTGCCTGAAACAAAAAAGTATGGAGACCCCCAGACAAGACAACATGCTTCCATTTCATTTTACAGAAGACATTTGACCCTATTTGTAGTTAAAAAGCAGTCTCTAAAAGTATAGCCTGATTCCTGGACAGCTGCTCAGTGGTGGGGGAGCAGCTAGAATTTAAGATGCAGCTCAGCTCTTCTAAATGGTCTTATATGACCTTATCGCTGTCTACAACTATCTGAAAAGAGGTTGTAGAGGTGAGTGTTGGTCTTTTCTCCCAAGTAACAAGCGATAGGGCAAGAGGATATGGCCTAAAGTTGTGCCAGGGAAGGTTTAGATTAGACATCAGGAAAAATGTCTTCATCAAAAGGGATGTCAGGCACTGGCAGAAGCTCCCAGGAAGGTGATCGGGTCATCATCCCTGGAGGGGTTTAAAAGACAGGTAGATGAGGTGCTCAGGGATCTGGCTTAGCAGTGGAGAGGTACGACTGGACTTGATGATCTCAAAGATCTTTTCCAACCAAGTGATTCTGTGTGGCACAGGGGCTACTGTGGCTTTCGGGCTTGGTAGGCTACAAGAGCTCTCTCTGCATCTGGGCACAAAGAGCTGGAAGAGCTTTGTAGTACGAGGCCTGTGAAGCAGATAACCTGAACATGCTCCTTTCCTCTGACGCTGCAAAGACAAGACTGCAGGCCCTACAGAAACCTCTCCAGGGGAGGTTTAGATTGGATATTAGGAAAAAATGATTTACTGAAACAGTGGTGAAGCATTGGAAGAGGTGGCCTCCATCCCTGGAACTGCTCAAAAAGCATGTAGACATGGCAGTTCAGGACATGGTTTAGTAGGCATAGTGGTGCAGGGCTGATGGTTGGGCTGGATATCTTAGAGGTATTTTCCAACATTAATGGTTCTGTGATTCTATGAATTAATTTGTGAGTTAATTCATACTTGGTTAACAGGAGATAACAAGCTGAAAACACAGATCAGTTGGTGGATCTCCGTCAACCTGCTAACTCAGGGACTCGCATCCTATCTGTTGAAATAAACATAGTAAGAAGAAGGGAAAAGCGCATAGGAATTGAGAGCTGATGTGTCTATGCTATTTGTACAGGCAAGTTCTCCACATGAATGCTGATTTGCTGTCGGCAGGTCTGTTTTTGTTGCGTTTTTCAGAAGCTTTGGGGAGGAGCTCATCTGGGGCTATGGCAGTTTCTATTAGCGGAAGGCCTAGTGCTCCTAGATATTGGAGAGGACTGGTTCATATTAAATTTAACAATAAACTGTGTCAAAGGACTTTTCCTCTGGTAGCACTACAGAAAGGATGGGAGAAAAGAATTTTTATCCTTCAGTTAAGTTTATTTGGCATTCTTACAGACAGCACCTGAAGATCAAACTAGGGCAAGAAATATGTCAAGTATATTCTAATGCAATTTTTAAAAGAAAAAATAAACCTCATTTAAATTCCCCATTTTATTCCTTTTTGACTTGAAATTACAGTAGGTCTCAATTGTTCACAGTGTTGGCAGCTCCAAGCATCAGTTAATGTTCTCAAGGCAGCATTTCTCCAAACCACCGCTAATAATTTTTAGACTTCCTGTGAAAATGTAATCACTAAAGAAATGCAAAAAAAAAAAAAAAAAAAATCTGTCTTCTTGGATCCATACCATACAAACCACAATGTTTCTGAAACACTGAACTGTCAGATTCATTTATGGCTGCTGAAACCCAGCTTGCCTGGGTGCGAGTCCTTGCACTGTATGACGTTAGCTGGAGGGACTGTGTGCTGGCACTGGGGCGCAGAGGAACACAGGTGGGAAGGGCAAATAGCGATGGGTGTGAAGAAGCACTCGTAAGTTGTTTTACCTCTTTCTGGGCACTTATTTATGCCAGGTTTGCTGACGTTAAGGGACTAGAACCATGCCTTTGCCTGGTGTGTGCACTTGCAGCCAGATTGAGGTCAGAGCAGAAGAATGCTGCTGTAATTACGGTTGCAGGCAAGGGCTAAGCATAATGGGAATCAGGGTCTGGCTTAGCCAAAGATTTCCTGTAGGATACTGGTCAAGTCATTTTATTGTTTTTGTCTCATTTCTCAGTTGTGCAGTGTATATCCTAAGGCTTCAGTTACCTGCCATGTCTATTTAACTCACATTCCCTTTGACGCCAGGGCTGTACTATGAGACTGTGCTGTTAATTGGAGTCTCTGGGTGACCAGGTAATTGTGTGGTGTAATAACAACAGCACTCTGCAATTTGCATCAGCTTTGCCGCTGAATCGAGCCTCTGCAATGCTTACAGGTTCACACTGCTCCTGTTGAACATGAAGGCACAAACCTGAATGATGGCCTGTTAAATGTGGGCTAATCACACTCAAGAGACTGATCGATGAGTTCACTGAAATCGAAGGCAAACCCTCTAATTTTCTGTTTTCTGGGACTGGGATTTCCCCCGA
Organism: Neomorphus geoffroyi; assembly: GCA_033558235.1. Classification (NCBI taxonomy): domain Eukaryota; kingdom Metazoa; phylum Chordata; class Aves; order Cuculiformes; family Neomorphidae; genus Neomorphus; species Neomorphus geoffroyi. The sequence continues at coordinate 1,234,757 of JAUMJM010000001.1, forward strand.
AATCCATTCCTGCACTGGAGGAATGGAATGGGAAGCCTACTGCCGTGTCTGCAGGTGGTGTCCCTGTGTCCCTGGCTGCAGGCACTGTGCATGTCCAACATGGGCACTAGCTGTCCAGAGCAGTTCCACGACGTTGTCAGGGTTTGTGCTTAGCAGAACTGTGTTTGCACTGCAGGACTGGTTCTACTATGGAAACCTTTGAGGTGAGATGTTCAGAAAGAGTTTCAAGACCAGGCTGGATGGGGCTTTGAGCAACCTGATCCAGTGGGATGATTCCCTGCTCATGGTGAGGGGTTGGAATTTAATGGGCTTTAAGGTCCCTTCTAGTCCAAAACATTCTATGATTCTATGAGTTAAATCAACCCTTGGGTTTGCCCTTAAGAGTTAGTGTTTTCAAACCTTCTTGTAAAATAACAAAATAAACAAGTCAAGTTTAATTTGGTTTTAAAAGAAACAAGCAGAACATGGAATTAGCAACTAACCTTGGCCTTGCAATTCCAGTGACATTTTGAACAGCGTTTCATGATTTGGGATGAACTGTCCTGACGGAAATCATTGTTTTGTAACTGTAAATACTGCTGAAATCCAAGCTTATGTAAATATTTTTAAATGGCAAGAACACAGGCAAGATATAATGCACAGTTTGGGTTGATTCTGGCTGCAGTTGGATCTGCCTGGGTAACTCACCCAGCTGGGATGGTTCTATGGTAAATGAGTCAAAGTGAATGGTTAAGGATGGATAGTTTTCATAACTGTGCAATGTAGTGTGAGATAAGGGAGAGACCCAACCCTGGGTAAAGAACCTGCCCAGATACCATGGATCTCATCTATCCCACTTACAAACCGTAGAATGAGGTTTCAATAGGATATTAGAATCATAGAATCATAGAATCGTAAAATCGTAGAATCAGAAGGTTAGTAAGAGACCTCTGAGATCACCGAGTCCAACCGTACCTGTCTCCACACTAAACCCTGTCCTTAAGAAACTCATCTACGCATTTTTTAAACTCCTCCAGGGATGGTGACCCCACCCCTTTCCTGGGCAGCTGTGCCAATCCCTGACCACCCTTTCAGTAAAGAAATTCTTCCTAATGTCCAGTCTAAACCTCCCCTGGTGCAACTGATGGCCATTTCCTCTCATCCTATCGCTGTCACTTGTGAGAAGAGCCCAGCACCCACCCCGTCACAGCCTCCTTTCAGGCAGTTGTAGACAGGGATGAGGTCTCCCCTCAGCCTCCTCTTCTCTAAGCTAAACAACCCCAGCTCCCTCAGTCCCTCCTCATAGGGCTTGTTCTCCAGCCCCTCACCAGCTTCGTTGCCCTTCTCTGGATGCGCTCCAGCCCCTCAATGTCCTTCTTGGAGTGAGGGGCCCAAACTGAACCCAGCACTCGAGGTGCAGCCTCACCAGCGCTGAGCACAGGGGCACAATCACCTCCCTGCTCCTGCTGGCCACGCTGGGTCTGATACCAGCCAAGATGTCATTGGCCCTCTTGGCCACCTGGGTCACTGCTGGCTCATGTTCAGCCGGGTGTCAACCAGCACCCCCAGGTCCTTCTCTGCCAGGCAGCTCTCCAGCCACTCTTCCCCAAGCCTGTAACGCTGCACGGGGTTGTTGTGACCCAAGTGGAGGACTCTGCACTTGGCCTTGTTGAACCTCATCCTGTTGGTCTCAGCCCATCGATCCAGCCTGTCCATATCCCTCTGCAGAGCCTCCCTTCCTTCAAGCAGATCCACACTTGAAACCAGCTTGGTGTCATCCGCAAACTTGCTGAGGGTGCACTCGATGCCTTCATCGAGATCATTGATAAAGATGTTGAACAGGACTGGACCCAGCACTAAACCCTGGGGAACACCATTCGTGACTCATTTCCAACTGGATTTAACTCCATTTACCACAGCCCTTTGGTCCCGGCCATGCAGCCAGTTTTTAACCCAGCAGAGGCTGTGCCTGTCCATGTCAATGTTTCTCCAGCAGGATACTGTGAGAAACGGTGTCAAAGGCTTTACTGAAGTCCAGGTACACCACATCCACAGCTTTTCCCTTGTCCATTAAACGGGTCACCTTGTCATAGAAGGAGATCAGATTGGTCTGGCAGGACCTGCATTTGGTGAACCCATGTTGACTGGGCCTGATCACGCGGTTGTCCCGCATGTGCTGTGTGACAGCACTCAAGATGATCTGCTCCATGACCTTCCCTGGCACCGAGGTCAGACTGACAGGCCTGTAGTTTCCCGGATCCCCGCTCCGACCCTTCCTGTAAATGGACGATTAATCAAAGAAACCAATGCAAGGTCAAATGGTGTTTGTTTACCTCCGAATTTAGTCAGGAGTGAAAATTTCATTTGCATTGTAAGTATATGAAACTGAGTGGGGTTTGCTGCCTTTCAGGATGAATTTGTCTGGGAACCAAGTGAACAACTTGTGTTATTGGATATAGATAGATAGATAGATAGATTTAAGATATATATATTATAACTTGGGTAGAAACAGATTAAGAAAGCATACAGATTTTAATGGGTTTTGAGCAAAACCTTCCATTTTTTTCCAACATCAGAAATGTGTAGAGGGAGTATCCAGATTCAAAATCTCCTTTTTATTTTTCAAAATGGGAATATTAATCCATGAGAGCAGCCATTAATTCCTCACATTTAAATATATTTAAAGTGTGTATGTGTAATTTTTCCTCACCTTAAAAGCAAGAGGTTGAACATTTTATTATGAAGAGGATCTGGAGAATGAGAGAAGGTTTTGCCTATTCTGAAATGCCCCATCTCAGTCTGGATACACCCTAGATAGGTTCTTAGCTGTTGCCTAACATCGTGTTTCTACACCTATTTAAAATCAGTAGGGGAAACTCTTACCATCTTTGATGATGGGTGAGCAGTTTAACTCTGAAGATTGTATTCCACAGTTTAAAATGGAAAAGGTGGGATCTAAAACTGCAGATAATCTGAAGATACCATTGGCTATGAATTAGTTTGCATACATCCCTGCCACCTCACAAAATCATTTGCAGTAAAGGTGCTTCAATCTGTGTGTGTGTATGCATAAAATCCACAAATAGAAGGAGGTGATCATTTGCCAGGTGCAACTCTGTTAACAGCAGGGGAGAATCTCCTCCTCCAGCACAGCCTCTGCTGGCTCCAGGTGAAGGAGGCAAAGAGACTCTGTGTAGTGTGCTACATTGTAGCAAGAAGTGAAAATGTGAGTCTGAATGATTCAGTAAAGAGCTGTGTAGTTGTGTCTCACGTGTCTATATGAGCATATACATAAATGTGTGTCTGGGCAGTGTCATGATTTAATAGAGCTGTAATTTCCTAAGATGAAGGTGCATGCGGAGGGAAAGGAGTTGGTATTTGCTGCTAACTCTGAACTTTGGTGCCTGAGGTTCCTGTTACAGTTGATGAGGAAGGTCAGTGCCACCAGAGTGCCAACCAAAATGCCTGCACAAGTTAGGCTGTTAACTTTTTATTTTAGCAGCTCTATTAGGTGGTGAAAATACTGTCTGAATTTCAGACATGCTAGCATTGGTCTTACTTATATCTACATCATTTGTAAAGGTTGAATATGTCTGCTGTAGGAGGAGACAGACACATGGCAGTTCCTCCATTCACTAAGTTCACTAAAACCCTGACTTGACCGAACAAAGTACTTTAATAAGTGTGATGGGTTTGGAGTCTGAACTTGGAATTACTCCGTCTCTTTTTCTGGTTATGCTAATGCGTCTAATAAATGAACGAGTGTAAGGATACATGAAAAGGAGCCACTGCTTCATGCAGTCCATTGACATCTGTAGGTGCTTTTGATGTCGTTGGGAGTTCTGCTCTTAATTTTAACAGGGCCAGGATTTCTCTTGAGGAGAGTATTCCCTCAAACCAGGAAAACCTCCATGACTCTGTGCGTCTTTATGTTTCCTCTCAGCACTGAGTGTCTGAAGAAGTAGAATAAATGTCACTGGTGCATTCATGTCCTTTTCCATTTGTGAATCACAAAACCATGGTTTCCACTTCTAATGTGTGATTTCTGTTTCCATAATGCACAACTGGTGCTTTGACATGCTGTAGAGGTGAATTTGTTGGACATGGTAATACTGAATGTTCTCTCTATTTAGATGTCGTGACTATTTTCTTTTTCAAGTGAAAATTCTAGTGTCACATACAAATATTACCTTTCCTCCTGATTATCTTGTACAAAGCTAATAATTTTGGAATAGATACAGATTTTTAATGCAATGCTATGGTTTGGTTTATAGAAAAATGGATCAATTACCCAGGCAGGCTTCAAAGAGGGAGACTGCCCTAAGTTATAAGTGGCTCAGTCCCTTAATTCTGTCATAATCCTATTTGATATCTAGTTCTCGGTGCTGCTGAATCCTTTTAGGGTTCTTTGATCAAGTGAGTACTTTCAAATGCGATGCCTCCTGTCATCTCACCCCCTAAAAATAATAGAAAGTGCCATTTAATTTCTAGAAACATTTGTTTTCCCTACATTTTTTTTCCCTAATAGAGAAAGCAAAAAGCCTGGCTTCCATTTTAACTAATTTAAGGCGAGAATGAAGACCACTGGAAAAAAGACCTTTGTTTTGTTTCTTGAAGGTCCACTTCAACCTTCCTGCTGAGGGTCATGGCTAAGATCTCACACAGGCAGGATGGGAGAACGGGTAGTTATCAATCAGCCATGAAATGTTGGTGTTTGGGGCTTCACTGAGGACTGAAATAATTGAGAATATCAAGTGTGTGAGAGATGCCACAATATCATAGAAAGTTTCTGTTCTCAGAAGTAACAAATGTTTTGGTATTTATTTGGGGACACCTTCCTGCATGCCTTACAATTCCACTCTATGGAGCAGATCTTTGTGCAGTGTCTCAGGTCTGGCTTTTTTTCAGCATCCTGAGGAGTCTTTTCCAGATCATTTCATGCGACTCATTAGATTTGCATGTTTCTTCCTCCCCATTTTTAAAAGAACACCAGGAAATTGCACAGTTACTAAGCCTGAGTTAATAATTTTTATATTATGGTGATGTGGTGCCAAAAGTCCTACTTCTCTATTGGGCACTGTAACTGCTGTCACTGCTAGTCAAAATTCGTCTCTGGAAGGAGGAAAACTATTCATGCAAATGGAAGATTTAATATTTGGTGTATGAGAAGGTATGTGTTCTCCTTTGCAACTACTGCCACTAAGTTCCATTCAGCATCGATATTCTTTCTTGTAAATTATATAAACCAAGGTAAGCAGATCTGTGGAATTAACAAAGACAATTCAAGAGAGTGAGGGATTGTAGGATCAAATTGTTTACCCTTGGGCAAGGTTTTTGGCTCTTTGAGCTGGAAATCGGCCTCTTCTGACACTGTGCTTGGCAGTTTCCTGCAGGAGAAACTTGGTCTGGCGCACCAGAATCCCAGGAGGAGAAGGTAACTCACTTGCGCACAAGGATGACGCAACATCTCCTTTTTTCCCAGCCAGTCACATTTTCCAAGAGATCATTTACACTTTGGAAAGGGAAAACACTGGAGGATTGTACCTGAGGTGAGCCTTGCAGACCTCTCTATGATGTGAAATGCATTTGAACTTTGTCCCGTTGGAAGACGTGGAGTTGTCTGATCCATGGGGAGCCGTGGCTAATACCGTGCACACCTAGCAGTGGTAGCCTGCAGACTCTGGTTTCTTTTCTATCTTTACCCTTCAGCTCAAAAGTCAATCTGGTCTTGACTTTCTTATACAACCACGAACTGTCTTCCTGCAGACATCTCCCCTTGAAAGGTAAAGAGAATAAACTAAAGCTTGACTTTCTTTGTAAATACTCTTAAAAGGTAGATTAAATCCCTATATCTGTCCCTTAGAGCAATTAGATTCACATACAGCCTCCCAAATGAAGTGCTGGGTGCACAAATCCAAGTGCCATAATGATGGCAGTAGGTTGGCTTGTAAAAATGGCTACAGAGCGCTGCAACTGCCTGCGACCATGTAAGACTGGATGCTTTCTCCCACAGAAATAGGTTATCTCAGTCAATTCTATGCTCCTGTTTTAGACCAACACTCCCTCAGCATTTAAGTAGAACAGACCATCCCAGACATAGTTGCAACCTGTTCATATGTTATTCTGCTTCTGCCTCTAGGATACTGTATGTTCAGCTGGAAACCTGAGTATTTTGAACTCCTGAACCACCATCTGCTCAATCTATATAGGCTATTTATCAAAGAGTTTAAGTGCACTGTAAGGTCCAAACCATTTTATGGAGTCCTGCCAGCTGAAATAAATATTAGTTACTGTATATTTTGAAAACTACCGCTTTGTAGGCCGAAAGAGCTCGGAGACTCCAGGTGGTAATCAAAGAGCAGTGTCACATTTTTCATGGTTAGGCGCTTCATTGGTCTCCATATCATTCAGAAGCCTAACAGGTGAATTCACCGATCAAACTTAGATCTGAATTAAATCAAAAATGCCATTACTGAAGACCAGTAGCACCAAAAATAACAACCACTGCAAAAAGTCAATCTTTTGGAAAATATACACACAGAGCACCTATGCAGGATGCTTAGGTTTACATTCAATAAATCCCTCCTAGAAAACAGAAGCTAAGCGCAAGTGTGATCCTTCCTAGGTAGAGATGCCCTAATCTGTCACCAGTAATACCAGAAAACTTTTGCTATTGATTTCTGTGGGTTATATGCTCCTCTCATCCTCCCTGATACGCAGGGCACATCACTGCAGGTGGACCCTGGGAGGTGAGGACTGGAGTTAATGATGGAAATTGTAGCGCTCTTCTCCCTATGTGCTACTTCTCATGATGGACTGCTGACCTAGCCCAAACCCTGTGATGTCTACTGCTGTGTGTCGCCCTGCTGACTGGAACATGATCCTGGTAAGAATCTCTGTGAAATTAGGCCCTGGGGTTTGGAGAGATGAGAAAGGGAAAGCGGGGTCCTGCCTGAGATGAGCTAGGAGCACACAGCTGCCCTCGCTGAGACACTTGCCAACCTTCTACATAAACCCACTCAAGCCGCTCTTTCTGATCAAAGTGGCTTAAGCTGGATAAACCCTGTGTTGGTGACAGACTGCACTGATAGAGCCAGTTCATGTGCTTTCTTCATTTAGAAATAGCTTTTAAGGATTTTAATTTCATTCTTTGGGTCTTAAACGTAAGCAGAAAGTTCTTATAGTTAACTGTACTTTTTCTTTTAATTACGGAGCTTTAAAATAGTGTAACATCTAGGCAATGTTTCCTGTAAAATGTCCTATTAAAATGTATTGTTCTTTCTTGTGTTCCTTTTTTCCTGCAGCTGAGTTTAATACAGGACAGCGAAAAAGCAGTTCGCTTGTTATTTCTCAAGGAGAAACTGTTTTAAGTGGCTGTGTAACCTCCAGAATCCCAGAAGACATCTGATTTCCCCTCACCTCTACTGTGACTTGTCCCATAACACGGGGCTATCGATAATATATGTATCTTCTTACTATAGTTCTCAGCGCGTTCTCCTGAAGCTGTGTAGGTCTGGATAGAAAGTACTTGAAGTTTCCTTACACATCTCTGCTTACCCAAGGGATCAATGTCTTAATGGATCACATTCAGACACATTCAACATCTCACAGAAGGGATGTGAAAGGACAACAGAATCACTTTCACTCTATCCATATCCATTTCCTGCTGCAATCCCTGTTTTACAACTATTGGCATGCCCAGAGGGAACAGTGATTCTCAAGGTCACGAGAGGTGGAAAATCTCTGTTGTGAAGGTACAGAAACTTCTGGATTGGGATAGCAAAGCCTCGACCTTTCTGTACCTCCAAGGAGAAGTGAGTGGACTCCAGTGGTGGTGGCAGCATGTCTGGGTGTGCAGTGCAGTGAGGAGGGGAGTTTTTAGCCTTTGCAGATAAAATTAAGTGCTTATTTTTAGATTACAATAATCTTTGCATTTTCAGGGTAAGGATAATTTTCTAAGTTTCTTTATTTTGCATTACAGGAGAATAAGATTTCAGCATTACTGCATTTCACTCTCACTTTCCAGTGGGATCTGTACTGGTTCATTTTAAAAATGCAGAGCAGTTTCATGTCCTTCACACTTGCTATTTCACCTAAGTAGAGTTGTTCCATCAGTATTAAAAAGGAGATGCTGGCAGACCATGGTCTGGGAGTGTCCAGCAAGTCACAACCACTTATAAGATGAGGTTTTACTGTGACTCTTATGGGGGTGGGGATTAAACCTCCTGAACATCTGAGAGGGGAGCCCCAGCTGTTTGGTTTCAGAGAAAGAAAGGAGGCAACACATTGCTTCCTTGTGGCCTTGAGATGAAACACCAAGTTCTGGTGAACCTATCCCCGCAGAATCTCTCCCAAGTCAAAATCCTGTCTTTTGGATCTGTCAAAAAGAATGTTTGTTGGTGTTAATACAGTTTACTTCAATTTATGCTTTTGAGAGTGAATTCAGACTGGCAAGTCCTTACAGTATCCCACGAGGCATCCAGTACCCACTGGGACTTTTACCACAGAATTTTCTAATTCTTTTTTTTAAATGGAATTTTCTGGGAGGAAACTTCATTATTGTCACAAAAATACTCATCCTCCATTGGGGAAAGCAAATTAAGTGGGTTTCCACTTGAACTTCTTGAGTTTGAGGTCTGCAGAACCAGATGATGTTTTGAGCCCTGTTGACTTGTAATCTGTTTCTACTCACACTGACAGGGGCAGTTGTAGTTTTCCAGTGCTGCCTGTACCAGAGCATCAAACTTCATCATCATTAAGCCGACCTTCATCTTCTGCAGGGTTTAGCTGGACTTGTGCTTGTATCGCAGGAGCCTGCTGTCAGCTGAGTGCGGGGATCGTTAACCCAGACCTTGGATCCCAATGCCAGAAAGGCCACATTAAACCAGGAACAGCTGATCTTGCTCTGCAAAGACCAGCAGATTTCATAGCCTTGTAAAAGCAGAAACCAGATGTATATTTTAATGAAATTTAATAAATTCAGCATTGGGGCTGCCAGCGAGGGAGGGATCAGAGATGATAGGAACTGCAGCAAGACATTTATTCATTTCTTTGGAGAATTTATTATATCAAACCCAAGAAATACTTAAGCTGAGCTTTTCAAAGGGCTGTAGGTTCCCAGCTCCCACTGACAGCCAGAAGCTGTAGGACATACTCCTGCTTGATTTACCTGGAAAATCTAAATAACTTCAGTGGACTTATTTCCCCCTACTCTTTTTTGTCCTTGAAATGCTGTGAAATGTGCGTGGTGCTCGTATGTGACTGGTAAATCACGGGTAAAGGATGTTTAGATGAAGTATAGCATCTTGAATAACACTGTAAAAATGCAAGTCCTCGAGTATCTCATGATTCCTTAACTTTATAAACTTGACAGACAAGGATGTTTATTTTCCTCATTTTACAAATGGGAAAAAACCATGAGATGGAATAATCTATGTAATCACACAACTGGATCAGAAAGATACTCTGGATTTCTGAATAGATGTATTTTTCATGTGTTCTGTTAGCATTGGTTCAAGTTTATTTTACAGTGGTGCTAACATTCCCATGAGCGCATGACTTGGATGGTGGTAGGTTCCATATGGATTAATCAAAAAGTGGCTTTACTGTGGGGCTTTATAGCCTGAAAAGCTCACTGCAATACTGAGTGTGAGGAGAGCTGCTTCAAACCAGCCTCTTCTTGTGTGGGAAGAGACATTTCAATACATACGGCTTCACTCAACTTGCACATTTTTTTTCACTGTGCAAATTATGTTTCGTAAATATTTGTCAGTTTATCAGTATTTGTGCCTCTTGCAGCCTTGAACAAAGCTTAGTGAATGTATCTGCCTTTATTGGCATCTTTCATTTTCATTCTTAGGATTCCACATGTTTTTAATATAGTAAAAATAAATTCTTCTTATTGCTGTTCTTTCTGCTGACCCCTATATCCTTGTACTTCTCTTATCAGCTTTCTACAAGTCTTAGTTTCTCATATTTATCTGTAGTCTTCAGTTCTCTTCCTCTTTCCACCCCTACTTTTTACCTATTTTATTTAGACATACTTAGCATTCAGAAATAACTGCCTTTCTGTCTCACTCCATTTCACCCACTGGCTTTTTCTTTCCTATTTGTGTCCTTCCAGGTGAATTAGTGATGCTCTCAGTATCAATCACAACTTTCTGTCTACATTCTTTCTGCTATTGTAAGTGGCAAGGTTAGTTTAGCCAACAACTTCACAAAACCAAACCGATCCGGGGCAAGTGAGGGACCAGGGCAGAAGGAAAGCTAAAGATGTCCTTTATGTTGGACTCAACTCTTGCTCTGTTCGAGTGTCCTAGGATGGTGACTGACAAATTTCCACTTGTCTTGAGGATGGCTGAGGTAGATATAAATAAACCATGACATGTGCCTTAGCAAGGATTGTGAGGAGTTGAAGTCCCATCCCAAATAATCAATCCCACTGCCATTTCCTAAGTAAGACTGGAGAAGGGTGAAGAGTCAGCTACACCGTGTGGCAGTGGTTAACCTCATTCACCTTCAATTGCTTAGGCATGGTAAGGTTGTGTAATTTTTGGAGTGAGTAGCTGAGCAAGAGTAGAAGGGAGGGAGGGAGGGAAGGGAGGTCTGGATTTGTTTCCAGGTGATAGTGGGAAGTTGGCTGTGAACTGTGCAACTCTAGAGTTCCTGTGTGAATCACTGAATGCATCACCTGCTCAGTGCACAGGAATTCTGTGAATGGAAGGGGCAGCTCCTTGCTCAGAAATTTACAATTTTTTTAAAATTTTCTGCTATATCCTTGCAATAGCCATTGTTTCTCATTCTCCAATGGAGACATGCGTGTTTCTGTGCTAAGCTCTTGCAAACAAAATTAAAAAGTCTTTTTTAGGTTAGAGTGAGACTAGAAGAAACCAGGTGACTCCAGCCTGATCTCTGGTGTGCTGCTGGTTCACCTTGTGGAAAGACAGCATGTGCCTTGGCTTGGGAAGCCAGCTCACTTTTGGGGCCCTGGCAGCAGAGCTGCAGGTGAGCTGATCTCTGCAAATGAGTTCCCCTAGCAGCACTGTGTGGGGATGTGTACCCGCTGCTGATCAGGACTTTGCCTGGCTCGAGCTCGTTCCATAAGGCTTTGCTTTTCTGAGCACTTAAAATCAATATAAATTAATAAAAAGAAACCCAACAGCCCATAAACAACATTAGCTATGGAGCTCTTAAAATGCAAGTGGTCAAACTATGTTTAATCCATTTTCTCACGTTAATGCTGGGCAAGGGTGCGTATTTGAAATACAATTATTAGATTAGGAACATGATGCTCAAAGGAAACAATAAATGACACTTATGGAGAGTTATTTTGGTGGAGGCTTCTCTGGGGACATCTGAAGCAGTCAGCTGGCCCATCTGCGGGCACCAACAGCTCAGCATGGAGTGACCACGAGCTGCGTGCCCAGCCTGGCCTGACTGCTGCAGCCTTGGGGCCTCTGGTGCTGTATAGTAGGACCGGCTGCTGGGAGCAGGGGAGCTAAGCCAGGCAGGCACTCCGACCACTGCAGTGATGATATCTAGCTCTTTGGGCACCTTTCAAGTTGTTAGAAAATGGACCGAGTTTCATTATTACTCAGAGATCTTTGGTTCCACCTCAGCCTCTGTCTGGCTTCCAGATAGCATCTTCATAGTTCTCTGAAGTTCACTGGAGATCATAGAACCATAAAATGGTTTGGGATTGAAGGGACTTTAAAGCCCATCCAGTCCCACCCCCTGCCATGGGCAGGGACACCTCCCACTGGATCGGGGAGCTCCAAGCCCCATCCAACCTGGCCTGGAACCGCTCCAGGGATGGGGCAGCCACCACTGCTCTGGGCAACTTGGGCCAGGGCCTCCCCACCCTCACAGGAAAACATTTCTCCCTAAGATCCCATCTCAGTCTCCCTTCTTCCAGCTGAAAACCGTTCCTCCTCATTTTATCCCTGCACTCCCTGATCCAGAGCCCCTCCCCAGCTTTCCTGGAGCCCCTTTCAGTACTGGGAGCTGCTCTAAGGTCTCCCCCAGCCTTTTCTTCTCCAGGCTGAACAACCCAGCTCTCTCAGCCTGTCCTCCATCTGGAGGTGCTCCAGATGTCCGTGCTTCTGATAAAACAGCTGTTTACTACTAATTGATGCATTCGTGTCCTTTGGGAAATGAATCCTCTTCATTCCAGTACTGTCCCTACTTCCAGTGTTGCAACTTCTTTCTTGGTTTCTCTATCAGACTTGCCTGCTCTGACATAATTGTCTGGTTTTGTTTATTTCATTCGTTCCAGCGTAATCAATCACAGTGCTGAATTATCTGCCTTCTACTTCATTTCTTCAGAGACATGAAATGATCCCCTCTCCAGTCACAAGACTCAGCCTGGTCACTCAAGTTCCAGAGAGCTTCTAAATGCACAAAGATTCTCTGTGCCTCAGTTGCAGCACCAAAAAAGTGAGTAAAACTGTGGGCTTGCTTTGCAGTACATGAAAGATGTGCTAGGTTTTGGTATAGACACAGAGTGGAGCAGCTGCCCTGTAGCCTTGGTGTCACAGGATGGGGAATGGCAAGGGGAAAGAAGGTTATACTTCATACGCCCCTGTGGAGAGCTTCCAGGAGCACTAAACGTTGATGCAGTTGCTCACAGCCTCACTACTGGCTCCTATGCCAAATGAACCTGAAAAAAGCACCTTGGTTAGTGAGGACCTCCCTGCATAGAAGAGCTGTAGAGAGAACAGGTAGAAGCTGGCAACACCTATTCAGACAACAGGTTTGAGGCTTCTTTTTGACTGGAGACCAGACTTCCTCCTTCCTTCTGCCTCAAGTAGACAGACACCTTTAGACCTCTCTTCTCTCTCTGACATGGGGGAGGGGGAGTGGGAGTGATACATGCACGTATGTACTGATAGTCCATAACCTCTCACCCCTCTTCTCATCGTAATGTTTTTAAACATTTTTGATTATACAGCATCTTGTAAAGAATTAAGAAGTTCCTAATTATTTATAAAGTTAATACTTATAATGAAATGGTTGCACTTTGATGTCTGTATATGTTTTCTAAGCTAGGTTGACCTATATTGTAGAGGTATTATGTATACTAGGTGATGCAGGGATTGGCTTGGGATTTACCCATGTTTAACGAAGACTAAAATTAGAATTTGACTGAAATCCACATAAATGGCTCGACAGCAAGTTTGACTGCCCCTGGGGAGCTGTGGGCAGCTCAAATTTACCCACAGGCATTTTTGAAAATGTTTTTTTTGAATCAGCATACTGTGCTTTCTGGAGCAGAGAGTGCAGCTTGCACTTTATAACTCCCTTCTCTTCACCTTGTCCCCTATTTTGGTGTTGAAAATCCCTCCACAGAGAACAGAGCATGAAGTGTGTTGCAGGTATAATATATGCCACACTGAGGCTTTTCTGCAGTACTTGCAAGGGGAATTCTTCTGCTTTTCCTACTCAGTGGCCTCGTTGCTTGGACTCTTGCTATTTTGAATTGTCAAATATTTGGTCTCTTCTGTAGGAATGTGTACTTTGCAGAGTGTGAAACTGAGTCTAGGTGTTTGATATCTTTCTTTCTCCTTTACTGCAACACTGAAAGCACTGAACCACAGTGAATCCTGACTTTTGGAGATGAGAGCTTTTTTTTCTTTTCATGTTAGAGGCTTGCTGTCTAACTCTGGGGAAAGATAAATCTACCTGTTGTGCCTTTCTTTTACCATAGGAAAGGGCTTAATTATTCTTTACGAGGCTTGCTTGTATCGTGACGGCTAGTTCTCAGTCGCCAAAGGAAAAAAGACTCCTGAAAGAACAACATTCAGTAAGTCTCACTTTGCCCAGGCCTGGGAATAAAGGCATCCACCCCAAACTGGAGTCATAGAATCATAGAATCATGGAATGGTTTGGCTTGGAAGGGACCTTAAAGATCATCCAGTTCCAACCAAAGCCAGGGACAGCTCCCACTGGACCAGGATGCTCAAATTCCCATTCAACCTGGCCTTGAACACCTCCAGGGATGGGGCAGCCACCACTGCTCTGGGCAACCTGGGCCACTGCCTCCCCACTCTCATAGGAAAATGTTTCTTCTTAAGACCTCATCTAAATCTCTCCTTCAGATTAAAACTGTTCCCCCTCATCCTGCCCCTGCACTCCCTGATAAAGAGCCCTCCCTATCTTTCCTGGAGCCCCTTTCAGTACTGGAGGCTGCTCTAAGGTCTCCCTGGAGCCTTCTCTTCTCCAGGATAAACAACCCCAACTCTCTCAGCCTGGCCTCTGAGGGGTGGTGATCCAGATGTCCCTTGCATCATCTTCATGGACTCCTCTGAACTCGCTCCAACAGATCCCTGTCCTTCTTGTGCTGAGGACTCCAGAAATGGACACAGGATTCCAGGCAAGGTGTCACCAGAGCAGCAGAGGGGCAGAATCCCCTCCCTTGCCCTGCTGATCCCACTGCTTTGGATGCAGCCCAAGGCATGGTGGACTTTCTGGGCTGTGAGAGCACATTGCTGGCTCATGCCGGACTTCTCATCCACCAGCATCCCCAAGTACTTCTGCTTGCTGTTTAGAAAGGATGGGCAGGCAGTTCTTTGCTCTGTTTGCTCTGTTCTAGCAGCTCCCCGGTGCCATGGCCATGTCTTCAGGGTGGCTGGGCTGTGGGTAACCCCTTGGCCTTTGCTGCAGGGCCAAGCAGTAGTGGTTGGAGCTTGTGAGCTGCTTAATGCACAGTCCAGCCGGGTTAGTGGAAAAATATCCCAATTCCAATTGTCACCCACAGTCAATGTGAGAATTCTTCACAAGACTCAAGGAGAAAACTGCTAATTGAAGAAGCCAGCATTCCTCCAGAGAAAATCTCCAGGAGCACTGATATCCCAAATTGCAAGGGGAATGTATTGTTTTATTGGTGGGTTCATCCTTAGGACTTCGGTTGTCTTGAATGGCGTATATGTCCTTGTTGAATGCACCTTTAAGGAAGCTCTAGGTAAAATGGAAAATAATGACACTGGTTCTGAGCTGTGTTACTGTTGACATGGCTCTGAAGGGTTCTGTCTGGCAGTGCCCTGTGAATTGGTGTGCTCTGGATTTGGCTTCTTGCAGCTTTCTGCTTCTAAGCCTGAACTGAAGCCAGCCTTTTAAAACTTAAGTCGACGTTGTTGCTCTTCTCTTTCTTTCCCTCTTTCCTTCTGTCTTGCCCAATTCTGCCTTGCCTCATTTGGCTGGGCTGTAGACAGACAAGCATTTTTATTCCTTTTGACTACTTCTGCAAAGCTTGACAAAGCATTTCCATAATCAATGAGGTAACCCTGTCACCCCAAACATGGACTCTTTAAAGAGAATAGTTTTATGCAAATTAAATATTGATGGTGTAATGATTAATTGGCCCCAAGCCCTTGTTAATATGCAATTGTTGCAGTGTAACATACATTTGTAATTATTTTGGTTTGGTTGTTCAAACAAGTGGTAGACACTTAATCGCCTGCAGCAATTGCAGAGATGGGATATCAAAGAGAAAACCAAAGGGGCTGGTTCACA
Source organism: Neomorphus geoffroyi (assembly GCA_033558235.1). Taxonomy (NCBI): domain Eukaryota; kingdom Metazoa; phylum Chordata; class Aves; order Cuculiformes; family Neomorphidae; genus Neomorphus; species Neomorphus geoffroyi. The sequence continues at coordinate 1,250,246 of JAUMJM010000001.1, forward strand.
AGTTATCTGTTGTAACCTTACATTTCCTGTGAGCGTATTGTGTTATGTGGTCAGGTTCTGAGGTGATAAAATTCAGCGCAGCTTTCTTGGTGGATACAGAACTATTCCATCTTCCAGCAGCTGAGGATGTGATTTGAAATGTTCCCAAAGTCATATTTCAGTGTTGTGTTTGGTGGTGGTCACCTGGGAGTTAGAATGATGAGCTGTGCTGTTTATTGCTGGTGGTTATTCTTATTAAAAAGAAACCCCTATGGTTCCAAAGGCTGCAATGAGTTAAAAGTATGCATTAGTGAGAAGCTGCTTGAAGACTGTTTCAAGCAAACAAATAAGTATCTGAGCTGCATTGCATTCTCTGAGGGGCTTATCTGCTACATGCAACTTCCCAGCTAGTTTGAGATCTGGTTCCTGTTCCTTTTGCCTCTAGATCTACATATAGCAGGCAGGGAAAAAAGAAGCCTGTGTATTCAGAGGTGAAGAATCCTGCATCTCCATAAATATGTTTATGCTATTGACTGTGTCAGGTTTCTGTAGCATATGAATTTACTCCATTTTTGCTTAGCGAGTACTTTCAAATTGTGAAGTTTGTCTGTTAGGACAAAGACAATTTGGACAGGAGAACAAAGGGATCCACCTAGGAAAGGCAGACAGAAATGAAGATGCTCAGTGTTGTTAAGATCTTGAAAACATGAACTATGTTAACAATAATGTATATAAATAGGAATTCTGTACATAATGTTGTAATTCTAAGTATATTATGGAAATATTACACCTATGTAGCAATGGAACATGAGGACAGAAGCTAAAACATGGAATAAAGAAAAGATTAGGGGTGAGTAGAGTGTAATAGATCCTTTTTGGCAGACAGCATGATGTTATTCGGCACAGCAGCAAAAACCAGAAAAGATGTGGTTTTTTTTCCTTTATTGCAGTGCTTGGTTCCACAAAATACAAGGAGACCCTGCAGCCCATTTATGTCTTGTTAACAGGGAATATTACAATATGCATGTGATGTCCTGAAGTTGCTGCTGGAATGTTAAATAAAATCTGTGTTTAAAAGAAATTTTTGCATGGTCAAAATGAATATGCATTTGTCCACAAATAGTTGTTATAGAGTTGCTGATGAGATCTAAATTTTTTAAAATTAATGATAATATTACTAGTAGAAGGAAATGTAGAACATTCTTTTGAATCACTTATGAATTCTCTTACATTAATTTATTTAAACTCATTTATGATAGTGAAGATTCATTCTAAAGATCCAATCTGTTTGGTAAATGTCCTTTGACTTAACAGTCATATATAAAACGTGTTCTGACTGCTTTTGTGTGATATCAGGTCTGCTTCCCAAACATGAAAATACCATTTTGTCTCATAATGAGTTCAAGGTGGTTTTTTAATTGTAGACCTAACGGGTAAGAAAATGAACGAATGCTGATATCATTTCTAGAAATAGTCCAAGCAGTCTTTGAACTTCTCCTTAATAGAAAGACATTGGTGGCAAATGGTTTTAGTTTGAACCAGAATGTGCTAAGAAGCTGCTCAGAGCTGGTGGCACTCGATCATTGACTTGTGTAGCAACGTCCTCTTTCCCACTCATCTGAACTTTTGGGAAACAGGCAGGTTTTCTTACCTTTGGTTTGCATTGGCCACAAATGCTACACCAAAGCTTTTGATTCCTCTCAACAGAGGAGAAATTACGTGTGTAAGGAAGAAATGATGGCCTGAATTGCTAGGAAGGTTGAGTCCATGGCAAAGGAAAAGAAGGCCAGGCTGGATTTTGACCTGCAGATCCTGAACTGATCACGTTTTCCCTGCAAGAGAAAGTAGTACTAAGTGGGTAAAATTAATTTTAGATTTTAAGAGGGAATTCAGAGGCTCCTCTTGAATTCCTCACTCATCATCATCATCAACTTCCTGGACTGTCAGTTGAATCCTCAGCCAGTATGCATCTTGTTCAGTAAATTGTTTATAATTTTCTTCTGTACCAGCCAGTGACAAGAAACAACGAAACCTCCTTTTGTCAGATGGTTAACAATAATACCTGGTAGCTGAGAGGCAGCTCAGCTAACAGAGAGAGGAAGCGTGCACTGCTGCCCAGCATTACAGAAGGCAATAGCTGCTTAAATCAAAAAAGGAAACATTCGAAACAGTCCAAAAGCCGGCAAGAGCACCAGCACCTTCCAGGTAGGCCACAGTATTAGAACAAAAATTAATAATTAGGTTAATCATTTCACAAATGTCAGAAAAAACCCAGTCTGATGCAAGCTGGGTCAGAGGGCAAGGATATCCAGGAAGAAATAGTCATACATTAACACCCAAATTGACCACTTTAAAGGAGATCTGGTAATAAAGAAATGTACAGCTTAATAACTTAAAAAATAAATGATGCTTCTTCAGCAAACATAAAATTCTGTGTTTACATGCAAAGGTGAGTGTGGGAGATCCAGCGGCACAACAGCCAATTGCAGACATTTACGGCAGCAGGCAGCCAGAAAAATGACTGAATTTTGAGTGAACTAATGTAAAGGGTGGTGTCCATCCGAACCCGGACCTGCAGGTAGCATTTCACTACATTGCCTCTCCTATGATGCTTGGTGCTTGATGCTTGAAGGTTTGTGCTGGGTCATCCCTGGATTCCAAGTAAGGGGTCTCCTCATCTCAGGAGACTGCCTTGTGTGTAGAATTTTGTTATGGAGCAGACACAACTGTTGTTCACAGCTATGGTTGTTTCTGAGGCCAACTCTTTTAAGAACACCAGGTTTTAATGCAGCATTCTTAGACTAAATGCAATGTATTTCCATAAATTGCGTCCTAGGAAGGGTATAATGAACATCTTTATCTCAAGCCATAATCTGTAAAGAATCTACAGCCCTGTCTTAGAGATACTACCATACATCTAGAAAAATGTTCTTGAGTGACTGAAGTCTTTCTGTTTACAGTGACCCAGAAAATCTAATCTGCAGTCTTTATTCTCTCGAACACTGCACATATATTTAACGTATAATGTATAATTTTAAACTGTGTATTATTTATCCCTAAGAATGTTTGTAGGATAAAAAAAAAAAAAATGCATGATAAAGCAGATGAGCAGTTCAGAGATGTCCTGGTTTCCTGGGTAAATTATAATTTAAGCAGGTATTGTTATGCACTTACAGAAATGTACACTGAGAGAAGAAATTTCTTTAAGCATTATACCAATACCCCAGAACAGTCATAAAAATTTAAGCTTCATAAACTGCTTAACTTGTGTTTTCTTAATGCTCTTGTAGTTTAAAGAAGCTGAAATGTTTTATTATTATTATTCTTTAACATTATGTTGTTTTCAACTTCTGCACCAAACTTCAAGTGGATGCTTATGAGCAAGTTATGAAATAAATCTCAAAACGTTTCTTGGTGGAAACATGGATTGCTGTGGCAATATGGTACAGCGAGCACCAGTGCCACAGTTGTCATCAAAATAACAGCACCTGACATGCCTGGAACACAAGACATGAGGATGCCAACGCTATCATCAGTCTCTGGTTGCTTTTTGTCAGTACAAGACCAGTGTCTGTGCTTAGGATGACCTAGGGGACTGAAATAGTTATTTATACAAACCCTCATAGATTGCCTTCCTCTAAAAGGGGGGTGGTGGGTTTTCATGTAAAATCAATCTCAAGATTAAACCAAAAATCACTGTCATAAGAGCAGAAAGATAATTTAAATAACTCATTGAATGAAGGCGGTAAAGAACAATTACGCTTTCTGTTCATGCTCCTTAGCTCTGTAGGAAATGTGTGCCATGTGTGGTCACAACTGTTTGACACGCCAGCTCGTCACCTCCTGGAGGAGTGCTGTTGTGTCTTTGCGTCTGTCACCCTTTAAAACACTTAGATAGCTCTAGAGCTCATGAAAACGGGAATATTGGGAAGTTAATTGTGGAAAAGACTTGCAGTGGTAATGAAAGGGACAGAACTGGGAGTGGGGAGACAAGTCCAACTGCAATTTGTTTTTTTCTTTATTTTCAAAATCACGAACTTTGTTACCTGTTGCATTGTTGCTTCCCTTTGACCAGAACATTCTGCAATGCGGATGGGGAATACTGTGACTGCTGAGCACTTTGTGGCTGTTCCAAACAGTAAGGTCTCACTGGGCTGTGCTGAGCATTGCAAAGCAGTGCGGCAGGCATGGCCTCTGGATTGGTGGGACTCACGGGTGCTGCTTGGGGTGACAGGCAATGCCGAGAGGCTGTTTAGTTATTTCATTATTATTTCCCTAGTAGGTGGAAACCCAGGATAACTGATTTCATCCGTGTTCCAAGGAGAAGTTCAGGAATTGGCAGTGGCAGTATTGGCATGTGGAATGCAGATTATTTAGCTTTCTCCATCAGAGGTATCTCCTCAGGGCTGCCCTACAGAACCAGAACAGAGGGAAAAGCAGGGAGTTTGACACTGAGATTCGCTATATCCCCATGCATTCTCATAAACCAGAGAAATCTATGGTATTACAAATCAAATGTTGGTAGGGGTATCTGAGGGACTCCAAATGGATGGGAGTTACAGCAGCTGTAGAGAGGCCTGCTTTGGCGGGAACTTCCACCCTCCTATTAGCTGCTTGTTGTGATTCCTCCTTGCCACTTTCCCACTGTGTAACACACAGAGGCCGAGTGTCCTTCTGGCTGGAGCTGTCTCTGAAGCTAGCACCCAGCCATACCTCTTGCCTTCGAGAGCATCCCTTGGGACTGCTGTCAGCCGTGTTCTGCATCACTCCTAAAGGACTCCAGGAGTGTTAACTTCAGCAGCAAGTTTTCAGGGCAGGAGTACCCACTTGTTCAACCACAGTGCAGACTCACAGAATCACAGAATCACCTGAGCTGGAAGGGACCCAAGAGAATCATTGAGTCCACCTCTTATTACTGCACGGGACACTCCCAACAGTCACACCATGTGACTGAGGACATTGACCAAATGCTTCTTGAATACTGACAGACTCGCTGTCATGACTGCTTTCCTGGGGAGCTGTTTTCGTGCTCCACCACCCACTAGGTGAATAATCTCTTCCTAATATCCAATCTAAACCTCCCCTGACACATCTTCCTGTCATTCCCTCTAGTCCTATCATAGATCACAAGAGAAGAGCTCAGCACCTGATTCGCATCTCTCCCTTGTGAGAAGGCAGCGAACAGCTATGAGATCCCCTCTCAGGCTCCTTTTCTCCAGGCTGAATAGACCAAGTGACTGGACACTCTCCAGTAGTTTGATGTCCTCTTATACTGTGGTGACCAAAACTGCCCCCAGTGCTCGAGGTGGGGTTGCACCAGTGCAGAGCAGAGCTGGACAATCCCCTCCCTCGAGCAGCTGGCGATGCTGTGCTTGATGCACCCCAGGACACTGTTGCCCTCTTGGCTGCCAGGGCTCACTGTTGGCTCATGTGCAACTTGCCATCAACCAGAACCCCCAGGTCCTTGTCCCCAGGGCTGCTCTCCAGCCTCTCACACCCCAGTCTGTCCGTGTGTCCAGGGTTGCCGTGTCCCAGGTGCAGAATCCAGCACCCGCCCTTGTTAAATTTCAGATGGTTGGTGATTGCCTTCTCTCCACTCTGTCCAGATCCCTCTGCAGGGACTCTTTGCCCCCAAGCGTGCTGACAGCTCCCCCCCAGTTTAGTGTCATCAGCAAACTTTGTCAATAAACCTTCAAGTTCTTCATCCAGGTCGTTTATGAAGACATTGATCTCTGGCCCCAGGACGGATCCCTGTGGGACTCCACCAGTGACGGGGCGACAGCCTGATGTAACTCCATTCACTGCGACTCTTTGAGCCCGGCCCATCAGCCAATTGTGCACCTATTGTATTACGTGTTTATCCAGCTGCGTGCTGGACATTTTGTTTATGAGCATATTGTGAGAGACAGGATCGAAGACTTTGCTGAAATCCAGAAAAATGACATGGACTGGTTCTCCCTGGTCTACCAGGTGGGTGACCTTGTCGTAGAAGGATGTTAAGTTTGTCAGGCAGGACCTTCTCTTTGTAAACCCGAGCTGGCTGGGACCAACGACTGCGTTTCTTTCAGATGTTTTTTCGGTAACTCCCAGAATAATATTCTCCGTAATCTTACCAGGCACTGAAGTGAGACTGACTCTGGTGATAATACAGAAGGTGGGCACATTGGTGCAGAATCTGTCTGTAATCGTTTGCTGGGGAGAAAAAATGTAGCTGGATCCGTTGTGGTGAACCCAGAGTTGGAGACTAAGCATTTAATTTCTGATGGATGACTTGTGTAGATGTGATAAATGTTAGAATGGTTGTGGCAATAATGATTCTTTGCTGTCCAGGAGGTTGCATTAATTTAATGAGATGTGTGCTGGGGTCTGAGATGACCTGCCTCTATACAGCGGCCAACATGCACTGGAGGTATACGAGAGGTGGGGGGAGGATGTCTGTCTTTTTTTTTACTTCATAGACAATACATTCCAGATCAAAGCAAACCCAAGCAATGGTATGTGTAATTTTTTTTAACAGAAAGTCTATAAATATTCAGCACTGCTGTTTGGCAACATTAAGAAATCACTGAAAAATGCAGTCATTGCTAAATGTGTTCATTTGAGAGGTTTGCTGTTACAAATGTGAATCTTCAAAGGCTGTGAAAGTTAACAATAGCTTTTCAGTATTAGACAGAAAGTTAATTATAACATCTATCACACAGGCAAGGTGACTAAACCAAACCCTTATACCTCTTTAGTTTTTGGCTTGCTGAGTGAATTCTGTCAGAAGGAATTTTCATCATTGCACATGGTTGGTGATGTTATCAGTGTCTGTCAGGGATAGTACATGAATGCTGTTGAAAGTTCTGAGTGTGGGGAGGGCAGGGGCTGTGACAGAGTTGAATACAGCTTGTCTGGGCAACTCGAGTACAGGATTATACAGTGCAAAAGTTCAGTTTACTTAGACTGGGGAACACGATGTGCAGGGAAAAAAAGGAGAAGCAAAGAAAAGGTTAACGTACCAAAATTTTAATTGAGCTCTGAGTGACTGTTGTTGAATAATTGGTTGTGTCAAAATGTAATGATTACTGGCTTGGGAAGTGGCAGCATTTCACCCATAGGTCACTGGCTCCAACCTGGACTCTGTTGGCCGTAATGACTGATGTTCAATACCAGCTGATGTGAAAGGAATTGCTGATAGCTGCCCAGGTTCTACTGGATAAGCATCTGCATCCCCAACAGTGTGTGCTGTTGTCTCAGCAAAGGCAGCATCCAAAAGTCATCCCATCCTTTTTATGTAAGTGCCCTGATGAACATTGGTTGCCTGGTGTGTCAGGCCTTGCACTGCCGCAGCAGGAACTTTATTAATGGAGCAGGAAAGTAAGACCTTTGCTTTTCAGTGTTTCCTGCCTGGTGACTTCTGTGTGCATTCGGTGAATCCTTAGCCATCCTTCACTTGCTGCTTGGAGTCCTTCACAGCACTAACAGAGCTACTGGCAACCGGGGCACTGACATTAATCACCGGGGATTGTTCTCCAGGGGCTGGGCACAGTCATTTCACTCCATACTGAAGAATATTTTTGAGGCTTCATCTTCCAGAGACAAGGAAATAAAAATAATAGACATTGCGCGGACAACATTAATCGACACTATTGCTCCCCTCCTGTACCAGGAGCCTTTGTCTCTGCTTCTGGAGCTCATGTGAGATTCATTGCTGAAATTCTCCTGGAAAACACTGAATATTTCTGAATGTGCCTGCCTCTGTGTATGTCCGGTTCAGAGCCACTCCCCTTGAAAGGAGGTAATTCTGTGGGTGATGGGAGTTTGGAATAGGGATTTGCTGTGATGCCTCAGATTAAAAGCAATCCCATGTTCCCAGGGTTTTGCCACTTGGAATGTACATTCCTGGGAACAAGCAGCAGGTGTAAAGTTTATTTGTGCTTCCCAGAACAAATTGTAGAAAAGTACCTTTAGGCTGCCAGGGTATTTTCTGTAAATGCAAATTAGGCTTTTGATGGTGCTAAAATGACTCAATTTTGTTGGTACCTTTGAATAATTCCAAATCTTCCGAACAGGCAACCTAGGTGAGAAAGACCCAGAAATTTTCTGAGTTGTTGTCAATTGCTTCTTAAGAAACCAGTTCAGCTTTATCAACTTAAAGCCATTCCTGGCTTGTGTATCTGCAGAAAAATACACTTCTTGCTGTAGTTTCGACATGGATTTCAAAAGTGAAAGAGGTTTCTTCCCTGACTCAGCAGGCCTGGAGAGGACTTTGACTCACCATCAGTGTCGTGAGTTCATAAAATCGTTTTTTGTATTACACGAGTTATTTGGTGGTAAGTCACTTCATACTCTTCAGTGGGAACTGAGGAGGATGTAAGAATGCACATTCTCCGATTTCCTATTCCACTGCGCTAACCAAACAGCTGGATCTTTGTGCAGATCCTCATGGGAATGGTGAAGGTTATGAACCAAGCTGTTTGGCTGGTTTGTGAGCTCTCTCCAGATGCATTCCAGCCGAGAGCACTGGCATTTGAATGAGAAAAGGTCTTGACATGTTAATTTGGACTAGCAGGTATCACTCCCCATGCAAATACAATTTCTTAGAGTGTGAGCAAGTAACATATGTCCAGCCCCTGCACTGCAGGAGCCCCAGGGAATGGACAACTGAAGTCCAAAAGCCAAACATATTTCCCGATTAATTGGGCCCTTGAGGCTTTTGGGTGACATTAAAGAATCTGCCAGTCATTTTTCCCCCTCTCACCTCTTCTTTTACATAATAAGTGATAAAATAACATAAAATCTGCTTTCAAGACCTCATTACAATGAGGTACTTCCTTCCAGATGCTTTGTACCTGCTGGGATACCTTGTCCTGTAAGGGGGAAGGTGCATATTTTGAATGCCTGCTTCAGCTGCAGGAAGAATACAAGCTCAGCTGCTCCTCTTCCCACCAGTGGTGCTGGCTTTAGCAGTGCCCACCATGTTCTGAAACAAGGAAGAGAGCAGATAGCTTTTGGGATAAAGGGTTGGAATTGGAAAGGGAGCCATTTTCTAAAGAGAGAAAATACCCACAGGTTTAAGAACTGAGTGGAGTGTTACAGCAGTGTGATCCTGACTCTCCTTGCCTTACTTCAGGGGAAACGGCCTTGAGATACAAGTGCCTTGATGCTCAGAGGGTCGAGAGCACCCTGGAGCAGGTTTTCTGTCTCCTGTGGAGCTCCAGTGCACATCACGCATGCAAGACAGAGTACTGCTCACTTTCCACCTCAGGTCAGCCTGGTTGTATTGTTGAGAAATGGCCCCATCTCCAAGAGCGTAAACACCACCATGTTTTTGTCTTTTTCTCTTACAATCACTTTCCCTGTGTGGTCTGGCTCCAGACTGGTCATTATCTAAGCAACAATTCAATGTTTTCAAAGAGTTCTATACTTTTACTATTATTATTATTATTATTTTTAACTGGTACAGGTGGCATGACTGAATGCCAGCATCCTGTGTGATGAACCTTGGCACCTCCAGCTGAATCTGAGACATGCTGAAGTGTTGTCCTGATCCTGCAGGCAATACTTTCTCTTTTATCACTTTCCTAGAAAACAGCCCATGTGGATTCTGCTGGCCATGAGAATTCAGCCCCTGACTGCTTGGGCTTTCCCTACCCATGGTGAGGCAGAAAAACCTGGCATGATATAAGCAAGGACCTTGTTTTTCCTGTTGCTTTTGCCATAGGATGCAACATGTTTTTCCATAGTGTGCGTAAGGGGCAGTTCCCCTATGTGGGATAGCCCAGATGTGCACCAATGAAATGACAACCTCTTGGTATCCTTGTTAAATTCCACCCAGTTAAAAGGAACTAGCGAGGAGATATATGACTATTAAAGTAAAACATAACTGCCTGTCAGAGAAAAGTAGTGACAACATGCACTGAAAGCTCCGCCATCTAATGCCTGTCAGCAGGAGCGGGTAGTTTTTAACATTGTTCCTATTCCTCAGCAAGCGTGCTTCAATTGGCAGAGACAAGGATGGAGTTGACACGGGCAGGTCCTGTCAGCTCAAATCCAGAGGTGAACTGTGTGCATCCAAAACCTGGACCTGACAGCTGCATCCAAGTGCAGGCATGTTTAGGAACCGGGAGCCATGGCAGGGCAGGGGAGGTACCAGCCTGAACTTCACCTCCTCACAAAGAGGCAATGTCCACATTGAGGAGAGACAGAAAGGGGGCAGGGAGAGAGAAGGAACAACAAAAAAACAATGCCCGTTATGTTTCATGTCAATTTTGCTGTCATTAGGTAGTCAGAAAGATTTCAAATGGATAAACTCCCCTTTGGGATGGCAGACTGCCTTGGCAGCCAATTTTAGGCCTTGATTTGATTGATAAATTCTTTGTGACAAGGAAGGGTAAAAGAGGCCCCTAGTTTGGTACATATAAATAGGAAATTAGCTGGCAAAGTTGTCAAAGATAATTAACTCTCTGATTCTGTGTGTCTATTCAGGTTGACATACTGAAATTATTTAGAAATGCACATGTCAACACTCTGACAGAATTTGGTGCTGATCAGATAAACAATTTTTGAGATGCCTGATTGTAAAATGATGCAAGAGCTTGGCTGATGATCATTATGCATTCACTTAGCAGCAGTAGGTATCAAAAGGCAACACCATCCTTTAATGTGCTGGATTCAGAGACTGAGAGACAAAGTTAAGCATACTACTTCACAGCACTTAGCTCGCTTGTTTTGTTCCTTGCCACTAGGTTGAAAAATATACTTATAACCTGCTGCATTCCTGAGTGTTCATCTGCTCTTCATCCTTTCCTCAGGCACTACTGAAAGTAAAAGAGATAAAGGTCCATAAGATAAGAGGTCTGAAAGCCATGGCATTTTGTTACTTCTTCAGAAGATACAAACTACTCACTTCTTGAATTCCAAACTCAAAGATTGGCAAGGTTAGGAAAGTGCAACAGGAAAAAATAAGTGACTGAACAATGTCTTCATAGTTGCTCCTAATAAAGAAAAGTCAAAGAACAACAAATACATTTAGCATTGCAAGGTCAGCATTGTACCCTCTGTCCCTTGTTTACATTTTGTCTGGAGCTGTCAGTGTAGCACTACAGTTGCAATACGTGTCAGGAGTGCACTTTCTGAATGGGATTTGATTTCCAAGTCCCATCCATGTCCCTGGAAAAGTTAAGCTCAATATGCGCGTGTGTGTTGTACAGCAGATGAGAAGGCACATTAGACTTTAAGAGTAACTTTGATTATTTGGAGATTTCCTCCATCTAAAAGTGCTTTTCAGCCTCCAAACCCAGCTGCTCCTTGGCAGTGTGAAGTCATAGGCACCATAACATCTGGCTTGAAAGTGGATTGATGGAACAAAACTGGCCTTGGCTTTTCTGAAAGGTCTAGGAGTTCTTTGTAGGTTGTAGACTGTAATGACTGGTGCCAGAAAACACCATTACCCCAGTTCTGACAGCATCTGGTCAACTGATCATGCTACTCTGAACAGGTTGGGATTTTTAAGCCTCCAGATTCCAAACATAGTCCGGACTTTGCCTGTCAAGTCCTGCTGCTTTCTGTCACATCTTGAAAACTGGTAATCAGTCCAGGTTTCTGCCCTGAGATCTAAACTCTGGATACACAACTTTGCTTCAGTGCTTGTCATTCAAGAGTCTTGTCGAAGCTGTGACTGCTTGTGAGGGAAATGGGAAAGGAAGCAGAAAGAATGTGAATGAAGGGTTGGTATGACACACCATTGTGTTTACCTAAGGGATAAAAGAGGCAATGCTACAAACCAACAGAAAAATAGCAGGTGTCTTTCATGCAGATTCTCTGACTTGTTCTGTCTGTAATGCAAATATCTGTCCAATACCCTGCTGGAGCTCCTAAAGTGCTGACCACTACCTGTCTCCTGCCCTTCCTGTGCCTTCCCAAACATGGCCTTCCAGGCATGAGCATATGAAATGGCTCTGCTACTCAGAGAGCAAGAGCTGGCACATTCAAATCAGGACTCCTGTGGCTCTTTGCCAAACCTGCCTTAACGTACACAAGCCCTGGCTTTGATTCTTCTGTTGATGAGGAACTCCAGGATCTTCCAAAGACCTACACCAAAACCATACCATGTACATAACCTCCCATGGAACTCTCCAAGGGTGGGCATGGGTTCTCTGCAATGCAATACTGATCAATACACTGCTGTCTTTGGTGTCAAAATGATAATGGCACATGCATTATTCCTCTTGAGAACCCTACAGTTCCTTTGTATCATATTTTGCACTTGTTTGTACAATGAACAATGTCTTGCCTCCCATCACTTACTTACACACCAAGAAGCCTTTTTTCTGTTTATAAGTGGGGTCTCACGACATAACACAATTCATGATATTATTACCTTATCCATAAGCATTTCTGTCGTGCTCATTTCTGCATTTACATTCTGTGACTGTCTTGTACAGCTATGCACCCCAGGGGCCAGGCACTGGGCTTTAGCAGCAAGATCTTATTTCTCGCTTTTTTGCTATTCCCCTTAAGAGGAGAGTTCAAGAATGATGAAGGTCTGTGGTAGTTAATAAGGGAATGGACGCAGGTGCCTATTCTAAGTGCAGGGACAGGGAAGTTCTTCACAAAAGATATCCTAAACACTCATGTCTTTGCTTTATTATGTTAATCCTGTCTAATTCATACTCCCAGCACATAGAAGCAGTGGGTCTGTTCATAGAGAAACTGATATTCTCATGTATAATGCAACATTATCCAACCTTCCATATAGATCACTATTTTAGGATGAGTTATCTTAGAGCTGCATGCCCCTGTGTAGCGTGGTATCTATCTTACAATAGATTTGTAGCTAATCACAATTGAAACCAAAGGAAAAAACTGGAAGGAAATACACTTTTCTCTTGAGTGGTTCTTGTTAGAGCTCAGTTGAAATGTAGCATCTTACAGAGACTCCATTTATACACAATTCGATGATGAAGGCTCTGCTGCAGGCAACATGGAAACATGAAATAGGGCTTTAATCACAACACTTCCACTTTTCTCCATTGGGAGCTGTAGGTGTGCAGTGCCTTGGAATAGCAACCTGCTTTTACATTGATGCCTGATATGGATTTATGTGCCTGGGCTTAGCTATGCAGATTAGACAACGTCTGTGTATTCCAGAGCTACCCAGAAGCTGGAGGTCTCACAGAAGGACCTGGGATTTGTGGTGGATTATAGGCTATCAACAAGTCAGCTCAGTACCTCTGCAGCAAAGGTGGCCAACGGCATCCTGGACTGTGTTAGGAGGAGCATTGTTGTGTGAGAGAAGTGATTCTGACCCTCTGCTCAGCACTGGTGAGACACATCCAGAGTCTGTGTCCTGGCTGGGCTCCTAGTGCAGGAAAGGTTTGAACATGCTGGAGAGAGTCTAGTGAAGGGCTACAGAGAAGGTTAAGGGACAGGAAAATCTGGCACATGGGGAAAGGCAAAGAGAGCTGAGACTGTTCTGCCAGGAGAAGAGAGGGATCAAGGAATACCTTATCAGTTTGTATCAATATCTGATGGTGGTGAGTAATGGAGTCAGAGCCCCACTCTTCTAAGCGTTGCACAATCTGAAATACAGGAAGTTATGTTTAAATGTAAGAATTATTTTTTTCAGTCTGAGGGTGATCAAACACTGGAGCAGGTTACCTGAACTGCATGTGGCGTCTCCATTGTTGGAGATGCTTGGAACACAGTTAGATGTGCTCTAGCTGAGCATCCTGCTGTAACAGACCCTGCTTGAACAGAGGGGTAAGTTAGACCATCTCCAGAGGTGCCTTTCAACCCTACAATTCTGTCATCCTTGGAGTATTTCCCATACAACTAACAATACAGCTCATAGTACGGAGTCGCCTTCTCCACAAAATATTGGCATTCTTCTATGAAGTGCGTAGGTTCTTATGTCCTAGAGCAGAAGTAACTTCCTCATAACTTGCTGGAAGATGCTTGACACATCTGTTTGCTTTAGACTTCCATGGAAAAGACATTCCTGTTCCTGCATCAAATGTGTCAAATATGGCTTCTGGGGAAATGTACAGATGTTCACACACAGTGAAGAAAAAAGCATGCCATAGGAGTATGTCACGGTCATTGGTACACCAGACAATGTATTAAGGAGGAAAATATGTTTCCTTTAATTAAAACATTTTGCCTAGGCTTAAGATATTTTGCCATTTCAACAGGCTTTTATATGTGTGTGGTTAAATAAACAGCTGGCTGTGTGTGCACAGTAATGCTCACATAATACTCTTCCCTGCAATCATGAGCTCAGTGCTGATGGAGAGGTTGTTGTGGGGATATTTTAGGAAGCTGCACACCAAAACTTGTGTTGCTTTTCATCTGCTACTGCTTTGCCTAGTTTTGCTCAGGAGAGCAGTGAGAGTACTTACAGAACAGTCTGAGGCTTCTCGGGCGTTCAAAGTATCTATCTGAGAAACAGGGTAAGTGCTCTGTGTACTGTGAGGGCTGGGGAGAACGGGGGCATTCAGGGCAATAAACAGGGGGAGAAAGAAGTCTCTCTCTCATCTTTAATTCATCGTTATTGTGGAGCTGAAAAACTGGTAGCTATTCCATTTGATTTCCATATGCTGGCTGTATGATTGTGCCGTATGTGCGTATCCTTTTTGCATTTCCCTGTACTTGATTTCCAGGCAAAACTCCGTCTGTTTCAAAGGTGCAGTAAATTTTACTTTTAGTGGATTTGAGAGCCTGGGTCTTCTCTAACATGACATGTAATCTTTCTTTGATACAGCTCCACACCTGACAGCCTTCCTGCCCATTGTCCTCCTTTCCTGTAATGACAAGTTCCTTTTCCCATCAAATAGGACAGAAGGTGTGGTCTTGAATGATGTGAACGGACGATCTTTGATCATTCTGCTCTGCAGTCCCATTGCCACGTGGAGGCTTTGTGATCTCCTGCTCTGCATGTGGTGACCAAGGAGTTCAAGGTGTGAGTGATTCAGTCTTCTTACAGCAGGACTGTGATGTCTACTACCTAGAAAACTTAGGGTGCCCTTTTGGTAATTGCTTTTCATGTCATCTGGACCAGAAGCCATATACAATTCTAGGGAAGCTGCTGGACTCTAAGGTCAGGATCCAAAGCTGAAACTGCTCTTTGAATTGACTCACAGTCATCAGCCAGAGCACATCTCATAATCGGAGGTTTTACAACCAAACCCCATTTCCCCAAGGAGGCTTTCAGGTAACTGTTGGTATATTCATTTCACTTAAAATTCTGAGTTGCATTGCACAGAGGGAATCAAAATTGCAGAGTTCATGTCCCACATCTGCTCCACAGATGCAACAAACATCAAATTTATCGTCAGCTTTTGTGATACAGGATGAACGATGACAAATCCTGTCATAGGATAAACTATGACAGTCCTGGCTGACTGGGGAAGTGCCACTAGACTGGAGACTGGCATATGTTACACCCATTTACAAGAAGGGTCGGAGTGGGGATCTGGGGAACTACAGGCCTGTCGTCAGACCTCGGTGCCAGGGAAGGTCATGGAGCAGATCATCTTGAGTGCTGTCACACGGCACACGCGGGACAACCGCGTGATCAGGCCCAGCCAACACGGGTTCACCAAAGGCAGGTCCTGCCAGACCAACCTGATCTCTTTCTATGACAAGGTGACCCGTTTAATGGACAAGGGAAAGGCTGTGGATGTGGTGTACCTGGAATTCAATAAAGCCTTTGACACCATTTCTGACAGTATCCGGCTGGAGAAACTGACTGCCATCGGCGTGGACAGGCACAGCCTCTGCTGGGCTAAAAACTGGCTGGCTGGACGGGCCCAAAGGGTTGTCGTAAATGGAATTAAACCCAGTTGGAAGGGCAATGAGGCTGGTTGAGGGGGATGGAGAACAAGCCCTACGAGGAGTGACTGAGGGAATTAGACCTGTTTAGCTTAGAAAAGAGGAGACTGAGGGGAGACCTCATCCCTGTCTACAACTGCCTGAAAGGAGGCTGTGATGGGGTGGGTGCCGTTCTCTTCTCACAAGTGACAGCAATGGGACAAGAGGAAATGGCCACAAGTTGCACCTGGGTAGGTTTAGACCAGACATTAGGAAGAATTTCTTGACTGAAAGGGTGGTCAGGGATTGACACAGCTGCCCGGGGAGGTGGTGGAGTCACCATCTCTGGAGGTGTTTAAAAGACAGGTGGATGAGTTCTTTGGGGACAGGGTTTAGTAGGGAGACAGGCACGGTTGGACTCAATCTCAGAGATCTCTTCCAACCTTATGACTCTATGATTCTATGAAATCTCATTTTCCCAGCTAATTAGTGAAAAGGCTTGGGAATACCTCAGCTTGAGAAAAGGAATGAAGGAGTGCACTGCTATGGCATATTTTTTACATGAGAAGAGAAAAAAAGAGCCTTAGCAGCAAGGAAAGAACAGAAAATGGATTTTCCAACCTTCTCTTAGAAAAAAGATTTACAAAAGGCAATTTACTGGATCTACTAATGTTTTGGATTTTAATAACGCATTTGATGTGGTTTCTCATGACATTCCTGCTTGCAAAACAAGTTTACACATTGGTTTGGTTATAAACATTGTGTCATAAAGACAGCAATCCGGCTGAAGGATAATTACTAACAGCAACGTAGGGTATTTTAGGTGATGTTTAAAAGAGGGTGGCACCAAAATGGGATTTGTGTTGATTCTTAGCTACTAGTAATGATCTGAAAGCTCTGTTTTCTTTAGGCGATTGGTCACTTGAGAGTGGACAGTGAAGCTGACCAGATATGTCCAAAGAGACCTGTAGAGGGTGGGCATACGGACAGAAAAAAGCCTAGTGTTGTGCAATACGGAAAATGAGAAGTCAATACATGAGGAAAGACGCATTCTGAGGGAGAAACCTAGAAGAACACTTTACTGACAGAGATATGAGGTAATAGATAACAGAAAATGAAATAAAAATTCGTGGTGCAAGACATTGCAAAAAGAACAAACCAAATGGGATGGGGAACAGAGGCAAGAATTTCTAACTAGAATTACATCTCTCAGGATAGCATGCTCCATTTTGGGAATTGGTGGAAATTCAGGGAAAATCAACAACTTATGTGTTCTTCTGTGGCTGTGTTTACGTGTACCCAAGTTCTCTCTGAGAACAGCTTAAACGGAGGACAGGGGTATGGATTGATAGTGATTGTGAAGGAATGTGAATGGCATAAACACCAGGGCATTAGAAACAAAACAACACAGAGATTTTTTTAAGAGATTGCTAAGAATAATAGAACTGGAAGTATCAACTGGAAAATTGAAGCAGGATATTAATGAAAGCGTTCTGAATGAATGAGATCATTTAGGCTGGAACATTTTCCCTTGGATCTTTTAAATGTGGTTTGGGGAACACAAGCATGATCTTTCCCACAGCCTTTGGACTGAAGAAAGGGGGAGCTGAATTGATTTTTAGATTCTATGAGCTTCTCAATTCTGCAAGATACAACGCTTACTGGGTTTTCACGGTTTGAAGTTTTCCACAGAGCAAAGCTCGTTTCAACCAGAAATGTAAAACCAAAATTGTCCTCACCATTTAGCCTGAGCAGGCAACCAAGGGTCTCATTGAGTTGTGTGCTTATCAAAATTTCAGCATCTACAATTTCAGAAGTCTGAGAAATGGATGAGCAGTACAAAAAATGCAGGACGATGTGGCCCTTTTGCACATAGGTGCACCTACATGGTTGCTGTGTGCAGAAACGTGGGTCTGAGGGGATATGGGCAGTCAGATTGATGTGAATTTTTGTGGTTCGTTGGCTGTGCAGAGCTTGAACAATCAAATCCCTTCATTTCATTCTACTAACTGGATTGCTTATGACAAAACCACAGCTTTTTCTCCAACCCTTTTTAATCTCCATTTTGAAAAAAATTGGAAATGACATGGTAAAGTAAGGCCAATTAACAGTAACAATTGCAGTTTATTTGCTTCCACTGTTTTACAGTGCGCAGTCTGGTAGACCAACATGCATTGCTGGTTTGGAGACATCAAAATAAATAAGTAAATAAATACATAACCCTGCGGGCTTACAGATTGAGTCAAAGTGCAGGAGATTATTCCTGTCATTGTACTCAGAAAAAATTGCTACTTTTTCAAAACACAAATCATTGACAGTTTTGCATCAGGACAAAATGAGGATGAAGTGGAATCTCTTCCTTTGCATTATGCCAATTCAGCAGATGTTTCACACAATTCTGGAAGGTAAAATGAAATGAATAGAGACTAGAAACCACATCTAGCCCTGATCCCTCATGACAAGGGTTGCTGTTTCTCCCTCCATCAGCTCTCCTTTCTATGCAGTGAGGTAGGTTCTCTAAATGGTTGCACTTGTATGTGAATCTCTGTAGTGCTTTTATATGGAAAAGCTGCAAAAGGTTTTAATGAAGAGGATGTGTGTCATTATCTCAGTTGTACAGGTAAGGAAACAGAAGCACACAGAGGTATTGAGGCTTGCTCGCAAAGCATCCAGTAACCCACAGCAGAGCCAAGCACCTGATAGATGCTTCAGTGTGTTTGCCTTTGGGCCTTGTCAGCTGTGTCCAAATAGGACAAATAGTTTGGATTTTCATCACATTAGAAAAGCAAAGAACTTAGGAAAAAACCCCTAAACACTCCAGAAATTTGCCAACTAAAATCAAAACATCTAATTAAATACTTGTAGGAAATAGATGTCATGTTATTGTTCTTCATGAGAGAAATGCTCTCAAAGCTTTTTAAATGTAAGGATGTGACCACCCTCATTCCACAAATTAAAACCAGCTACACTTGCAAGAAGCTGCTAAGAAAAGCAAGTCAGTAAAACTACCAGGGATTATTCTAACATCTCATATTCTTTTACCAAAACGACATGAGCTTGGAGACTGAATGAGTTCTATCATAAACACGGACATGTTGGGCTTGGGCCTTTTGAGATCATCGAAAATCAAAATGTTTTGTCTCCATGTAGGTTTCTACTAATAGATTTTCCATGTATCCCTTAGTTTAGTTTTTCTTACCGTGTGTGGGGCTTAGGAACTCACTGCTGCTCTGGGCAGTGTCAGACCCTGCTACTGCCTTAAAAAACATCGAGAGTCTGCTTAAACATCACTGCTTTATTATGTACCCATATCACTCATATCCTGTCCGTATAGCATGAGTAACCTTCTCAGGAGGTAAGACAGTCTTTGTGCAAAATGGAAGAGGAAGTCTGACCCTTTGCCAGTTTCACCATTCTTCATTTGTGGTTTGTTAAAGTTTCAAAGAGTTAGGAACATGTTCTTAAAGATTTCTTTATTATTATTTCTATTTAAATTCAATATTTGCATTCCTCACCCGAATAAAGAATATGCACCAGGAATACAAATAATCACGATGATAATATTTGTTTAAAATCGTTGACCCTTTTTATGGAATACACCTAATATTTTCCTGTTTTTCTTTACAATCACATAGACTAGAAATTCAAACTTAAGAAAGAGTCACCAAAAATCACCCAAGCTCAGATTCTTGTTAAGTCCCTTTATTTAAACTATCAGCTATTGCAAGGCTCAGTAAGGTCACCAAAGTTTGAAGCGTAGGGTGTGGAAAGTGATGTGTCCACTATAAATTTACCTGCCTCCCTGAAGTCAGTAGAGCTCAGGCTCTGCACGAGCTGACATGCCTGCCTCAAAATATTTTGATTTGCAATTGTTTTTTTGATTTAAGGAAATTGGTTAAATTGTGGCCGTCTGGCTTCCACTGAAACTGGAGAGGGAGATTCTCTTTGGCTCAGCTTCCCTTATGGGTAAGTCAGCCACTGAAGATCATTTGAAATATTTTAAAAGCACCTCACAAATGAATAGAATGAAATAACAAAAAAAAAGTAGAATGAGGTGCTGTAAATGCTGATGCTGCATGATGGAGGGCTCGTACACACAAGGCAGTTATAATTCTGTGCATAAGAGCAACACAGATCTACCTAGAAAGACAAGGGCTCAGCCTGGGTGAGAATTGTCTTTGAATCCAGAGGAGGCTTAAGGGCAATCCAGAAGCTTGGAGAATTGCGCTGGCAGTCTGGAAGCCCAAGTGCAGACAAAGAAGTCTCTAATCTGTAACTGGAGCAGGCTCTGTGTTTCCTTGCTGCCTGCCTTGCAGAATACACATTCCCAGGTAAGCAACCGCTTCCTTGGTGGGGAATGAGTGCAGTCTCATGGTCAGTGCTTCACAGACTGCTCCTTATGATTAGATCAGCCCCTCACCACCTATGGCTGCTTTAAATACACGTGAAAAGCCCTAATCATCAACCAACAGGGAAACGCTCCAATACAGGAAGTTGTTTTGGTAGAAGATTCAGGTGGAAGTGGTGTGAGTTGCCATAGTTACTGTGTTTGGTAAAGGCAAAAACCTTCTTTCAGAATCTTTCTTTCGTTTTAGTTTTGACTGTTTGGTACAGTTTGATTACTTGGTATAGTTTCATGATTGCTGTTGCTTTCTCTGGGTCTGCTTTTACCAGCATGCACTGTACTCAGCTTTAGAACATACAAAACATTTGCCACCTGCAGAATGCAATGTGTTCTGGAAAAATGACTGTCTTAGTTTGGATGAAAAAAACCCCAACCAAACCAACCAAAGTATGCTCAGTGATTTTAATCAGAGATTGTGAGATTGTGCAGAACAGATAACAGTTCTTTGCTCTAAGTGTATGTGTGCACAGAACAGAACAAAGTCAACAACAAGTGCGATTAAGTTGTTAATATGGATCGAGTCCCGTACCCGAGCTCTGGTGGTGCCGTCACTTTAAGCTGCAGCTCCGCTCCGGGCAGCCCTGGCGCGGGGCGCACAGCTTCTCCCAGGCCGCAGCTTCGCTCCGGGCAGCCTCCTACTCAGCGCCGATCCAGATGGTTATCGGTCACACTCGCACTCACACACACGCAGAGGGAAAGGAAATAAAGATAGAGAATACAACAACGCAAGCAGAGGTAGCAAAGCCCGACTATTCTCTAGGTAGCAAGATGGAGAAAGAGGCGGAGACCGGGAAGTAGCCAGTGAAAGGAAATGTCTGGGCAAACGGGACACAACCTCTGCCCCGGTCTCCCTGGAAATGGCCCCTGCCCCCCCCACTGCCAGCAAAGGAAGAAAAAATTCTCTGAAAGAGGAGGGAAAAAAAAAACCAAACCAAACCAAGCTGAAACTATAACAATGACACAGCCCTCTGTTTTGTGTGACATCTTTAGCCTGAGGTTTTCACCTCTGAAAAATAAAGAATAATACCAAGATAAGCCATAATTTGTTAATGTCGTGCAATCAAATATTACAGGTATTTCTCATGAACCATGAAATGGTTTGGATTGGAAGGGATCTCAAAGCCCATCCAGTTCCACCCCCTGCCATGGGCAGGAACACCTCCCACTGGATCAGGGGGCTCCAAGCCCCATCCAACCTGGCCTGGAACCCCTCCAGGGATGGGGCAGCCACCACTGCTCTGGGTAACCTGGGCCAGGGCCTCCCCACCCTCACAGCAAAACTTTTCCTCCTCAAATCTCATCTCAATCTCCCCTCTTTCAGCTGAAAACCGTTCCTTCTTATCCTATCCCTGCACTCCCTGATCAAGAGCCCCTCCCCAGGTTTCCTGTAAGCCCCTTTAAGTAGATTGAGATAAATTTAACTACATTTTATAGCATATTAAGTGTACATTTTGCCAATCTGATTTTTATCTGGGTTTTCCTGACTCTTTCAGAATCCTCATTGCAAGAATCAAAGCTGTTACTGGCATGGGTGCTAATCTGTGTAAACAGGAATGCAAGAATCTGACCTTTAATATTCCTAGTACTTTCTTATATTTTTACTAATGTGGAAGCGTGTCTTATGCCACGAACACAACATCGGTTCTAAGAACTCTATAGGATGCTGCTCAGTACAAGTAAGGTCATTTGAATCTATTTGTAAATATTATGTTGATGAAGTGCAGAATATTTCCAGTACTGATTTGTCACCATTGTCCAAGATGACCCAAGAGGAAAGCTGTTGTACTTCTCTTTCTTTTTTTTGCTATTTTTAATGCCTTTTTTTGCAGTAAATGAGCAATGAGCTTCTCTTCAGACATCCCAGCTCAGCACTGTGGCATCCGTTCACTGCTGCCTGGTTATGTGCAAAGAACAAAAGCCTATGAGCCACAATGACAATCATGTAATCCAGTATTTTGCAGCCCTCTGTTGCAGGGAAGAAGCTGTGTTCCAGTGCTGCTCTGGCACAGGTAGATATCTGTGCCTGCCTGGGAGTCAGCAAGAGGCAGGATGACTCCCTTACTCTGCTCTTCACTTGTATCTGTGTTCAGGACCTGCAGTGCACTGAGACGCTGCAGACTGCTAGTACCCAGGTCAGAATAACAGTCCTTTTCCTGCTGACCTTCCTCAGTCAGAGGGGGAAGAGAACTGCCAAGATCACTTTCTGGAGAGCACTTGCAAGGCAGAGGTGACACATCACTACTTTGACTGGTGGGAACCTGGTTCTTCCTCCTTGTCATGCAGTCTTTTGTTCTTAGGGGAGAGCAAACTGCCCAGTGTTATCAGTCATGAAAAGCTTGGGTGTAAGAACAGATGTAAAAGAGAAGTGAAGACTGCACAGACTTTCTTGCTTATTTGAGATGCACAGAAGTTTCTTCTTCATTTCTTACTTCCTAAAAAAAATGAGTTGGGCTCACAGCATTGTTGCCAGTTTAAATGTTGAGTTTATCAAAGGATGGGAACTTAACAAAGCCAAGGGGAGGCAGTCCAGAAGGTTCTTAGAATGTATTGAGGATTGCTTTTTGTCATAGCTGGTGAGTGAGCCTACCAGGGAGGAGGCTCTCCTTGACCTGCTGTTTACAAATAGAGAAGGGCTGGTGGGTGATGGTGTGGTCAAAGGCTGTCTGGGGTGCAGCGACCATGAGACAATCGAGTTCTCCATAAATAATGAAACAAGGAAGGGCATAAACATGACATCCACACTGGATTTTTGGCAGGCTGATGAGTAAGGAGTTTCTGAAGGAGCCAAGTGAGAAAAAGAGGGTGTATCGCCTTTGGAAAGAAGGGTAGGTGAGTCAGGTTATGTTCAAAGATATCGTTAAGTCATGTAGGAAGAAAATTAGGGAGGCAAAAGCCCAGCTGGAACTCAAATTGGCCACTTGTTAAGGATAATAAGAAGTGTTTTTACAAATATATTAATGTCAGAAAGAAGGGCAGCAATGATCTCCACTCCTTATTGGATATTGAGGGAAATATAGTAACTAAAGATGAGGAAAAGGCTGAGGTGCTTAACACCTTCTTTACCTCCATTTTCAATACTAAGGCAGATTCTTCACTGGACAACCAGTCTTCTGAAGTGATAGATGGGATCAGGGTGCAATAGAGTCCCCCTGACATCCAGGAGGAAGAAGTTAGAGACCTTTTGAGCCACTTGGATCCTCATAAGTCTATGGGGCCTCATGGGATCCACCCTGGGGTGATGAGAGAGCTGGCGAACAAGCTTGCTAAGCTGCTTTCCATCATTTATCAGCAGTCCTGGCTCACTGGAGAGGTCCTGGATGACTGGAAGTTGGCCAATGTGACGCCCATCCACAAGAAGGGCTGTAGGGACAATCCTGACCTCGGTTCCAGGTAAAATTATGGAGCAGATAACCCTGTGTGCAATCATGCAGCACCTGCAGAATGACCGAGAGATCAGTCTCAGCCAGCATGGATTTAGGAGGGGCAGGTCCTGCCTGACCAACCTGGTCTCCTTTTATGACCATGTATCTCGCCTGATGGATGAGAGGAAGGCTGTGGGTGTACCTGGGCTTCAGCAAGGCCTTTGACACCATCTCCCACAGCAGAATCCTGGAGAAGTTGTCAGTCCATGGCTTGGACGGGAATGTTCTGTGTTGGGTTAGGAACTGGTTGGATGGTCGAGCACAGGGAGTGATAATGAACGGTGACACATCCGGTTGGCGGCCGGCCACTGGTGATGTTCCCCAGGGTTCGGTGCTGGGCCTGGTCCTGTTTAATATCTTTATTAATGATCTGGATGAGGGGATTGAGTGCTTCATCAGCAAGTTCGCAGATGACACCAAGCTGGGAGGAAGTGTCGATCTGCTAGAGGGTAGGAGGGCCCTACAGAGGGACCTTGACAGGCTGGAGAGATGGGCTGATTCCAATAGGACGAGGTTTAACAAGTCCAAATGCTGGGTTCTACACTTTGGACACAACAACCCCATGCAGAGCTACAGGCTAGGGACGGAGTGGCTGGAGAGCAGTCAGGCGGAAAGGGACCTGGGAGTGCTGGTGGACGGGAAACTCAACATGAGCCAGCAGTGTGCCCAAGTGGCCAAGAAAGCCAATGGTATCCTGGCCTGCATCAGGAATAGTGTGGCCAGCAGGACAAGGGAAGTCATCATCCCCTTATACTCGGCACTGGTCAGGCCGCACCTTGAGTGCTGTGTCCAGTTCTGGGCCCCTCAGTTTGAGAAAGATATTGAGATGCTGGAGTGTGTCCAGAGGAGAGTGACGAGGATGGTGAAGGGGCTGGAGCACAAACCCTATGAGGAGCGACTGAGGGAGCTGGGGTTGTTTAGCCTGGAGAGGAGGAGGCTCAGGGGAGACCTTATTGCTCTCTACAACTGCCTGAAAGGAGACTGTAGCCAGGCAGGGGTTGTTCTCTTCTCTCAGGTGACCGGTGACAGAACAAGAGGACACGGTCTCAAGCTTCGCCAGGGGAGGTTTAGGCTTTATATTAGGGAAAAATATCTTCACCGCAAGGGTGATTGGTCATTGGAATGCGCTGCCTGGGGAGGTGGTGGAGTCACAGTCCCTGGAGGTGTTTAAGAGGAGATTGGATGAGGCACTTAGTGCCAGGGTTTAAACGATGAGTAAGTGTTGGTGTTGGGTCATAGGCTGGACTCAAAGGTCTTTTCCAGCCTTGTGATACTGTGATGCTGCAGAGCGATGAAGCAGAGATCAGACACACTCCCAGCCAGCCCATGCTACTTTTCCCGGTGGAGGTGAGAAGCTGTATGAGCCCTGAGAATACCTTAGTTTCACAGTGCTGTAGCAGCAAAGAAATGTACAGCTATACTGAAGGGTGATTTTAAAAGCAGCACTCCAGGAAATTGCTCTGTTTCCATCATTGATTCGGAACAAAGCAACTATTGTACACACTGTTTTCTTCAGGGCAGAGGTAGTTTATCATCTGCTGCCACCAAGGTACTGTTCTTTATTATTCCCAGGTGTAGGCTTTTGCCTTTCCCTAGAGCATTAGTAATGCAATGAAGTTGATTCATTTGGAGGAAGAAGGGAGAGGGTTCATAACCAGCGTGTCTCCACTGTTTCTCCCTGTCCCAAAACCTGTGAGTCATCCTGTTGCAGAAAACCTGCAGCAGAAGTTTTGATTTTCATGGATGATACCAACACTCCATTTCCACTTGTTTCAGTGCCTTCGCTACTGACAAGTGATTCATTGTATGGGATTCTCTGCAGCCATTCTATACTGTAGTGCCTTCCTTTCCATTCATCTTTCTTATTGTTTCCAAATTTCTTTCGTTCTCATTATCAGCACAGCCCATTGAAGGCAGCTCTCAGCCAGCATCTCAAAGTGTTCTAAATAGCAGTGTAGACACCTGGCCTTTGGTGCCATTTTCTTCTGTGAGTCTAATTATAGTTGCTAATGCATCGATGCCCCTCACTACAAGGACACTGAGGGGCTGGAGCGCGTCCAGAGAAGGGCAACGAGGCTGGGGAGGGGTTGGAGAACAAGCCCTACGTGGAGAGACTGAGGGAGCTGGGGGTGTTTAGCTTAGAGAAGAGGAGGCTGAGGGGAGACCTCATCCCTGTCTACAACTGCCTGAAAGGAGGCTGTGACGGGGTGGGAGCTGGGCTCTTCTCACAAGTGACAGCGATAGGATGAGACAAATGGCCGCAAGTTGCACCAGGGGAGGTTTAGACCAGACATTAGGAAGAATTTCTTCACTGAAAGGGTAGTCAGGGACTGGCACAGGTGCCCAGGGAGGTGGTGGATTCGCCATCCCTGGAGGTGTTTAAAAGACGGGTAGATGAGTTCCTTAGGGACAGGGTTTAGTGTGGAGACAGGTACGGTTGGACTCGATGATCTCAGAGGTCTCTTCCAACTAGAAGGTTCTATGATTCTATGATCCATAGGGAAAATGCCCCCACATAGTAACTGTACGGGCAAAGCTGTGGAAGGGAGTAATTAAGAGAATGATATGGTGTGTTAGATCAAGACCAATAGCACTGCATAGCTGTGAGAGGTCTTAAACTTCTCTCCGTTCTCCCTGTTGCCAAATTGCTATTAGCTCTAACAGTTCTTCTTTGTGTCAACCTATAAATAGAGCGCTGTCTACTGGGTTTTGCCCAGGGGCTTGTACATCATAGTTTGCTAAATTTTAATCATGCTTATGTTTGCATTTGATTGGAGTTCACATGTCCCATAAAGCCCTTAATCCTCAGTTTGCCATCCCAGGCAAAGTGCCCAGTCTCAGCCAAGGCCTTCCTAGCAGACAGCCCTGACTCCATTGACTTCCCACCACATTCCCTAATGTGTTCATGGATCTGATAAGAGTGCTGCTGCAGATCTGCGCTCCTTAGGCCAGCAATATAAGCTGCTGTTGATGACTGTCATTAAGAAATACTATACGAGCAAATGAAATTCATCCATCTCTCCTGGTGATCTTTAAAACAAGTTTCTGTGTATCAACATGCAAACACACTGACAGCTGGAGAATATTTTAGCACAACTGCCTGGAAACACTGTGTTTTTTCCAGGTTTGCAAAGCACATTGCAATCATTGTGTGACTCCTTTCTATGCAGTGTTGCAAGATTACTCCTATTTTAAAAAACAAATTAGCTGTGCATCCAATTTCTGCATGCAATTACCATGATTATGTGTGCCCTTCACATAACTGCACATAGAGACTGTAGGAATTGTCCATTCGGAGATGCAGAATTGAAATTGTGTTGCCTTTACATGCACTGTTTTGGGTATCTGGTTTGCAAATCTGCAACTATTTGTGGCCTGCTTTCCAGAGCGAAGTACTTGGTCTGGTTTAAATAAATGGTATCTCTCAGTCATTCCTTAAAATTGACAATTACAGACTGAGGTGCATTCATTTGACAAGGGCAGATCTTCTAGAATGAATCTTTTAGAGGAATTCCATTTGTTGTTTCTTTCCCCCCCACTTTGATGTGGGTCAGTACAGAGGAATCAAGGACAGGGCTATTACGAAAAGAGGCTTCTGAAATGTCATATGGGCAGTACTTTATTTGTGTGTAGCTCTGTTCACAAAACAGTTCTTGAACTAGTTGCAGATGTGCTCATTAAGATTTGCATGTGCTAAGTGCTGCCCATTGGAACTCCAACCTCGAAGTGTCTTCAGGTTACAATACTGTCAAAGAGTGCTCTGATGAGAATATATTCAAAAACTGTCGTAGAATCATAGAATCATAGAATGGTTTGGGTTGGAAGGGACCTTAAAGCTCATTGAGTACAATCCCGCATGTAATGGGCAGGGTCATCTTCCACTGGATCAGGTTGCTCAAAGCCCCATTGAACCTGGCTTTGAACACCTCCAGGGATGGGACAGCCGTAACTTATGATGTGCACAAGCCCAGGATCTGTCTCAAAACAGAGCAATTAGATGAGTACTATCACTTTGAAAGCAGTTAAAGAATAAAAACAAACCAGCCAACAATAGAGTTTCTGATCTGTTTTGCTTTTACTTTTATATTCTAATTTAACAGCTTCAGGCAGCAGCAGAAATTGAATGCCCTCAAAATATGAAACATAAGTAAGAAGAGAGAGCTTTCAGCTCAGTTAGATCTGAAACACACATGAGAAGGGCATCTGTGGCTTAAAGAGAGGCAGTAACTTCACCACCATCACACACTGAGTGCATCCTACACCAAGCCAATAACAAAGTCAGCACTGGAAATTGCATCTTGTGGCTCTGTCTTTTGGTCTTACCACTGGGCCAGTACAATATGTGGTTATGAATTTATTTCTATATATATATTTCTATAGTCCTCTCCCTCGTTTTCCAGGTTCTTGGAAATCTTGGAAATCACTGACTTTTTCTTGCACTCCCTAAAAGGACTTCTTACCTCCACCGAAACACCAGCAGCTTTTGTGCTTCTGTCTCCTGGCCCATGCAAGTCCTCTTTATCTTCATCTCCAGACAGAAATGCTGTTCATTTTTATTTCCTTCATTTATATTATTTCTTAGTCAAGAAGACTGACTTCTTTTTCTTTAAGCCAGATTTGGACAGTTGTGAAGCTTCAGAGCCTGGGGTTATGGGAAGCATGGTTAAAGCAACCACAGTTGGAATTCCTCAGTGGAGGTGGTACTGGGTGATATCCCACTACTGAATGTGGTAAGGAAACTACTAAACAGCAGAGGACTTTATGTCTGCTGACGCTGGCTGAACAGCAGTGGTGAAAATAGCATGTCTACTGGTAGACCAAAAATGGAAGAGATTATTTTGGATCCTTTAGGTCATATACCAAAATTTTCACATGATCACCTCTAATACACTGAATTCTTCATAGCTGAGGAGGTGAGAGGTCTGTGGCAGAGGTGGGAATTGCTCCTCAGAGATCCCTCTGCTTTACTGTGGGACCATGCTGATTTGTAAGTCTATCTGGAACTCAAAAGGACTTGCCAATATTGCTTTTATGAGCACCTTTTGACAGTTTTGTTCCAAAGATAGGGACTCAGAGTGCACAGAAACCTTTGCTCTAGCACAGCCCTGTTGGGTCACACATTGAAGCCTAGAAGCTGAGTTTCAGCTGCTTCATACATAACAGCTACTGCAGGTTGTCCACTTGTGAGGTGTTGTGTTGAGGAAAGAGAACGAGGAGCTCTGTGGTAGTGCTGTGTCTCAGAAATTACCATATGACTGTTATTCTTGGTTGCTAAACAAGGCACAAAGTCTCAGAAGAAAATATTTATTAAGTCACAGATGGCAAAGCTGAGCCTCTGATTTCCTTAAATCCATAAGAGGATTGCAGGACAGCTTATAGCAGCATCTTAGTGGCTGGATGCTCAGCTTCTTATTAGATGTGTCATACATCTGTACACCCCCAGTGACTTGAGCAGGGAAAGTGTTTGCAGTCCAGCTTTGCTAATTACACATCTTAAATTAGGGTAACAGATAACTATTTTTTCTTTTCTTTTTTTATGTTTGTGGGATGCCAGGCTTTCATGTATGACATGGCTATTTGTCTGGGTTTAGGTATGCTGTCTGTATTTTCTTGATTTTAATTACGAAGTCAAGAGGAAGCAGCAGTAGAAAGGGGAATAGTCAGGAGTCACGCCTTCGTTCTGAACAAAGCACAGAAAAGCAGAAGATCATTTCAGATAAGTAGAGAAAACTAAAGGACAAGGTGTAATTACTTTAATTGATGTGTCTTTTTTCTGACATACTGTTTTACTTGCACTTCTTTGTTATTCCCTGTGTTCTCTGAAAAGTCTGTCTTTTGTCCTCCTGCTTTTATTCATCTTTATTTCTTCGTATATTACAGTTGTGAGGATGGAAAATGTGATGGGAAATGGTCACAGTAGTCCATGTCCAATCTTAGCACAAACTATATTTGAGTACTGTCCAGATTGTCTTCATCGTGCTCTCTTAGACGACGCTAACATACTCTTGGTGTTTTGCTGGTGTTGCTTACAGTAGCTTTTCAGCAAAATGGGTTCACTCCAGGCAGCTGAGAGTACCCCAGGATTACATTGAAAGATCCCTCATTCAGATTATGTCTTGTCTAGAAAACCCAGAACAACTTTCTAGTGTAGGCATGGACAATAGTAAAGGTGATTTTTAAAGGAAAAGCCAGCGCAAAAAGTTTTCATGTTGGTTGATGTGAGGTGAGGATGTCTTGCACATTTCCTCAGTGGAAGCAAACACGAGCCAATGTGAGAGGAAACAGGAGAGAAGCTGTAAGCACTCCTGAGATGCCACAAACCCAAGCAGAAACAGTTACTTGTCTTCTGCTGCTTTGTGTGTCTCAGGTGAGTCCTCAGGGCACATCTTGGTTGCCATCCATACACTTGTTACTGAGACAGTTTTTGAGCTATGTGCTACGTATCACAGTATCACAGTAAAGGTTGGAAAAGACCTTTGAGATCATCGAGTCCAGCCTATGACCCAACACCTACACCTACTCCTACTTGTCAACTTGTCAACCTGGAAAAGGGCTTAAAATTTTGGCCATACGAACATCTTTATTTATTTTCTGCATCTTCAGGGAGAAGAAATTTTGTGTATTGCTTGGTAAAATAAATTGGATTATAAGAAAGTAACATTTACATGTTTACATTAATGTCATCTTCACATCAAATTAATAGATTCCAAAGTCTGATTAACAGCCAGATCCATGAAGAGTCCCTTTATAAGCAATTGTGTGCTAGATTTGGAAAAATTGCAATTTGTTTTTGAATGTAATTTCCAATAGATTCTTGGATGAATTTTGTGATGTCAACAGAAAATTACAAACAACACATTATGGCAGCTTTGTTCTGGTCCCTTCTGTATTCTGGAGACATCAAAGAGCCCAGCCATTGCAGAGGTTCAGCACAGTCTGCCTATTCTACTCCAAAGTAACCTAGAGACTCTGGAGTGTGGATGTGGGGTGGATGATATGGAAAACAAGATCATAGGTTGCAGTGAGGTTGAAACATCATGGACAGTGTACATAAAACAAGAGAATTCAGCAATGAGGGTATTTATTTTCCAGTCACCATGGTACTAAACCCAACAGTAATGATGACTGTGAAATGCAGTTATAAATAGCTGAAATAAAAGCAGCTGGTATAGAAGTACAGCACATAGCAAGGGACCATAGTATTTATATTCCATGGTGGAGGCACATGTACCAAATTCATAACTACAACAGAGGAAACATTAGTTCATAGAATTAATAATATTTTCTCCTTACTAACGGACCAGCCTTCAGTACATTCAAAACACAGAAATACAAAGCAGAGGGGGGAGTTAGGTGCTGACTTTGAGAATACATTCATTTTTTAACTTTCTGAAAATCCACTGCAAAGTGAGTCCAACTGCCCTGCCTCAAGTATCACTAACGTACACTGGCTGTCCGGAGTGGAAAGTGCTCCGTGTTTTTGAATGTTGAAGAGATTTTGTGGTTTCTGGTTAGCTCTGAATAAGCCATCAAGGGTAAGATGTTCCTTAATGGCATGATTGATTATGTTATGAGAAAATATCCTGTGCCTGACAGAGATTATCTCTGAGAGGAAGCAGCCATGCAATTACTGCAGTGAGCTGAGCTGTGGATGTGGCCGCTGGGACAGCTGAAGGGAAGAGCTGGGAATGCTGTTCTGGAGTTGAAAGATGAACTCGCATCAGGCTGGATTAGGATTTCAGATCTGTTCTGTTGGATAATTTGTGCTGTAAAACAACTTTTGGATATTTATTCATAGTTACATTGTTCTGGATTTAGGAGCCTTCCTAGATCAGCTGCTTTCCAGGACCATTTAAGTTTTTGTAGGATAGTTTGGGGCAGCTGTGTTCCAGAACAATCCAGGCTGGTGTGCACACCGGGAAAATTTTGCCCCTGGCAAAGGTGTTGTTACAGATTTGCTCAAGAATTTCCTTCCTAATCAAATGAGTTCTTCCTTGAATTTGATCAAATGAGTCATTCATCTAGAGATTACTGCCATTCTGTAAGACATCCCTGAATTAGTCCCTCAATTTATTTATATCTGTAAGATGATTTAATGATAAATTAATTATTAGGGACCTATCTGATTCCCACAAAAGCCAGTCAGAGATTTCTCCCTGTGCCCATCTAACCAACTGGATATAACACCTGCTTACATTTAAATAGCGTTTACATTTCCACAAAGAATTTATATTGCTTTCTATATATCTTGGATGCAGAGCTTTTTACAAATTACTACCCCATAAATTGTTAATCCTTACTTTTCATGTTCTCTTCTACTAGAAAAGGAACAGAAAACAAAGTTACAAGTACAGATGTAAACTCTTCACATTCTGAGAGGTTCCAGATTCAGTTACCTTGAACATAAACTTTGTTCTGTGACTTTGGTCTCAGATTAAACAGAAAATAAACTCATTTTCAGATTCCAATTTGAATATTTGGTAAATTCTTACGAAATGTATTGGCCTAATGGATATGTGACCTGGAAGAAGGTTGAAAACAGAAAAGGCAATTTCCTTGCACTCTATTGAAAAGAAGTAAAATTAATTTGTTGCTGATATTTTAGGGAGATTGGTTTCTAGAGACAGCAGAAAAAAGCCTATTCAGCCAGAAGGTCTTCCTGTTTTCCAAGACAAATCTGTCTGTTATTCTGTTGCTTTGCCATAGCCTTCAGCAGATGGGGAATCGGTAGCCAAGGAGCACAGGGGTTGGTGAGAAATTCTGTCTTTGACTTTAGAAATCTAACACTTGGAAAATTCATTTTTGACTCGAGAATCGGTAATTTATACAATTGCTGGTGGCACATGTCTGTGTCGTGAGGGAATCTGAAAAGGATCTTTGGGGAGCTCAGAAGAGCAGCCTGGGCAGCTGTAAGCATACTTGCCCACTTGTGCTAGTTTTGTCACTGGGGCATCCAGTTCCCTGGTGTGTGTTACCTGCACTGGTGCAGCGGATGCTGGACTGTTACAATGGAAGCACGGCTTCCTGATGAGCACGTATGGCACTGAAGATAATAGTAAGCGCAAAGGCATGTGATAAAGCATCTATCCCACATTGAGAACAACATGGAGCTTTACCACCCCTGAGGCATCTCCAGGATGATGGCTTAGTTGGAAGGAGTTGTTCAAGCATGTACCGCACCTGGAACAGAGCTAGAAACGTCTGCTTCACGTGATGCATTAACAAGTTGTTTTATTATTGCTATCATCACCCGAACCAGAAGATTCTGGTGCCTGCTTATGGATGGATACATCTCAGGTGATGCATCAAACCTTTCTTTTTCCCTTGGTTTGTTTTTAAAACTGTTTGCATTCCTGTGTCCAGGCCTCTTCTGCAATTCAGACCCC
This sequence comes from Neomorphus geoffroyi, assembly GCA_033558235.1. Lineage (NCBI taxonomy): Eukaryota > Metazoa > Chordata > Aves > Cuculiformes > Neomorphidae > Neomorphus > Neomorphus geoffroyi. The sequence continues at coordinate 1,283,233 of JAUMJM010000001.1, forward strand.
AATTCAAACAGTAAATGGGAAAATGCAGAATAAAGTCACCATGAGTGCACAGGTGAGAGATGGGGTGTTCTTCTTCATTCCAAAAACCAGGAATTATATCTGGTCGGTCAAGCTTTTCTTCCAGCTCCAATGATTATAAAAGTTGTTTCAAGAAATAAGTGAGCATTCAAAGTTAAGGTCCTAAATGTAAATTATATGTGCTGATTTATAACAAGTATCCAAAGCCCAGCATCTCCTTATTTATCACAATTTAAGGTTAAAAACAAAAAGTAGCAATCATATCAATAATATACAATGCCCTACCCTGTATAACAACTACTTCTCTTTTGAAGACATCCTTGCCTCTTTTCTTTCCTCCAGAGAAGAATATTGCTGCGTACCTGGAAGAATAACTGATTTAAGATGTTTTGGACAAAGAGGAGAGAATAAATTTCTTTGTCAAGTATCTTCAAATGACATTGAAGTTCCTAGTTTTAAGTATGGAATGGTTTGGAGCTTGAATGTTTTGGGTAACATCCAGCGTGGTGTGCTCTATGGTGACCTGAGAGCTTGCAGACAGGCAGAACTTTAGTCCTCTGTGTGCTGCAGGGGATGAGCTGCCGGTCTGGTGACGCTGTCTCACTCCTAATAGCCTTGGGTGTGCCTTTAAAGGCAGGAAGCATAAAGTTGGAGCTTTGTAAAAACCCCTTTTGAGAGTGTAGATGGTGTCAGGTATGTACAGGTGACCTGCTAACGTTTGGCTGTTGGGAAGTGAATGTCTGTCTTTTCTTAATGCCACTGTAAGAAGAGATTAATCAACAAGAACAGTTGGCATAGTCTGTGCCATGCGGATGGGATGCATGGACTGAGAGGTCAAGGTAATCTGAGCTACTGGACTGTTGCTGTGTTTTCTGTAAGGGGAAAGGCCAGAGAATGTGCAAAGCAAATATCCCGTTGTGTCTTATCTCATACCAGACTGAAAGGGATTCAGAGACTTGGTTCTTTAGGACAGCACACAATACTGTTTCAGTTCAGTGACTTGGCAGTCTGTTGCCCAGAAACCTGATGTTCAGGCTAATCCCTTGAGCCCTAAGCGCTCTGGGGTAACAGGCATTGTTGAAAGTTTCTGGTTGCAGTCCCTTTTCTGTTGAAGCTGCAAGGTCTCCAACATTAGTCTGTTTGGATGTAAACAGCATTCCTCTGCTGGGGTGGCAAACAGTGCCTTCCTCCCTGCTGGGCCTCAAGATGCAGCCCAAACTTGTTTACTCTGTAATTTAGAGTTCTTTGTAATCTAAGTAGGGATGTTTGCAATGCAAATCAGGCTGTACAGAATGTAATACATTTTATGTATCGCTACTGTTTATGATGGCTGTATAACTTATCACTCATCACATAGGCTGGATTGCAAAACACAATGTTTCAAACACACTTTATCTCTCAGATCATGATCACTAAAGAGAATATATTATCCTTTTAATATGCTCTTTCCCCCACAGTATTTTACAATAGCCTGCATAAACCCTGTTTTGCAGAAACGGATTCCAAGAAATTATAAAAAAAGAAATTTCGATCTATATGATTCAAATGCGAAGGTATTTTCAGATTGCATGCAGTATGTAGGCATCTAACAGGTCCTTTTATTTGAGTTCCTGAAGTGCTGTATCGTACATAAATGGGGAGGCCTGCTATTAACCCCAAAATTCAGAGTGCTGGAGGAATAATCCTCTATAATGATCTACTGCTGACATAAATAATTTCAGTCCAGCACAGCTCGAACAGTCAGCTGGACTCAGTGCTCTTTAAAGCTGCAGAAACTAAAAGGTACTGCAGCAGCTCAGGAACAACCATGTTCATGAGAATGAATAATGTCTTCTCTCTCTCCTTGGCCTGCAGGAGGTGATCTAGGTTTGCTTCTTGAGTAATTTACAGCCTGTTGTAAATTAATAATCAGGCTCTATAAAAAATGAAATCAAAATACTGTCCAGTGAAGTGGGATGCAGTGGTTAATGTTCTTTACATACCCTGATGCTGGACCTTGGTCTGACAACACCCACCGTTCTCCAGGTGACATTGCAGGTAAATGATTCTTTTCAGTGAGGAAAACAAGTGGTGAGGTGGTAAATGCATCAGTTACTGCCAGAGGAATGCCATGCCTCTTACGCAGCTCCAAGATTAGGAATCTTACAGCTGATTGCAGTTCTAATTAAAAGCATTTGGAGTAGGTCTAAGAAACCTGGTTCTGTATGTGCAGCTGAACTACCCAGCTCCTCCCATACTCCAATGCATTTCAGAGGGCAAAGCAGCCAGGAATAGGTAAGTCCGAGAGACCTGGAACCTCCTTCCAAGGAGGCTTTCAGAACTTGGCCAGACACAGCCAAGTCCAATTTACAGTTGGCAGTAGCACTGTGCTGGGAGGAAGGTGGAGCGAGGTGGCAGTTACACATTTCTTTCAATGTGCCCAGCTCCTTCCAGTGCCCTTGCTTTGACACCGCTGTGACAAGTGCCAGTTCTGTTTGTTGCCATTGTACTTGGAGACACCAGGCTGTACTGCACAGGCTGCAAAAGCAGCAGTGTGTCAGGAGATCTTACTGTCTCCATCTAAGTTCTTTTCCAGAACACGCACCTGGGTTCCTTCCCACGGTAAAAGAGGTCAAGAGGATTAAGTTGTGATGTGTTTCTGGATTTTGGCCTAAAATGGAACTGAGGGCATGATGGAAGAGTATGAGTAGATGGAGAAAATATTGCCTCTTCTGCAGTTCAGACACAGCCCAAATGCCTAGACACACTTCTGATTTTTGCTGAATGTCATCACAATAAGTTGTTTTTCAGCAGTAACATCAGCGGTGAGAATGGTCACCGTAGGAGAGGGTAATGCAGAACGGAGACACTCAGAAATCAGTGCAGGTATTTGGCAAACCAGAATATCTGACAGGGTTAGAATTAGCAATGCTGTTCTAGTATTTCCCCTGCAGTATCCGGTCTTTTAAATTAGAATTTTGGTTTTGTTGTTATAGTTGCAATCCGCAAACTGTGTTTTAGAAAGAGAAGTTCCGTGAATTTTGTGTTTCTGATGTAATTTGTCCTGATACCAGAAATCCAGAATGGATGAAACATTGTTCTGCTTTGACTCTTGTTGAATTTGAGCAATATGATAACACTGAAATCACGTGAATGAGGTAGCAGGTAGTCTGCATTTAAATCTTTTCTCTGAGGTCTCAACAGCAGAAGAAGTTGCATTTCCATAGCAGACAGTCACCACTTGTACCACAGCAGGAGTGAGTTTTCACTGTCTGTGGGTCAGAGACAGGGCTTGTTGAGTCAGCAGTATGGCACCAGCTGGTGGCTTTTTGTAAATACTCAAAAATCCCAACAGCTCAAAGAGCAATTGTCGCCTTAGAGTAGCTGGTGTGCAGACGGTAGTAGCTGATGTGGAAGACAGTTTTAGTCTGAGTCGGTGTATATTAGTATCCTATTTTCTGTGGAGGAATATCTTGGACTCCAGTGCTTTATCAAAAAAATAACTTATCACATTGGAAGTTCAGCTCAGAAGTCATGCAATGCTGTTGAAAACTCTGCCTTGCATTCCAGCCTTTCGGTCTTTTGCCCACATAATTCCTGTTGGTTTAAGAATTCCAGAACCTAGAACAAATTAGTGATACAAGTGGTTCTTCCTATGTATATATAAATGCAACATGCATTTGAAAATAATACCTATTATTTATGCCTTGTAATGCTTTTTCTCTTCGGCTATCGTATATGGAGAAAGTGAGTAATAGAAACAGATCCTGGCTATTTAATTATATTTCCTTTTTGCCTGTTTATGTACCTGACAAAAAGTGATGCTTTGATCAATCCGTAGATGGATGCAGTATCCAGAGTTTCTTGAGGACTCTGAAGGCCTTGAACATATTCCTACTTTAAGGACAATAGCATCAGTTTTTCTTTCTGAAAGATTTTAAGATCTAAAGAGAGTTGTCACTGATTCCAGTACACTGAGTTTGCACCCAAGTCAGATCTTGACAACTGCTATGAGCTGGCTGCTCAGGAAAGCCTGATGTAACTCGTAACTTGGGTCAGCACACCAAAATGAGAGAGTTCAGCAAGGAAATCTGTGTACACCTTGGAGGTGGTGGCTTCATCCAGTGCAAATCAGAGTAGGCCCGGTCCAATTAGGGATTCCTGCTTGGTTTCTTGAGACTGTGCTGGTTTACCCCCTTTTTGGTCTGACTCTTTGATCCTGACAGGCTTGCAAAGAGCAAACTCTATTTGCAAGTCTAATAATGTGGCTGAAACTGGTAATTACTATACATACTTCTGGAAGATCTATAATATAATTAGCAGCTGCTGTGAGTTGCAAGATGACAATAAGAGAAGATTTATATGCTGCCTTTTAACTTAAGCATGCTTTAATTCGATAAGTACAATTCTGAGATAAGACTAAATGCATATTGCATTGGCCAATCTCCTCTGTGACACTGAGATATATATTACCTCTTTGCTCCAATTATCCAAAGTGATGTTGCTTTCCCTTCTTCTCTGCTTTGATTGCCTTTTTAAGTGTTTTCTACCGCCCTTGCCAAAGGGGTGCAATTATCCCTACAGGTTAAACCTCTTGATTTTGGGTGGAGAAATTGTGTAAAGTTATTGCCAGTGTCGTGTCTTGGTAAATCAATCTTTCTGTCCTTACATAACTTCTTTCATTAAGAGTCTCACCTGATTATCTGAGGAAGCCTTGATTGGTTGGGTAAGAAAATGACTTGAAGTCAGTGAGCAAGAGAGTTCTAGCTGTCCTGGTCTGCCTGGTCCCTCACCATTGCTGGGCTGCCACACATTGTTGCTGGTCTGTCCCTTTGCATCTCTGATGTTCTAGCAAAAAGAAGATGTTCACTATATGTAAGTGCAGCCTTTGGACCATCACTTGCCATCTCTCTAGACCTCATGAAGCAAAAATTGTCCTGAAGCATTCGTGAATGGTCTGTGATCAGGTCCTTCTCAGACCTTGAAACTCAAGACAGGAGCTGGGCAGGCACGAAATCCAGCTCTCTTGTGATCTCTCAAAAGCCACGAGCATTCTCAGTTTTGAAAGGCCAGCTCCAGCACAGGTGAGTGCACTTTCTGACACAACCTTAACACCAAAATTTCAACCGTTTCAGCTGTGATATCCCCAGCAGGCCCAATGACTGAAGTTCTGCTGCTGAGTTCTAGGATTGTGGATGTCATTACAGGGTTGTGAACTCTTTATTGATGGTTATCATTGCTTTCCACCCAGATTTATTCTATTGCCTTTCAAGCCCTCTGCACTCAGAAGGGATTGATTTGCATTTTGTACTGTCCCCTCAAAGAAGCCATGCAACTGAAAGTATGACTGAAGCTGATGAAAGAAAACTCCTTCTCTTGAAACACCCTCGTTACTGAGCTCACTGCATGAAGAATACTTCTGTACCCTACTAGCTCTCAGCTCAGTTGGACTGGTGATGTGAAGCTCACCGATTGGAAACAATACTGGATGCATTTATGATAAACTCTTGTGGGATCTCTCATCTCTGCCTGACTGTGCTGGTTTGAAATGTGAAAGCAGACTACGTGCTGTGCAGCACTGTGCATCTTGATTAAGTAATAACTAAAGTGCCAAAGAGAAGATCATGACAATAATAATAATGATGGTGATGATAAAAATAAAATGATGTAACTGGAAAATTTCTCGTTTTACCTTTGTTCAGTCTGAGAGATCAGCTCCCAGTTCCCAAATGTTGGATTGGGAACGAAACTTCCAGACAGCAAAACTAGAGGCATAGTTATAATTTATTTAATAATAGATTTGCTTTTTGGGGGAAAAAGAGATGATGCTTCAGATTTAAAACATTAAAGTTGCCTGAAGCACAGAGTCAGTGAAATGGATTGACTCTTCGGAGATGTAAAGGGAGTAAATGCTTGTTTGCTGTTTCAGCCATTTGTAAAAGCATTCCTGATGTCTTCATGAACGTTTCCCAAATGCCATGATTTTAATCCTAATTCAGAACAAATCTGAATGTTTTTCACAGGGCATTAGCCTAATGAAAGCTTTGCTGCTGATTTTGATAGGATTTTGAAAAAAAACCCAAAAATGATAAGCTATAACAACTCTATTTTCTGGTTTGTTCTTGCAGTGGTAACACTGCTCTCCTAAAAGCTGAAATCTGAGACCTCATCCAACTCCTGCTGAAGTCTTTCCACTCAGATAGAAATCCACGGTGAAAAAAATGACAGGTGATTGCTCAGTAAATACAACATGTTGTCTGCTATGAGCCTTTCATTTGTTCCGAACCTCAGTGCAGGATCCTTAGAAGAACTGTACAGGGGTAAAGGCTTTATTTGAATTCTATCCTTTTTATTTTGCAGAATTTTTTCAATATTAAAAATGGAGCAGGGAATTGACAAAAATGCAGGCCCTGTCAACATAATTCAATTCCTTAACTTGTCATCTTATCTCAGTTCTGACTGGAAGAGCCCGGAGAAGGCCCTATGGCCAACTTGTCAGCTCTAATCTCCCCCAGTACTCTTAGCGGATATTTTATTAACACTTTTTAAGACTGTATTTTATTTATTTTGAGATCTCCATGCTGAGGTAGCAGCCAATTTATTTCTCTTCATCTTTGTCTCTTGCTCTCTGCTGCATGGGAGAGGTTGGCTTTTCTGCCATCAGAGTCCACAAATCACGGTGGAAGGGATTGTTGCAGTTTTCATAAATGTGGTGTTACTTGAAAATTATAGACTGCAAGTGTTCATTGCCATTCTGCGCAATGGCTGTAAATTGGGCCCTGTATCTTTCCAGTGACAGTCGTTCCCGCAACAGGTGTTTTAGGAAATTGGAAGGGAAATTAAACAAGAGCATGGGTTGCTTTCCTTTTATCTTTGATATGCCTTCCTGAAATCCTGATCTGTCATATTCAAGTAGAGATGTTACTGAGCTGGCGTTTTAGGTGTTGTCTGTTCCTGAGACCCCAGCAACTGATCCTGTGCTTTCTTTGGCATGGATCTGTGGGCAGGGTCTGGGTACACATGAAATGATGTGTCCATACACAGTGTGAGTGATGGACCAGGAGGACGTGGCACCAGTGGAATGTCTTCCTGCTCCATTTTCGTTTTTTATTCATTTATAGATCAGCTTTCTCAAGTCAGTTAAAAACACCTGAACATGCTGTGACCATTGATAGGTTTGCAGAGAAGACTGAGTGGTCAGTAAAGGAAGGGTACATGGTGACTTCCTGTCTCTTCTGCAGGAGATATAGATACGTGAAGTGAGCACTCTGTTGTCTCCCTTGTTGACTGTCTGGACCATAGATCCAGGTATGTAGGAGTACACAAGTCTACCTGCTTGATTGCCCACTCCTTGCAGGATGGACATGGAGGCAAGAAGTGTGATTTTCTGTTCCTCTCATTCACTGGCCTAATTGCCTGAGCCAGTGCACAGAATGGGAGGTAGTGCATGGGAGACCGATTAACTACAATCCCACCTCACCACCCTTTCTGCATTTGCAGGAAACTGCAAATGCAAGGTGCATTTCTGAGCCTAATGGCTCCTCCAGGTAATGCATCTTGCTCATCACCCTTTTTGCTGGGATGTGCTCAGTCCTAATTCAGCCCTGCAGTCCTGGCCTTCTTTCAAGTTTGATTTGATGGGAAGGGCTCCTCACCTAACCTTACCTTCCTCTTCACCATGAAACTTGCCTGAAATAAACTCTGTGTTGATACTCATGCAGGCAAAAAGCCTCTGTCTGGAAAGGCCTTCTTATATCTGTTCAACAGCAGCAGAACACATGTTAATTCTGGCCATGGCAGATACTCTAGGGCCTCACCTCTGACACACCCAATATAAAGAGAGTTTAAACAAGTCTTTACCCATGAGGGTGGGAGGGATGCTGAGTTTTATCACCTTATCACACCCCCAGTGCAGTCCTGGTTTCCTTCAGTCTCCGTTAGAGCAACCAGTTTCTTTCTCTGTATGTGGTTAAGTGCCCTCCACGCTGCAGTTTATGTCATCTCTCTGTCTCTTGCTCCATGAAAAGAGACTTTGCAAAAGAGATTTTTTTACAAAAGTACCTTCTGGCACAGGTTGGAGAGGATTTGCCATAGCCACAAATATATCAAGTGATGGGTTTAACATCCCCATGCACTTCAAACCAAACCAGAAATCCGATCCTGGAACACCTGCACCTGTCTGGCATTCCTGGTGTCGGTGCTGGTGGCACTGTGCCTCACCTACAATGCAGCATGACAAACCTCAGACACGCCTGGTGAGAACGGGCCCAGTGGGGTGTTGTACCAACTGCTCTGCCAGGGTAAAACCTTTCATGCATCCTGTGCCCTTTTTGAAGGGACATGGGCAAACTAAAAGGCACGACTGAAAGACCTGATTTCCTTATCTTTGCTATTAGTATGGCTTTTATTATTCTGAATGGCAGATCCCAAGGAAACAGATTTGCTTTTGATCTTTAATACCACATGCTTACTGTTCATTAAGTCCAAACAAGGAAAAGGTACACTCAATTGCACTTTTGTCTGTCTCCTGTTTGTTTTCCTGAATGAGCACAATGCTGCAATATTCAGGCTGTAGATTATAGAATTATAGAATCAGAAGGTTGGAAGAGACCTCCAAGATCATCAAGTCCCTAGGGAACTCATTTACCCATCTTTTAAACACCTCCAGGGTTGGCGAATCCACCACCTCCCTGGGCAGCTGTGTCAATCCCTCACCACCCTTTCAGTCAAGAAATTCTTCCTCATGTCCCGTCTAAACCTCTCCTGGTGAAACTTGTAGCCATTTCCTCTCATCCTATCGCTGTCACTTGTTAGAAGAGCCCAGCCCCCACCCCGTCACAGCCTCCTCTCGAGCAGTGGTAGACAGTGATGAGGTCTCCTCCCCTCAGCCTCCTCTTCTCTGAGCTAAACAACCCCAGCTCCCTCAGTCTCTCCTCGTAGGACTTGTTCTCTAACCCCTCCCCAGCCTCGTTGCCCTTCTCTGGACGCGCTCCAGCCCCTTAATGTCCTTCTTGGAGTGAGGGGCCCAAAACTGAACCCAGCACTCGAGGTGTGGCCTCACCAGCGCTGAGCACAGGGGCATAATCACCTCCCTGCTCCTGCTGGCCATGCTAGGTCTGACACAGGCCAAGATGCCATTGGCACTCTTGGCCACCTGGGACACTGCTGGCTCATGTTCAGCCGCTGCCAGCCAACACCCTCAGGTCCTTCTCTGCCAGGCAGCTCTTCCCTAAGCCTGTAAGGCTGCACGGGGTTGTTGTGACCCAAGTGGAGGACTCTGCACTTGGCCTTGTTGAACCTCATCCTGTTGGTCTCAGCCCATCGATCCAGCCTGTCCAGATCCCTCTGCAGAGCCTCCCTCCCTTCAAGCAGATCCACACTTGCACCCAGCTTGGTGTCATCCGCAAACTTGCTGAGGGTGCACTCGATGCCTTCATCGAGATCATTGATAAAGATGTTGAACAGGACTGGACCCAGCACTGAACGCTGGGGAACACCGCTCATGACCGGTTTCCAACTGGATTTAACTCCATTTACCACAACCCTTTGGTCCCGGTCATGCAGCCAGGTTTTAACCCAGCAGAGGCTGGGCCTGTCCACACCAATGGCAGCCAGTTTCTCCAGCAGGATACTGTGAGAAACGGTGTCAAAGGCATAAAGTCAAAGTCAATGTCCAGGTACACCACATCCACAGCCTTTCCCTTGTCCATTAAATGGGTCACCTTGTCATAGAAGGAGATCAGATTGGTCTGGCAGGACCTGCCTTTGGTGAACCCATGTTGGCTGGGCCTGATCTCCCCGTTTCCCACGTGTGCTGTGTGATAGCGCTCAAGATGATCTGCTCCATGACGTTCCCTGGTACTGAGGTCAGACTGACAGGCCTGTAGTTACCTGAGTCCTCCCCCTGATCCTTCTTGTAAATGGGTGTCACATTCGCCAGTCTCCAGTCAAGCCTCCCTTCCCCAGTCAGCCAGGATTGCTGGGAGATGAGGGAAAGGGTTCTGGCTAGGACCTCTTCCAGTTCCCTTAAAACTCTTGGATGGATCCCATGGATTTGTGTGTGTCTAATTAGCCAAGCAGGTCTCTAACCAAGTCCTCCCGAACAGCTGGAGCTTCATTCCCACTATCTTCTGGTTTAGAGGACTGAGTATCCCTAGGACATTCCTCCTTGGAGTTAAAGACCGAGGCAAATAAGGCATTGTGTGCCTCTGACGTGTCCTCATCCCTCATCGCCACTGTCCCTTCTGCACCCAGCAAGGGAGGGAGAGACTCCTTTGTCCTCCTGCTGCCGCTGATATATTTGAAGAAGTTGATGATTCCAAGGCTAACTGAAGTCCAGACGGAGAATCTTCTTTCACTGGAATTTAGGAAAAAAAATACAGAAAGCTTTTTGTTGCTCATTTTGTTACATTTTTACTGAATCTAAATTTTGGATCAACTGAACCTGACTGTTTATCTAAATAAAAATACAGCAGTTATGGGAACGAGAGCTGAGGCTTAAATTAGAGAAGAGACTTAGTTTAGCTAGGGAGAGGGAAAGTATCTAAAGCAAGAGGAATTGAGGACCTTGCCATGTTCTCATGGAATTGGGTATAAATTTGATCAATGACATTTCAGGAAGTGTGCCCTGGCAGCCAAGAGGGCCAACCATGTCTTGGGGTACACCCAGCACACCATCGTCGTCTGGGTGAGGGAGAGGATTGTCCCACTCTGCTCCACACTGGTGCAGCCCCACCTCATATCCGAGTATTCGGTGCAGTTTTGGATGCCAGAGTATGAAAAGGAGAACAGGATACTGGAAAGTGTCCAGAGGAGGGCACAAACTGGTGAAGGGTTTAGATGGGAAGCTGTGTGAGGAGCAGCTGAAGTCACTTGGTCTGTTCAGCCTGGAGAAGAGGAGATTGAGGGGAGACCATGCAGCAGTTTACTGCTTCCTCACAAGGGAAGGAGGAGGAGCAGGCACTGATCTCTTCTCTCTGGTGACCAATGACAGGACCCGAGGGAATGGCAGGAAGATGTGCCAAGGCAGGTTCTTCTCTCAGAGGGTGGTGGAGCACTGGAACAGCTCCCAAGGGAGGCAGTCATGGCGCCAAGCTTGACAATATTCCAGGAACACTTGGACCATGCAATCAGACACAGAGTGTAAATTTGTGGGGGTGGGGTCCTATGCAGGGACAGGAGTTGGACTTGATGATCCTTGTGGGTCCCTTCCAACTCTGGTTATTCTGTGATTCTGTGATTTTGTGAAGTCAAATCAGACTCAAATTAGCGATTCTGCATTACTGTAACTCTGACTCAAATCGACTGCTTCTGGCTAACTTCAGTTTGTAGCTGGAGAGGTTATTTGGAGTTGCCTTAAACCTATGTGCTGCTGAATGATTGCTGGATATCTAGACACCTATAACCCTGGAATTACGCCTAGTGGGATATAAATACTTAAAGCTCACAAGTAGTTAAATAAGGACTAAAAGAAAAAAGAAAAACTCATCTAATCCTTTCCATGCTAAGGAATATAATAGCACAAAATTGGAAAAATCCATATTCCACACTGAATAAAGAGTGATTACAAATGAAGGCAAGAACATTATCCAAAAATATTAGGAGCTGGAGAACTACTGTGATCAAATAGTACAACAAACAATTCCAGAAATGAAAGGAAATTGCATTTTAGAGGGTCTGCACTGACACTGACAAGAGCTTTTTGTGTAAGCACTTTTATCACAATTGTTAGCGAGCCTAATTCCACACATTATTGTCAAGTTTTCCCTTTCCTGTGCCAGGAGAGCATATGTAAAGCTCTCATAAGGAAAGAAAAACCATAGACTGAATTTGCTAAGGCTGTGAAAAAACTTTCACCTTACTGTGAGCAAACAGGGACTGCACTGCCTGAGATGGCAACTTGCCTCCAAAACTTGCTCTGGGTGGGAGAAAACTGTCAAAGGGCTTCAGTGGCCCAGGAACCAAGCCCTGTTGGTACCATAGAATCATGGAATCAAAGAACAGTTTGAGTTGGAAGGGACCTTAAAGCCCATCCAGTGCCACCCCCTGCCACTGGATCAGGGGGCTCCAAGCCCCATCCAGCCTGGCCTTGAACACCTGCAGGGATGGGGCAGCCACCACTGCTCTGGGCAACCTGGGCCAGGGCCTCCCCACCCTCACAGCAAAACATTTCTCCCTAAGATCTCATCTCAATCTCCCCTCTTTCAGCTGAAAACCATTCCCCTTCATCCCATCCCTGCACTCCCCAGCTTTCCTGGAGCTCCTTTCAGTACTGGAAGGCTGCTATTATGTCTCTGTGGAGCCTTCTCTCCTCCAGGTTGAACAAGCCCAATTTCCTCAGCCTGTATCCTTATTGCTTGTGTTTCTACTCCATCTGGACTCAGCTCTCATTGCAGAGAGCCAGACTCTGGAGTGAGATCCGCACTTCTGGCTGCATCATGTGGGAGCTGAACTGACTGCATACACTTTGCAGGTGGAAATGAAACTGTGTGGAGGTGATGGAGCCACAAACCTGATTTTGAAGGATCTCAGCATGATTCAGTGCTGATACAAAAAAAGAAAGGAGGACAGAAAGTGTAAGGTTAATACAGAGTGATGCTTTGCACGACTGCTGCTGAGAGGAAGCTAACAGTGTTCATTTGATGGAGCGTGTGAGGCAGCATGCATGGCAATATCGCTCAGAACAAGGGTTTTTTTATTGACTGCAGTTCTTCTGTGGGAAAGGAAGTAATGTCCTCCCATCCTAATTCCTGAAGTGTTCCTGGAAGAACCAACTGATGAACTGACTGTAGCACTTCCAGTCCTCATCTCGTCATTCTAAAATTGATTTCACAAATATTTCATGTGAGTCAGATGGGCCAACGAGAAAGAGAACTACTCTAGGAACAATTGATTTTACCCTTGTTCTGCTATACATCCTTATCACCTTAATATTGCAGGAGTCAAGCTGCATCCTGCAGTCCTTATGCTAAGTAATTAGAAGCAATTCACTCAGTAAGGCAATTTGCATGTGAATAATGACAAATACTGCAGGATCTGTCCCTGCACTGCTGTATAAATATGATTTTGTACAAATAGGCACATTCATGTGCACCCAGTGCATATAACAAAATGAGCAGGGGCAGGTAATTACTTGTGGCTAGTAAGTATTTGTCCAGTATTCACAAGGAGAAGTGGATCATGATTATTCTGCCCCTGGCACTGTCTTTGCATAATTCCCTATGTTTTGTAACATAATATACATTCCAGATACGAGGAACGAGTCCTATAATCCTTTCGTGGTGGAACCACTGTGTTTACTAATATCCACATGCAGGTTGTGGGAATGTATTTGTGGCTGGTTTCTGCACACATTGCCGGGCTCTGCATCCGTGGAGGAGGAGCAGTGGGCACCTGCCCATCTCAGGAGACAGGAATAAGTCTTGGTCAAAGGCTTGATGCTAAAATGCTGTGCTTCCAAAACTGCTTCAGATCTCAAGGGAATTTCATGTCTTTTGCTCTTCAGCAGATGATTGATGTTAGTGATCATGGAGTCAGCATTCCCCTCAGTACATTTTATTCTGCAGTAGGCGTTATCGAAATGGAGAAGTTCCAGGTCTGACAGACTGGAGTTTCTCCTGTACCATGCTGCGAGGTGTGTGTCCTCCTCCACTGGCACCTGAGCGTTATTCCCTAGAGACTGACTGTTTTGTGAGCCTACAGGATATTTGGCAAAGCCACCAAAGACTCCAGCCCTTCTGAAACTTGCTGTTAGGTCAAAAGAGCTTCCTCAGAGGACTGTTGTCTTGGAGATGCACATTTTAAGTGCTTCTCCAACAAATGCCGATGAGAAGGAAAACAAATAAATGTTAAGCTTCCTTTGCATTCCACAAGAGGTCCTAGCTGGTCTTTCTCTTCCACCAGCAACCGTGGGGCAGAAAGCAAGGCTTTTTATTTCCTCTCACAGTATGCAAAACAAAACCTTAATAAGGCTTGACATGGCTGTTCTTCTCCATGTGTTGTTTAGGGGAGTCTCCCTAAACATCTCACTGGATACTGGATGGCCTCAGATGTCCTAGCACTTTAGCTGAAATTCTATTCGAAATTTGATCGCAGGGCTTTGCAAGTGGATGAATTTCAACCATAGTTTGTTTCACCTGTATTCCTGATCTTGAAGGCCAGCAGGAATGATTATAATCGTCTTGACTGACTCCTGTAAACCGGAGGACTGAATTTCATGATCCCTGCATTGAGCTTGTGGTAGAGTTAGAGCACATAGTTTAGAAATACGTTCAGTCTTGATTTTAAAACTCAAGTGACAGGGAGCTTTTCCTGTATAGTTTACTGCCCAACATAGCTTATTCTTGCAGATAAATTATTTGACTTACAGAGTTTAGGCTGTACAAGAAGAGGAGACAAAACGTAATAGTGTCTCCCTCCACAATCCCCCATTCCCTCGGATGAGATTAGGAATGGCATATATTGACATTTATTTTAACAAATCCATGCACAAGTATTTTCAGAATTTCAGAGAAAGAGCATAGTGAAACAAGATGCCCTGAGAGCTGGAGCTTGTTCTTTATAATATTTTCAGTGAAGTTTCTATGTTATAGATAAAATATTTTTCTGGCAGTTAAAGTATTTATTTGTATACTTGGAGGCCTGTTTCTGGGAAATAGTGAAGTTGAAAAAAATTGATGCAAGTCAACACAGAATTAAAATATGACTATTTTCTTTCAAAGAACAAAATGTGTATTGCACGTGCTGAGAAAGTGCCTTGGTCTGTGCTGGTTGTGCTGCAGTCAACCTCTGCCTGATGAGATCCATCTGATTCGTTGTGACCACAGAGAGCCCTGTTAACCAGTCAAACCTTTGTGAGCTCGTCCTTCTGAAAATGTGTTGAGTCCACAGCACTCACATCTGCGTTGGTAAATGGGGTCCCAGTATTCGGATTTTGTGTCCTGCTTAGGGCTTGTTTGCTCGATATGGTGCGCACAGCACGAGCTGTGGAGCAGTGGCCTCTGCCTTTCACAATGCATTGGCAGCAGCGTTTTAGCACAGGGCGAGCTGCAGGAAACATCACCTCTTGACTTCTTTGTTAATTTGGAGAATTGTGGAAGCATTTCCTTTGGTCCTGGGGTGTGTTGAGAAGGCCCTCGGCTGGCATTGAGACATGTAAGCAAGTCTATGCTCTTGCTGCTGGTGTACCAATAGGGGCCAGGGTACCAAAAAGTTGTGTGATGTCAGACAAATCCAGTTTAAGGTCCTGTGATTATGAAATAGAAGTTGCCCATGGCAGCAATTATTCTCTTTAATTGTTCTTTTTCCTTTCTTACTTTGTAAATGTCATATCAAAGTTCAGAAGAGAAGCCTGTACTAACAAGCACAGGGAAGAAAACCTTATCAACTTGAGCCTAAGTTAATATTTGCCCATTTATTTAAGACTTTGCTTGTGGACAAGAAGTGTAATTGCATCAATAGCAATTGATTAGCCATTAATATCTGTAACAGTTGTTAAGCTGCTGTGAACTTGGAAATGAGATAACTGGTAGAGAACTGGCCAAGTGCTGTTTGACTTCACGAGCCCTTTAGGGACCACCACGAGCTGATCAGAGGCACAAGAGTGTTCTGCAGGTGCTGTGTGTGTATGACAGGCAGAGTCCTTACAATGGAAGCCAAGTAGCAATTGTTTTCTAAATTTCCCCTGTATCAAATCATAGAAATCATAGAAAATTAGTGATTACAAGAAATGTTCTGAAAAAAACCTACCATCTTCATTTTGGACTACATCAATTGTAATGATTTCTTTGCGAATTTTAAGCCTCTCCTCTGCTTTTTTAGTTCAAGTTTTACTAAATGAAAAATTATTTCCTTCTGAAAAATAAAACACATTTGGACTACCCAAACTTGAACTGAATTCAAGTGTCTTGGTCTTTCACTGGCAAGACACTTAAAATCGTGTATTTCATTATTGAGCTCATATTGGGACCATAATGTTTTTTGTGTCTTTAAAAAGGAGCATTTTACGTGTTCTGTAGGGTAGTCCCATTTAAATTGTTGTCATTTACTCATGCAGTTGTTCTCTATGCTCATATTAGAGAACACCTGATTCACCACATGCTGCTAATTCATTTTTAATGATATGTAAATATCAACATCATAAATATATACACACATAGCAAAGAAGTCTCTAGGACAGAAAAACATAGCTGACTGGGAAAAGTAAGAAAAATTGTCTTCATGTGGAAATATGGAATCAGAGGGAGAACCCCCTCTTCTCTGCATTTCATTTCGGCATTGATGTGTCTTAGACTGTGTAGGAATGTGTTTTATTTGCCTCTGAAAACATTTGCTGCTGGTGAAAGATGCTTTTATCCCCAAGTTCCTCAGAAGTCCCCTTGGGACCGGTATTCTCCAAGTGTGTCTTGCTCAGTGGGACACACGGTGCAGCTCTCCTGCAGTTGCGGTTCTCTCTCACCCATTCAGTGACAATAACCACGAACGTTCTCAAGGCTCTAATGATTTCCATCTGGTGAAGGAAGGATGCACTCGGCACAGGTGTCTGCTGGCCTTTTCAACTCCAAATGGCCCAGCTCCAGCTGACTTGCTGGTGGGACTATTCACACAGGAAGGAGAAACAACCCTGCATGCACGCTTCCTTTCACAGCTGACCCTCTCGCCGTGGAGAAATTGTCTGAGAGGTGTAAACATGCTTCACGTTCAACTGCTCCTCTTGAGAAAAGGCTTGGGGCAGGTATTTATAGCCCATGTCATCTTAAGCAGCCTGGAAGAACTGGCTGTTGTTTGTACCAAACTCTGAAACCAGTAGTCCCAGAGTAACATGTTCTCTTTCTTTCCTGAAACCCCCAGCGTGCTCCAGCTATACATCTCAGGTTTTGGCCTTTGCTTTTATTTTTTTTTCCTAACGGGGACGCACCTTAAGCACAGGTGGCTGCTGTGGTTCTTTATTACTGCAGATAGCTGTTGACCTGCCAACTGGCTATTCTCTTGGTAATAGAAAACAGGCACCTAATGATTTAACTTCCTTCTATTTAAATTCTGTAGTCCAAAAATAATCTAGTATTTTATTAGCCAGGGAACATATTATTAAACACATACATCATCCTTACCAGACTGTACTTCTGTAAACCTAAGGAGTTTTAAGTCAATATTTTAGGTTTGGTTGGTTTTTTACCTTTACAAATTTTTGGATAGGACTACAAACAATGGCAATTAAGAAGTGCATTGAGTGACTGGTATGTAAGTAGCAGGCCTGGGAGCGGTACATATTTTGACAGTGTGCTTGAAACTACACGAGGAAGAGGACCTGACAAGGAGCAGACTTCTTGCTGGTTACAATAGACTCAGAACTCAAGGGGTATATTTGTTTGGATTATCTTGGTTTATATGAGTTACGACACACAGAGTTTTTATTTTTTGCTATTTACTTTACTTGTTTAAATTGTAAAAATCTCTCATACTTTCTCAACTATTAACAGAGAAGAGAGAGGTTTCTGGCATCAGCTAGATGGCCCCTTCAGGTAATCGAGTGTGGTAGTATCAGAGCTTTCCTGGATGAATGTGACCTGGTGTAGATAAACCAGATGGAATGTATGTCTCGGTACATGTTATTTACTGCAGGATATGGCAATGCTCTTGGCTTTCTGAATGTTTGTAAATGAGCGTTAACGCCTGTGGAGTTGACAGTCTGCTATCACGGGCTCAGCTGAAGTGCATCCTAGCAGCCTCTGGTCAAGCTCTTGCACTGCTGCTCTGCCAAAGGGCTTCAGACCTCCCCTACACCACCTTGGGCTTTCCACTTCTGAGAGTTTCTTGAACATGCAGAGCCAAAGAGACATCTGAACACATGCACACACACGCATGCCAGAAGGCAAATGTGTCTCTGTGACCAGGAAGCACCATCACTGTTGAATAATGGATGGAGTGAGCCACGTTTGTTTTTCATCTGGGTTAATCTTAGCCACCACAATACCATTTCAGTCATCTAATATGTTATTTAGGCAAATTATAGCTGGTGTTACCGAATTTCCTTTTCCCACAATAATGGGAAAGAACAGCTTTACTTTTCCTCTCATTACCTCAATTGGATTTCACACAGGTGTGATTCTGTCCTTCTGTGCTCTTTTAAAAAGGTCTGCAAGTTCAGCATCAGTGGCCGTGCTCTTCTGGGCATCCTCTCGCATGGTTAAAAATCCATGTGTTGTTCCAACCAGTATCTGTTGCTATCCGAGGTGGCTGCTGTGTCTCTTCAGTGGAAGTGTCGTTCCCTTTGTTCCTCAGAACGTGTCCCTACTCTGCCTTCAGGAGGATGTGTTTGACTACCTTACCTAACAATAAAACAAAAAATGTCAAAACGGGATTTTCTGGATTGTTCCATTCTCAAAATATGTGGGCACAGACTTCCCAGTCCCCGCGTGGAAGAGGCACTCTTCCTCCAGAGCCAGCTATCACTTAGCACTGTTTATCATTGAGGTTCTTGCAGGGATTGTGCTGAGAGAGCACCTCACAGCTGACCTGGGGAAGGTAAATGCAGAGTTGAATTTCATGACTTCCACCTTAAAGCTCTATGTGGAATTCTGGAACTCAGTGGGGCACCCTGAATGGCTGGTTAGCCTTTCCTTTCATCTCAGCAGCAGCCTGGCCAGACCTGTGCTCTTTGTACCTTGGCCATCCACAGACACTACAGGCACAAATAAGTTTGGAGAAGTCTATACTGAAGCTTGGTTTAATAAATCCCTCTAATAAGTGCAACAAAGAAACAGAGACCATCCCTTTGATAGCTGAGCCAGCTTAAACAAGCAGCATGCTTTATAATTAACAATCCAGTGGTTTGCTTCACATGCTTGGCTTTGTGAAGAGCAAAGTGAGAAATACTTGTAAAGAGTTCAGAGAAACCTTTGCTGTAAAGGGGTACAGAAAGGTTGCTCTGTCCCCTGGCAATCCATGCTGACCATCGGGCCATGTAGCTCTGGGTCACTCTCACAAGATGTTTGCCAGTATTTCCTAAGCAAACTGTATTGATTGCATAAATACAGTACAGTACCCACGAGGTGGTGTTGACCCGTCACATAGTAAAGATGTGGTAAGCCCCATAATTCATTACCAATTGGAAATAGAACATCATTGGAGAGATAAGGATAACAATGACTTTCCATCCAATGATAAATTACTAGCAGCTGCATTATTTTCCCTCACTTATATATGGCTCTCTTTATTGAATTTAGCTTGAGATAAATAAATGATCTGCCAGGAGCCTGGTTAATATTACTTCTCTGGGACCCATTTCAGGCCCAACTAGGCTTTCACTGATAGTATCTTTAAGCTTTTCAGTAGGGAGAGACATAACATTTGTTTCTTACAAGAACCTTATGTCGCCTTATCTGTTTCATTTGAGAGGCAGTCGACCTCAACTCCTTTAGTTAAAACGAGAGCTTTACTGTAGAGGCGAAGTTCTTGAACTTGACTCTCTTCTTACAACAAGATGAGATGTCCTGGTTGTAAATTTAAAGGCCCACATGATATACAGCCATTCCTGGCATTTCCTGTTGATCACAGGGCAGAAATGCCTGCTTCTGAATCTTTTTCCTATTGCTTTGAAAAGGAATTCCATGGTTTGTATGTTATTATTTTCACCCCACAATAATCTGCTAGCTTGTCAATGCATGTTTATATTTAATTTCATGTGTTCCCTCTGAAAATTGCAGTGCTTTTTCACAGCCTCTCCCTCCTCCTTCCACCTTAGTAAAAGCGGCTTAATAGCCCCATGTTCACTTGGCTCGAAAAGGGAAAGGCCAGCCTAGAAGCAAAAGATCAGCTCTTACTGTGGTTCAACATGGCAAGGAAGGCACCTGAACTCCTGAAATTCTTTTTATTACCATTAATAATTTGTCTGCTGTTGCAGTGATTCTGGCCTTTGTGGATGTTGTTGGGAGGGATGAGGCAGGGAATGAATGGAGTGAAAATGTGAGGCAGTAGGCAGAATCACCCTGTGCTGCACTTCTAAAGGAACGATATGGATAACTCAAATGTGTTATTTTGTTATTTCTGGGAAGCCCTGTCTTCAGGTTCTAGATTAAAATCAGACAATTGCCATTTTTCATAAAGTGTGTATTAGAGGAAATTAAATCCAACCACTTCTGATAAATCATCTTATAAATAAACTGCTGGTGGGGTTAAATGTAAGTCCAGCCACAGTTTGATTCACATTGCAGAGAACAAAGAACAAGTTCTGTATATTCTAACACTCCGTCCTCATTATTGTTTCTTATGCTGTAGAAATGCCTGAAGGGTCCAGATGAGCTTGGAGCCTCCACCTGCTACAGGCATAACCCGACTTACCTGGAAGAGTTTGCAACAGGGGTAGGACAGAAAAAAAAGGGAAAGAACTAATCTACCTTCCTGCCCATTTTACTATACAACTGTGAAACTGAGGCACGAAGGAGGACAGCGTGGTTCTCAAGGCAGTGAGGCAAAATCTTTGGCAAGGGTGGCAACTCCCAAGAGCTCATTTGAGTTGCTGCCGCGTGCCTTGGTGTAAGAACATTTCCTACAGTTTTCTGGGGGATCATCTGTCTCCTTAACACTTTCCCAGTAGGCAAAAGTTAGAAGGTAAAATGGCAATATAACAATAAATCTCTTTGGTGCTAGAAGAATGCACAGTTAGGAAAAAAGGCACACCCTAAATAACATCTTGCATAGATATGTGTAAGAGAAGATGTAATCTGTGTGCATATTAATTTCAATTTGAAAAATGTCTTGTCTTGAAATCAAATAAGGAAAATTTACCTTTTTATATGTAATAGGAATAGTTTTGGCACATACTGGTCATTTCCCATGTCAAATCAGGAGATAAAAAAATCTTGCACAACGCTTTTAAAAGGCTGAATGCTGGATATTATTTATTAAATCAGAAAAAATGGATAGGGATGTGGCACATGGTCTGTGTCAGCTGGAACCATTTCTTGTTTATCTTGGGAGACTGGCAGGATCTTCTCACCAGTAATTATTAGCTAAACTCTTCAGAAATTAATTTCACATACAATCACAAACACAGGCAGCAGGAAAAAATAAAAAGGATGGCAGATATCAAGTACATTATATGCTGCCAATGAATAATAATGCATTTTCCATTTCAACTGTGCTGCTGTCCTGATGTTTCCCCAAGTACAATGAATGTATCAGGATGAGATTCACACACTCGTATGAAGCTCAGTTAAAGCAGCTTTGTTCAGAGTTTTCCACAGGAGAATGAACCAACTCTTGCACCCTTGTATATGGATGATGTGTGAACAAGGGGAGGGGAGGAGGACTGCTGGGAGGTTTTACAGCATCGTTGTCAGCATGTCTTTGACAAGGAACTTCTGCAACGTTTGGCAGAGGAAGCATGGCTTCCTTATCTACCTGTAGATCTAGGTTGGTTCAGCGCAACAGCAAGCTTAGGTTTGACACTTTAGTCAGCCTCAGCTTAGCACACCTGTGTGCAGGAACACTGCCATAACATCCCTGTTAGTAGTCAGATGTCACTTTGCAGGCAGCTAGACCCAGGCTTATGCTTGTCTTTGGTGATGATGATTATCCTTCCTCCTGGAGTCACCACTTTCACAGCTGGTTTGCAGTAACAGAACACACCCATGCTCCATAGTGCGCTTCAGCAGAGGGTGCGCGGGGTTAACCGGTCTCCTTCAGCACTTGGTCAAGAAGAGTGGTGTAGTGTTAATCATTTGGAGTGTTACTGATGGGTGCCTGGGCCAAGCGAACAACTTGAATCACATTATTGGCTGATCTTGACCTTGTCTTTGCAGTCCCTGTCCCTGTGCCACCAGCTGGCCAGACCAGCCTTTTATAGACCAATTGTATCTGCATTGTGGTCGCTGTAATTGTTTGGGATTTTACTATTTCAACTCTGTGGTGTCTGAGGAGCAAATGCCTCAATGATTTTGCTATCGTCTCAGGCAAAGATGCCATTCTGTGCTGTGCACCAGCATGGCTAGGGAACCAGGCTATCTTTAAATGCAAAAGACCTGCTTTTTCCTCTTTGTCTTTGTACAAGTTAAACATAACTTCTTGCTTCTGTCATGTGCACAGAATGGCCATTGATTGTAATGAACATTCCCCACTGGAGGACTGCTCCTACATCCTGGGAAGGTGAAGACATTTTTCCAGAAGTTGTAGAAGGCACTGCCTCAAAGTACAAACGGCTTTTGCAGGATCTGGCCCCGTGAGCCAGTTTCTGGCTTTCTCTCTAATCATCTGTGTACATGGTTCATATAGCATGATTATACATAACCCTGAGTAAGTGTGTTAACACTGTAACAGCTATCGTTACGGCTCAAACTGAAGACCAATACAAGATATCAAAGATAAGGTCTTCCCAAGGAAATAAACAAATCCAGCTTTGTGGTCCTTAAGGGTGTTTTGTCCTTTCTCCCTTCTATAGAATAGTGCCTGAACATTTATTCTTCCACTAACTATCCATAAAGGAGGATTTCCCATGCGTTTCTTGCAAACAGCAAAAGCCCACGTGATCTCTGATCACAACACATTGATTTATTTAAATAAAAATAATGATCTTCTTTCCTTTCTCCAGGCCCAGCAGCAAAATCCCATGTAACTCTGAGCAGCAAATTGATGTACTTATTTTCTTTTGCCCTCTTTTCTCAAAACCAAACAATACCATCTTGATCCACAAGTAATAAGAAAATGATTTATGCAAACAAAAATAATTATCTCTCTTTTTTCTCTGCCCTCTAACTGTATAATCTCAGCAGCTCCTTGTTTAACAAATTGATTTATTTAAATTCAGCGAATGGTGATCTCCTTTTGACCTCCACAGGGCACCTCTGGCAGACTCCTACCACTGCCACCACCATGCCCATATGGTCAGAAGGATGTATTTTAAAACATAACAGCATTTCTAGCTAACCTTGATATCTTGTGATTACTTTAATCAAAGTTAGTGGAAGCTCTGTTAGTGTGCCATGAAATTAGAAGACATGTCTGAAAAATAATAGAAGTTAAATGTACTTTTCTCCGTATTTTTTACAACAGGGACCATTATTCCTTTAATTCCCCAGGAGAAACTCTACAGAGGCCGGCTGTGTATGGTTTGTCTACACCCATCTCTCTTGCTGTGCTACGCATAAGATGCTTTGCAGAGAGGTCTGTAAAGTATTGGCAAACTCTGTGCACAAATATGTGCTATGCCACCTCCCCTAAACCACTGCCAGAGCCATTGGAGCCAGCCTGCTCCGTGACCAACAACCAGCAACAGCTAAGGGATGAAATCACCAGCTTCAAGGATTTCATACACTGCGTCTTAACCACAGTTTGTACTGTAACGTCTCTGGGACAGTCTCTAGCAGATCTTTCCTAGGCAAAAAGAGGGGCAGAGCCCTGCTTAAGCACCATTGACGTGGTCATTTTGTAAAAACTGTCCCCATTAGATAGTCCTGAGGGTTTAAAGGTGAAAGAGGGGAGATTAAGATTAAAATATTTTCCTGAGAGTGATGAGGCACTGGCACAGGTTGCCCAAAGAAGTCATGGATATCACATCCCTGGAGGTGTTCAAGGCCAGGCTGGATGGGGATCAATCTGATCCAGTGGAAAGTGTCCCTGCTGACAGCAGGGGATTGGAACTGGGTGGACTTTAATGACTCTTCCAACCCAAGCATTTCTACAATACTGTGATTCTATGGTTCTATGTATATATGTATTTTCTACCACACTGATTTTATTTAAAATTGTATTTTCTGTGCTGTCCAACTGGTATCTCTGTTCCATGCAGCTGGTACTTAAAAAGTCGTTTTGGCCTCATCCAGAGTTACATAGTTACATGTGCCCTAAGCAAAAGTGCAAGTAGTACCACTTAACACCTAATCATCGGTATCTGTTGTGAAATGCTGGTGAAGGAACCAACAGATATGACTGTTCCTGGTTTTTCACAGACGAGTACAGACTGCAGCTGGAATTTGGCATAGATGGGAGAAGGATTAAGTGATAGTGGGAGCCTAAGTGTATTGCATATAGAAACATTCTTTCCTCTGCCAGTTTCTGTGCTATGTAGTACTCTACAACAACACATTGGTGTTGAACAGTCTGCCAGACTTTGAAATAGTTCATTTTTTTTGCAGTTCATTTACATCATGTATCTGCTTTGGTTTCATAGCCACTTGTGTTCTCCAGCAGAAGGTGGGGGCATGGCATGAATGGTAGCATAAGGCTTGCACTGTTACATTCAGTAATTGATTTTCCTGCATGGATTGGGACTCCTCAAAGGGTGCAAAGAAAGGTGAGAATGCTTGTACAGCCTGAAAAACATTAGTTCATTCGTGAGTCGGAAGCTTTCATTCCCTTGAAGCTTTTCATCCCCTCCAAGGTCCACCACTCTTCATGACTCACTGGAAAAGAGTGGGAAAATCATTAAGAGAGATTATTTTTATTAACAGATAATTTTCTTCTTTTGCTTTCAACAATTTTAAATGGGTTTTGTAGTGTTGAAGACTGAATTAGTGTTCATCATGCGAAAAACCTGATCGTGTCCCTTTGTATGATTGTCACAAATGCTCCATAGAAAGCTGAAATGAAAGAGGAGAATGTTGCGAACACTGGACAAGAAGTTGCGAAGCAGAAATACAGATACCTCTAAACCTTCCCAAATCCCACTTTTACATTTTTTGCTCTTTTAAATATATTTTTTGTTCTTCTGAAATCCAAATAATTGAGGTTTTTACCTCTGGACACGTGCTTTTGCCCCTCTACTCCACTCTGGAGAGACCTCACCTGGTGCCCTGTGTTCAGTTCTGGAGTCCTCAGCACAGGAAAGACATGGATCTGTTGGAGCGAGTGTAGAGGATGACACGGAGATGATCCAAGGGCTGCAGAACCTCCCATTTGAGAACACGCTCAGACAGTGGGGGTTGTTCAGCCTGGAGAAGGCTATGGAGAGACCTCAAAGCAGCCTCCCAGTACTGAAAGGGGCTCCAGGAAAGCTGGGGAGGGGCTCTTGATCAGGGAGTGCAGGGATGGGACAAGGGGGGACGATTTGCAGCTGAAAGAGGAGAGATTTAAATGAGATTTGGGGAAGAAGTATTTTCCTGTGAGGCTGGGGAGGCCCTGGCCCAGGTTGCCCAGAGCAGTGGTGGCTGCCCCATCCTTGGAGGTGTTCAAGGCCAGGTTGGGTGGAGCTTTGAGCCTCCTGATCCAGTGGGAGATGTCCCTGCCCATGGCAGGGAGTTGGGACTGGATGGGCTTTGAGATCCCTTCCAACCAAAACCATTTCATGATTTGTTTCAGAAGATTCTGTGTCATGGAACTTCGGGCTCTGATCCTCACCTTGCATTACCTCCACTCCTGACTTCCAAAAGTAAAACTGCGATGAGATTTAGACTATAAGATTATGCAAAAATATTCTCATAAATGTCCCCTCACATTCTTTGGCCCTTACTCTTGGCTTGTCAGCGAGATGAGTGTTTCTGTAGATGGTTTTGAATGAGCAGAATGTGAGATAATCTTAGTGTTCCTGGTAAGAGGATTGAAGAGCAGTTCTGAGGTTATTGAATGGTTTGCAGAGACCTTATTAACCAGCCCCAGCAGCCCACAGATCAGCCCGTCAGTTCCTCTTCTGAGCATACAGATGCAGAACTCCCTCCATGGTCACCATTTCATGCTGAGCTCTGGGGACCTAGCAATGTATTTACAGCCTGAAATTACAGTTCCCTTTTTCAAGTTGTTAGTGGACACTGACATCTAAATCAGTAGTCAAAGGCAAAAACAGGAGTTCAGGACACTGGGAATGAGCTCCAGTGAAGTAAAAACAGAGAATTGAATCATTCAGCTGATAGAAAGCTCCCTGATGAAACACCAGGGTTTTTTTAGAGTTGCTGACAGAAATTCTGCTTAAGAATCTGGTCTGTTTTAAATCTCCTTTTCTTTTGGTTCGATCTTCTCTGTGTTTTGCCTGAGCTGCCTCTGAAGTGGCAGTGGCTGAGCTTCTGAATGTGAGCGGATTTCAGCGTGTCAGCACTGCCAGGCTCTGCATTGGCTCAGAACTTATGCACATCTGCTGGGACCACAAATGGGCCAGAATAAATGGAGGGAACAGCCTATCTGATAATATTGCTGTTTCTTCTCTATTCCAACAGAAACTTTGACAGTTGTTTATCATTTTCCTCAGTTTTTGTCTGAAACCAGGAGTCGGACATGAAAAAAACAAATAAACCAGCTATATGATAAGCAGGTGTTTTCATAGATATATAGTGTGTGTTCTTGTGTGTCTGCAGCAAGGACGTAGTAGGCAGATTCTTCATGTTTTTGTGGTTGATTTTCACCTGGCTCAATCCCCAAAATTTGTGTGGTTTTCAAATAAAGATATAAATACAAATAAGTTAAGTGTCAAAGTACAGTAAAGTTTATTGGCAAAGAATTCTTACAGAAAGGAGAAGATAAATCAGGTGATAGAGTACAGAGCCTTTGACTAATAACTGTTTAATATGATGTAAATTTTAGGTGAAATCTCCAGAACACAACTCTTCCATGTGCAACCTCTCCTTCCAGCTAGAGGAGACAGATAAGCCTGCAACCAGAGCATATAGCAATGTGTTCAATGTAGCTCAGAACTACTTTAGCATGTCTCCAGGAGTGGCTGCCTGCTTCCGTGATGGATTATAAATGAGCACGGGACCCCACAGGCATGGGCAGGTATTTATGTAGTGTTCAGATTGCGCGGACACTTGGAACAAGCGTACAGTCAGTGAGAACAGAAATCAGAGTATCACTGCCTCCCACTTTGTTTCATTTATTTATACTTAGTGAGTGCTGGGATATTGCAAATGACCAGGTGCAAATGTCACTGAAATAGAGTTTCTAAAACTTGTTTACAGTAGCTCTTACTCACAATGGTTAATGTTCTATTACTCCATAAGGTGTTCCATTGATTACAGGATTCCATTGAAGAGAGGCTCCCTTCCTTCTATAACTGAGTAGATCTTGATTTGGTTGCATGTCTGACATGTAGGAAGAGCTCCTTTGCTGTTGTGTTCTTAAACACAAGAACATTTTGAACAAAGCCCTACTCCTAGCTCTCACCAGAAGCTACTAACAGAGTGAAATGCTTATGGGGTAGGTGGGATGCTGCCTTTGCGATACTTTGTTGCGTTACAGACAAAGGTGCAAGGCTTTCTGCAGTTGGATGTGTATCCCTATGCTGGTATCAGCTCTGTACTTACACCACTCCACAGTTGCAAAGAGAAAAGAGGAAGATGAGATTCACATCAGTAACAAGGAATGTCAGGTTGTCAGGTGATGTTGTTTTAAAGAAAACATTAATCAATCCAGATTTGCTTGGAGTTGAGCCCAGGTTCACTCAGCAGGTGGTGAACCTTAGCAAATCTCCCCGTGAATCTGTTCTGTGTTTTGACATTGTAACATTATCTGAAATCATTCAAGTTTCATGTGGTTTCTTGTATGCATTTTGGAATTCTTGTGAGGTGCATCCAGGGAAGTGCAGAGACGCGGTGGTTCATTCATTGCAGTACAGAGAGCAGTGTTTCACTCTTACTAACACTTCCCAATACCAAACCAAACAATAGTTGATGCTGTCAGCATAATTTTAAAAGAGAAGACAATGACTGTTCGTGTCTACCGTAGACTTTATTTCAGGCCCAAGAAACAGGCTTCAAATTGTATCCGAAATAACATCATGAATGGACTGTTATTTGCTTTTTTTCTGTTTCTGGTTAAACAACAGAGTTTTTACTGTGTAGGCAGGTATTGAGTTGTGAAGGGTGTGCTAGGATTCTTGATGTATCCTGGCTTGAGGGGTTACTCAGAGGAAGAAAAAAGTAGCATTTCATTTTGAGCCTGTGGATTAATAACTTGAGTTTTAACTACTTTCGGCTTGTATGTGAATTTGTATAGAGGTGTGCACAGCCTCCATAGCTGAATATAAAGTATTTAATATACATATATCCCAATCATGTCCAAAATGTGATGAGATGACATTTTCTATTTGTTTGTTTCTAGTCCAAGCTGGAGCCCAGAGCAGCAGAGGTGTGAGGTACTCAATACAAGAACCAAAACCTGACTCATCAGAGAATGCTAAACTTTTCTTTCAATTTCAGAGTAAGCCACAGAATAGTTTTTGCCAGAGTTGGAATTTTGGAAAGATAGGCTGGTGGGAGGAACTGTTTATTGTTTTACACAGATTTACTGCCTCATAATTGAGGCACATCTGTAAATCAGTGTTCTGAGAGGTAGCTTAGCGAAAAGGAGAAAGTTTGGTAGAGGATGGGTCAGTGAGTGTAGCGTATTGGCTCAGCATACGTATAAGGTCAGACTGGAAAATTTAATTGTCTCTTCTGGCCTTACAGGTGAGGAATCTCTGAAGAAGGAAGAGTCGAAGTCTTCAAAGGTAATAAGTAAGAAAACAATGTCTCAGGCTGGGATGTCATTTAATGCCCCTGTGGTCCTGCCCCCCTACCCATCGAACAGGCTGGGGTGAGGCCTCAAACTGAATGGTCCTGTCAGTCCACTCAGAAGGACAGCAGGAAGGAGGAACATTCTGCAGATAATATTCAAGCTGAAGTTGACGTCTTTATTCTCCTCTAAAAGAGCTGTGTTTCCCCCACCTGTGTCACTGAATGTTTCTACTAAGGCTGTCTCACTGATTTAACATGACACCCCGAGCACCCCTCAGAGGTGTTTGAGATTCCAGCCAGCATTGGAAGTGACAGCCCTGATAAGGCATGTAATCATAAAGGACCCTGTGGGATTGCACTCACTATTTTTTAATTGATAATTCCAAGTTTCTGTAATAATTTTATTTCTTAATTACATATACCATGCCATACCGGTACCTAATGATTACCACTGGCTTAAGTTTGCAGCCTGGGACACTTCCCCCTCCCAACCATGTAATTCCGATTTTCCTTCCAAATTACAATTTTCTGAAAAAGAAAATGAACAAAATCTTCCTGTTAAATCCATTTCCTTCCAAATAAAGGAAGGTAAATTTAAGGTACTAGATTAGATAAATGATTTTAATGAGCTGATCGTTTCATGAAGATCGTAAAACATTTAAATGGCACTGCAGTTATGTATATTTGAACAGTTTTATAGAGAATTAAGGTCTTAAATGGTAAATTTAAAATGTAAACACAAAAGTTGATGGAGGAATATTAATTGCTTTTCCTGATTTTCTTACATGGCCTGAGATATTGTGAGAGGTATCAATAATTACATTCATAATAATAATGTGCCCAATCAGAGCTTATTAAAGTACTTGGAATTTTTCCATGAATTTTAGCAGTTACTGTATGAAAACAGCAAATGCTTTTAAGCGTCTAACTTCCTGTGCTGTGGGAATCACTTCTATGCCAAAATGCTGTATATGATGTCAATATTCTAAAATAAATGCAAATTTCTATTTTAAGCTTCCTTTGAGAAGTCAATAAATTTAAATTAACCTTAAGAATATTCCTTTTCCCTTTCAAGCAAATAAAATTCCATTTGCAGCAATGGGCATTTTACTTTGTCAGCTTAGTTTACAGCAAAATAAAAATTTATGTATAAGGAGAAGCTGCTCTGATTGGACAACAAAAGATTTCCATAGATTGGATTTTCATGGATAGGAATTCTCACATGCCTGACCATACCTCACTAATACTATTTATTATTTTTTATTCAAATAGATCAACTTAAAACTTAATTTTACAGTTTGATAATAATCAAATGCAAAACATTTGAATTTGTGAAATTAAAATCAGAGGTAGTACGGCTGAAATGCCATGTCTAAATTCCTTAATGTAAACCACTTGGAAATGAATTTCCCGTTGGAAGAAGGAGCATAGAAAGTGGACCTCACCTGAACTTTTCCTTGCTTCTCTGAAACTGTTTGGTCTCCTAGGAGAGCCTGGAAATGCCACGGCCACATCTCTTCCAGTGCCAGGACGGGGATGGAAGTGGGAACCTTCTGTGCAAACAGTTTTCTCGGTGTAGACATAGGAAATGTTGTGAGGGCAACTGTTCCAACAGCAGTTGAAATAGGTTGAGATTGCTGTCATCTGGGTCTCCTTGTTACTAAACTGTTTTAACTGTGAGGAACAGACCCTTTCAGCGACTGGCAGTTCCCAGTGCCCAAGGGAAAAATCACAAAGAAATAATTTGTTCTCCAGAAAAGATTCCCCTTGACCCCTGGAATGATTTGCTTCAGAATGAAGGGGTAGATTGCAAAGTGCAGTGTTTCTATTTGTTCAGTAGTCAGGCAAGTTCACTGCGTTTCATAGTGGAACGATGACTCGGTGCGGAGGACTGTGCCTGCTCCCCAGCTGCAAAGCGAGGGAGGCGAAGCAGCAGAGCCACCAGGAGCCTGGCTGGGAGAGGGTCACACATGCATGGTGGGAGTTCAGCCACACAAAGAAGCCACCCTGTTAGCCCTGGCAGCAGTGCTACATGAGGGAAAGGCTGGAGCCAGTGCAAACTGCACTCTTGTTCTTCTTCAAAGCACATCCCATCCACATCGCGCACAGTCCAAGTCATGTAGTCTGGAACAGTCCAGTGGCTCTGGTTCTTCAGCAGTCAGATGGGGATATTATTACGCTCCTGTTTTGGATGCTGAGAGGGTTAATTAATTATGTTTATGAAACTATTTTTTATTCTGAGACGAAAGGTGGCTTTAGAATTGGTAGGTGTTATAAGAAAAAAAGAATGATTTTATTGCTTTGTGTTAATGGTTAACATCTGCACCACAAAACCTGCTTGATCACATAAAGATTCTGCTAAGTATTTAATCCTAATTTGCAGGCTGATGCATATTCATTTTATTTAGAAGATTAACTTAGTCATCAAAGGTTAATCTGCCTCAGGTTTGTAATTAGATGGAGCAGTGGCTTGGCGTCTCTGGGCTCACCTAGGTTGCATTGGGTGTTCTGAGTGGGCAGGACTGTAGCTGCCACCAGCTTCCACTGCCAGCCAGCACGCAGAGAAGGCTTAGTTTTGGAGAATGTAAATGGTGAGTGATGAAAGCCTTGACCAGATCAAAGATTAAAAATTAAAAGAGAAGCACAAGCAGATTAACAAACCCACACAGTGAATCCCAGCATGGTGGTTTAATTCATCCCTGGCAAGTTTACGTTTATGTAAAGATGATTAACAGATTCACAATGCTTTCCTATAGGAATCCTGCCCTTTAAAAATTACTGATTAGCAGCACGTAGAAGGTTTCCGAAATGAAAGATCAGGGGGCTTTCTGCTGAAAATACAGATGGCAACTTCCAGCTGATGTTAGGAGACACACTGCAAAGGTTACCCAATATGATCTGTAGCTGCTGGTCCCCCTGAAAATTAGGGCTTGTGTGCTCAACACTACCTCCTGTAATCAAAAGTCACTAAAGAAAATGTGGTCCTTGTGGAGAACAGAAATAGTTTCCTTTGCAGGTACACTAGGAGATATCTTTAATTACTGTTTATAAAGCAACTGGCAGTTAAGCGTGAAGGGTTGTTAGTAGCATGGTGTTGTCTTTTGAAGTGAGGACGAACAGTTACTGCCTTTTTGTCCTGTCTTCACCTTTTCTCTGCTGGGTGAGACATGAGGGTATGTGCTGTATGCTGCTGTGCACCAGCGGCACTGGCAGACAGGCTGGGCCCCTGCCCCAGGCACAGGTCAGGTGAGGAGAGACTGGTGTGACACAGTCGTAGGACTTCATCTAATGTCCTGCATTCAGTTCCGGAGTCCTCAGCACTGGAAGGACAGCGAGCTTTTGGAGCGAGTCCTGAGGAGGCCACGGAGATGATCCGAGGGCTGGAGCACCTCCAGATGGAGGACAGGCTGAGAGAGCTGGGGTTGTTCAGCCTGGAGAATAGAAGGCTGTGCAGGCTAGAGCATCCTCCCAGTACTGAAAGAGGTTCCAGGAAAGCTGGGGAGGGGCTCTGGATCAGGGACGAAAGGGATAGGATGAGGGGGAACAGTTTCAAGCTGAAAGAGGGGAGATTGATATGAGATATTCAGGAGAAATATTTTCCTGTGAGGGTCGGGAGGCCCTGGCCCAGGTTGCCCAGAGCAGTGGTGGCTGCCTCATCCCTGGAGGTGTTCAAGGCCAGGTTGGATGGGGCTTGGAGCCCCCTGATCCAGTGGGAGGTGTCCCTGCCCATGGCAGGGGATTGGAACTGGATGGGCTTTAACGTCCCTCAAACCCAAACCATTCTGTGATTCTATTATCCTATTATTAGCAGGATTCTGTCCTCACGATACTAACACGTCTGTGCCAGGGCTGCCAGTGGAGACTGGGCTCTCCAAGGGCAGCTGTGTGCTGTGGAGATCCATGCACACTGGGGCAAACATGGGCAGTTCAGTGTGGAAACAGGAATGGGAAATAGGAGATGAAAACACAGCAAATGGAAAATTTGTCATAAAAATAGTATTTTGCCCAATATAATCAGTACACACTGCAAAATAAGTATTGTAAATGAAAATTGTGATACTATAATTTTGGAAGTTGGCCGAAGTTTTACATTTCAGTGTAGCTTGGCTTTGGTTAAGTTCCGAGTCCAGATTCCAGGGTTTTCTCCTTTTTTTTCCGCAGCACTGTTCTCACATCTCTGTTACGATTTGCCAGTTTTGTCCTCCTGTTTCTGGTGCAGAAGCTCAGAAGCCTCCAAGAAGTTATTTTGGAGACCATAAAGAGCTCTTAATTGAGAACAGCCCCAAATCAAGGTAAGTGCCAGTTTGACTATCAGAATAAAAATGAAACTTTTCTATTAAGAGATTGTGTTATAATTACTATGAGGAACAAGTGGCCTAAGTGAGTCCTTAACACTGGAGTTACTTGCTCAATAGCTGATAACTTAATTTTGTTTGGATGATTACAGCCATGGCAATTTCTCTTCTTTGCTTTCATTTTTATTTGACCTGATGACTGTTCACTGATTTTTGTTTGGACTTGAGGTGAACTTCTAATTCCATTGCTAATAAATTCAGATTGGTTGAGGCCTGTTGTCAAAGCAGATTTCCTGTTTCCAGTTTAAAAGGCTAGAGAAGTTTTCTTGGTGTTTTGAAGGAAGGTAGAAGTGGTTTGGACTGCTGATGTGCAAAGCCCTGAGCTGGTGGCTGCGTGAGCTGTTTCAAGTCAAGTATAAACATCTGTCACTGTGTTCTTTGCCATGAAGATGACCAGCCATGCAGTGAGTGTACGTGATGGTAATTCACTGCAACTGGGAAGAAAACCCACAAACTACGAGAATACACATTCCTCTAAGCAGATTTCAGAAAAGAATGTTACTTACAGTTTTATTATTCCTTCCCTTCTAGCCAGGAGACTGAGAGTGGAATTAAACACACACATTTGCCACAGATTGTTTCTTCAGTCTTAGTTATCTCTTTAACCTGTATCATTTGTGTCTTTACTTGCATCTTAATCTTGACATGATTTGCATGAATGGTAGACGCATACCACTGAAATGTGGGTGGCGAGCTTCCCTGTCATCCTTGCTGCTCTAGGTTTGACTCCAGTCAGCTTTCAGAAGAATGAGCCTGACCCACAAGAGGATGAGAACTGTCAAGAAGACAAACCTCTTTCTCATGCATTTGAAATGTTTGTGGGAAAGAACGTCCTAAATATTTAGCAGGTTGTGTAATTTGAGGGGCAATGAATTGGTGTATTTTTTTTTCCCCCTATCTTTCTATTTTCTTTATTAAATAAAGGGAAACTTTGCCTTAGGCCCCGTGTGCTTATGGTAGGGAAAAATACCTGCCGAGACCTCCATTATTGCTCAGGCTTGGATATATTTTTATTGCTCTTGTATTTGTGATAGTAAAGGGTGACTACTGCTCTTATGAAAAATTCTGTTTGCAGAAAAATATCCTTTCCCTGTAGCTTTTCCAAGCCTAGCAGAGCGCGTAAAGAGTCCAGCTGGGTATATGTGAGTTAAGCGAATGCAGCAGGACTGAGAGCAGTGTGTGTGTAGGGACTGGACACGTGCAATACAAGGGCATTGCGGTGATGCACCTGAGTGGTGCAGCACTTGAGAATCAGGAGCAAGGAGAGATGTCTTTAAGCCAGTTTGGCTTCCTCTCCCTTGCACTCTTTGGGAGCCAGTGCACACACAGACAAATTTGTCATAGCCCACCCTGGCTTCTGGTGGAACACCAGTGCAGCACACTCCAGATGTCCCCACAAAGGCCCTTACTTCAGCACATCCAAAAGGCAGCTGGAGGGATCGTTTGCATCAACCACCAACAGAAATCTTCCTCTTCACATTCCAGCTGCAGGGAGATGCAGTGAGTCAGCCTTGGGCGGAGGGGGAGATCCTCCACCCAGATTGCCAGCTCAAGCTTGCTGGTGGTTTATCTTGTGGTCTTGGGCAATATGTGAAGTTCTGCTGCTGGAAGGCCTCAGGGTTAAATGCTTGAAGCGGAATTACAGCCCATCACCGTGTTAATGGCTGATGACTGCCATTGAAGTCATGCATGGACTGGGACTCTGGCAGACCCAGGACACTGCTATGGCCCGGGTCATTTACATTTGGTACATAGATTGGCATGGCACAATGTTCAGGAATAATGCGGAGTATGGGAATGTTCTCACTGTACATGGGGACATTCACGTGTGTGAGTGTAATGGCAAGTTCTCAGTCTTGGAGCATATGTAAAAGTTCGTGTTTATGTGCCATTGACTTTGCATTGTAAGGTCCACAAAAGCCACCACGTTTTGGCTTTTAAGGCACTGTTGGTGTTCCTCCCTTGTGCAGGACGGTTCTGAGGCAGGTTATTGTTGACTATATAACCTAGGCTGTAGGTCCCTGGCTGTGATATCTGCCTCTCAGCTGAGTTTGCCAGCTCCGAGACTGGTTGCTGGGATTTTCAAAGGGTGAGAAGTCAGCAAGGCTTCTGCACAGCAGAGTGCCTCTTTTTCCCAGCTCTTTGACTTGGCCCTTGTCTAGAGGCAACTTGTCTTTGAGGCAGTTTCCCTTTGGGCACAGGAAGGGATATTATATAAGAAATGGTTTTGCAACCCTGTTTCAACTAATCATTGCCACTCCTACCATAATAACAGACAGATGCAATAGACACGATTCATGTTTCTATTATTTTTCTGCTACAGTATGCATGTGTTTTCCATTTAATTACAGTATATGAGTGTCATATCTCTCATTCTTTCCCTTCTCACATTCAGATTTGAATGTGATATCTATGATGTATAGAGAAGCCTGCAGTAAATTGTTTGGTGCACTTTACACTCTAAGGTCGGAGTCTCTGCAAATGTCTTAAGTGCTCTGAATACTTTCCAGTTTTGTTGGTGATGCAGCAGGATCTGGGATGCTGTTGGGCTACAGTGGTTCCTGTAAAAGGCAAAAGAGTCAATTGAACATTTATAAAAACTTTGCTTAACAACAGTAACACTACAAAACCTAATCATAACTATTTATGGCTTTCAGGGAACTCTTTGCATGTTATATCTCAAACCAAATTGCAAAGGACTTTGCCAAGGGAGAATGCTGAGGGTGATGTTATGGGATAACCTCGGTGCTCTCAGCTGAGCAGTGACAGAGTTCGAATAAAAATCAGGTTTTTGTAACTGAATGCGAAGCAGGTCTCAGAACGATCTAGACTTGAAGAGCTTGTGGTATGCCACTCACTGGATTATTTCTTTAAAAACATGTATTACCATGTTTGAATTGAGCACATTGTTGAATTGGAGAAAGGAGATTTCAGCTCAAGTTTTACATGAAGAAGGCCAGCTGAAATCGAGATGAACAGGATTTTCTGATTAAAGTGAATTATGAGAAGTCCTGTTAACAGTTGGCTTTGCCTCCTCTGAACTTCTCGTGTGTTTCAGAATGAGCTGAGTTATGCTGCCTCTTACCAAGAAGAAGGAAAGAGCGTAAGAGCAGTGGTTTAATGGTTCTTTGGGTTTATACTGGCATCCTGAAAGCAGGACTGTCCCCTGTGGATGCAGGAGTAACACAGTAAGTCTCCCCAAGTAATATTCAAGTTTTATTTGTTTCTGAGTGCACTGTCTGATTGTAATGACTTCTGCAGATCAATCCACGGCACAAACGACATGTTTTTAATGAAACTGGGTGAATGCCTGCTTTGTTCACACCTATCCCCCAAAGGTTTTGAAGGCTTGATGTCCTCTATTGAGTAAATAACTGTAAACAAAACAGACTCTTCAAAAATCTTTACATGTGAATTATGCCATCCAACTATGCTATTTGGAAAGAGCTGTGGTGTTTGAGAGGAGTTGTACATGTTTTTAGCAACTGTCCAAATATATATTTACACATACTTTAATATGTAAACAAAGTGATCTCCATGACAGCTCTTGGGCCCCAACAAGCTTTATTAATCATGCTTTGAATACACTTTTGTAGTAGATCAAACACTGCAAGTAGACATGAGGAAGATAATCATAGGAAGAAATGCTGATTTCAAGGGAGCAAGAATATGAAGATGTCTTTGAATCTAAAGGTCGGGGCATGTAAATTCACATGCAGCTTTCTTCTCCCACAGCCATCAGTGGCAAACGACAACATATTGATATGGGATATATAGAATATACCAATGTGGGGAGAGGACAGAGATTTGTAGATCACAGATCCTTTTAATACCTGGTTGTTCAGCCAGGTAAATAAAGAGACATTTCTCTTTCCAAGACCTCTCCTAGGTCAGTTCCAGCTAGAATTTGCACTAAGGCTATTACCACTAAATGTTTTTTTTTATTACTTGTATGTCATCTGTGACCTGCAGATATTTTGGGATTCTGTATTTCTTAAACTCTAATATTTTGAGGCATTCAGTGTCCTAAATCCTGTTCAGTCCTTGAGGACCAGAATCTGTGGTCACTTTTGGGTTTCATCGTTTAACATGGGTGTAGTGTGATACTTGAAAGACAAAATTTCTTCAGATAAGAAACTTCAGAGCAGGGACCTTGCTTTCCTGCTTGCCTGTGATGTTATCAAGCAGTAATCCTTGTTAAGTAAGGATTAATATTCAAACATGATCAGGCTGGTGAAATGTCTTCTTGGCTGCAGAGGAGATCTGGCAAAGTCTCCCTCTGCCTGCCTTTGGGTCTTTTATAGACGTTCTTTACTTGAGCCACTTCACCTGTGAGTGGGGCGGGGGTTTGTGGATGGGGTCATCAGCTTCTTTAACTGAGGAACATGGGGCACCATCTTAGACTGAGACCTTGCCTGTAACCGATAATAGTGTCCTACAAAGGCACCTTTTAGTTGTAAAACCATGGACCCAAGTTCTCTGACTTTGTAAGAGCTAGAAAGTTGTTTTGGATTTCACCAGCTTGTTTTGCTATGTGTTAGAGAGCTCAAATATTAAGAAGCCTAAAGCAATCCTCTTAGTTCCCGTGAGGTGGTTACATTTTAAATACGGCAAGTTAATCTGTTGTCTATCTCTCATGAGCAATTGGATCAGGCCTCATGGGGCAAAGTTAATAGAGTCTTGTAGTATCTAAAAAGACCCTTTATCAGCAGCACTGATAAAGGTTGTGTTGCTTATTTGCTAATTTCCAACTCACTGCAAAACTTTATATGTACTCCTCTGTCACTCAGATTTCTTTATCTGACTTCGTATGGGGAAACATGGCCCTTAAAGATGCCTTTATTTTTGTACAGTTGTCAATTTTACCAATGAAAAGATCATCTTTGGATGGTTATCAGAAGCTGGAGCTGAAAACGTCTTTGCCAATTACTGATGACATAGCTATTTCTATTTGCTGCTCTCTCTTTTAATTCCAAAAAATGATATTATTTTTGGCAGTAGACATGAGAAAATATGTTACTGTGTGTAATTACAAAATGCTGTTCTTTTCTGTCTTGTAACTGTGGGGATTTAGGTGGCACAATACTGTTGGTTCATTCTTGGCTCACTCAACTGCATGACACACACTTAAGTGTATTATTAATTAGCAGGTTAATATTCATTACCAGGTTAATTTCCATGGGATCATATATTCTGTGTGTCTCCGAAGTGATGTTTGAGTACCTATGCAAGCATGAAAATAGCACTGAATAATTTCCTACAATTTTCTACTAAGCCTTAAAACACCTCACGTTCTATACATTTTCCTCCTAGACACCTGGGTTTTTTTAACAGCCTTAGCCCCACCATAATATTTGCTAAAAGCCAAGATTCACCCCTGTTAATGAGCTTTGCCCAAAGCTGCTTCAAATGTTTCTTATGCTTTCAACCCAATTGTGAATTCAAATCCACAGCACTAGCTTTGCTTTAAAGTCCTAGGACGCATCTGCCCTCTCATCAGTGCAATCTGAGTGCACGGTGCACCAAAGAAACTGCGTAGTATTCCTAGTGGCCTGCATTTTCACTCCATATGTAACAAATATATGAATAATGGCTCTGTAAGCATCTGTGAATTTTTCAGTAGATGGCAGATTGTTTTGTGAGAGCAAGTTCTATGTGAAACAGCAACCTGGAAACAGTGAATTTGTGGGATAAAAGGTGATCCTCAATTTAAAGCCCTTTGCCCAGAGATTGAAAAGAAAAGGCTATATAGGGGCTATAAAGGGGCTATATAGCATCGCAAATACTTTGCGCTCAGCCTCCTGTGACCACTGTTTGTCCTCACCTGGAATGTACTGATATCAGTGGAGATGTGGCATTGGATGTGTCAAACGTCTAAAGTTTGTGTCTGTATGACAGAATACATGTAGCTCCTGAAAGGCTATTTTTTTTCCAGCAAATAGGCTCAATCAAGTCCAACCTGTCCATTCCTGAAAACCCTTCTGGTTCTGACTGGCTGCGCCTTCCTGCAGCTTGCAGAGAGTTGGGTTCTTTCCTCTCACCCTACTGAAGTTTTAAAAGGTTTCAGATAAACTAATTATCCACTTTGACTTCTTAGTGTTCATGGTGTTCAGGGAAGACAGAGGGGGCTTTAATTTCTTGTCGTCACTGGTGGGTCGCCGCTCTGCAGCAGGTGTGAGGGCGATGTTGTGAACCCAGTGTGGGGACACAGCCTGAAAAATCTTATTGTCGTGTAAGAGGAGCTCCCTGCCAAGGTCTCTGCAGAGCAATTTATTCCAGAGTCAGGTCAGGTATCCTCTGCAATCATATCAAAATACACATGGTAATAAATTGTATGGGATGAGCTCTGCAGTCATTGATATTTTTCTGCAAGTACTGTGGAGAAAGTTCCACTAAGAAGCACCATGCTAAACAGACTTGGAGCTGCTCTTCTCAGCTGGGATTTAGTAGTCTGGGTTCTAGGTGGCAGCATAGCCCTTCTCAAGCCCTCGAGTTCCATGGGGTGCTCCTACCCTCAGGCATTAACTGCAGGGAGACCTGGTTTACTTTTCACTAGGCTAGCTCTGGAAGCAGAACTAGGAGAGCAGACACACCGAGGCACTGACTGATCCCTGCTGCTGCCAGGACGCGAGCTGGAGGCCCTGCAAGGCTGTTCAGTCCTAGCTGCTTGTTCCGAGATGACGTGTTCGTTTGTGCAGACGTTGCATATTGTTCTGTATGTCAGCTTTGCTTTCTAGGGTCGGACTCTTCTGCATGGTGTCCATCTGTATGATAACAGCATATGAAGCTTCAGGCGTAACTTCTACCAAGCATTTTTGTGCTGCCTACAACAGTGAGGTCTGCTCCTGTAAGAGACACCAGCATGCTGCTACTCATTATGTTTTATTATTATTATTGTTGTTGTAGTTATCATCGTCATCACCACCAATATCATCATCACCATTATTATTATTATTTTAGTCAACAGGTTGTATTCCCAAGTCATTAGTTTATTTTAGGATATCACACTTATCTGAACACAGCTATTTAGAAGAGTGAGGTCTAAGTTAATATATTGGTAATATGTCAGGAAAGATATTTTAAACTTCTTTTTAAACAAAAATTAACATTTTAGCTTAAAATAGTAATAGAACGAAAATTGTGTGGCCCACCAAGGTCTATCATTTAGCCCTGATGATAGAAAAATTGTTTTCATCAAGCAAACCAAAGAAGAATCCGTAATAAAATTTTGCGAGTTATCTGCCACCAAGAATAAAATCAAGAGCACTATATGAAATGAACTGGGTGTTTTAACTGAATTTTCTCTCAGGACAATAACTCTAATGTAGAGGCAGGGTCTGAGGAGGTCACCTGCAGAAAACCCTCCTGGGGCATTTCATAGGAGAAAGGAAATATTCTTCTCCCTGTCAGGTTCACTTCGTGTCCTAATATGTCCGAGGATGCGCATAGAAACTGGAATGCGCAGCCACCATTCTGAGTCGTGGTTTAGATAACCAGGGTGATTAAGAAATCTCTGAGGATGATAGACATAACCCTGTATGAACTTAAGGATCATACCCTGCTACCAATGCAAAGAGTAAGTCTGGCTGATCATAATTGTGACTGAACTAAAATGTCACTTAATGTTAGAATCAATTCCACTTTTTTAAAAGATTACAGCATTTCTTTAAAATGTGCATGCAAGACCATACCTGGCATCTACTGACCATAGTCTGGAGTGAACTCTTCCAGATCTATATGAGAGAACATCTGGGTTTCCATATGTTGCCAAATCTTTGCCATGTCTAAGATGGAGTTTGCAGGAGTTAGATGTGGTAATTCAGTGCAGGATCCCAAATTAAAATACCTATTCAGAAATCCTGACATTTGCCATTGAAGTTATGTTCTTATCTCCTCAGGTTCTGCCAAGGCCCTTCAGAGAAACCAGGGGGTATCAAGACTCTTCCTGAGTACAAAGGATGATGTGTGCTTTCCAAAGAAGGTGCTATACTCCTGGTAATGAACAATCATTGGTGTTTTCAGCACGCTGCCTGACAACTGGGTGTACCAGGGCGAGGTGCCCTACATGGGGCTTCAGGGGGTCCCTTGTCATCTGTGAGCAAGGTATGGTGGAGAGGCTTTGAATTTGCCCTGCCAGTGACAGTGTGAAAGACTCTGGACTGTTGGTGCTATAAAGCTCATTCCCTGAGCATTCTCAGTTCTCTATCAAAGTGGCCCAATTTAAGTCTGCCTGTATCAAGCAAGGAGGCTGTTTTGACTCCCCTTGCCCAGATCCCCATATTCCACCCTACAGGCATGCCTAGGAGTCCTGAGCCTTAGCTCGTGTCAATTTTTATAGCTCCATTAACTGGGATGTCATCAATGTGAACAAATGCAAATTACACTGATAGTAAAATACCCAAGCAGCCCTTGCCAGAAGTCAGCAAGGATGGGAACAATCACATTCTTTGCTCTCCAGTCATGCCGGGGCTCTTCACTTGGTTCCGGCGTCCCATGTCTTGCAGCGGGAGCCAGATTGTATAAGATCTGATTTGCATTTTTGCTTCCTTGAACTCCTAAAAGTTGCTCATACGAGTTAAGGTGTTTGGCTAAGCAGAGAGACTTCAGTACATTGTGTTTACTTAAGGGGATTTAGGTACTTAGAGACGAACCACAAGGAGTATGGGTGAAGTATTTTTAGCTCTAGTTCTAACTCAGTTCAATTCAATGAGGCTTTTTGGCTTCACAAGCTGTGGAAGTCTTTTGTTCATAGTAAAAAAAAAAAAAAAAAAAAGGAGACATCCCTTCGGTGTCTTTCATGAATGATGGAAGGAGCTTCCTTTGCAGCAGATTCAATTCTGTGTGCCCATTTGCCAGTAGTGTCCATCTCTGTGTCTCTGAGCTAGTATCAGGGTGCTGCCTACAACAAAGCCCTCTCCTTTCTCATGGGATCAGGCAGAATTTTTGTCCCACTGGATTTTTTCCTGAGAAGCCCTTTTTTGATCCCTGAGATTTTGATGAAACAGCTTTATATTTTCTATTTTTTTTTTTTTTATATTTTCTCATAGCTTGCTCACAGGATAGATTTGTATTCATTGTTAGAGCAGTCCAAGCTGTAGTAGGGAACTGAAGGGCTTTGCAGAACAGAGTCTTTGGGATGTTAATAGATACATTATCACCAGAAAGGGACATGGGAGATGCAAGTTCTCCTTTGAGGAGGACTTCTGCGCTTGGGATGGAAGAATCTCAAGCTAAGTCTTCTCTCAGTGCAATGAATCAGGAGTGATTTCGTTGGACTAAGGTAAAACAAGTGACAGGAGAATCACTGCCTTTCTCTCTTAAGAGCAAGCAGTTGGTTAAATTCCTTTGTTCCTCAGACAGTGTTGAACCTCATCCAGTGATCGTTCAGCCTAGTGGGGAGTGGGATACAATCAGTATGCTAATGTGCTGGGCGTGCCTTGCTAATTCCCGTGCCTTGACTCACCTTTGCTGCCGAAGTGTTCATTCACTGCTCTTTGTAACTCAAATTTATACCCATGCACATTTGCAACTGAGATCAATTTCATGCTTGAAAAGTGAGAATTACTCTAGGACTTTACCTGTTGTCTGTGCCAATCTTTGCCACCCTCGGAAGGACGCCTTTCCCTCTGTGCCTCTGGTTCTCTTTGTCAGAGAGAAACAGAACATATATAGTTCTAAGTGCTGAAAGTCAAATACTAACACGATATCTTAGCTTCTCCCCCTGCCCTCTGTATTCTAAATATGGCTCTACTTTAAAATTAGGTGCACTACAGAATATTCAGTTGCAGCACATTGCTGGTATAGAGTTTTTAAATTGTTATTGTTTGGCATCCCTTGATTTTTCGAATCTTCCTGATCACAAGTAGCTGGCACTAATCAGCTCCAATACAGCTGTGATGCTGTGCACCTTCTTAAACATCTGAAGTGGAGACAGACATCTGAACCCCTCATATATAATAGCCACATGCCAGAAACACTTTATTCTGAGCAGGTTTTATATTTTACTTTTTACATCTCTCACATTTTACATCTGGTTCAACAGCTCTGGAGGAAACTACATCTGATGTGATAGCAGGAGATCTATATCACACATCTCAGAACCTGCCAGAAATGTGAATCAAACACAGTTTTGGATAGAGTAAAAAAGTATTTATTATAGGTATCAGATGTCTGGGCAGCAAGAAGTTGGACTCTGTATCTGCTTGGTATTTCTTTTACAGTACGAAATCATAAGGCTAAATCCTAGTTCTGCCGGAACCAGGGAGAGGTTTGTGACAGATGTCAGTCAGAGCTTCACCGTGTAGCTGCACAGTGACTACCAAGGGCAAGCAAAACTACAAGCAGCAAAGGCAGACCTAGATGTAGCCTTTTGCAGAGATAAGCAGGGCTTGGGCAGTTTTTTCAGTTTGGATAACGATCACTTGTACAGTGTCACAGGCTTCAGAGAGATCTTCTCTAATATTTGGACTCCCCAAAAGTCTGGGTAGGGAAAGCTGATTCTGCTGTGTGTCACTTCATTCCGGTTCATTTTCACGGTGGAAGTGTAGAAATACCTGGTTTAAGATTATCTAATTTGAATTAGGAGTCCTGTGCCTTGGTCCTCTGAGAATGCATAATAACCCCTGGACTGATCTTCTGAATTTCCCGCTAGTCATTTGAAAGCAATGGATGGGAAGCACACCCTCCAAACTGCTGGCTGGAGCCTGGCAGGACTGCCCGCACGTGATCCGCATGTGGCCTTGGGGATAGCTGCTTGTAAAGCACAGATGGCCTGTGAATTCAGGAGA
Source organism: Neomorphus geoffroyi (assembly GCA_033558235.1). NCBI lineage: Eukaryota > Metazoa > Chordata > Aves > Cuculiformes > Neomorphidae > Neomorphus > Neomorphus geoffroyi. The sequence continues at coordinate 1,326,784 of JAUMJM010000001.1, forward strand.
CCTGATCTCCTTCAATGACAAGGTGACCCGTTTAATGGACGAGGGAAAGGCTGTGGATGTGGTGTACCTGGACCACCTGTGGTAAAGCCTTTGACACCGTTTCTCACAATATCCTGCTGGAGAAACTGGCTGCCATCGGCATGGACAGGCACAGCCTCTGCTGGGTTAAAAACTGGCTGCATGGCCGGGCCCAAAGGGTTGTGGTAAATGGAATTAAACCCAGTTGGAAACTGGTTACGAGTGGTGTTCCCCAAAGTTCAGTGCTGGGCCCAGTTCTGTTGAATATCTTTATAAATGAACTGGATGAAGGGATTGAGTCCATCCTTAATAAGTTTGCGGATGACACCAAGCTGGTGTGGATCTGCTTGAAGGAAGGGAGGCTCTGCAGAGGGATCTGGACAGGCTGGATCGATGGGCTGAGACCAACGGGAGGAGGTTCAACAAGGCCAAGGGCAAAGTCTTCCATTTGGGACACAACAACCCCGTGCAGCGTTACAGGCTTGGGGAAGAGTGGCTGGAGAGCTGCCTGGCAGAGAAGGACCTGGGGATGTTGGTTGACAGCAGCTGAACATGAGCCAGCAGTGTCCCAGGTGGCCAAGAGGGCCAATGGCATCTTGGCCTGTGTCAGACCCAGTGTGGCCAGCAGGAGCAGGCCTGTGCCCCTGTGCTTGGCACTGGTGAGGCCGCACCTCGAGTGCTGGGTTCAGTTTTGGGCCCCTCACTCCAAGAAGGACATTGAGAGGCTGGAGCGCGTCCAGAGAAGGGCAACGAGGCTGATGAGGGGTTGGAGAACAAGCCCTACGAGGAGAGACTGAGGGAGCTGGGGTTGTTTAGCTTAGAGAAGAGGAGGCTGAGGGGAGACCACATCCCTGTCTACAACGGCTCAAAAGGAGGCTGTGACGGGATGGTTGCTGGGCTCTTCTCACAAGTGACAGTGATAGGATGAGAGGAAGTGGCCACAAGTTGCACCAGGGGAGGTTTAGACCGGACATTAGGAAGAATTTCTTGACTGAAAGGGTGGTCAGGGACTGGCACAGCTGCCCAGGGAGGTGGTGGAGTCGCCATCCCTGGAGGTGTTTAAAAAATGAATAGATGAGTTCCTTAGGGACAGGGTTTAGTGGGGAGACAGGTACGATTGGACTCGATGATCTCAGAGGTCTCTTCCAACTGTATGATTCTACGATTCTATGATTCTGTGTTGTTTTGAGACTTTTCGTGCTTGGAATTTCCAGAAAAAATGGATCTCAGTGATGTAGGATACTGAAGCCTGCTAATGATAGGATCAGAGAATCATAGGATGATTTAGGTTGGAAGACATCTTAAAGCCCATCCATTGCCAACCCCTGCCATGGGCAGGGACACCTCCCACTGGATTGAGGGCTCAAAGCCCCATCCCACCTGGCCTTGAACACCTCCAGGGATGGGGCAGCCACCTCTTATTTGGGTAACCTGGGCCAGTGTTTTCCCACCCTCATAGGAAAACCTTTTCTAAGATCTCAACTCAATCTCCCCTCTTTCAGCTGAAAACCTTTCCCCCTCATCCCAACCCTGCACTCCCTGATCAAGAGCCCCTCCTCAGCTTCCCTGGAGCCCCTTTCAGTACTGGGAGCTGCTCTAAGGTCTCCCCAGAGCCTTCTCTTCTTCAGGCTGAACGACCCCAACTCTCTCAGCCTGTACTTGTATGGGAGGTGCTCCAGCCCTCAGATCTTCTCCATGGTCTCCTCTGCACTCACTCCAACAGCTCCAGGTCCTTCCTGTGCTGAGGACTCTCGAACTGAATGCAGATCTCCAGATGAGTTCTCACCAGAACCAAGCAGAGGGTCAAAATCACCTCCCTTCACCATCAGAGGCTTGGGAATGTATTCAGCCACTGCTGTGTCAGCTATTTGCCAAAGCCCTGCTGCAAGTAGCCCGCATCCGCTTGTGTATGTGCTGGGTACATAAGATATATAATTGTGCAGAGTCCCGGCCTGTCTGAACAGACAAACGAAGATTCACTTCATTATTAGGATCATAATGGTTATTATTTTATCACTCCAGAGCCTTAATGAAGGACGACAGCCCCGGCATGATAGGCTTGGTAAGAAGAGGAGCTGCAGCTCTTTGAAGAATGCTGTATTTTTGTCTCATTACTTCTGATCATAATGCAGCACCAAAGAAAATCAAATCCTCTCTCTGGATTCAGCGGAGCTGGGGGCAGGTGAAAGCTCTCAGGAAATGCTGTGTGTTGTCAGGATCAGGCCCATAATGTGGAACTCCAGCCTAGAAAACTCATTTCCTTTGAAGCTTGACTGAGTGTTACTACTACACATCAGCATGTTGCACCACACAGAGGATATCAAATTTGATGTCATTTTTTTTCTCGTTTTTTCCGTAGGAACCTTTAAATATCTTTTGGTAGCAAAACCAGAGAGGAATAAATTCTCCTCGATGTATTTACAAATGTGAGAAGCTTTTCAAGTTGTATTTGCAATTCTCTTTCTTGCAATGACCTCTGTTTTCATAATCCTTCATGGAATATCATGGTTTGAAGAGTTTTCTCTCCCTGCTGTTTTTGTTAAAAGGTTTTTGGTGTAATATCTCGAAAGTCAAATTCTGCATTTAAATGTTGTGTTTTCATAAATATAACTGAAAGAGGCCATATTTATCTTTTTTCTATCTTTTCCCTTTTTCTGAGAACATCAAGCAATTCCACTCTTCTGTATGTATTGTTAACTAAAGTGTGAGAGGATCCAGCAACTTCAATAGTAAAGCAATTGTGATTACATCTTGCTTGTAATTACATTCGTTTCCTCACTTATGTCCACAAAGGCAAGCGTTACTTTGGTCTGCATAGGCATGTGCTAATGGCAGGAAAACCGTCTGGCAGCTTGACAGCAAGGAAAATAGCTTACAATCACTTAAAGTCTTTCATGTCATGGACACTTGCAAAGACTCTGAGCACTCAGATTTTTGCTTGCATGCTTTTAAAATCGATTGTATTTTGAGAGAGGGGGAATTTGATACATTCTGTGGATTTGCATCTAAATAATCAAAATAGGATGAGGTACAAATAGCAAGGTATGCGTGTGTGATCACAAACATGAACCAAACGATGCTGCTGCTCTCTGGGATGGAGCTCCAAACAGCCATGGCCCCTCCACTTCTGTGTGTGCTGGGCTGGCAAACACCTACAGTGGTGAGGACAGGCTGAGAAAATTGGGCTTGTTCAGTCTGGAGAAGAGAAAGCTCCAAGGAAATATTACAGCAGCCTTCCAGTACTGAAAGTGGCTCCAGGAAAGCTGGGGAGGGCCTCTTGATCAGGGAGTGCAGGGACAGGATGAGGGGAAGAGGTTGAAGCTGAAAGAGGGGAGACTGAGATGAAACCTTAGGAAGAAATGCTTTCCTGTGAGGCCCTGGCCCAGGTTGCCCAGGGCAGTGGTGGCTGCCCCATCCCTGGAGGTGTTCAAGGCCAGGTTGGATGGGGCTTGGAGCCCCCTGATCCAGTGGGAGGTGTCCCTGTCCATGGTGGGGTTTGGCACTGGATGGGCTTTGAGGTCTCTTCCACCCAACCCATTCTGTGATTCTATGAGAGTCCCTGGTCACACGATTTCATACCCTTTGTGTCTACAGTGCAGTTCGGAATGACTTGTAGGGTCACAAGCTATTTCTTCTCAAACAGGGCTAATCCAGCCACTGTGTTTCTGGCACAAGGTGACCACAGTGACAAATATTCTTACTTTTTACAAAAGTCTGGCTAGAAATTTTAAAGTCTGATTTACGGCAAAGCCAAAACTGCATTCATATACTCAGTGAAAGAAGTCTCTAATTTGAAATAAGATATATTTTTACTACTAATTTCAAGCCGAAAGATCTTCAAAATCTGTGTATCAGGTTCAATTGAGCAATGGCTGTAGCAGGTCCTGATTACTGTCATGGAAGAGTGAGTATATCTCAATGTTCATTTAAACCACAAACTCAGCCAGTTTGCTGCAAGATCTTCTGAAATCAGAGGTACATTTGCATCTTCAGGCTTCTCTGCTTGTCTGCCACTGCCCTGACTGTCAGGAATCTCAACCAATTCACTGTTTTCTCCATCGGAATAAACGAGTGCCCAGGCAGAACAAGGCAGCTCTCCAAAAGCATGGCTTGATCCGTGTTAGACCTTTCCCAAATCTGTGCGCTCACAGAGGACATTTGATTGGCAGTGTTCCTGGGTTCCGAGTACAGGAATTACGGCTGCAGCTGTAGAGATCATTACTGAAAATTTGCTCATGAGAAGGTAAATACATGAACAAATGTTTACCTGCACACCCAGTTCAGCCACTAATTGCACAGTCTTGCAAAAGTCTCCAATTTTACATTTTTCTTGCTTATTCAGAGAGGAAACACTGCTTAATTCCCCCTGGATGATGAGACAGGCAGGGAGCAGATCTCGGTGGGTGTACAGGGGCTTCAGGGACAGGGCTGGCAGCCACAGGGTTACAGATACCAGATGAGGAGTCAGCCCGCTCTGTTCTGCTGAGTAAGGCGGCTGGGCAGCCTGGGCAGCCAAACAAATGTTTATACCATCAAAGCTGGTCTGCCCTCCAGGCACTGCAGACAAAGGAACAGCCTAGTAATAAAAGTTGATGTTTACTGGGTAAGTTGCTGCTGTCTGTGCAGGTAAGGCTTTTTCCAGTTTTCTTGGGGCAGTGAAGCTCCTAGTGAGCGCTGGGCACTCTGTTGCTTGCATAGTTCTGCTCTTAGTAGATGCTTCCCATCCTTTGGCTGCTCACAATATGGGCAGTCATTAAATCTTTTAAACTGAAATTTGCGAGGATAGCCGAGAGCCACTCTAGGACTAACTCCCCCCTTTTTTTGTTCAGCTTTGGTTTTGGCCACTTTGTAGCTCTATTGTGTTTATTGTTCCCTGTGTCAAACCTCCCATTGAGCTAGAGACTTTCAATAGCAGAAGCACAGAGTAACTGTCTTTAGAGTTACTAAATGTTGTTTTCCTCCCAGAAAAAAGCCTAAGCTTTCTCCTCCGAGTATTATAAGCAACAGTGGGATTATTATTTGCCATGGCAATGGGAGGAGGAGGCAACAGAGGAATTAGTATGGATACGATGAGAAAATCAAGGTACATAATCTGTGTTAGGCTGCAGAAATGAGGCTTCTATTCTGCCTTGAATCAAGGTCAACTGACAGCATCTGAGTGCTGGTTGAGGAAAAGCAGAAGGTTGGACTGGAGTTTTGGTCTGTTCCCTGTGAGAGAAAGTAGGGAGTGCTGAGAAATCTGGCTTTAGATCTGTCTCTGGATTTGTATACTATGTCTCTTAGAGTTATGTTAGCTTCTTCCATTCTGCCATCTGAAAATGCTAATATTTAGGAGACTTTTTCATAAAAACATCAACAACATGGCAAATTTTAACAGGAAACATGTTTGATGATACAGGAAATTACAGCTGTGATGTGTTTCATGTTGTATTAGCAGAAGATCGAATGAGGCTTCTTCCTATCCAGACTTTTAAGTCGGTGAAGAGGAGGAATGTCCCATACTCCGTGTACCTACTTCTGAGTAGTATAAAATAAGTAATGAACAGATATTGTTGTCTGTCTGCTTTTGGTGGCCAGGGGATCAGCAGATCATCTTCCTTTTAGAGCAGCTGAGCTACACGGTGCTGGGAATCACAAATGTAGGGATTGACAGGTACTGTTCCCAGCTAACAGTCTGCTGTCCCAGAGCACCGCACTGCGAGGGGTGTTGTCAGCGGGACACAAGTGTCTGACATGCAGGATCTCTTTACTCCTGCCTAGGATCCTGCTCCCTGAATTGGAGGATGGTCTCTCACCTTTCCCTCTCATCAGGAAGAGCAGTCAGTATCCCAAAACTACTTTCCTAGGAAAAGTGGGCAGTAGAGCCAGCTGGGACTCCACCTCACTGGCGGCCTAGACCTAGCAAGTTCAGAGTGAGTAATAAAGCTGCCTCGGTGAATTAAGCTATGCTGAACTCTGCTTTGTTAGCTAGCTAGCATCAGCCTAGTCTCATTATTTCAATATTAAATTTGTAGTTTCATAATTTATATCCCTCAAGCAATATTGTGATTCACACTGGGCAACTGGTTTATTCTCAAATCCTGCCTCTGTTCCTGCAGATGCGGTTTATATTCTGATTTAGTTGGCCTAGAGAGAACATTGCTCTTGGATTAGCCTTTCCATGAGAAGACAACGTGCTTGCTTTGTCCTGGTCAGAAATCTGACTAGACAGAAATAGCAATCAACAAAATCACATTATAGAATCATAGAATCACAGAATGCTTTGGTCTGGAAGGGTCCTTAAAAATTATTTGATTCCAACCTCCTGCCATGGGCAGGAACACCTTCCATTGGATCAGGTTGCTCAAAGCCCCATCCAACCTGGTCTTGAACACCTCCAGGGATGGGGCAGCCTCAACTTCTCTGTGCAACCTGGGCCAGGGCCTCCCCAACCTCAGAGGAAAAAAATTCTTTCTAATATCTCTTCCAAATCTCCCCTCTTTCAGCTTCAGTCTCTTTCCCCTCATTCTGTCCCTGCAAGAGCCCTGATCAAGAGCCCCTCCCCAGCTTTCCTGGAGAACCTTTCAGTACTGGAGGCTGCTCTAAGGTCTTCCTGGAGCTTTCTCTTCTCCAGGCTGAACAAACCCAACTCTCTCAGCCTGTCCTCGTAATGGAGTTGTTCCAGCTCTCAGGTCATCTTTATGGCCTCCTCTGGACTCGCTCCAACAGATCCATATCCTTCCTGTGCTGAGGACTCCAGAATTGGACAGAGCTCCAGGTGTGGTCTCATGAGAGTGAAACAGAGAGTCAGAATCCCCTCCTTCGCCCAGCTGGTTCCACTGCTTTGGATTCAGCCCAGGACATGGTTGGATTTTTGGGTTGCAAGCACACATTGCTGGCTCTTATTCATCTTCTCATCCATCAGCATTCCCAGGTCTTGAAAGGAATCTTTACTTCGGAAAACGCATAAAATCGGAGACAATCTCTGCTGCTGGAGTGTCTGTGTGAGAGAAGGGAAGGGTGCTTGTGAGCTCAGCAGCTTTGCTCTGTTGGTAGTCTCAGCCCAGCCACTGTCCTGGAGCAGCCTAACCTGGCAACATGGAGTGAGGACCATTCTCATCAGGATCACATGCCTTCCACTTTCCACACCCACAGGATGGCATCACTTCAATGTGTACTCGTATCAATAGAACTGCTGCACTCTGTAGTAGGCAAGAGGAGAACAGACCGGATTTGCCTGCAACTACTAAATTCCCCTGTGAGGGGAAATAAAGCAAACCTCAGAAGGGGAGAGAGGTCCCTCTTCTGAGATGATCAGATGCCATAATGCAGTTTCCTTTGAGCCGTGTTCTGCTGGGCAGACAGCTATTGATGTGGTCCCCATTGTCACTTAGGTATTTGGTCTATTCATTATTTTCATTTATATTGTTTATGTAAAGCACCTAGAGGCCTGCAATAAGCAAATTTCACTGAATGCAACAACCCAGCTTTAGTAGGTCAATTAGTGTTCTCCAAAGATCATATATTTTAAGCAGGGAAATTTTCAGTTTTGTTGTCTAAGGAGTAAAGGGAACGCCAGCCCCTCCCCTCCGATACCGTGTCAAACAGCAACTCTAAATTAGGATGTTACTTATTCTTACTGAAACTGGAAATTCATTGTATGAGCTGAGTAATCACAATGCTGTGCTCTGATTTCATTTCTGGAGATCATCCAACAAAACCAGCCTGGTTCTACCTACTGGGAAGAAATAGGCAAATAAAGTCATGTCTGTATTATGTGTACATGGTATATCAACACTTTCCAGGTTGCTTGCTAAATGCAGCTTAAGAATGTTCAAAGATACAGACAGGGAGATTTGTAATGAGACCTCTGCAATGTATTTCTAGTGTCTGCTGTTTGCTTTACAGTTGTAAAATCAATACAACTTAGGAGTACCAAAGGATATAGCTCAGTAATAGAGAGATGCAGGCTGATGGAAATTGTTCTGATGGTGAATTTATTTTAGATTTGAACATTATGAGCTTTCTTCTTTCCCTGCTTCTACAATTTCTAGCTGGTTTATTGCCTCCTTCCCTTCACTTGGTTGTCCTCTTTAAGGAGTCCTTTGAGATGATACTTTTTTCTTCTGCTTAAGTTTTCTTCAGTTCTTTCACCTTGCCTCTCTGCTTGAAGCTCTTTCCTCATTCTAGGTATGTTTGGACTATGATTTTTTCACTACTGAGAGTCCTAACATGAACCAGATTCATTAGGTACTACTGCCTCAGAGAGACAATACGTTTATATTTTGTGTGCCATGCTAAGATTGTGTTTTCCCTCTCAGTTTACTAAGATCAACGTGCCTAAAGTTGGATATTTAGCCTTATAATTCCTCAACTGAGTAAGCAGTTTTCACTTGCAATTTCACTGACTTCTGTTTCCTTATCAGAGGGAGCCTGTGGATGTTCTTCTTGTTTGCTAATTTAGGCTTAAACTTCACGTCGTGCTCAGCCAGCTCAAGCTATGTAAGCTGTGTTTCTTCATGGCCTGCCCTATGTCTGTTCTTCCTGATGGCGGTAGTTGTGACATTGACTTTCCTAGGAGTAAACCTCAGAAGCCTGATTTTTGGGTTGGTTTTTTTTTTTTTGGCTAAGTTTTCTCTGACCAAAGGGCACTTGAGAGGTGTGTGGATGGGCAGAATGGACGGGAGAGAACAGGGAGCAGTAGGATTGTTGCTGTCTGGTCTCCCGTGTTCATCATCCAAGGAGCTGCGCAAATTCAGAATGCACACAGGAGTGGAGTATGGGAGGAACTGATCAGAGGCTGAGAATCCAGAGTTACTGCAGGTTTACCTTGGAGGATTCGTTGTAAGTTGTGAGAGATCACGGTGATTCTGGGACATTCAGCCTGGGTCTGGAAAGATGATAATGTTTTGGGCTGCAATTCATTTTGATGTCTACAGTGCTGATGCAAAAAAGGGATTCTTAATGAATCAGTGAAATTAGCACAGCTCTAGTTGGTCAGAGTAGAAAACTAAGCTGAAGGCAGGAAAGGCATGGTTTAAAGATACCTAGAATGACTATATTTATGCAGCAATGTGAAGTATTAGTCTTTCCAAGAAATAAGGGATCGAAACACCTACAGCAGTTCTCAACCCAGTAAAACCATTTGATTATTTGCCCTTGCTGGCTGATGGTGTTCATCAGCTGAGACATACAGTGACTATTTCTCTAAACTAGAACTTTTCCATTACAGCCATAGTAATTCTGCTTCCTACCTCATTTGTCCATCAGTCATGCAAAAAGCATCATAGACTGCATTGCGATCCAAAGATTCCATCTAGTGAAAATACTTAAATTATTTTGATTTGTGGTTTCTTTAGACTCTGAGAGCTTGTCCTTTGCTCCTGCCACAGAAATCATCCTTAAGGATATTGCGTGCTCCACATAGGTGGAAATGTCGGTTTTGGTGGTGGCTTCAGAACTTAATGATTCTCATCAGTGCTGAGAAATAAATCAAGAAAATCAGACAGGTGAGAATCAGCTCCAGCCCAACAACAACAGCTATATCCAACTGCTAATATTGATAAAGTTTTAATCCCGCAATATTAAATACCCAGGTCAAAACAAAACTGAGAACCAGCTACCACCCGAAATCTAGTGAGGATTTGTCTAATTTTTTTTTTCCTGGGATATAATATATTAAACATAGTATGAAATGCAAAAACAGTTACATTGAGACATATAATATTTGAAGGTTTAATTCATTTTTCTAGTGTATAAGACACAAGGTTATTAAATTTTTAAAGCAGTGATCTCCTGAAGTCACTACTTTATGAGGGCTTTCTTCATAAAGATAAATGGTTTCCTTGCCAAATCAAATGCAGATTTGAAACAAATTAAGTTAATGTTCAATGGTACAAGGTAGAATGGATGGGGGAACTGTTTTATTTTGCATTGTAATAACCATATACACCTAAATCAATAGCTGTGGAAAAAAAAGGCAATAATATCACGTAACTGCAGGAAATGAAATATAGTGAGATGAAGGGGGAGTGGGTTGCAGAATGAAAGGATTTGTATTGGAATAATGACATTTCATTAAAAAGGGAAGGAGTGCTATGGAATATAAGTCCATACCAGTAAATTCTATTTCTTATAATAACACTTGAGATGAGTTAAAGTTGCCCAAGTATTGTGATAAAGAATCTTGCTGGATTCCTTTCTTATATTATGCTGTAATTTTATGTTAAAAGAAAAATTTGAAATGTTAAAGAGGTAGTGCATATTTTCTAAAGTGCTTTCTCTTTCTCCTAATGTTTCATTTCACTTGTTGTATTATCCTGTTCTCCTGCAGTCAAAGCAGGAGGAAGTTTATCAGTTCCGTTCTTCTGTAAGCTCGTATTAAAGAAACAAAATAAAATGTGAATCCAGCAGTGGTGAAAGGCATTGGATTGAGAGTGCTGGGGATTAAAGTCCTCTCTTTATCGTCAGCACAGGCTCGGGCTGTTGAGTAACAATGCAGGCTGATGGTGGGATGGATGTGTTCTCGCTGCAATAGAGAAGATCAGATTCTCAGCTGGTGTAAATCAACAGCAGCCCGTGCCAATGCACTGGTTAACATTACTGAGTGAGGCCAAGTGCATCTTGTTCAAAGGAGGTAAAGAACTGGCTGGCTGGCTGGGCCCAAAGGGTTGTGGTAAATGGAACTAAATCCAGTTGGAAACCGGTGATGAGTGATGTTCCCCAGGGTTCAGTGCTGGACCCAGTCCTGTTTGTAGGGATCGAGTGCACCTTCAGCAAGTTTGTGGATGACACCAAGCTGGTGTGGATCTGCTTGATGGAAGGGAGGCTCTGCAGAAGGATCTGGACAGGCTGGATCGATGGGCTGAGACGAACGGGATGAGGTTCAACAAGGCCAAGGGCAGAGTCCTCCATTTGGGTCACAACAACCCCGTGCAGCCTTACAGGCTTGGGGAAGAGTGGCTGGAGAGATGAAGGCCCTGGGGGTGTTAGCTGACAGTGGCTGAACATGAGCCAGCAGTGTCCCAGGTGGCAAGCGGGCCAATGACATCTTGGCCTGTGTCAGACCCAGCGTGGGCAGCAGGAGCAGGGAGGGGATTGTGCCCCTGTGCTCAGCGCTGGTGAGGCCACACCTCGAGTGCTGGGTTCAGTTTTGGGCCCCTCACTCCAAGAAGGACCTTGAGGGGCTGGAACGCATCTAGAGAAGGCAACGAGGCTGGGGAGGGGCTGGAGAACAAGCCCTACGAGGAGAGACTGAGGGAACGGGGGCTGTTTAGCTTAGAGAAGAGGAGGCTGAGGGGAGACCTGATCCCTGTCTACCACTGCCTGAAAGGAGGCTGTGGCGGGGTGGTTGCTGGGCTCTTCTCACAGGTGACAAGTGTTAGGATGAGAGGAAATGGCTGCAAAGGGAGGTTTAGACTGGACATTAGGAAGAATTTCTTGACTGAAAGGGTTGTCAGGGATTGGAACAGCTGCTCAGGGAGGTGATGGAGTCGCCATCCCTGGAGGCTTTTAAAAGATGAATTTTTTAGGGACATTGTTTAGTAAGGGGACAGGTATGGTTGGATTCGATGATCTGAGAGGTCTTTTCCAATCAGATGGTTCTATGATTCTATGATCTCAGAAAGAAACCCAGCTTCCCCTGGAGTCAGTGGCAAGAATTCTCTTGATTTGAAGGAGGTAAGGATTTTGACCTTGGTCTTTATGTGTGTTACCCCTGAAGTCTTCCTGAAAGGCTCACCATGTAGAAAGGAAAATACTTTGTGTGCTTAATTACAGTAATTTCCCTCAGTCGCTTTGTTCTTCTGAGATAACACACAAAGGGCTACAGCAAGATGGGTGTGGCTGTTAGAAATGACAGTTAGACCATGCCATTTATGTCCCATGGGTCAGATCCAGGGGAGTGCCATAGAGGGACAAATTCATTTTGTTCTTTTACGTGAACAGTATCCACTAAATCAGCATGCGGGCATTGTGGTCTGCCAAGCTATCGTCTGGAAAAATCGCTTGTAGCATTAAAGAGTGTATGGGATTATGAAGGAAGTACTGACAGTATTGCAATGCTTTGTATCAGTGATATAAACATTTTGGAACAGGCATGTCAGATAGCTGTCTCAAAGCCTCTCTCTACTGTTGCTTATACAGTGTGTGCAGAGTACAGGCAATGACTCATACCCTTTTCAGCAGGTTTTGAACCCTTGTACAAAACATGTCATAAAAATGCCATGACAACAGAGAGCATCAGAGCTGGGCCTTGATTTGTATCTTAATGAAAGAGAGGCTGTGGAACTGAACTGTGATTTACTGAGGTGCTCACTGCTGACCACAGATTAGAGGAGCCCATCATCATGAGAACATGGTATACCTTGGTATCATTCTCACACCATAATATCAAGGCTTCTGTTTCTTGGGGTGTATTTCTGGCAGTTATAGAAATCAAGTAATATTTGAGTTAGATTTCCTGGACTAATTGTATAAAATTATTGTGGTCACAAATGCATGAGAATTCAGAAGACATTTAGATAATGCTTCGCTTTTCATTTAGGGCCTTAGAAATTGTTTCATCCTGTCTCCATATCATAGCAGAGACATTTTTGTGCAGGGCTTGTGACTGTAATTCTTTTGAGCTGACATCTGAACAATCCTCTGGGCAGAGTTAAGGGATTAATCTTGTCCAGACATACACAGCTTTGCATCATGTCCCCAGCACAATTTGCATCTGCACGTGTTCCAGCTCAGTCCTTGCACAACCAAAGAGGCATCCTCTTGTCATGAGCCAGTGAGGGGGTCTTGTTTTGAATTATTTTATAGTCATGAAATCATAGAATCATGGAATGATTTGGGTTGGAAGAGGCCTTAAAGCCCACCCAGTTTCAAGCCCCTGCCATGGGCAGGGACACCTCCCACTGGATCAGGGGGCTCCAAGCCCCATCCAACCTGGCCTTGAACACCTCCAAGTATCCACAGCTTCTCCAGGAAACCTGGGCCAGGGCCTCCCCACCCACAGCAAAACATTTTTTCCTAATATCTCATCTCAACCTCCCCTCATTCAGCTTCAAACTGTTCCCTCTCATCCTATCCCTGCACTTTCTGATCAAAAATCCCCGCCCAGCTTTTGTGTAGGCAAAACACATCTGTTTTAATGAGAATAAGTCAAGCTTTCTCAAGCAAATTTGAAAATGTACATAACTGTGCTTGAGATTATCTCAATTCCTTAGCCTACTTTCAAATAAGATCCAAAAAGGAGCTCTTTGAAGAAGATCACTCTCTCAGAACTGTGTGTTGTGAAACTGTTACCCACCTCTATTGGCAGGAACTGGTCTCGTTGTACTGCTGAATGGCCCAGGGTTCATCAGGATTCAGACTGATACGTGAACACATCCTGGGCTGCGCTTTTTGGGCAAAAAATATCCATTTCAGGAATATTATTTATAGTCTTTCCTTTTCCATCAGCTAAGATGTCACTAGATTTTTGCCAGGGTCCCAGAGATGACTGATAGTATTGAAGGATTCGACTGTCTTCCTGCTTTGGAAATCAGAGAAATTGGAGCTCAGTGGCATTAAATATTTTTGTAAAAATACAAAAGAACAGATAACCAAATATACCCAGGCTATCATGTAAAGTACCACAGGGAATTTAATTTTAGAATATATACAACTAATCAAGCTCTGATTTGTGCATTGCTATCACATTTTCTGCTCTCTGTTTCTTCTGGATAGGACAATTGGGATGTGATCCTTTCAAATTGCCTTTTAATTTTACTCCCCATGAAATTAATTATTGACAAGTCCTAGAATCTGAGCCACTTCAGCCAACTGTTCATGGATTTGTCATGTACACTTACCAGTAGAATTCACAAGTTGTACTGTGCTATGAATTGTATACGGCAGTTGGAGATCCAAAACTATCCTACATGGTTTATCTAAACAATAAGCACAGTTTTAATGGTAAACATTCCCTCCAAACTTTCCAAGAACATCTTATAGCATACAAAAATTTACTGCAGGAATTCTCAGATAGTGATTTTACATAATGGCTAAATGTAAGAATTTCACTGTGTTACAGGAACAGCAAAAAAAAGATGAAATATATTGAATAAAGATTTTATTATGAGTTATTTGCTCGGCTCTGTAGCACCATCAATTTTTTCTCCCTATATAAAAATAATGAAGTCCATAAATGTGTTTAGGTGACCTCTGAGACTTTGAAAAAGGATGCTATGAGATGCGTGAATACTGGATACAGTATTTCTTTCAGATGCTGAACAGCCGGAGTAGACAATGCTGGCACTACTGATGCTAATGTCATAGGGGTTTGATTATATAGATATCCTATTATATTGTGGGAATGTGGAAAAGACACTTGGCTTGTCAGCCCTTCTGTCCTACCTGTCTGTACAACTTCCTGACACGTTATTGCAGGTAGTAAAGTAGGAGTTGGGTGACAGGTACAGGACCCTGCGGACACATCTGCCCAGGCGCTGCTGACAGCAGAATTGGGCTGCAGCTTCTTTCTAAAACCCATTGGGCCATCTTGTCCTGATGGCTTCAGCAGGTATAAAACAGAGGTATAAATGGTTACTGAGGGGTTTTTTTTGAAATGTAGATTTTATTCAAGTGCATTAATGAACATCTGGCCTCTCTCCTAACCCTGTCACTGTGGGCTGTTAATTGTTCCGTCTCCTTTCCCAATGAATGATCTCAGCTTGCTGCATTTCATGTCAGATAGTAGCAGATTTGTTTTTGGATGGAATTACTTGCATACCTTACAGAAGCCTTCTATGAATCCCAGAATCCAAGACAATGACACTGTGTGCTTTCCTGAGATGCGTGGTGCTCCTGTGAAGTTACCTGCTCTGTACCTGTTTTGTCATCCATGCTGAACGCTCACAGAAACTGAGGAAATACACAAATTAGCCTTTTAGGACTAATTCTTATGCAGACTTAATATTTATACCAGTTGGGCATTTTTTCCTTTGCAGGATAATGAAAAGGAGAGGAAGTATGCGTTAATATTAACAACTAAAAATATGATAATTCTATCTTAGCTTAACCCCATTTTCTGTATACTTACTCTGAGTTCAGTGTTTATTTTCTTTTCAGTCCAACAACTGTTCAAAAGAAGGTGCATACCTTGTCTGCTGCTGACTGACCTCCTTTGTAAATCAGCTGAGAGTGTGTGATTTGCCCCAGAGCATTTTTTAAAGTAATTCTTGTAAATCACTCAATAGATCTGTGTTAGCAGCACCTTAAAACCTGCAGTAATTTGGAAAACTCTGCACTTGTTTGTATATTATCTCTTTTAAGTGCCATTGGTTTAAAATGTGAGAAAGTTATCTGTTTTTAAAAACAGATCAGTAGTACTTTGTGCACCTTTTCATTTAGAGGGCTTGATGTATTTATTCAGCAGACAATTGCCACTGTACCTGCAGTTTCCTGCTCATGGAAAAAGTACTGGCAAGGTGTTGCTCACATAGAAAAGAAGATCTTTTACTTGCCTATGTGGGCTGTCTTCCAAAACAGCGTTGCCACCACTCTGAGCTGGGCATGCAGCTCTATGTGGTGTTTTCTTTGTGTGCTGACCTGTAACTGTTGCTGAGCTGTGCTGGTGGTGACCTATAGCAGTGCTCTTAATGTGGGAAGGAAAGGAGAGGTGCTCTTTGTAGGCAAGGGATGGAACTGAAGAGGGATCTGACTGCAGAGAGGGTTTGCTTGGGGGTGAGGGATTTGTTAGTCAGCAGAGCAGTTTGAGTGTCCATTTCAGCCTGAGTCACTCATGGCTGTTCAGACAATGGTGGCTGTTCAGATTTTTCACTACAATGCATGGATGCCTTTTTGCCCCAATCACCTCTTTGCGCCTCACTGAACTCCTGCTCATAGAGTCTTTAGGGCTTTTTTATGGCAGGGAATATCATTTCAATCTCTTTCTTTGTCAGATTTTGTGGTTTTGTCACTCTGTGTATCTGTTTTCTAAGTAATCCTTGCCCTTCAAAACTGCAGGGAGACCAACCCCAGTGAGGCTGGCTGCTGTGAGGATGGCTGCTGTGAGGATGCTCTCAGAGGCACATCTAGGAGCCTTTGCTCCTTCATACTCAGTTATTAAAGTCCTCTTTTTTGTTACTTGTATGAATAATTAATTTATTGTTTGGGTAGTTTAAGAAATTTAATCAAAATAGAGAATAGTCTTAGACTATGAATAGGTACCAGCTTTGACAGTACTGACCACTGTAGATCCATCATCCCTCAAATGAACCTAGCCTGCCCTCCTAGCAGTGCACAGAAAACAAGCTGGTTAAAGGCAAAAAGCCGTGGATTATGTTTTTTTTAAAGAACTCTAATTAAGCAATCATAACAGACTTCTAAATACATACAGCTCGCATTTACATTCTAATGTACATTTCCAGTTTGTTTAACTTTATTTCTTTTTCACCCCATTGTAACAGAATAGAAACTCTCCATCAGGCTTTCAGAATGCTCCCACTCCTTCTGTCTGGCCACTGCTCGTTGGAGCCCACCAGCCTCAAGCTGTCAGGATGCCTCATGTTGTATCCCTCCAAGGAGAAGCGCCTTTCAACACAAACACCAGCCATTTAGAAAGATGCATTGTTTTGCCTGCTCCTAGATCAAGATCTTTTAATGCAATTAAAACTTAATTGTGATCAGCACTCATGTATGTTTGTCTCAAGCCTCAGCTGTATAAAGTTCAGTATTCCCTGGAGCCAGAGGTCTGGGCTGGCTTTCCAGAAAGGCTCAGCATGCATCAACTCTTGTCGAAAACAACAGGAGTGCTTCTCAAGATTGAACATTCTGAAAATCTGATCATGTCACTTCATTTATTTATGTAGATTTGTGTATGCACAAATATATACAACATGTCCATAAAGAAGCACACACACACACACACATGATAGCTCGAGGGTCTGGATTTTCAAAGGAGCCTGGGAGAATTCAGTGAGAGATGGGTGCCTAATTGGAATTCATCTCCTTCCTGCCTTTGGCATAACTTAAACTTACAGCTAAATTAATACCAAAACATGACCAAAGGGCAGCAGGATAATTCAGTAAAACATACAAGAAGCAAGCCAGGCAAAATAGCTTTCCTTTCACCAGCCTTATGTTTTCCCATTTCTTATTTTCAGACATGGAAGAAAAATGACAAATGAATGTCAGAGCTCTTTAAAACACTGGCCTTAGGTGGGATGCTTTAGGCTGTTGGATCAGGACCTATCTCTGGTTGTGTGTTTATACAGAGAGTGTAAGGTCCGATTATTGTTGAGCCTTCACTGTGCTGTTGCGCTAGTGCATGAAAACCGTCACCAGGTAACAGAACACTTTTGAGAACTTGTAAAATCATCCTGTCAGCTGTAAAATCACAGCAGAAACAGCATCCTCCTCCTTCCGTATACTGCAAACCAAACAAACAGATACACAAACCTCTTGGTTTAAGACTCTTCAGAATCTTGTTCCTTGTCTACCTATACAAAAAGAAAATAGTATTTATGGTAGTACACAATACAGTTCACATTCCAGCTGTGGACCTGGGAGGAAGGAGAGCATCTGTGTTCATGCCTGGCATCTCTTCTTTTCTGGTACAGGTACTCTAGGCAGCCTAGCGGGGTAGAAAATGGAATACGTGCATAAAAAGGCTTATAGAGCACCATGAATCTTGAGACTGTTGCTGCCCAGGATACGTCTGCATACGTTAGGTGAAAAAGTCTAGAAATGGTATTTTTTGTTCTCTTGAGATGGCTGTAGGGAGGGAGGGATTTGAATATTACTCTTTCCTAGCCTGGGGGAGAGCCAAGTCAGTTTGCAAACCTAGAACAGAATTGCCTCTGCAGTTGCTGAGTTTTTAAAGAAAGTGGCTGCAAATACTTTTAGCAAGAGATGCAATCTCTCTCTCTCTGTTTTCCTTAGAAAAGGCTTACAGGACTAGGCCTCTAAGCACAAGAGAATTTTTAATTCCCATGTCCTGACCAGATCTGATAAGAAATTCATACCAAACCACCATCCAGAGCTGGTACCTGCGTCTGCACAGAGACAAAATCATGGTCTGGGGTGGCAGGTGTGGGTAGGTGTCAGGTTCCTGTCTGGCTGTACAGGACTCCCGAAGGGGCTGGAGCCTTGCTTACAGGTGTGCACTCTACCTCATGGGTTCTGCTTGAGTCGTGCTTGATCAAGGGCATGGAACCCTGAGAGAAAGCAGTTTGAAACTGTTTGGGCCAAGTGTTTTGCTGCTGTCGATCTGTGCTTTTCGCTGTGAGCTGCTTTATGAGGTTAGAAAGAATGAATCTCAAACCACTTTGCTTTCCAGAGCTGGTCAGGTTTGCTGCAGTTCTCTCACTTGTGTGCTCAGATGGTACTGACAGTGGAGAATAGATTTTTTAATTAAAGCAAAGAGAAGTATTAACAAATAGCTTACATCAAAGCAACTGGTCTCAAACCTAACTAGGCTAGGATACTTGTCCCTGCCAGGCTTCTGGACAAACATACTTTACCACTGTGATCTTAAGAGGCTGAAGTATCTTTCAGACAAGCTCATTCCTTAGACTTAATTAAAACCTAGTTCACTCCTTTATTCAATTTATGAGGCCTAGCCAGTAGGATTAAGCGATTAGAGGCAAAAAGCCCCAATTTGTGAAACACTCATAAGCTCAAGCTGCTAGACTGCTCAGTTGTACTCCATTAAATTAATAAGGAATGAATAGGCTGATCCATTATGAATAAAGCTGTGGGGAGCCTCGGCATTGCCTCAGACTCTGCACGCTCCTTAGAGAACAGTTGTGCAAAATGATTATGTTGATATTAATTCAATTGGAATTCTATAAATGTGGAATGCATAAATTACTCTAAAGATAGGGAGTTCATCTTAAGCATTAACTATGTGTGTGAATTAATAAAACTATTATAAAACCATTAGCATTCAGTGTATTTACCTACATACGTTGCATACCTAAACTGAATTCAACAATTGTTCCTAATTGCTATTCTTGTTGTGAGATCAAGCTGTGGTTAATTTTCCCTTTTAGTCATAATATTTATGAATTACAGTTTTTCCTGTTAAACCTTCTCAGTCTCCTTTTCTCCCTATTTAATACTGTAGCTTTGCAGAATCTAGTAGAATAGCAGGTCATTAATGTGTTTGGAAGTGAAAGATGAACAGATGCTTACAGATGCGTATAAACAAACCCACTGCATCGCACTTGCAAGTACACGTCGTTAACCTAACTTTTATTTTTTACAGAGTATTAGAGGAGGAAGGATGGCAGTGACTCCTGGATGAGTCTCCCCTGTTCTGAAGGACCCAGCAGGACCCCAGTTTTGAAATGCAGAGGGGTGCAAGATTCATCCACTGGCCTTTGCCGAGTTGTGACCATGCACAGTCTGTTTCTTCTGGAAGACTGCCAAGTGATTTCAAAGGTGAAAAAACAAAGTAAATCAAATCCAAAAGCCAATAAGAGGGTGGTGGGGAAAAAAGTTGGCAAACAAAGGGATAAAATTAGCTAACAGGAGTTAGCTGGTAAGGGTATAACAGCATGTGCTTCAGCAGTAAGTAGCAGGAGTGTGCTGTGGGATCAGAGCAGGGCTCATGCCTGCTAGGGCAGGCACTTTGAGTGAGCGACTTTTCCTCCTGCCCTGCCTCCCCCTCTCTGTCCCTTGGCCATGTCTGACAGAACAGCCAGAGCAGCAGAGCTACTGGGGTTACTGAGCTGATTTGCTAGAGACTGGGCTGAAGGGACAAAGACTGCGTTGTTAGGGCTGATCCGATGTGATCCCAATGAAACGTCAAGGAGGAACAGCTTGGTGTGGGGTTATGTTCCATGCTGATCCTGAGCAGAGCAGGGAAGTTATATGTTAACACGTTAGTTGACACATCTGACCTTCATTGTTCCCAATGGAAATGGCAACAGTCTATTAGACCTCCACAAGGGATATCACCATCTCACAGCAGCTTGGAAAATCCCCCAGGATGCTCCTGGAACAACAGTAATTCAGCAAAAGTTCACACGTTAGGGTTCTGTGAAATATTTGCAACAAGTCTTGCCTGGATGGAGAAGGGGATGAGGGAGGAGAGGGGAGAGGAATGGTGTTGAGTTCAACTATGTCTGAGAGCAGACATTAACCTTTCAGGCAAGTCAGACAAGGTGGGAGGTTTGCAACAGGAAAGTCTTGCTAATTCTCCTGCAATGAAATAGCCAGACAGATAAAAGAAGGTGGAAATTAGTTTTTTAGCTTAATCTTGCTTCTGAAGTAGAACATCAATCTGAATGTTAAAGTGAAAGACAAAGAATTTAAACTAGGAAACCTGAAGGGGCTAAAAGCCAAAGAAACCAATTTTAAGCTGAACTCTTAGGAAATGGAGTGACAGAGTTTTAATACAGCTTAGAGAAAGTAGTAGTTGAATCAAAGTATGATTGTCTTTGATACACAAATATTGCTACACATGGGTAAGTAAGTCTGCAGACAGTGACGCATCAAGTGGCTGCTGAACTCTGTTCATGCTGGTACTTTTAGAATGGTAGGAAATTCTTTGGTCGGCTGCTGGATGTCCTAGACCTGATCTTCTTATCTTTGGTTACGCTGTCCCACCCAGCATGATGTACCTTGGAAACATCTCTTTGCCCTTTGCCCTCTCACATACTCCTTTGCTGTACCCTGGCCTGAATGGAGCATAGCCTGTCTGTGCTCGCAAGGGCTGAGTGAGCCTGAGTGCAGCCGTCCTGATCTGGGTACCCTGGAAGGGCTCCAGAATTCTGTGAAGATACAGCAGTAGCCTCTGCTCGCTGTTTTGGAGACCTTTCATCTGGGAGGCCTGTCTTCACACTCAGAGTCACCTGATGTCACCAGGAACTCTAGATGACTTAATCCAGGCTTGACTGAAAGGATTAATAAATGAATTCTTGACTGAGCCTGCATGTGAAGTTTGTGTTGGAGAAAGTCTTATTCCTAGGCCCAGCTCCAAGAGAAACTAATCACGACAAACGACATGCAGATTTATGATTATTCTTTCTATAGGCAGGGTTAGGCCAGTACTCTCTGGCAGTAAGGAAAAGCACGCAAAGAAGGGGAAAGCCAGACACACCCAGAATACGCATTCTGTATGGGATGGTTTCCTTACCATCCTTCCCTTGGATTCTCTACATTTTCACAGAACACGGTTGAAAGAGTTCTATCATGTATTCAAACAGATAGAATCACTACACTTAGCTCAGCTCCAGGAGACAGGAATATCACACAGTCTTGGTTTTTCAAGGGAGATGATATCATGAAATAAAGCGATAAGAAAGAAAGTCACTGTGATAGCATAAAGTGTGCACTGGCTGCCTTCAGCACATAATCTATTATGTTCAAACTGCTTCTCAGATTACAGATTATAGAAATATTGCTCTTCCTTGGTGCTCTCTTGGGTGATCTGTGGAAATCTGTCCAACTCACTGAAAAGTCCTATCATTTCTGGTTGTTCCTTAAAAAATGGTGATAAAATGATATGTCAATTAACTGTCAGTACACATATATACAGGTATTGGAAATACGGTATGACAACAAGGGTTTAAAAAGGTGCTGTTTAATAACCAGATGTTTAATAAACTTTTAGAATATGCAGAAAAAATGAAAAACTGCAACCTGCTTATCCAGGATTTGGGGATTTATTTTTTTTTTTATTAAAAGCAGATTGAAAATGATTTTGTAATCTCTTTCCAACACTATGTTTGCAGATATGCATGAATTCGTTAGGTTAAATCCTACTTATAGAGTTTGGTTAAACAAGGTTGTGGAGCAGTCATTAAAATGAAAACCAAAACTGTGTCCCAGAGTTTTTCCTTGGTATGGAGACAGCTTTTTGCTTTTTCTTTTTAATGCCAATGTTTTTACATTAAAATATGATTTTCCTGCCACTTACACAAAAAGTACATTATGAGGAGACAGAGATAACACAGGGGCTGTAGAATTGTTGTATTTTATAAGGCAACAGCCCAGTGCCTTGTAAGATCCAGTATCTATCCCCAAAAAAGATTAAAATCACTTGGCCAGCTAAGCAGTGTGAGATGGCAACAATTCTTCTGTGATCCTTGCACATGATCAGTGTATTTCCAGAGCCATGGGGACTGTTAATCGTTGTGGCTTAAGCTAAATAGTCTAACTACAGCTGTTAATACTTGGTAGATTCTGCGCTAGTTGGATCTCATCAATGTGTGACACGGTTTATGAGCTAGATGATGTGTGAATGGGTACATAGGACAGAGAGTGCCTCTGCATGTGGGACTGTGTAAAGGCCGAGGGCATTTTGTGCACGTGCAGAAAGGGTAAGCATTAATCTCCTTAACTTGGGAGAGTTAAGAAACTGCTTGCTTCTAACCTGGCCTTGCCTTAGAGGGAAAATGGGCTGTGCGGTTAAAGCACAGTGGCAGCTGATTTTGTGTAATTGCTGATGGTACTTGAACTTACTGGACGATGCTTTGGTTCATGCTGGTGTGGGCATCCTGAGGGAGTCAGCCAGCTCTTTTCTCCTGCAAAAACCCTTGCAATGGTGTTGAAGTCTGACATAGAAATTTTTGTGGACCAGAGTATCTGCAAGAGCACTGAATAATGACAGGAAAGTGCTTGCCATGTTGGAGGGTAGGTCCCTCTCAAGACAAGACTATCAGGACTGTCAACATAGTTTTCTATGAGATGCTACAGCGACACATGTGTGGGAACAAATATCTTCGTACTGCTTGGGCCCCGCCACCCAAGCAGTCGTCCCTGCACTGACGACTGAGGCAAGTCTTCAGGTCTCAAATATGTTTGACTGAAAGGGCAAACAGAAATTTAACCCCTGTTCCTCAACAAGTACTTCATGGTAGTGTGGGTGATCCCAGCCTGGTATCATTTCTCCTTGACATGAAATCTAATATCAACTTTTTGAAAGACAGATAAATGATAATAGTAGGTACCATGGATAATGCTTACATAACTGTATGTGTTCTGGGACATCCATTTTTCCCACGTTGTACTGATATTTATGGATTTTGTATGCTCAGAACCACTGCTTCCACTATGACATAGGAACAGAGGACCCACTGTATGTGGAACTAATGAGTCATTTCCTCCTATACTCATGATTGGTATTTACTCCACAACTTGTCATGGAAGATGAATCAACATGGTTTTTCTAGTGTTGCAGGGAAGGAGATCTATTTATTCTGTTACCTCCTATGACCTTTCTGGACAAGTTCATAGAATCATAGAATCATAGAATTGTAGAATCATAAGGTGGGAAGAGACCTCTGAGATCACTGAGTACAACCGTACCTGTCTTCCTACTAAACCATGTCCCTAAGGATCTCATCCACCTGTTTCTTAAACACCTCCAGGGATGGCAACTCCACCACCTACCTGGGCAGCTGTGCCAATCCCTGACTACCCTTTCAGTCAAGAAATTCTTCCTAATGTCCAGTCTAAACCTCCCCTGGTGCAGCTTGTGGCCATTTCCTCTTGTCCTATCGCTGTCACTTGTGAGAAGAGCCCAGCTCCCACCCCGCCACAGCCTCCTTTCAGGCAGTGGTAGACAGTGATGAGGTCTCCCCTCAGCCTCCTCTTCTCTAAGGTAAACACCCCTAATTCCCTCAGTCTCTCCTCGTAGGGCTTGTTCTCCAGCCCCTCCCCAGCCTCGTTGCCTTCTCTAGATGTGCTCCAGCCCCTCAATGTCCTTCTTGGAGTGAGGGGCCCAAAACTGACCCCAGCACTCGAGTTGCGGCCTCACCAGTGCTGAGCACAGGGGCACAATCACCTCCATACTCCTGCTGGCCATGCTGGGTCTGACACAGGCCAAGATGCCATTGGCCCTCTTGGCCACCTGGGACACTGCTGGCTCATGTTCAGCCGCTGCCAGCCAACACCCCCAAGTCCTTCTTTGCCAGGCAGCTCTCCATCCACTCCTCCCCAAGCCTGTAACGCTGCACGGGGTTGTTGTGACCCAAGTGGAGGACTCTGCCCTTGGCCTTGTTGAACCTCATCCCGTTGGTCTCAGCCCATCGATCCAGCCTGTCCAGATCCCTCTGCAGAGCCTCCCTTCCTTCAAGCAGATCCACACTTGCACCCAGCTTGGTGTCATCCGCAAACTTGCTGAGGGTGCACTCGATGCCTACATCGAAATAATTGATAAAGATGTTAAACGAACTGGACCCAATTTATGTGCACTGTTCCTGGAGGCACTGCAATCCCGGGATGATGTGCGGAGTGGAGGAAGCAAGCTCCGAATCCAACTCCCAAAGCTAAAAATTCATTTAATATAAAGTCCTGTCATCGAGGACGTATCAGATATTAAACTCATAAGAACAGATATTACACTTGATCTTAGCCAAAAGGCCGAGAAGCAAGAATTTCTGTTTGATCACTCCCATTTCTTAAAATGTTGTGATAATACATTCCTCATGAGCGTAGACTGGAGCCGAGATAGAAGAGGTATTTAATGTGCGAGGAGCCAGCAGGGTTGTCTCAGGAGTTGCCACTGTTTTCTTTGTAATGTTCACTATAGTGTTTGCTGAAATATGAATTGGTAGGAGGAGGGGATTGACCCCCTCCTTCTAAAGTGGAGGCTGAGTGGGCCTTCAAATAAATTGACTACTCTGTTAAAAAATAATTCTCATGAAAGCATAATGCTGTGAAAATTGAGAGCGCTAAAGGTCAACTTGATAATAAATGATAGCTATATAGCAGTCTAGGAAGAAGTTCTAAGGTTCTGCAAAACTTGAATAGGCATAAGTGTCCTGTTAGGTTATTTTCCATTTCTTGTAATATCTTGTCTTTTTTTGCCAATTTATCCTCTTCTTACTTGTTATATTTTGGCCAGTTACCCTGAAAGCCTGCTAATAACTCAGTACGCACTAAAGGTCTGCAAACCAAATGACCGTGTAACAATGACTTTCCAGTTTCCATTGCATGTAGCTGTGACTTCCCATGGTACCAGCAGAATTGGACTGCGTACCTGGCATGTCATGCCAGTCCCAGGGTACTGAGATTCTGTTGTCCTGTGACTGTATCATGGATTAAGGGATGAAGATACGTTGCCTCTTTTGGTCTGCAAGCATGTGATTCCAATGAGCAGTATCCCCCACAGGCTAATAAACTCTTTAATAACAGTAATGTAGCAACCACAATAATGAAAAAAGTGATTACACTCTATGTAAGAATATAAAAGCTCATTTGATCCGAGGGTCCCCGGCGGAACATTACTTAGACTTTTATTTAAAAAATAACATCTCTTACTTACATCTTATTTGGGTCCTTTGTTAACACTAATATAAAACATCAGTGAAATTGTCATCGGAGGAATTTCATAAGGAGTGGGCATAACTCAGTGATCCATGCTGCTAATTCTGAGTCCTTCCATGAATCTAAGCTAGAAAAGCACAAGATGCTCTGCTGGAGCATTTCATTATTGAACCTTACTTTGCATATGCAAAAGGAGTGAAGTCAGATAAGAAGATACCTTCTTTAAAAGCAGAGCCCTTTTCTCTCCTGAAACAAATGCCTCAACAAGCACTTAATTTTCATGAAATATGAGAGTGTCTTCTTGTACTTTTGCTTGCTTTTCATTCATGATGGTTTCCCTGAAAATTCAGACCAATTCCAGGGATCTAGAATGACACCAGGGAGGTTTCTTCCATGTTTATGTCAGGGGATCCAAGAGCAGAAGCTCACGCCCTGCTCTGTAATCTACCTTGCTGTATTTGTATTCTATCCAATACTGGGAGAAAAACAACCCTGCTAAACATTTCTTACCTCCCGGTATAGATAGTACAGACGTTACCGAGCCTGCGGGCGACTTCAAAAGGATCTGAATTCCAGTGGCAATTTTTTGTGCTGTCTTTTCTTGTACAATCCGTACAATTGGGCAGAAATATATTCAGACTTTTTCCATTTCCTCCCTTTTCTGTCAGTACCACACTATTTCCTACTGCAGGCTCTAGCCTTCCCACCATGTCACTGAGGATTTGATCCCCTGTGCTGTAGATAAGGACATGTGGAAGCCATTTGTCATCAGCCAGTGCGATGGGCACAGCTTTGTTCTAGGGAATGTGTTGGCCAGAATGGGGAATGGAAGGACAAGACTTTTCATAGGTGTTATATTCTCAAGTCAGAGAGAGGGCTGAAGCTTTAGAAACTGCATTAACAGCTAAAGTGCATTAGCAAATCCCCTTGTGAGGTTTAGCGAGGGTGCTGGTGGACTTAGTGATGAAAAATAAGCTTCTACCTCCCCTTGTACAGGAGCTTTCTCTTTTCTCAGAGGCCAGGGCTTACTTTCACTGCTGTAGGCAAACTGCTTTCTATTCCATGTGAGCAAAAGAATTTAGGTGAAGAAACGCATTGGTCCTTGGTTTTTGAGTCTATGAATGTATTGACAGTCATCCTATAGGAGCGCCCTCAAAAATGTGTGTGGCCATTTAACATCATTGATACCTCCTTTGTGTGACATAGTCCCTCCAGCAGCTGGTGAACACGTGGGATGTCATACATGTTGAAACCCTCTCTAACCCTGTCCTTACTCCCATTCTTTGATCATACTTCTTGTTTCACTAGGTGTAGATGGTCACTCACAGCTCTAGGGCAAGGATTGCCTCTTTGTTTTAATATGCGTATGGGTGTGTGATGCAGCAGGACTGGTGTTTCTAGGATTAATTGAAGACAAATACATCACGGTAATCAAGGCAATAGAGTGTCTGAAATGGATGTGATAAAAAATGACACCTTTTCAAAACAGTATCTGCCAAAGCTCCCTTTACCTGAAAAGCAGGTGAGAAGTCCCTACAAAAAGAAAAGCCATGTTTGCAAAGCTGTCTTGGATCCTCTTTCATGGAGCTGACCGCAGCAACAACCAAGATGTTAAAACATCTTTTGTTTTTGAAGTGATGAGTCTTTGAGAAAGAAGATTTCATGGGTAGCCCTAGTGAATAGGAACTGAGGGAAACATGCTACTGTGCTTGTTTTGTTACCAGTCATTGACTGGAAATGCTCACAAAAGGAATAAAAAGTACATTTCCCTTGTTAATAAAATTTGTATTACATATTCATAAACCACTTTATAAAGCTCCCAAGGAAAAATTCAACTGTACTGAAATCACATAATGGTAGAGCGGCCATACAGAAAACAGGCAGCATGTTACAGAATTAACTGCACAATGAATGAAATGCTGTGTCTATAATAAACCCATTCAGATATAAATTATGGGAGAGTAGATGAAATGTTTGTTAAGCAATAAAGCTTACAACCCTACAAGTGAAACTGAATGGGATTTATCATAAAATATTTTGGAGGATACAGGCTGAATATGTGTTACAAATCGACTGAATTAAAAATAACCTAAGGAAAGCGAGGTTTCTGGAGAATGAAAATTTTAGGAAATGAGTTCATAAGCAGTTTAGCTCTGACCCAAAGTCCCCTCGTGCCAAGAAAAAGAGAAGCTAGAAAAAAAGAACAGAATAATTTCTTAGAGGGCTACGGTTTCGTTTTCTTAATTTTAACTCCTAAATTTTGTCAGATGATCAGACTCCCTGTTGAACAAACAGCATCTTGCTGGAGTGGAGGGCAAAGGCTTGTCCCAGTCGTGTTTGGTGTATGATCTACCGTGGAAGATTTTTGTTTTCCCTGTGCTATTTATCTCAGTGAGGCTGTTGTACTGAAGGCAGGATAGACGGTATTTTGGTTGAGATATGTGGTATGTTTTCCCAAAAAACCCCACCAGATATCTCAGTACAAACAGCAGTGGGATCACACACCGAGCTCTAGATTCCCAAGATTACCCAAGATCTCAAGATTACCCAGTCTATGCTTTTGCTCTTCTTGCTTCCAAAACCAGAAAGTACTTAAGTTTTTTACAACATGGTGGAAATAACATACTTATGAACAACAACAAAATCACCAAATCCTTAGAGTCAGTTTTAAAATTCAACTGGATGTTTATGGGTAGGGGGATAAAAATGGGTAGGATAATTTCCAAGAACAAATAACATTTTTATCTATGGAAAAGTAGGATAGTCTAAGAAAAAGAGAGAAATCAGAGCTGTAGAAGCTGTGACTGAGAGGGTTAGGTGCATTAACCTTTTTCTTAAGGTTACCTAGATGTTTTTAGGTCATCCTCTCTTTTTCAAGCAGTGAATAATGACTATTTCTCTAAGTAGTTAAATGTATACAAAGAAGTCTGTAATCCAGAATACAAAGTGGTGTTTATGTAGAAGCTTTAAGATGGTTGGTTTTGATTTCCAGACTGAGCCTCCTGCCCATAGACCAAAGATGTGTAGCAAAATGCCACAGACAGCACTAATGGTTTTTTTTGTATTTGCTGCCCCCAGGATCCCTGTTTATGCAGGTGGGTTTCACTGTGGTGACATTCTGTTAAGGTCTGTCAGACCAAAGGAGTAAATACCTAACTGCCCCAATTAACACACCTGACTAATCAGCAAGTTTCCTTTGTCTCTTTGACCATGCAGCTCAACATTTTGGTTTACCTCTGCTTGCTGTTTTATGAATAAAGGGATTCTTCTCCATAGTATCACATGTAAAAAGCACTTGGAGTTGTTAGCCAGCAGCGTCTTAATTTCAAGAGGTAATGCTGAGCTGTTTCTATGGAATGGGAGCTGCTGGACCATTATTGCAGAGCTAAATATAAATAAATGAGGAGAAATTAATTCAAATAAACTCCTGTTTGCTTCCCTGCTGGATGGATGTAGTTTCCTATGTACAAGAGACTACTTTTTTTTCCCACTGGAAAAATCACACTGGGTACAAACAGGCATCAGTATCTCACAGTGTATCAAGAGGGGCTGATAATCTTATGCTTTTAAGAAATGTGGCGTGTGCCACATTTCCATTTTGGGATTGCTTTTTATTCATAGGAATATAGGCTAACAGGAGGTTTTCACCTCCTTTCCTATCAAGGAAGAAAAGCCCGTTAGCTTGTCAGCCTGCATCTGAGAGGCCAAGGGTTCAAAGCTGCTCATCAGTGTTGGTTGACATTCCCCCTTAGTGCTTTTGGAAATATCAAGTTTGCCAGTTATTGACTGCATTGCTGAGTAATCTGTTGTATAAGCATAATTTCCATAAAGGACATAAGGCCGGGGACACGTTACTGTGCGTTTTAAGACATGGTTGATTTGATTTTCTCATTTCTTTTTTCCTCTAAACATATTTTGTCTCAAATAGTAAATTGTAACAATATTATCGATTATGTTCTGCTCATGGAGCAGCAGCGTCTGTTGGGCTTTTTTTCTTTTCCTTAATGATTTGCTCAGAGGTTGGAAAGAAGTCAAGGAGGAAAAATACCTTTTTCCCCTAGAAATATGGGCTTTCCAGTTGAGGTCAGCAACACGACAATATGAGATCTGTTAACACCTCACAGATCACACAGATCCCTGAACGTGACATCTTTATCTACACTTCAATACAAGGTTCACCACTTCACATCTAGACCTTAAAGTTGAAATATCATGTCTTTCTTTGATTAACAACTAAATTCCTGCATGATTTGAATAAATCTGAGGGAGAATTCTGTAGGGGCACAGTAATTGTAGAGTCAGTTGAGAGGAAAAACATGCCATACATAACGTGCCCTGGGCAAAGAAAATGCATCAGGTTTTGAAATGCTGAGTACAGGCGATTCAGCAGAAAGTGAATTGTAGACAAAACCACAGCATTCGGCTGGTGGAACAACAATGAGGATGTCTCAGTCATTTCTGCCTTTTTACTGTTTGCTTTCTGTAATTGCAAGTGAAGAGGTAATATGACTCAATGAGATAAATTTCATTCTTCAATACATGCGCATAATCATCCATGACCTTTTATATCTGAGAGAGGATTGATTTTGATGAGAGCTCCACCTCCGGCTCTTAGGGCAGGGTCTTGCCCAATTGGTTTTACATGCTCAACAGTCATTATTTGGATGAAGCAATCCTAGGGATTGGCTATTATTGATAGATCTTCCAGGAATCATGTCAAAGTTAAGTAAAAATAAATAAAACATGAAATTAACATGAACATTTTTTTTCTTAACCACATATCATTTTCAGTAACTCTTGCTAAAGTGGCAAAACCTCTCCAACAGGATGTGGTTGATATGAAAGGTTTATTAAGAAAAGTAATTCAACAAATGCTTTATGCATGGGGGAGTGTTAAGATAAACTAATCTGGAAAAATTAGAATTTTCCACCAATCAATATTTTCCTATTGCAAGATGCACGGACCTGAAACAAACTTTCTGCTAATTGCCATAGTAATTTTTGGCTGTTCTGAAACAGATCTCATCCTGAGGCACAGCCTGATTTTTTTGACACACCATAACAGGAGATCAGAGGACTCATGTGACACATATATAATGCCCATTGAGCAGGCGGGAGAAACAGGGAGTGGTCAAGCTCAAGTGACTGGTGATTTTAAGTGTCGTGATTAAATGCTGAATCCTGCATCTCTGGAAGAATCTCTACTGAGCATAGGAGGAGCTCTCAGCTTTCTGACTCAGATGGCAGAGTGCTTTGTTTCTTCCTCAATAAGGTCCAGCTCATGGTCTGGAGAGCGGATGGTAGCATGGCGTGTGCCAGAGTCTGGCTCTGGCTTTATGAAGCGCAGTAGGTGTTCTGTGCCTGCGTGTCTCTACTGGTACACACAAAAGACTTGGCTCCCAAAATTAGTGAATGCTTTTCAAGAGTTTTGTCCAAGCAGTTTGCAACAGTGAGTCAGTGGCAGAGGTATGAACTGAGCCCTTGCTCCTGGCCCCATGCACTAACCACCAAGATCATTTACTTCTCTAGCCCAGGCCAGAGTGAAGATGTGAAAATACCACAGGCAAAATTTTTTGTTTCCCGATTTTCCACTCTATTTTGCAGACTCAGGAGCTTTGGTTTGGTTTGCTCTCTGGATTGAGTAAAAGGATGATATTGGCTTCACTGTGGAGTTCTTCACTTCTAGGTGTATGAAAGGTGAGTTTTCCCTCTTGCTCGTTCCTCTGACCTCTGCTTGAAGGTGAGTGGAGATGTATGTTGAGTTATTTTTCCTTCAGAGAAGATGGTGCAGAAAGAAGGATGAGCCAGAAAACTCAGCTGGTGGGGGTGCTGACCTCAGCCTCTCACTGGCAAAGAGAGAAAAGAGGATAGGGAGAACGAACAGGCCAGGAACAGCAAACGGTGGTCAGTCCTGGTCTGCGCTGCTGACTTCATCCTCTGGCGATCCAGCCAGGGGATCATCAGGCCACTTATGCCCAGTCATTAAGGAAAAGCATGGCTGTAATTAAGGGCAAAGAGCCTGATACAATAAAAGGCACGTCTGCCTTCTGCATTGCAAAGCCC
This sequence comes from Neomorphus geoffroyi, assembly GCA_033558235.1. Classification (NCBI taxonomy): domain Eukaryota; kingdom Metazoa; phylum Chordata; class Aves; order Cuculiformes; family Neomorphidae; genus Neomorphus; species Neomorphus geoffroyi. The sequence goes on from JAUMJM010000001.1 coordinate 1,358,098, forward strand.
GCACAGGGCTGCAAATGATGCCAAAGAAAATCAATGTTAAGCAGCTTGTATGGATTTGTGCAGACCTATAGAGTACCAAAGTCCAGACATATTTCTCATTGAGATGAGTCCTCATATGTTTTATTTATAATTTAATGCTAAAATGTATGAAGGAAGTGCATGGCAGAGGGAGAACCCATAACCATGTCATTTATTTTCTTAAAGCAGCAGCTACTAGATCCAGGAAAGAATTACACTTTCTTCCTTCTCTTTGGCTCCCCAGCATAAACTGTAACATGATAAAAATATTTTTCCCTCTGAATTTGCTTTCACTGCCTTGGCTGTACAGCTGAGCTGCCAGTTGCATATCGTGCATCAAGTTTTTATCAAAATTGCTGACTGCCAATCATTTACTCTAAACTAAATCATTGCCAATGCTGTTCATCAAGCATGCCACGTTACATTAGAGACTTGCATAATTCAGACACTTAAGGTGTGAAAGAAATTAATTGCCTGTATTATTTTCCATCAAAACAAATAAACAGCACTGGATGCCTTTTTAAAGTCAATCAGAAGATTGATTTTAAATGAAATTGTATTTCACAATAGTTCAGGCACTCACCAAGAGAAGCTGTAATCACGGGACTGTAAATATGGATATTGTAATTTCAGGATGTCACATGCTTTAAACATTTGTACTGGAATTTAAACCATCGCCATAAGAAAATTTAAAGGGTATACATAAAAATGTATTAAACATGACAACACCATTAACAGCCCTGTTTTGAAGGAGGAAGGATTCTAACAGAATACAGTATTTACTAGACTGTCTTGAGTCATTCCACTGCAATGTTGGAATCACCTTTTCCCTGAAGCTCTGGGTCAGGCTTTTCCCCTTGTGACATCAGCTACGTATGTCTTACAAAGCTCAGATGAAAGACCAGGGTGCAGGATTTCTGCTGGCATGCATTCACCTGGATTAGCACTGCTGAGCTCACAGAGCTTAATTGAATTGCTCTGCAAACCTGGAAAGGAAGAGGCTGCCAAGGCAAAACACAGGTTACTGCAGTGGAGGAGACCTGACAACATGAGAACCTCAAAATTGTTTCTTCCATTAAATTGCCAAGAATAGGTGGGAGTCCAAAACTCACACAAGACTCCTGGGTAAGGATCTTAAAGTTACATCTATTTTCTTGTTCACTGAAATTACCCAGGTGGCCTGGTTCAGCAGAATCTGAGCTGGGAGTCTCAGGGAAGCAGCCGTCACATGAGATGTCTTGTTGAATTTAGTTTAGCAGTTAAATATTACCACTTCTATAAGCAAAAGAAAAGAAACTACACTTAATACAAAACATCTCTCATTTTCTTTAACAAAACCATTTGTTTCCCATTTCCGCCCCCTTCTTTTTGTGCTGTAAATATGTCAGTTGTTTAAAAGATGTGACTGCCCTTATAAACGTATCGAAGATAAGCTGGGCTGTAAAGGATTCAGGTTCATGAACTATGTTTATACAGTCTATTGTTTAGTACTCATGAATAATTGATTCTTGTCCTTCCTGCACAAATATTCAATCAGATACCATTCAAATTGATAGCAGGTGTCTGATCACGGGAAAAATGGCAATGCTCTCTGACTGCAGATGGGATTGTAGCACAGTTCAACTTCAACTGTGGAGCGCAAAACGGGTCACATACTGCAAACTGTATGTATTGAGAGAGAGTGCTAATTAAAAGAGCATAGAATGTAATTGTCCAGTGTGTTTTGGGTAAGCAACCACCCAATGCACATTTATTGCATTTTGGGTTTATGCGTATGTATGTGAAATGAAAAATGGATCATAATTTTAAAAAAATTGCTCGTTGAGAGATGGGATTATGTAGGGAGAAGAATACAGTTTTACACAGTCTGTAATTCCATTGGATCCTTACATTCCCAATACTAAAAAAATGACTTTTCCCAGACAATGTGATGACCAGGAGACACAGAATAATTGCATTATGTGATATATTATTTAAGATCCAGTAAGAAGGTACCTATTCCTTAAAGCACAGATTCCTTCAGATGAGTTATAACTTTCCACTGCTGGAAGCTTCCTGTAAGTGAGTTTATACACTGAAAGAATACAAAATGTGCATGGAAACAGAGCAGGGAGAAGGATCTGCTCATGTATCTTTGAACCCTGGAGCAGGGCTCATTTCTTGCTCAGGGAGGTTTGTTGACGTAAACAAAGTTATTTTGATATGGAAAGAGTAGCTGCAGAGTGAATGTAGATATATAACTGGACTTTTGCTCCCAGGCACATGAAAATAAGGCTGTGGAGTCAGAGGTCCAATATGTTCCAATTATAGGAAATACAAGATTGGTCTTTGAATTAAGCAAGACAAAAATGAATTACCAGTTGGCATTAGGAAATACAGAGCATATTCCATTCAACTGACATTAATAGGAACTCTTTGGAAGAACCATTGGACAAATATGTAGATAGTTGTTATTTTTTGATGTCATAGTCATGCTGAAGATGCTGCTGGGGAGGCGTCAGCCTGCTGGAGGGTGTGGAAGGGCAGGGAAGCAGTGCATGAGTGCTCGTGTGGTTTGAGTCAGAGACCCAGAGTACAGTGCTGCCAAGGAAAATGCTTTGATTTGTTTTCGTTGCTACCCAGTGCAAGGGGTTCATTGCTGTGTTCTGCAAGGGTGTTTTTAGAGTTACTACTTTTACTTTGTGAAGCCTCTTCCCCCATGCCCTCCCACCTCTGAGTTTAATAGTTAAAGATAGAAAATTGGAAGCTCTGAAAATTATTTTCTTCTGGTTGTCAGTGAAGACAGTTTTTAATTTTTCTTTACTTACAGCACTTCATATTTTTGTTCTCTTTCCTATCAAAATGTCTCTGTAGGCGTAGAAAGGAGGTTCTGTTTTGTAGCATTCATACCCATTCAGTCTTTGACCATACACATTTGACTACCAGTATGGAAAGATAATGTTATTTACAGGTGGGATGCACTCAGACCACAGGCATTACACCAGTGAATGGTTGGTCATGTGACTTTCTGATAGTCCCGTTGGATTTATACATTTGAACTATGCAGCTGTTTGCACTGAATAGTTCTCCCACATCCTTCAGCTCACAAGCATTCATGTATTTCCAAAGAAGTAATTCTGCCATGGAGTAAACTCATTGTTTATTTGCATCTTAATTACAACTGGCAATTCTTGGATGATGTCAAGTAACCTTCCCCACATCCCTCTCAAACATTCACAGCCTCTGAGCGCTTGATCCATCCAGTCTGCTGACACTCAACCATTTTGGGAAGCTGCAGCTCTCTGCTTGCAGTGGGGAGCAGGGCTGAGGCACTGCCCGTGCTCTGCCAGCTGTTAAAACTAAGGTGTATTTCAGAGAGATTTGCTCTTGTCAGTTTAAAAGCTCTTTTTGTGTTGCTTATTTGGGTAAAGTGCTGCTGCTCTAGAGAGGCCCCAAATGTGAAAGTTTTCTTTATTATTAATTTTTTTTGAGTACTAAGCAAGGGTCTCTTTCTGAAGGTTCAAACAAATGCTGTAGTTGGGTAGTTGTACTGTCTACTCAGCACTAGAGTGCACAAAACCTGGTATTTGGAGGGAGCGCAGACCCTGAAGCCAGGAGCACACTAAACTGCTCAATCCACCATAAATATTACCCTTCCTCTGACCTTCCTTCATTTTCCATGCTGGATTCCACTTCTGAATGTATTCATTTTGAATAGGCAGCAAAATCCTTCCCTGGAATCGACAACACAGATACACCTTGCCAGCTGTAGCAGTTCGTAATGTCTGTATTATTGAAATATTGGCAGCGGTCTCTGAAACCACAAACAGAATTAGTTGTACCCAGAGAAATACACTTTCTTTCAGTGGCTTAAGTAGCCAGCAATTGCTAAAAATATCCTCTTCCTTTCTATAATTTCAGAAGACAACATAGTATTTAGTGCACGAGTGACCTTAACACATGAATCGGCTCTTCATAAAGGCTTCTCTTTCCCACGGTTTGTTAAAAACACAGATGGGACAGCACACAAAGACAGCAATTTCTTTCTGCTCTTTATTAAGGGCTGGCTAAAGGCTTCAATTTGCCTGCCTTTCACTATTAAAGTTTTCTACAGCTAAACACAAACCTGAAATGGATCCTGCAGCCACTTTACTTGCATGCATAACCTTAAACACAAACACAGCAGTGCTGTCCCTGGCTCTGGTTCTCAGTGCCTTCTCCTGCTCCTTCCTCACCGAGGGAGGGCCTGAGTTGACTGAGGTGTGCACTTGGCATCCATAAGATGGTGCCAGCGGGGCACTGCCAGTCAGGTGGCACTATGAGAGGAGGGCAGAAGAGGGTAATTCTCTTGGGGCTCAGGAAATGGCATTTGCATTATTTTTCCTTGGAAACTCTTCCTCAGGAGTGGTGCAGAGCTTGTAAATTTTTGCGTGAATCAGAGTGCTTAAAGGGCTCTGTAGAGTTGCAATTCATACAGATTTTTGAGTGTTTATGAAGTTATTTGGAGGTGGTAGATATTTGTAGTCATCAGCTGGTAACGTGATGAATATGCTGTGCCTCCTGGAAAAGGCAGATTGGGAAGCTGGTGGAAGAGGAATTGTCTTGGATCAATGCAATACTGAACCTAAAACCAAAAGTCAAACTTCTGAAGATCGAGACTGTGCTGGCATTCCTTGGCTTGGAATTCTTCACTTTTCTTGTTGCCAGGATTTGGTGGTGTAATCCTTGCACTTCTTTGATGAGCTATCACTTTATAGCAAAACCAATCCCATAACCAGCAGCTGCTGGAAGGGAGAGACTCTGCTTCTCCATCACTGCCTTCTCCTCTTCCTTAAAGCTGCCTGCTCTAACATTCACAGAAAATGCTTTCTTTTCCTCCCATAGTTAGTTTTCTGACAGTTTAACTCCCTGAATTTATTCATTTTTCACTGGAGGTGCACAGCAGGGAAGCAGAGGTGTATATGACTGAGTATGTGTGGCACTGCTTTACCTATAATGGGCAATTTCACCTATGGATTTCCTTGCTGTTGGAAGTCAGGCTGCTCGTGTGTATTCAAATTTAGTTTTTAAGACTGTCCAGCTGTTTAGTTCTCCCGAAAGGTCTTAGAATGAGTCCACTGAGTTATTAGAAATGAAATAGCATACATTTCTATTCAGCAGCTGCTAAAGGGTTATTTCTGATTAGAGGATGAGGGAAGCCCCAAAGCATAGGAGAAGAGTAAATGTTCTACCTAACTTTTTAAAAAGACAAAAAGAAGGAATCGGGAGTTGATAAAGCAGTCAGACCAATAGCTATTCCTGGAAATACCTGAAAGAAATGGTGAAAAAAATTCCTTTCTAACTTTTCAGATCAGAATATTGTGAAAGGCAGTGTAAGACTGAAGCAGTTTATTCTCTGCCAATCCACCAGACTTCTTTCTCTGGAAGAATAACCAGCCGGGAGAAAGGGGGATGATGTGGCTGCAGTGCCCTGATTTCAGATGTCGATTTTGTCTCACATAACGTCCTTGTGAAACACTAGAGAAAAAACGCTCCAGTAGAGTGCACGGCTGAAGAACTGCATTGGACACCATATTTTACATACTAAGAAGGCACATTAAATGGAGTGGAGTGTGAAAGGAAAATCAGAGACTTGTAGAATGTGACCTATGAAGAAAAGTTGTGGGAACTGATAAACCTACAGAGAAATCATCCTGAAAATCTTCCCCAAATGAGAAAGTTATGCAAAAGCCGGTGCTTATTGTTCTCTCTCCACTTGAGGGAACTGAAAAGAAACCAATTTAATTTTCAGCAAAGATGCTTTAGGGTGACTGGGAAGAAAACTTTCAGATCCCACAGGGAATTGAGTAATGATGCAGACTTCATCAGTGGGTTTGAGTACAGGGTAGCCACATGTTAGGGGGGTCTGGCACTACTAATGGTTCGAAGTCTGGGAGTTCCTACCTTGTGTTACCTGTGGAGAGACACCCAAGAGGAAAGAATGTAAAGTGCTGCCAAGAGACTACAAGTGGATGGTGGGTTTATCAGATGGTGATAAACAGCTCTTTTTTAGAGATTGGAATGATATTGCTTTCTGAAAAGACAAAGTTCTTCCTTTGTGAATTGATGGTGCTATATATATTTTAATAGATTTAGATAGATATATATTTTAACATAGGAAAAGACAATGTAAAATGTTATAAAGAGATAGCACACTACTGATAGCCTATCACAGACTCTGTTTATATATTGTGGTAATACCTCTAACTTCTTGTTTTAACCATCACTTATGTTGTGATCTAATAAAAGGTTAGGGTTTTTTGAAGTAACTTTTACTAGGCTCGCATACAGTTTTAGCTCACATACAAATTTTTGTAGGCCTCCTGAGAACTTATAATAATAGGACAGGAGAGAATGATGCAGAATTCATTTTAATTTGCTTGTCTTGGAATGCCCTTTGCTTTTTATATTACAAATATCAATATACATCTCAGAGGATCAGAACGAATATAAATATCTATAGCAATTTAAAAATGTACCATTTTTAGAACCCATCATATATTTTCTGGTAAGGCATGCTACTCATCATCTTCTGAGAACCATTTTTCTTAGAAATATATAAAAATATATATACAGCTAATGTACAGTGTCCGAAAGGCTGTAGTTGGGAACATAAATAAAGCTTAAAGTGCTCGATTTTAAATGTACCTTGCATTTCTACAGTATTTTGCTGTCTGAACAGAATGCTTTCCAATGAGAATGACATGAGTTTGACAAAGTTCAAAGGAAGGTGATACTTATTATTGTTTTATGCCTATTTAATAACAACATCCTGCAGGGAAAATGCTGGTATTAAGATTATTATCCAGCTTGCTTCAGAAGACCCAAACTGAAAATCTGGTTGAGTCTCATGTTACTTAGAAGTTTATTCTCTTTCTTTCCCCGACTCCTTGCCTTCTGCCAATTTTAGTAGTGATAAAGAGAAATACAAAAGCAACAGAGTCTGGCCTCTAAGCTCAGTTTTCACTGAAAGCCATTGGATAATTCCCTGTTGTCACAACTCTGCCATACACAATCCACGTTTTCAGTAGGGAGATTCATGCAGATCAGTATAAACCAGAAGCATATATTCGTAGAATCACAGAATGTTTTGAGTTGGAAGGGACCTCCAAGCCCACCCAGTCCCACCCCCGCCACGGTCAGGGACACCTCCCACTGGATCAGGGGGCTCCAAGCCCCATCCAGCCTGGCCTGGAACACCTCCAGGGATGGGGCAGCCATCACTGCTCTGGGCAACCTGGGCCAGGGCCTCCCCACCCTCACAGCAAAACATTTTTCCTCAAGATCTCATCTCAATCTCCCCTCTTTCAGCTGAAAACCATTCCTCCTCATCCAGTCCTTGTGGAGAAAGTACCATTCCAAATACCTGCTTAGATGTCCAGTATTCTTAGCATATGGAAATGGTGGAACTACCAAACTGTCAGGCTCATCTCTGTGCCTGGGAAAACCATAGAGCAGATTGTCCTGGAAGCTATATTAAGGCACATGGAGGACAAGGAGATGATACAAGACAGCCAGCACGGCTTCACCAAAGGCAAGTCCTACCTCATCAACCTAGCGGCCTCATCAACCCTGCCACCACCTTGCCCAGCACTGTACTAGTGTTGTAGTTTGGGTTTCATAGCGATTTTAACAGTTCTTGTTGCCTCTCCCTGAGTCTTTAGGAGCTCTCAGAATCACAACCTGACAACAGGTATCAAGGAATTCCTTAGTTGCAGAAAGTTACTTTGGAATGCTGTCACTAAGCTGTGCCCATTTCCAGTTGCTCATCAGCAGTGACCACTCTCCAGTCTCCACTAAGCTGATATTATAAGTTATATCCATAACAATAAGCAGGAACACCTGAAAGGGAGCATAAATTACTGGCAATGGTGGAGCTCAGGTGAGCTCATTTACTTAAACAGCTAAATATTGCCAATTCTGTAAGCTTAAAAAAAAAAAAAAGGAACTCTCACCTAATCCAAAACCTCCCAGGTGTCTTTCATAAAAGCATTTGTTTCCTCTTTTAACCCCCACTTTTTTGTGTGCCACTAAGTTAATCCTTGGAGTGTCTGTTGAGATCCTCAGCAGCCAAAATGTATCAGAGCTGTTACTAAGTGCTTTTAACTGTGTCAAAAATGGCTGTCATTCCACTCCAGTTGTGTAACTTTATACTACACCACAGATTTTAAAGAGTTAAAAAGCCCAGTTAGCATCAAACAAGCATACAATGCCATTTTGTTCAGAAATTCTACCTGTCACTTTTTTATTTCCCATTTCATTCTCATCTTTCTCTGTAGCAGTATGCAAAAATACTGAACTGTAACTACTCGTGTGAAGAACGATGAGAGAAAGACCCTGAGCAGATCAGCATGCACATTAGAAGCTGGGCACGGGGAAAATCCAAAATCACTTAGAAAGTGATGATTTAACCAATAATACCCAGCATGATCTATGTAATGAACTGAGGAGCTGGAAAAAGTTGAATTGTTTGGTTTAACTGCTTAATAGACGCTCCATTTTACAGAGCAATGCTTGAATGTCTGTGTTGGGTGGTTTCTATTGAGGAAATGGCAGTATTTGTGAAATACTCAGAAGTACTCTATATGCAACAGGGAAGGTATGAAGACAAGTATATCAGGTTATGTATTTCCTTCTGTTGCTTTACTGAAAACTTGAATAACAACAAAATTCAGGTGGACAAGCAACAGATGTAATGTCCCCTTTGGCACAGGTTGCATTCCAGCATTTTTAATAACTCGTTTTCCCAAGGGTGGAGTGATGGGGGCTTTAAATATCCCTAGAATATTTTTTAGAAATATACGGTCCCAAATTTCTGATTTCTCAGGCACTTCTTGTGAATAGTCCCAAGCCCCTGAGGGATTCTGCTTGCGAGTAGGTGCTGGCTCACTGAAGGACAACAATTGTCAATGTCACTTGTCTTCTGACCAGGGTCTGGAAATGGGCGGATGCTGCTGACTTCACAAAGGTGACCGAGTGATGGAAAAGGGGTAGGAGAGCACCCATCTTCCCTGCTTTCAGCTTTTCCAGCACCCTGTAGACAATGTTATTAGGCTGCATAGATGACTGTCTTTTGCACAACTACTTCATTGACACTGAATCCTTGGCTTATTTCTCACTGGCTTGAAGGGTGAACACCTTGGATGATTTCAATGGGCCCCAGCACCCAAATAACGTACATGTTTTTCACTTTTTAGATCATTTGCCTTCAGAACTAATTATTTCTTTATGACATGGGGATAGAGCAGGAAGGCAGAATGTCTGATTTGCTTGTCTGATGCACGTTGAAATCCTTGAGGCATGTGGCTGAAGGCACTTGTTTATGGGCATCACTTTCCAAATACACTGTACTATAAGTTATATTTTTCCTAGGAAGTGAAGCATTGTTGTATGAAGTTCTATTGTTCTTGCTCGTTCCTGCAATTTGTAATTAGTGGATTTCTGGGTTTTTTTCAAGGAAGGAAAAGTCTTTCCTTACTTCTAATAGAAAAAAGAGATTCAACATTCTGTTTAGAAATATTGAAGATTGAAAGGAGAGTTTTGTACCTTGGCCAAACATAACAGGAGCATTTGATAAATTCTTATTATGTCCTTGTACTTCTTTAATCAAATACTTCAACTATTTCTGGCTCCCGTTTCTGCAATTTTACTTCTGCTTCAGTAATATGTGCTGCGCTGTAAGGAGAAGAACCTTGTCCTTACCCTGACTTTGCCAATATCAGAGTTATTAAATCTACACAGCTCTACAATCAAAATTGTATACATAATCATTAACAACAAGCCAAAGACTACAGAGTTGCAGGTATGCTGTATGCCTTGTGGGAAAATGAGTGCTTGAAAACCAAAAAACTTCCATAGCCTTCTGAAGAGCAAGCCTTTCTGCTGCTCTGGAAGAAACAAAAAGCATGTGCAGATCCCCTGTTGGAGACCTCCGGATGGCCAAACACACATCTCTTCATACAGGGATATCAACAGCAGTGTCTTGGTTATGGGGTGAGTGTGCTGCCTGCTGTGTGCCATAGCCCTGGTTTTCTCTGTGCTCAAAGTAGGAGTTGAACCCATTTCTCATCCCAACAGGGTGTCCATGTTTCTTCCTGAGAGGCCAGAGGGAGGGGCTCAGCCAGGGGTTGCTGTGGTGGAGCTGGCGGTAAGGTGAGCACGTGCACAGTAGAGCGGGGTGCTGTTCCTGTTCCCATCCCTGGATGTGCTGAGGGATCACTGCAGCTGGCAGTATTCAGGGAATTCAAAACGGAAATTGTTACTCTATCCAGAGAAAATAAAAGTATGTGTCTTCTTACACAATTAAGATTCTAAATCCCATCATGTTCCTGAGGTTGTTACTTGGCAAAAAGGTATTATGTTTGGTATAACAAAATAAATTGATTCTGATGGAATAGCAGCTCAGAAAGTTTTAGTGAAATTAAAAGTATTTGAACTGAATCAATGAGATTTTTCACCCCCTTTTCCTTATGCTTTATGGTTTTTTGGATGTCTTTCTGGCTTGTCCATGACATCAGCCTTGATGTTGCTCTAGCTACCTGGCTTGCAGGTATCTTTGGATCATTTTTATTTTATTTAGAGGACTGAGTTTGTTCCTTCCCAACCATTCTTAAACTTCATCTTTCCTGGGGAGCTTCATGAGATTGAAAGAGTATATACTTTCCCACCATCAGTGTGGAAACTGGTTTATCACAAATCCATTGTTGCTTTTTCACAAAATTCTCCTCTGGGGTTAAAAGGAGCATCCAAATGATAAGTCTGCACTTTTGAGGTCTTTTCTTGCATTTTGAAATGTCTAAAGAAATTAAAACGAATTAAAGATAATAAAACCAGACAATAACTTATGACCTACATCCAAATAGTCTGAGTCTGCATTTGCCCGTATGTTTTTGGAGGTCATTTGCTTCTTCTGGGATTTCTTTGACTCCTTAGCCAGTAGTGTAATAAAGGGAGGGACAGACTGACATAGTTGTAGCCACAACTCGAAGTTGGTGTCATTCAGCATGGAATCATGGAATAGTTTGTGTTGGAAGGGACCTTTAGAGGTCATCTAGTCCAACCCCTCTGCAGTGAGCAAGGCCATCTTCAACTACATCAGATTGCTCAGAGTTCTCTCAAGCCTCACCTTGAACGTTTCCAGGGATGGGTCTTATGCCACCTCTCTGGGAAACCTGGGCTAGTGTTTCACCGTCCTCAGTGTGAAAAACTTCCTTGTATCTTGTCTGAATCTAATCCTCTCTAGTTTAAAACTATTGCCGCTTGTCCTATTGCAACAGGGCCTGCTAAAAATTCTGTCCCCAAAGTATATAAGAATGTCCCTAACTCAAATTTTCAAAGTCAGGAGGCAACTAGCGGAGTTCAGAACGGCCTTCAGTGCTTTTCTGAACTGGTGAGTACCCTTTTCCCTGCATAATACAGTATTTTGTATAACAAAACCACACAGATCAGGAGCCAGAAAATGGGTCCAAGCTATAGCACTCCTGTTAAGGTGGAAACAAGACCTAAACCCATCCACAGTTTTAAATTATTTGCCTTCCCCACTTTCATACAATGGTACAGAACAGCTGGGTGGGAAACCTTTCTGTTAAATAGGAAAAGATTACAAAGATTACATGTTGACCAATTTTCAACATGTGGCCTTGAAATATTAAACAAAAAAAAAAGAAAAAGGTTTGCATTGCCTAAAGAGGAGAGGGTAACAGGCCCACAGCACTAACATTTCATACTAGTCTGATTTGGCAGGGGGGAAGGGTATCTAATCGCTAACTTTTGTGTGAGTACCCAGCTAAAACCTCAGGGAATTTTATATAGTGCATGTTGTCAGTATTTTAATCATCCACAGCTGTCAAAACTCTTGTAACCCGCCTCTTCTATTTAAAATGTGTCTTCTAGGCATAAAATAATTAAAGGTGCAGGACCATAAGGTAGGCTCAGAGCCACTGCAATGTGACAAAACTCCACATATGAAAGACATTATTTCAGGAAGTTTTAAATATAAATTTTGTTTTGTCAGAATGCTGCAGGGCACACATTTTCTATACTGTCAAGCTTGATAGTAACAATATTTATATTTCAAATAAAAAGATTAAATTGCAGTCTTATGTGTTTCTGGTTTTCACATAGTTTTTACCAGTGTATCATAGTGTTCCATATCAGTGTGTCATCGAAACTTTTTTTTTTGCTGACACCAGTTTTGCTTTATTGTAATATGAAGTCTTGTACTGTCAGTCCCTGAATTGAAATAATGAGGGCAGACAGTAGTTTAGTTGACTAGCCTGTACCTTCCCTTTTCTCACTTCCCTAAATAAACCTGAAAACAACACAAAATAAAAATGAATTCATTCAAGAGGCAATTGTAAGGCCAGATTTGGAGGCTGTTAATATAGAATATCCTAGAGCATGTGTGCCCACACATGCACGCTTGCGTGCTTGTGCAGTCCCTGGTGTTGCTCTCTGTCACCCCACAGTTTAACACTCTGCCTTGCAAACCCTTGTTCATGTGCCTACCAAAATGTACATGTGCCTACCAAAAGGATTAAAGCCTGGTATGAGAATACAGACGGAAGAGGAGAGGAGAGTAGCATCATTTGTGAATATTTTGATCTTCTCTATTTGGTTTGATTTGAATATTAAAAGACCTAACACAAAGAACTAGTGTTTGGGTTGCGTTGAGCTGTGTGGTTGGCAAGCTTATTGCACCACTGCTTGTTAGAGCGTTTATTTGTGAACTCCATTCTTCATTGTTTGGAGTTTTGCAGTCCCACAAGTTTGAGTCCCAAGGTTGAGCTGGCGTTTGCACGGCATCAGGGCTTGACAGAACAATGAGAAGAAACGTGAAGAGGCTGTGACTCCAGCTTGTCTTGAAACTGCCAATCAGAGCCACTTACCATGCCAGCTGAGTCTGGGTTTGATCCTTTTGGGTTGAAATGTGAACCCTTTTGTAGCAGTTTGGAACTGACAAAGGCTTTCTGCACAAACTCCCCTGGATTCACTCTCAGTGTGATGGTGAGGATGTCCCCCTCAGTGTCAGATGTTGCCAACTGATGTGTAATGGCTTCTCTGACCATGATGCATTTGATGAGTTGAGTTCATCAGGAATATGATTCAAAATTTGGGTATTACAGAAACTACTCCAGAACTGCTAGCAGCTTAGGCATGGTAAGGGATTGATCCTTCTCTGTGTGTCACTGCTTCTTTCTGTCACTTTCATCTGTCATTTGGACAGTCATGATTTTGTAATAATAAAAATCATAGAATCATAAGGTTGGAGGAGACCTCTGAGATCATCGAGTCCAACTGTACCTGTCTCCCTACTAAACCATGTCCCGAAGGAACTCATCCACCCATCTTTTAAACACCTCTAAGGATGGCGACTCCACCACCTCCCTGGGCAGCTGTGCCAATCCCTGACCACCCTGTCAGTCAAGAAATCCTTCCTAATGTCCAGTCTAAACCTCCCCTGGTGCAGCTTGTGGCCATTTCCTCTTGTCCTATCGCTGTCACTTGTGAGAAGAGCCCAACACCCACTCCGTCACAGCCTCCTTTCAGGCAGCTGTAGACAGGGATGAGGTCTCCCCTCAGCCGCCTCTTCTCTGAGCTAAACACCCCCAGCTCCCTCAGTCTCTCCTCATAGGGCTTGTTCTCCAACCCCTCCCCAGCCTCGTTGCCCTTCTCTGGACGCGCTCCAGCCCCTCAGTGCCCTTCTTGGAGTGAGGGGCCCAAAACTGACCCCAGCACTCGAGGTGTGGCCTCACCAGTGCTGAGCACAGGGGCACAATCACCTCCCTGCTCCTGCTGGCCACACTGGGTCTGACACAGGCCAAGATGCCATTTGCACTCTTGGCCACCTGGGACACTGCTGGCTCATGTTCAGCTGCTGTCAACCAACACCCCCAGGTCCTTTTCTGCCAGGCAGCTCTCCAGCCACTCTTCCCCAAGCCTGTAACGCTGCACAGGGTTGTTGTGACGCAAGTGGAGGACTCTGCCCTTGGCCTTGTTGAACCTCATCCCGTTGGTCTCAGCCCATTGATCCAGCCTGTCCAGATCCCTCTGCAGAGCCTCCCTTCCTTCAAGCAGATCCACACTCCCACCCAGCTTGGTGTCATCTGCAAACTTGCTGAAGGTGCGCTCGATGCCTTCATCAAGATCATTGATAAAGATGTTGAACAGGACTGGACCCAGCACTAAACCCTGGGGAACACCATTCGTGACTCATTTCCAACTGGATTTAATTCCATTTACCACAACCCTTTGGTCCCAGCCATCCAGCCAGTTTTTAACCCAGCAGAGGCTGTGCCTATCCACGCCGATGGCAGCCAGTTTCTCCAGCCGGATACTGTGAGAAACGGTGTCAAAGGCATAAAGTCAAAGTCCAGGTACACCACATCCACAGCCCTTCCCTCATCCATTGAACAGGTTACCTTGTTGTAGGAGGAGATTAGGTTCTTCTGGCAGGACCTGCCTTTGGTGAACCCGTGTTGGCTGGGCCTGATCACGCGGTTGTCCCGCATGTGCTGTGTGATAACACTCAAGATGATCTGCTCCATGACCTTCCCTGGCACTGAGGTCAGACTGACAGGCCTGTAGTTACCTGGATCCTCCCCCTGACCCTTCTTGTAAATGGGTGTCACATTCACCAGTCTCCAGTCTACCAGCATTTCCCCAGTCAGCCAGGACTGCTGGGAGATGAGGGAAAGGGGTTTGGAGAGGACCTCTGCCAGTTCCCTTAATACCCTTGAATGGATCCCATCTGGCCCCATAGACCTGTGTGCATCTAATTGGCCAAGCAGGTCTCTAACCAAGTCCTCCCGAACAGCTGGAGCTTCATTCTCACTGTCTTCCAGCTGAGGGGGCTGGGTATTTCCAAACAGGAGATTACTGACCAGATGATATTTCATTTCTGGAGCTCACTTCTCCCATATGGCTCATCCAGATCCTGCCCTGCACTGTGGCCCACCTTTGAGGGCATGTGCATGGAACTGGTATGTGAGAACATCAGTCAGTCAAGAGGAGAAATATGGCTGTAAAATCATAGAATCATAGAATGAGCTGAGTTGCAAGGGACCCAGAAGGATCATGGAGTCCAACTCCTGTCTCTGCACAGGACACTCTCAACACTCACACCATGTGTCTGAGGGCATTGTCCAAATGACTCTTGAATATTGTCAGGCTTGGAGCCATGACTGCTTCCCTGGGGAGTTGTTCCAGTGCTCCACCACCTTCTGGGTGAAGAACCTCTTCCTAATATCCAACCGAATCGTCTCCCGGCACATCTTTCTGCCTTTCCCTCAAGTACTGTCATTGGTCACCAGCTAGAAGAGATCAGCACCTGCTCCTCCTTCCCTTGTGAGGAAACAGTAGATGGCCATGAGGTCCCCCCTCAGCTTCTTCTTCTCCAGGCTGGAGAGATCAACTGACTTCAGCTGCTCCACAGATGGTTTTTCCTCTAGACCCTACACCAGCCTTGTGGCCTCCTCTGGTCACTGTCCATTAGTTTGATGTCCTTTTATAGTGTGGTGACCAAAACTGCACACAGCTCTCAAGGTGGGGCCACACCAGCAGAGCGGGACCATCCCCTCCCTCACCTGGCTGGAGATGCTGTGCTTGATGCACCCCAGGACACGGTTGCCCTCTCGGCTGCCAGGGTTCACTGTTGGCTCATGTGCAACTTGCCATCAACCAGAAGCCCCAAGTCCCTTTCCGTAGGGCTCCTCTCTAGCCTCTCACACCCCAGTCTGTCCATGTATCCAAGGTTGCTGTGTCTCAAGTACAAAACTTGGCACTTGCCCTTGTTAAACTTCATGCTGGTGATTGCCCAACTCTCCAGACTGTCCAGATCCCTCTGCAGGGCCTCCCTGCCCTCCAGGATGTCAACCGTTCCCCCTAGTTTCATGTCATCGGCAACCTTAGTTAGTAAACCCTGAATTTGTGCATCCAGGCACCTTTGAATGACCATGGACAGAAGCACACCTAACAAGTAAGCTGCATTTTTCAAAGATGGGGTCATCAGCAATGTGCTACTTCAAAAACAGACAGGGAAATGACAACCAAAAGGCTGGTTTCCAAGATGAGTCCTTGACTTCCAGCTATGCTCCAAGGACTATTCCTTCTCCAGGGAAGATATGTAAAACTTATTATTCATGGCAAAGACATTTATTACTAAGATGAAAATTTTGCATATAAATTTTTTACTGTGGTCAAAAAGTCAGCTTTCAGAGGAAAAAATTATGTGAAAATATGTCTTTCAGCTCCATAAAGAGTTGTGGGACTCCTCCTAAAGCTAGGAGTGTTAAACTCACTGTCCTTTAGCGGTTTCTCCTAGTAGTAGCAATTTGTGATTTCTGTTGGATCTCTTATTCCATACTTTCTGACAAGGAAAACGCATGCAGTCCCTGACAGAATCAAGGAAACAATGGCTTTATTTACTCCAACTGGTAAAATGTCCTGCCAACAAAGCCAGAAGTACCTCTACACTACGTAGGATGAACACAGAACCTACTCCAAGATGGGGAAACCCTCTGCTTTGGAGAGAATCACAAGACAACCAAGAAGCAATGCAAGAAACTCCCCTTAGAACCATATCCTAAGACTCCACACAGTCCACAGCGACAGCTCACAGAGAAACCCCCAGCTATCGCAGAGACCCCAGGCATGTTCCTGCACTGGGGGAGTTGCTTGCTGGTGCTCAGGACAAGGTTAGCTGGGACATTTTAGAAACCACTTGATAAGGCACAAAGCAAAGATTTTCCACTGCAGCAGTCAACTCCACAAGGCTTTAAAGCAAAATCAGAAAAGGACATAGTTACATATTGAAAGGAAATAGAACTGCAGAATATCCTAATAAAACACAGTTGGTCCCACACACTGTACACTCCAAACAATATACTGTTAAGTGCAATAAATTCAAACAGCACCCTTGAGATTTGTTTGGAAGATCAGAACATATATTGTGGATATGGTATGGAAGGCTGTTTTTCACATGAAATCCATTCAATTGCAAGCTGTTGATGTTAACCATTTCTTGAAAGACCCAATATACTAAAGCAGTTTATTTACGTGGCAGAGAATGAAACTTCATGTATCACCTTTTCCATACCTTCCTTTGATTAGATTGCCTCAATTTAATTACTCAAATCTGCTAAAGGACTTCCAGCACAAATGTTATTTCATGCAGGTGTTGCCTGGTGTAATGAAACCAGATGTTTCCATCTGAACAGGCCTCGCTCATATGAGATGTGTGTGCTGCAGGAGCCTCATTTGTGTACCCATCCTTCCAGTGGAAAAAAGTAGTGGCTGGGGGTGTTAGGCAAGATGTGGGTTTGAATACAGAACAATTAGTGCCACTGATTGTCTCCTGTTACATACAAATGTCTCCCATGTGTTCCTAATTTACTTTTCATTATCTTCCCCTATTGTTCCTCTTTTGATTCATTCAGCCGGTTTGGCACTTTGGGAAAGTGTTTAGGAGCTTGTTGAACTCAGACTTACACAGGGAAAAGGCAAGGCTGTTCTCCACTGAGCACAGTCTTTTTAAAGACATTTTATTCTCAGGTATTTTATCTAATCCGTGAAGGTTTCTAACCAGTTTCTGCAATAGACCAGAAAGTTCTTTGCCAGTTATGGAATGAAACAAAAGGTATTTATTGAGGCATATCAGTCGCAATGAAAAAAAATACCCAAACTCAAAGGTCATCTGTTTTCAAAACAAACTTTTGAATAGCTTAATATCCCCAGGGCTCTACAGGGAATTTATTAGGAAGTTATTCTCTAGAGAGAACTGAGACATCACAAGGATGCTCATGAGAATTAAACCGTCAGCTCTGTCACTGATCAGCTCACAAATTGAAGGCATGCGGTTGAATTATCCTGTTATAAAAAATAGTGCATTATAGTAAGCTGGTCACTGCTGTAGATGTAAAAGAAGTAAACACTCCCTGCATGAGAAGTTTCATGAAAATGTGCTTTTTCCATTTGGTTCCTCACAGATTTCCTTAGGCACATGACCTCCTCATTTACCATAAAACGTACCATTAGTGCTGTTTACTTTTATTTACTTTATCAATGATCTCAATGACAGGATCGAGTGCACCCTCAGCAAGTTTGCGGATGACACCAAGCTGGGTGCTAATGTGGATCTGCTTGAAGGGAGGGAGGCTCTGCAGAGGGATCTGGACAGGCTGGGTCGATGGGCTGAGAGCAACGGGATGAGGTTCAACAAGGCCAAGTGCAGAGTCCTCCATTTGGAACACAACAACCCCGTGCAGCGTTACAGGCTTGGGGAAGAGTGGCTGGAGAGC
Organism: Neomorphus geoffroyi; assembly: GCA_033558235.1. Lineage (NCBI taxonomy): Eukaryota > Metazoa > Chordata > Aves > Cuculiformes > Neomorphidae > Neomorphus > Neomorphus geoffroyi. The sequence continues at coordinate 1,376,430 of JAUMJM010000001.1, forward strand.
TGCCTGGCAAAGAAGGACCTGGGGGTGCTGGTTGACAGCAGCTGAACATGAGTCAGTGCAGAGGAGGCCCCTCTGCTGGGTCCAAGAGTAAGCCTTTTTCAGATCGGCGTGGGAAAGCAGGCAATCGACTCCATATGAGTGATATAGCAAGCTTCGCTTTATTGCTCCAAGCCATCACTTATATACACAATCCGTTAATTATGCCTACTAGTCATTATCTTATTGGCCAAGCTCTAAAAGTAACCTTAACATACTCCTCCTACTTGCGGTTACAGCTTCTATGTTATTTTGCCCGGATCTCAGCTCCTCCTTAGTTGTTTATCTCTTTCTCAAGGGCAGAGGGTTTTCGCCGACTTGCCAAGTTATGCTGCCTTGACAAGTACTATCCCTGGCCTAACGGCCCTATAATCTTCTGACCCTGACTTGCACAGCTCCTCTGTCTCCTTGCTCTCTGAGCCAATTTCCCAACAAGCCAGCAGTGGCCCAGGTGGCCAAGAGAGCCGGTGGCATCTTGGCCTGTGTCAGACCCAGCGTGGCCAGCAGGAGCAGGGAGGTGATTGTGCCCCTGTGCTCAGCGCTGGTGAGGCCGCACCTCAAGTGCTGGGTTCAGTTTTGTGCCTCTCACTCCAAGAAGGACATTGAGGGGCTGGAGCGTGTCCAGAGAAGGCAACGAGGCTGGGGAGAGCCTGGAGAACAAGCCCTACGAGGAGAGACTGAGGGAGCTGGGGGTGTTTAGCTTAGAGAAGAGGAAGTTGAGGGGATACCACATCACTGTCTACAACTGCCTGAAAGGAGGCTGTGACGGGGTGGGTGCTGGGCTCTGCTCACAAGTGAGAGCGATAGGACGAGAGGAAATGGCCACAAGTTGCACCAGGGGAGGTTTAGACTGGATATTAGGAAGAAGTTGCTGAGGGAGGTGGTGGAGTCGCCAACCCTGGAGGTGTTTAAAAGATGGGTAGGTGAGTTTTTTAGGGACAGGGTTTAGTAGGGAGACAGGCACGGCCGGACTCGATGGTCTCAGAGGTCTCTTCCAGCCTTATGATTCTATGATTCTATGTTTCTATGAAAGGGAGTGTTTTGAACCAGTTGTCTCTGCTGATTGCTGCTGCTCTCGCGTCCTACAAGTTGAGGAGCAAACATATCTTTTCATGCAAGATGTGTTTAGAGGTAGAGACTAGATCCAGAGGCAAGTTGTAAACCTCCCACTCGACCCTGGGAGCTTACTTCGTACCAAACTGGCCGTGCTTATTCATTGTGATTCCAGCATATATTCATAGAATTATAGAATCATAGAATGGTTTGGGTTGGAAAGGACCATGAAAGTCATCAGGTTCAATCTCCCTGCAGTAACCAGGGACATCTTCAGCTAGATCAGGTTGCTGAGAGCCCCATTCAACCTGACCTTGAATGTTACCAGGGATGGGACATCTACCACCTCTTTGAGCAACCTGGGCCAATGTTTCACCACCCTCAGCCTCTCGGCAAAAAAAATTTCCTCACTAATATCTAGTCTAAACTTCTCTTTTAGTTTAAAACCATTACCCCTTGTCTATTGCTACAGGCCCTCCTAAAACATTTTCCCCCATCTTTCTTATAAGCCTCCTTTCTGTACTGGAAACGTGCTATAAGGTCTCCTTGGAGTCTTCTCTTGTCCAGGGTGAACAACCCCAACTCTCGGCCTCTCTTCATAAAGGAGGTGTTCCAGGACTTTGATCATTTTGGTGGCCCTCCTCTGGACCTGCTCCAACTTGCGCACTCTCTCTCTTGCGTGAGTGCTTTCATCATTCAATGCTTCAGTCCGAGAGCCAAGTGAGTGCATGGAATCAATACTCTGCAAAGATCTTTCCCTCCTTCGCTTGCATCTGTAAATGCAGTTGAGATAGCATTCCCTTGCTGTTTACAGAAGCAAAAAAAAGGTAAGAAAAAAAGAGAAGGCAGTAGCAGTAAACTTTCTGCAAAGCTTCAGTTTACAGAAGATTGAAGATTTAAAGAATTGACATTTGCATTACATTTTTTCCACCACCCAGTCTTTCTCATTAGCTGGATATCTTTATTCTCTAAATATTTACCACCTAAACCAAATTTACAGTTTAATTTGCTGCATAAAATCATTTATTGACTGATAAAGCTCATTACTAAGGCCCAGCCCAAGCTGCAGCCTGCCACAACAGTTTTAATTCTTGTAACAGCAGGCTACTGCAAGAGAAAAACAATCCTGTCATGTTAACGGCAGGGGTCTAAATTATTCACATACACTAAATCCTTCTAGAACAGTTCCCCTGCTCATAATTTGTCTTTTCTAGCCTACAATTAACTAGCAATATTCAAAGCTAACAAAGCCAACTCTTTTGAAATCTCAAGGAAATTGGAAATACATATATGCAACAAATGTTTTTAGAGAGGAATACATCAAAAGGCCAAGGCTGCGAAATTTCTATGGAATATAATACATCAAATGGACCCACTGTTTTCTCTAGTTCAGAAGGAATTTGCTGGATATTCGTATATGTGTATAGATGGATATGCAACTGAGTTTTGGCGTCAGGTGGTACAGAGTCATGGCGACTTACACCTGCTGATGGCCCATTCTGTGGCACTCCTCTGACTGGTATTTGTCAGTTCTATTGAATTCAGAGAAGGAGTCTCCTCTCATCTAGCAGTGTCCCAGGTGGCCAAGACACACAACGGCATTCTGGCCTGAATCAGCCATGGGGTATCCAGCAGGAGCAGGGAAGGGATTGTCCTGTCCCCCTGTGCTCAGCACTGGTGAGGCTGCACCTCAAATTCCGTGTTCAGTTTTGGACTCCTCAGTACAAGAAAGACATTGAGGGACTGGAGTGCATCCAGAGAAGGGCAAAAGATCTGAGAAAGTGTCTGGAGCACAGGAGTTATCAGGAGCAGCTGAGGGACCTGGGGCTGTTTAGCCTGGAGAAGAGGAGGCTGATGGGAGATCTCATCACTCTTTGCAGTTCCTGGAAAGGAGGTTGTGGTGAGGTGGGTACTGGGCTCTGCTCCCAAGTGACAAGTGATAGGACAAGAGGAAATGGCCTCAAGCTTTGCCAGGGGAGGTTTAGACTGAATATTAGAAAAAAATTCTTTATTGAAAGAGTGGTGAAGTATTGGAAGAGGCTGCCCAGAGAAGTGGTGGAGACTCCATCCCTGGGGGTGTTCAAAAACCATGAAGATGTGGCACTTCAGGACATGGTTTAGTAGGCACAGTGGGGCTGGTCTGATGGTTGGATTGGATGATCTTAGAGGTCTTTTCCAACCTTAACGATTCTATGATTCTTTCATCTCTTCCCTTTTATTGGTGCTTTTGCTGTCTTCATGATTATGAATTATTATAAGTAGTTAGAATGCTAAGTTGTACTGGGAAAGCGCCATATAAGACAGTATGAATACAGTGGAGACTCAGAGATACGGCTGGAAGTTGCTGATACAGGTGGTCTTGCAGAAACTGAAGGTCTGAATCTGTCTTAGCTAGGCATCTCAGAGCTTTCTTTCCAAGTTAGCCCACTGAATTTGGACCGGCAGATGGTCTTGATAAAAATCTTTAATTAAAACATTTGATAAAGTTAAGGAAAATAGGCTGATATACCTGCTTTGATTGCTGGCCCACTGCTCAGTCTGGTTTCAGCTCTCTGCATATTGAAGAATATGAACTTGGTGTTTTCATCTTTTGGGCCTTATTACTGGCTCTATTAGGTGACGGACCCTGTCCTGCGTTCACGGATAGCCACACATAGACATAGGAACACTGAGCAAAGAGAGTTTGAGATCACTCCAGTGATAAAGAGGAGCTGTAATTTCCTGTAAGGGACAAGGAGTTTCCTTCTACAGAGGACAATCCACTTCAGGTTTGTCCTTCTGGATGTATGACAACTGGAGCCCATGTATCACCGTCAGTGGTGGGCAACAGTAAACTCTTTAACATGCTGATGTCTCATATAAATGTTGCTCCTACATAGTGCTTTACACTCTTTCAGAATCCTAAGTCCATATTTCCCTTGTACCATTCAATTTCTCCCTTCAATTTTTGTGGCGGTTCCAATGCAGTAGAGATTGTTATGCAAGATTTCAAAGGGAAAATGATGGCTCCAATTTATGACCAAATAGCTTTGACATTGTCTGTACATTTGCTTGAGTTTATGAAAGACTTTAGTTTTCTTGTTTAATCCTTTGATGTTAGAATAGTCTGAAAAATCAGTAATTCTTTCTAGTGTGCCCTTAAGTGACAATTTTAACTTTACCATGAAATTCTTGGATTTTAAATTGATAATGTATCTTTTTATCCTTTCCTATAGCACACAGAGTACTTTAATGCTGGGAAATCTTAGATCTCTGAAAATGTGCATCAAGATAGGATGAGGTTAAAATACAAAAAAAGTATATACAAGATTGTGCATAATTTGCTAGTCATCTCTATCAGTGTATAACAAGATGTGGGCCATAGCTCCTCCTCTGATGATCTGCACAATGACTGAAATTCCCCCTCATTTCTATTTCCTTCTAATAGTGTCTGTGTTTCTGGTCTGCTCCCTGGGTGGTGGAGTGGGCAGCAGGACCTTCTAGGATTGTGTCTTTGATCTGGTGTTCATAGTAAAGAGCAGACGTGCTGCAGGAATAGAGAGAAACTATGGAAGATTATGTACCTGCTTTCTCAGTAATCAGTCTTTCCTATTCCTCTGCCCATAAAAGTGGAACTAGGCTTTGGTGTTCATGCTGTAGCAGCATGTGCTCTGTCGCTGAAGATGAATGGGAATTATCAGCCGGAGTGAACTCCTGCTCAGTTTGCATTGGCAACATCAGGACTGATGTCAGTGATGCTCATTCCTGTACATGCACTCCCTGGGTGCTGGGTGTGCTGAGATTCAGCCTGGGCACCTGAGAGCAGGGAATAAGACAGTTTGCTGTGCTGATTTGCCCCAGAAGCTCTGGGCAATGTTAGATGTGAGTTTGTGTTGCACCCTGCTTTCATGCTTGCAATGTTTCCCTGTGTTCTGCTGGCACGCTGCCATTACACCTAGAGCCATCCTTCATGTTTGAAACACAGCTGTGATGGATAATCCACTGCCAACTGTTTTTCTCAGGTGAAAGTAGTTTTAGAGCATCACCTCTCTCACTGGGGTTATCCATGTTGATGGGAGATTACTTATCATCTTAATCTGTTTACATTACTTACGTGCTGTATATTTGATGCCTTCCTCATTTCACCTTTCTGGAAATAAATGTGGTGATATCTCTTTCTCCTGTAACAATTTTATGGTAAAGACTTAGGCATCTCTGAAACCAGGTACTTTGTTCATCTGTCTTAGGTGAAGTTTATTAGAAGATGATTTATGCAGGATTTCTGATGTAGCCTTCTGCCTGAAAGTATGCTGGAATAGATGGTGTATAGATTCTAGGTTCTAACTTGCTGTCTCCTTAGTTTCTCACTGGAGGAGTTCCAGGCCAGGTTGGATGGGGCTTCGAGCAGCCTGATGCAGTGGGAGGTGTCCCTGTCCCTGGCAGGGGGATTGGAACTGGATGACTTTTAAAGTCCCTTTCAACTCAAACCTTTCCATGATTTTATGGGATGTCTGTCGTTTTCTTGTACTTATTTTGGCTCTAGTGTCTCAGAGATCAGGGCAATCACCATACTCTTTAGTTTGTCCCTGGATGAAAAGAAGCCTTGATATTGTGCATCTGAGTGCTTCACCTGTGCAGTGTCACCGGCCTCCGTTGTCTTTGGAACTGATCGATCAGATTCTCGCTGGTCTGAATGAGACCACAGCAAGTTCAGTAGAGCTGTGCTGAGTTACCCTGTCTTGAAGACCTGGTGATGCAGTCCCAGATTGCTTGTTTCAGGCTCCCTTTAACCACCTGCTCTGCTTGCCTCAGACTGGAACAAAACTGTGGGGAACTTGGCCTGTGCTTGTTTATTCCAAATGTATCCACAACTCTAACAAAACCTTGCTGCTCTGAACATGCTGTTCCAGCTCCTCGGTGTGCATAAGGCTTGGATACTGAAGCTGGTTAATCGTGGCAAATGTGGTTTTCTGGGACATCTACGGTTTATGTCACTTCTCTAAAAATCTCTTTGATCTTGAATCAAAAGAAGGGGGTGGGTTTTTAATGTTGTCTTCACTATGTGGCTTTTACAAATTAAAAACCTACTTGGAATTGGTTATACAAAGTATGCTTGTGTTTCTCTAAGACTGATGAGACCACCTCTGACTCTGAGCTGCTTTTTGTAGCACATTGTCAGGATCTGGTAGCAAAGAGTTAGCAAAAGCCAGAGGGAGTTACTGAAGTAAGAACTGTGCTTCGTTCTGTACTTTGCGAGCCAGGGCTTTAATTTACAATAAGCACAATAAGGGCAGAAACGAAGCAGCTAGTGTGCTGTCTCATGTCAGTAAGCAAAGTAGTAGAAAGAAACACATTTTTATCCTGTCCTTGTCACTAAAATAATCCCAGACTTAAGCATTTAGCGTGTAGGGCCTGAATCTTATCCCGCTGGCTTGGCTAGAATCTTAGAAATCACTGAATTTGGGATTAAACTACCTGTGTCTTTACTGCTTTGTAGCTCTCTATGCATTTATATAATCTTGGGATTTTTTTTTCTCAGTTGTTTGCACCTTATACCCTTTATACACACCTTATACACCTTCTATACACTTTATGTGTGTTGTGAGCTAGGACTATGTGGTTGAGAAGGTTTTTAAATTAAGAGCCTTTCTCGTAGATCTGTGTCTTAGTTTAGATGAAAACTAAGATATGTTATCAGATATTAAAGATCTTTAATTAGGGAAAAAAAAAATTGTATAGAAGAGATAACAGTTCTTAGCTACAAATATATGTGTATACAAAACAGGATCAACACTAATCACAACTAAAACCTAAAAGTCTTAAGAAATAGATTGAGTCCTGTACCCAAAATCTTGCGATGCACGTCTCTTTAATAGCTGGCGAGCAGTCGCTGCCCTGCACGGGAAAGGCGCGCCCCCCCCGCAGCCGGGGAAGGGCGGGGGAGGGAGATGGAAAGCTTAGTGCGAGTTCTGCCGGAGTTGTGGAAGATTCAGATGACCCGCGATCTTTCCTTCAGAGATTGCAAAACGCATGCACTCAGGGACTGCCGCTGCCGTTGTCGCCACTGCCGTCCGAGAGGAAAACGGATGTCCGGGCACGACCTCTGTCCCAGTTTCCCCGGAAACGTCCTCCCCCCATCCCCCCTCGCGTCTGCTGAAAACTCCCTTTATTGGCAAAAGGAAGAAAAATTCCTCGGAAAAATCCCAAACCACAACATTATCCACCCCGAATTTTTCTTCCATGCCAACAATCAGACTTAAATTTATACATACATATTTTCAACTATATACATATACAGATAGGCACATAGAATATGAACAACTCATCCAAAGATAAGGTCCCCTTGAGGTATACATCGTGTTTTTCCATCTTCCTGCATCACACACCAAGTGCAACCAGATCCTTGAGCAAAGACAATCCCACGAATGGGCTTGCCTTTACTCGAGACAGGTTTAACCCAAACAGTTTTCCCTAACATACCTCTCAGGTGGATCACAGGGACTTTATCTCCATCTACAGTATGAAGGAATTCTGACTGGGCAGGGCTGGCTCGATTGACTGAGCCTCTAGTGTTGACCAACCATGTAGCCTTTGCTAAATGTTGGTCCCAATGTTTGTAAGTCCCCCCACCCAATGCCTTCAAAGTGGTTTTCAACAGTCCATTACACCGTTCAACCTTCCCGGCAGCTGGTGCATGGTAGGGGATATGGTACACCCACTCAATGCCGTGCTCCTTTGCCCAGGTGGTAACTAAACTGTTCTTGAAATGAGTTCCATTATCTGACTCAATCCGTTCTGGAGTGCCATGTCGCCACAAGACTTGCTTTTCCAGACCTAGGATGGTGTTCCGAGCAGTGGCGTGAGGAACTGGGTATGTCTCCAGCCATCCGGTAGTTGCTTCCACCATGGTGAGCACATAGCGCTTACCTTGGCGGGTCTGCGGCAGGGTGATATAATCAACCTGCCAGGCCTCTCCATATTTATACTTATCCCAACGTCCACCATACCATAAGGGTTTCACTCTCTTAGCCTGTTTGATGGCAGCACATGTCTCACAATCATGGATAACCTGGGAGATAATGTCCATGGTTAAATCCACCCCTCGGTCTCGTGCCCATCTATAAGTAGCATCTCTGCCCTGATGGCCTGAGGCATCATGGGCCCATCGAGCCAGGAACAACTCTCCTTTATGCTGCCAATCCAGATCTATCGGTGACACCTTGACTTGTGCAGCTCGGTCTGCTTGTTCGTTGTTGCGATGTTCCTCATTGGCTCGATCCTTGGGCACGTGTGCATCCACATGACGGACTCTCACGATCAGCTTCTCTGCACGGGTGGTGATATCTTGCCATATATCTGCACCCCAGATGGGTTTCCCTCTGCGTTCCCAGTTGGCTTTCTTCCATCGGTCTAACCATCCCCACAATGCATTGGCCACCATCCAAGAGTCAGTATAGAGGTAAATCTTCGGCCACTTCTCTCGTTCAGCAATGTCCAGAGCCAATTGGACAGCTTTGAGTTCTGCAAATTGACTTGATCCACCTTTTCCCTCAATAGCTTCTGCAACTTGTCGTGTGGGGCTCCACACGGCTGCTTTCCATCTTCGATTTGTCCCCACAATGCGACAGGAACCATCCGTAAAAAGGGCATAGCGTACTTCTTCTTTTGGCAACTGATTGTATGGTGGCGCTTCCTCTGCACGTGTTACCTGTTCTTCTTCCTCTTCATCTGCTAAACCAAAGTTCTCACCTTCAGGCCAGTTTGTGATGATTTCCAGGATCCCAGGGCGATTTGGTTTCCCAATATGGGTGCGTTGTGTGATAAGAGCAGCCCATTTGCTCCAGGTAGCATCAGTAGCATGATGTGTGGGGGCAGCCCGCCCACTGAACATCCACCTTAGCACTGGTAATCGGGGTGCCAGGAGGAGCTGAGTTTCTGTTCCAATTACCTCTGAGGCAGCTTGAACTCCTTCATAAGCAGCTAAGATCTCTTTCTCTGTTGGAGTGTATTTGGCTTCAGATCCCCTGTAGCCTCGACTCCAGAATCCAAGTGGTCGGCCTCGAGATTCGCCAGGCATTTTCTGCCAAAGACTCCATGAAAGACCGTTATTCGCGGCTGAAGAGTAGAGCACGTTCTTCACGTCTGGTCCTGTCCTGACCGGTCCAAGGGCTACAGCATGAGCAATCTCCCGCTTAATCTGCTCAAAAGCTTGCTGTTGTTCAGGGCCCCAGTGGAAATCATTCTTCTTGCGGGTTACCAAGTAGAGAGGGCTGTATTCTGACTGTATTCTGGGATATGCATCCTCCAGAAACCCATTGCACCCAAGAATGCTTGTGTTTCCTTCTTGCTGGTCGGTGGAGACATTGCTGTGATCTTGTTGATAACTTCTGTTGGAATCTGGCGATCTCCGTCTTGCCACTTCACTCCCAGGAACTGTATTTCTTGGGCAGGTCCCTTAACTTTACTCTGTTTGATTGCAAACCCAGCTTCCAAGAGAATCTGGATGATCTTCTTTCCTTTCTCAAAAACCTCTTCTGCTGTGTCCCCCCACACAATGATGTCGTCGATGTACTGCAGATGTTCTGGAGCCTCACCTTTCTCTAGTGCTTCTTGAATTAGTCCATGACAGATGGTGGGACTATGTTTCCACCCCTGGGGCAATCGGTTCCAGGTGTATTGCACGCCCCTCCAGGTGAAGGCGAACTGTGGCCTGCACTCTGCAGCTAGAGGAATGGAGAAGAACGCATTAGCAATATCAATAGTGGCGTACCACTTCACTGCCTTGGATTCCAGTTCATACTGAAGTCCTAACATGTCTGGCACAGCGGCGCACAGCGGTGGAGTAACCTCATTCAAGCCACGATAGTCCACAGTTAATCTCCATCCTCCATCAGACTTACGCACGGGCCAAATGGGGCTATTGAAGGGTGAGTGAGTCTTACTAATCACCCCTTGGTGCTCCAGTTCTCGGATCATCTTATGGATGGGAATCACAGAGTCACGGTTCGTTCGGTATTGTCGACAATGCACTGTTGTGGTGGCAATTGGCACCCGTTGTTCCTCAAAATTCAACAATCCGACAGCAGAAGGACTCTCTGAGAGACCCGGCAGTGACTTTAGCTGTTTAATCTCTTCTGTCTCTACAGCAGCTATTCCAAAAGCCCATCTATGTCCCTTTGGATCCTTGAAATAACCATTTCTGAGGTAGTCAATTCCCAGGATACATGGGGCGGCCGGACCAGTAACAATGGGGTGTTTTTGCCAGTCTTTCCCGGTCAAGCTCACTTCAGCTTCCAACACAGTAAGGTCTTGAGATTCCCCAGTCACCCCAGAAATAGCAACAGTTTCTGGGCCCGCATGTCCTGATGGCATTAACGTACATTGAGCACCAGTATCAACTAAAGCCTCGTATTTTTGTGGGTCTGATGTGCCAGGCCACCGGATCCACACAGTCCAATAGACACGGTTGTCCCGTGCCTCTACCTGGCCAGAGGCAGGGCCCCTCTAACAGCCATTTTGCAGTGACAACAACTCTTTAGTGATGGGTACATTTTGGAGGTTCCCAGATGTAACAGCTTGGGCTGGTGCAGGAGTACAACCTTAAGAACACATCCCAAATGAAACCCATAGACACTGAATCCATAACACTATAGACCCAAAATAAGAATTCGATAACGATCACAGCTATCTGAGTTCTACTGGCTGCTGCACTCAGATGAATTAAGCCCGCCAGACCCTTTGGCATAGTTCTGTACCAACAGAAAGCAAATATGTAGTACAGCATGGTCCAGATGGACTCGAAACTCACAACAAACATCATTATGGCAGAACTGTTATCCTTCTTTGCTCTCTGCCCCACGTTGGGCGCCAAAGAAATGTCTTAGTTTAGATGAAAACTAAGATATGTTATCAGATATTAAAGATCTTTAATCAGGGAAAAAAAAAAAATTGTATAGAAGAGATAACAGTTCTTAGCTACAAATATATGTGTATACAAAACAGGATCAACACTAATCACAACTAAAACCTAAAAGTCTTAAGAAATAGATTGAGTCCTGTACCCAAAATCTTGTGATGCAGGTCTCTTTAAGAGCTGGTGAGCAGTCGCTGCCCTGCACGGGGAAGGCACGGCCCCCCAGCAGCCGGGGAAGGGCGGGGGAGGGAGACGGAAAACTTAGTGCGAGTTCTGCCGGAGTTGTGGAAGATTCAGATGACCCGTGATCTTTCCTTCAGAGATTGCAAAACGCATGCACTCAGGGACTGCCGCTGCCGTTGTCGCCACTGCCGTCCGAGAGGAAAACGGATGTCCGGGCACGACCTCTGTCCCAGTTTCCCCGGAAACGTCCTCCCCCCATCCCCCCTCGCGTCTGCTGAAAACTCCCTTTATTGGCAAAAGGAAGAAAAATTCCTCGGAAAAATCCCAAACCACAACAATCTGATTGATGGCCTTTACTGCAGCAACTGTAAGCCTTGCCGTATTGTTGTGTAGATTCCTTAGGAGTAGCCTGTGGAATTCAAAACATCTCTGAAACACAAACTGAAAGAATTTACGCAATGTGTTTCGTGAGCTAATGGGTGAAATTGTCTAAATTGAAATCACTAAAATGTGTTTGTCTTTATCCTGTTTGAAATTCAGGTTTTGTACCTCTAGTATCTAATAAGAGGCACAAAATGAGCTTCTGTTGCCCAAATTATACTTCTGCAGTGATAATTCTATGTAGCAAGAGTAAAGATATTGATGAATTCCTGGTTTCTGGAAAAAAAAAAAAAAGTGTTGGAGATTTCAAGTAGTTTGACAAATTTATCAGAGTTTTGAAAAAGGGAAAAAAAGTCAGCCTTTCTTTAGCAATAATGTTTATGCCTCTGTTGTCTAGGTGGAACTAAAGAAAAAGCATTAGTGGTACCCAGCATTATTTAACTCTTTCTTTATTCTTGTGAAAGAAATGAGATTTTTATTGTGTATATTCATATGATAACATGCTGGTCTGTTCTAACAAGAGCTGATCCTCACTGTTCATGGGTCGGTTACTTGCCAAATGCCTGCGTACAGGAAAGACACTCACATACTATAACTTCATTCCATTTGGCTTCCCTGTAAGTACTGTGTTCACAATCTTTGTATGTATTTAATTTATGTATGTATGAGAGAAAGATTACATTTTTCCATAGCAATCAGTTCTTTGGTACAGTCAATTTTTGGAGGGATAACTAAATCTATTGTAAGGGACCACTTTTTCAGGGAGATAAACCCCCCTGATTTATGAAAAAATCTGTCTGTTCATCCTTTTGTTGGTTTAGTGCCCAAGAACAGCTGCTCGGTTATGACAAATTTAAGCAGCTGGATTAAAAAAGTTCAGTGACCAACAGCAACCAGTTTTCTTCTAAGCTCTTCTGAAAATGTGTCTGTTTATTTTAATACCTAAGCAGGAAGCATTTTGAAAACCTGCCCGGTACTTTGCCCCATTGCTAATGTGGTAAAATAGATGAACTTGCACTGCACCACTCCTAGTGCCAAAAACCTCCTGGTCTTCCACTGCTTGGGATCCATAGGCACAAAGCTGTGCTGAGATAAATGCCCAAGAGCAATTTCCATCATCTCATTTTCTCTCCAGTCATATGGCCTACGGTTGTTGGCTCCTGGTAAGGTCTAAGTAGCTCATGTGCACAGCTATTTCACTACACCTAAAGCTTAATCTTTTCAGTCCTAAAACTCTTCTTTAGTTTAGTACAAATACTGCTTTATGAGGAAGTTACTCTTCTGTTATTAAATATATGTGATTCTTTTGGGGCACATCACAGAGATCTGATGTTTTCTTGGGCTGAATTTTGCCCTTGGATACAAATGTACATTCCCCAGAGGGATCTGCAGAGAATTAATCTGTCATTAGCAATATTGAGTGTAGTGCCACTAATTCCCATGCACCACCCTGAAAATTTCCACCACCCCCACAAATGGAAAAGAAAAATAGGACTATTCCACTTATTCTTTTTTATATGTAAATGAGACTTAAAATAATTGTTTGATAATGACATGGGGGTTTTATTGTTGTCTGAAAACATCTCTTGACAATAATTTATCCTGCAATTATTGTTGCTTAGCCCTATCCTTATAATTAAGGCCAAGAAAGTGTTGTTCATCACCTCATTAAATGTTTTCAGATGCCTGACTAACACAGCCAAGAGCTGATAAAGCCACTTGTATGCAGAGCTGGCTGCCTGCAGATCTTTGATCTTTTTTTCTGCGTTTTCCAAGATGACTTTGTGAAGTAGTTGGTGCTGCAGTTTCAGTTTGTTTTAAACAGTTCAGTTGCTATAAATACTCATTCACTTTGATTTTCAATTGCCCTTGTAAGACAATTGTGGTTTTGTTGGATTCCCATTGAATGGATAGCCATCTTGCCTTTTTCTTTCTCTTAAATGTGATTAAATGATAACCTGCTTTTTAAGCTTTTCCACGGCCTGCTTCTTCCTTTGCATTTCTGATGAATTCTTTGCACTTATGGTACGCCTTTCTGTGGTTTTAATGATAGGACATGGGGGGAAGTGTCCTGACAGAGACCATGCAGGAAATCAGAAACCTCTATGGAATCTTTGTTAGAATTGCTTGACACAAATGTCACTTCACTCTGTTTACTTTTCCTCCTTTATGCATTTTTTGCATTTAAAATAGTCTGTTCCAAAACTCTTCCCAGAGCCTTTATTTCTGTCTCAGACATCAGTGGCCATGGTACTCCTGTAGGGATTCCTCCACCTGTGGATACCTTTGTGAGCCTTTAATCCTCTGAAACCGCTGAGGCTTGTGGGTGTGGCAACCTTAGCTAAGGAAAAAGGAAGGGAAATTTGAGATATTCCTAAAAGCCAAATGCCTTACAGGTCCTTGTGACCATCTATCCCAAAAAGAAGCTGTGTATCAAGTGTGTATCAAATATTGGAATTCACATGTGCCTGGGCTCTATCATTTACATGTTCAATAGTGTTAATCTTAGGATAAATGAGTTCCAGTTTCTTGGTTCTTTCAAGTCTAAAGATGAGGAATGGAATAAAATAATAAATAATAATAAAATTATAAAGACTCTCCACAGAAGGGGAGCAGGGCACATCTCTTTGCTCTTTCCTGTCATGCCCTGCTATTCCTGGTGTGCACATGTTCCTTTTGTTTCAGTCCTTAACTGGTGTCTTTCATTCTGAAACTCCTTTTTGTGCATTTCTCCACAACTTCTCCCAGATGGAGCAAAGACCTTTACAAGTTTGAGGGACATACAACTAAGATGACCCGAATTAGGAGGAGGGCAGATCTTCACACTTGTGCAAATGTTTCATGAGTGAACAGAGGTGGAGAGGCCTTGGACAGATGCCATATGGGGATCATACAGATGAGTGTGGGGAATGAAGTGTCCCCCTCTGTGGCATTGCCACTTCTGGACAGTTTAATAACAGCAGTGGAGATTACACCTTACACCTCCTTTCCAGTTTATCCCATAAGATAAGTAGTAGCCAATGAATTAATAAGCCCATGGTACTTCAAATACTTTTCTTCTTTCTTTTTTTTTTTTATATTTTATTAGGGAGGTGCCAGTGTAATACATGAGCAATCAGTTATTGAGTAGTATTCAATGCTTTGAATAACCTTCGTCTGCCTCATTTGAATTGTCTATCAATGAATGAAGATACAAAGCCAACAGCACAGGTTTAAGACCATGAGTTATCCTTCGGTTTTAAAGAGGCTTCTCACCCACTGAAATCTCACTTTCTAGTTCAAGGATTTTGATGAATTGGAGCCTAATAGCTGGGTGGAGCAAAAAGATTATTTTGTTAGCAGTGAGTGCAGGTGGGGAAGCTCCAGAAACCTAAAGGAAAGGCAAGCATTCCTGTATTAAGCCACAAAACTGATTAAAATGAGCCAGTTAAATAAGAGATTACTTGCTCAGGCTTGAAGTACCTTGTAGTAGTTGATCTTGACTATTTGACTTTCAGTGTTAGGGCAGATATTTGTATTTATACCTGCAAGACTTGTTTAAAATAAGAGTTAAAATAAAGTCTCATAGCTTCCTTCTTGTGTGGAGGAGTTCTTAGGTAGAGAAGGATCAGACATTTCTTCTCCTGCTTGAACAAAATGTATGTTTGACAACAGGGCATGAAACGAGATTGTGGTGAGTAAAAGAGAGGTCATTCGATTTGTGCTGAGGGGATTGTCCTCACACCAACTGCTTGTGACCCCAGGAGAGGTTTGTGTGCCCGCACTCTGGGAATGGTACCGGTTTGTGCTCTGCTCTACAGGCAAAGGCAGCAACTCTGGCATTCATGCAGCAGTTTCAGATGATCAAGGAGGAAAAGTCTGCTGGGAACTGTCACAAACATGAAGCCACCACTTCCAGGACAGGAAGGCAGAAGGTGGAAAAGGCTCCATGGAAGCATCAGCAGCTGCCCTCCTGGGGCTTGTTCAGGGTGCATGGTGCCACTGCTGCACCTGGGGTACATCCTCACAAGGACATTTGATCTGGTGCTGGCATTCGTACAGTGCTGTAACTTCCAACTTAATGTTAGCTCATGTACTTGTGCTGCTTTGGAACACCAAACAGTGAAAATACAGCTTGGAACGGAGACCCAGAGGTGTGAGAGACAGTCCCCAGAGACTGCTCAGGGACAGACAGCCCTCTGCCAGCCTTATTGCCTGCCTTGCTGTACCAGTCTGAGGGGAGACAAACAAAAGTCAAGTGTGCAAGAAACAGGGTAAACAGCAGGATGCTGGTGAGACCCAGAGAAGCAGCAGGAAACAGAGTCATTGTTTCTTACCTTGACATTGCTTGGGCCACTGGGGCTGCCCTGTGGAGGAGCAGTGAGGCTCTGTCCGTGGGAATTCATATGTAAGAAGCTACACCCTGAAATTTAGAGACTTGAGATCCTCAGACCTTATGCAGGTTTCTCCTTATTAAGATCAGTGAGCAAGGGACTATTCAAACCATTACATGTGACCTGTCTGTTCAAAGGTAAAAGTAATCCTCATTTTTGTTCTTTTTTCATCCTGCAGTTGTTGGCTTTCTGGGCTCCAGTAAGAACTAGCAGAGAAATCTGACTTTTTTCATAAACATTTGTATTCAGGTGATGGCATTAAAAGTTGCTTGTGGTTTGGTGTCTGTTGTAGACCGTAACTAATAGGTTAGTTCAGGAAGCATAACTGGAAAAGCCATTTCTAGCTGTTGAGGAGTATGCACTTCCATATCCCATATCCATGAGGGCTAGGCCTTGGTGATCTGTCCTAACGGGAGAATAGTGTATTCCGAATGTTGTGCTGGTCACTGGAACAGCACGTGTGCTTCTGTTGTAAAACTGGGTTGTGTCTTCTAACCATGAAAGCAAAAGTGAAATGTCTAGCATTTTAATTACTTTTGATACTAACATCTAGGTTATATTCATGATCAAATACATACCTTATGTTTCAATCTTGGTTCATAGTTGTCTAAACTGGTGATTTCCCCTAGAAGGAGGAGTTGCCGTCCATCAGTCGCTTCAACTGTTGCCCCTTGACTTAAGCAAATCTTCTATGGGCCCGATTGTGATCTTGCCTACATCAGTCACATGTGGCCTTTGCTTCAGTTGTGTCACTTCCCACTTATCCTAGGAGAAATGAGAAGAGAATGTGTCCTGCTTTATGGTGACAAAGACCTACCTGAGAAATGAGCATGACGTGTTTTCTAGCAATTTTTCACTACTGTAAACAACTGTCTTACACCTGTTTTTGTAAACTGTGTTGGAATCAGGCTAAAGCTGTATGCATTGCTCTCTCTGAGACAGACCTTTCCATACTGATATCATTTCATGTATGACTTTTTAAGCTTTCGAGTAATTTTGGTTTCAGTAAAATCACAGAATGGTTGCGGCTGGAAGGGACCTCTGGAGATCATGAGTTCTAACCCCACTGTGCAAGCAGGGTCAGGCACAGCAGGCTGCTTAGGACCACGTGCAGTCAGGCTTTGAATATCTCCGAGGATGTGTACTCTTTGAACAACCTGTGCCAGTGTTCGATCAGCCCTACAGTGAATTATATTTTTTTTAATGTTCAAATGGAATTTCCTGGATTTTAATTTATGCCCATTGACTGTTATGCCTTTGTTGGGCACCACTGAGAAAAGCCTGGCTCCTCCTTTCTGCTTCCCATCAGATATTTATACACACTGTTATGATGGTTCGTGTCTTTTTGCATATTGGATATCAGCCATGAGCTCATCTCAGTTACTGGCTGCTAATTTTAGTAACAGTTTGCATAACCAAAATTATTATTTCTAGAAAGTCATTTCATGGCAGTGGTTACTAAAACCTCTAGCAGCAGGGTAACGTTTTGTAGGTTGCCTCCGGGTTTTTTTCCCCTTAAAATTCTCAAGCAATACATGATGTTTTTTCTTTCATTTTTAATGCCAAATGCATGAGAGGAAATAAAATTATCAGTTGTAGAGAGTGAAAGCCTGAAGTTTGCCTCTTACGTTTACTCTAAAATGTGTTCTCTTAAATTTCCTTTGCTTCAGAGATAAAATGAGGGATGTCAGAAATGTGTTAATTATGAAGTCTTACACTATGAAAAAAAATCTGTTCAACTGAAAATTCACTTTAAGGATAAATTACTCTTCTAACTAGGTGAACTCAATCAACATTTCCAATGGTAGAAATTCCACAAAAATGGTGGAACAAGTCGAGACTACAGTGAACAAAATGATCTCCAACCCAGCACCCCTGAAGACCCCCGAACTGTGCAAGTGACACTGTCCATTAGGCAGATGGGATAAGGACAATGCAGGAAAGGTATCTGGGAGATACTCAAGTGAGTTTCCCGAGCACACTCAGGGAACCAAGAAAAACTGATGCCTTTCCTCTAATACAAAAACTTGCTTCATGTCACTACAAGCAGAAATGCAGTTTAAATCTCCCTATGTCATTTGAGACAAAGCTCATCAGCTGAATCTGGGTTTAACAGCACACTGGACCTCATCTTGGGAGATGCAAGAACCTCAGTCCCATACAGAAATCCTATGCAAGTGCCTGCCAGCGTGTAATATGTGGCTGTGATACACAGGATGCTTACATTATTAAGAATCTCATTTTGAAGCCTTATGAAGCAGAATTTTGAAATAAAGTTGTATTACTAATAACGCATTTCTGTCATCTCTAATTAACAGAGGCTGCAGACACTTGCTTTGTGAATAAATAAATTGTGTATGTCTCACTGCATTTTGTAAGCATGTGTAACTTAATAAACTGAAAATAGTATTTTTACCACATTGCTACATTGATAAGCCTGGCCACCATGCTCACTGTCATCAAGTGGAAGCGCCCTAGGTAGTCCATGAGTACATCCACCCATGCAGAACAAACCAGGGTAGCCAGCTTTCAGGGCAAGAGCTGCTTTCTCTTTTGTCCTTATAGAATCTTTCTCCTTAATTAAAAAGAATCAGACCTGGCCTCTGAGCTAGAACTACAAACTTCTAATCACCATTACTGAATAAGGGTATTGTCCTATTAAAGAAAGGGGGTTTGGAACAAGTTTAGGAAAGACTCACAGATATGAGAAACAAGCAGCTCGTACCTCCAAACCCCAAAACTGTGCAGCTGTCTATGGGCAAGAAACAGGAGCAGTTACTGGCAACACAAATGACACCTCAGGGTCACTTCAGAGAACTTAAATGCCAAACACCTTCCAAGTACTCCCCCAGAAAACTAGAACTTTGTGTGGAGTTTTAACCCTGCACAGGTTCATAGCAGCTGAGATGCTGACTTCCAGAGTAGGCAACCAGATGTCTCTGGGAAAAGGGAGCGTAGAGCCAGTTCCATTGACACCAGATACCATCTAAAAGATATTTTCCAGTTAGTCAAGCATTCCTGTTGTCAAGTGGACCTGTTAAGTTTTATTTATTAACTGCTCAACCCTATGTTCATTGAAGACAAGTGAGGCTCCCACTGACCTTCATGGTGCAGGGTCAAGGCCTTGTGTATGACTGGAGTAAACACATGTGGTTTTCTTTTCAAATAAATTCTAGACCTTGATTTGTAGGTTATCAGTTACGAGGATTTTCAACACCTTTTCTCAGGATTAGTACAGTTCAGGATGTATTTGCCAAGGTTCTCTTTTGGAGCGTGTCTGGTAGAACAGTGAAAGCAAGATTTAGTCTCCATGCCAGTCTGCGACTTCCTTGGAAAACATTATTGTAACAAATATGTAAGAATTGTGGGGATACTGACCTATGAGAATCACTGGAGTCCCACCAACTCACTTTATTTAAGCAACTGAAGATTAATTAAAGAGTTGAGGCTTTTAGTTGCCATAACAGTGGATGGCACTGGAGCCAGAATTCTGGCGGCAAAATTCCTGAGCTAACTGGTTTCCACTTTCAAGTTAAATTTTAAAAACCATTATGATGATTAATCCTGGCTAATTATTATTGTCATGAACAATAAACCATGTATGGGGCCTGACTGTCTCATGTCATGCTGCCTCATTGATTATTTTCCTTGCTTTCCTCCTTGAAATAAGTTGTTCTGGAAGCAATAGGAGACAATAGCTTTCATGACATGTCCTCAAGTGCTCCTGGAGTTAAATTTCAATTTCTATATAGATTCAATGAAAAAAATAAAAGCAAAAGGTCCAAAAAGAGAATAAGCGTGATCATCTAGGAATTCAAAGTCTGGATCCCATGGTGCCTGCAGCTGACATGGAGAAGGAAAACAGGTCAGACATTTCTTTCACCTCTCAGTGCTCAACCAGCTTAACCCATGTTAATCCTGCTGCTCTCAAAGCCGTGTACCTTAATTACACTTCCTTTATGCAAAGAATAGTGGATAAGGCCCAAGCTGAGGTCAGAGTTTGTTGTTCCTGACTTGGCCAAAGTAGATGCTGCATTGGAAGATGCGCCATTCTTTCAGCTACAGAGAGGTGCTACAAGAGCCTCAGAAAGAACCAATGAGCTCAGCTTTCTCATAATGCACAGTCATTATTCTAGTGGACTGGAATTCATGCCTGAGAGTTTTGGTGCAATTATATTTATGTAAAAAATGAGGAGGGAAGGAGGTGATTTGCCATTCCCCCAGCTGTGTCTGGAGCAGGTGGTTCTTTCCTGAGAGAGCCTTAAGGCTGCAGGAGGACTGCAGCTCCTGGTGCTGTTGGGTGCTGGTGTAACAGAAGGGTAACGTTGTATGTTAGGTGGTGGAATTTGATCTTCAGCATGCAGGGGCAAATTTTATGTGTGGCACACCAAGGAGTATGCCTATCAGATTTGCATGACAGTATTCCATTCCCTGGGAATTGTGTAGGACATGAACTGAAACACAGCCTCAGGGAAACAGCAGTTTTTTCCAAATAAATGCAGAGGGACTACTTTCATATAATTGCATAGATCTTTAGTAGGTGCAGCTCTGGAAGAGTTTATAATAACATCCTAGGTGCAGATACTCTCCTAATCAAATATTCGTGTGTCCACTGAGATACCCGTAAAGTAAGTAAACAGCGGAGGTACAATGCCTGCTGGTCTTTCATTAGAAAAAGTGGGTGGAAATTCAGCCTTGTTACTTAACAGGGTGGTTGGTGCTGCAGGGCATCTTTATTTGTCTACTGGTAGTGGGAACAGCAAAGGAAACCAGGGTGGGAAAATACATCTTTCTGACTAAGTGAAAGATGTAATCTCAACTTTCATATATGAATTATTATAGTGAAGCTGTTAGCTATTTGTCATTAACCAAATAGGTATTTAGCTGGTCAGGGAAAAATGATTAAATCATCACGTTGTGAAAACATCTGAAAAAAATTGTGTCTTAAACTATGATGTTTTTCACTAGACAGCAGTTGCTAGGCAGGCGCTCTTTGGGAAGAATAAATTTTCTTTCATGACCAAATTGTTACCCATCCTTCTGGCTATGCAGCTCTTTCATTATTAGGCCTCTTTCCTGCAGAGTGAGCAGCATATCCTGTGAGCGGAGTCTGATGCTAAATGCCTGATGTTTTTCCTTCTGCACTGGGCTACAATGCCAACGGCCATTCACGAGGTGTGGATCGGGTTGGGATTGTCCTCCATGGGCCCAGAGCCTAGACTAGGAACTGTTCAGCCAGATTATCACAACCAATGGTGGTACCCTTGTGGCTTTGCAGAGACCTGGATTCGCCCTGTTTCTCTCCTTCCTCTCAACGGCGCTGTGAGATCCACGCTGTGCTGATCTGAGCTCGTTTGTGTGAGGCAATGGGGCACAAGGTGTATGGCTTTAAGAAATCACTCTGCATTGCCTCGAAGGGTGTTACCTGTTGCTGCTTCGTAACTGGTTGTTTCTTTTCAACGCTAATCTCTCACAAAATATTTGACTTAAAAACCTGGGAGGCTTATGGAAGGGATGGAAACTGGCAGAGACAGATCAGGGCAGGCTTCTCAGCACTGTCCTGGGAGAAAGGTGCAGGAGAAAAGGCTGCTTTACTTCATTTTGCTTCCCTCTGGAACAATTCCTCCCGAATGCAGAGTCTGTTCAAGCTCTGTGTGCTGTAGACTGAAGGGAAGGAGGAAGCCCTGTAAATTACTTTAACTTCCTTTATAGTGGTTTCCTTCGCTCAACCAAGGTTATGTGGGGTTGCTTTGGATTCCTGGCTGGCTCGGTAAGGCTTGTCAAACCCAAGTGGAAGCAGGCACAGTTTGCCTGCCCAGCTCCCAGACTAACCCTGTCCACGCTTCACAGCAGCACTTGCCGTCAAACAGGGAAGTCGGAAGCTGTTGGACCCTCCCTGTCCTGTGCTTTTGCTCTCCAGTGTCCCCTGAACTGCTGCTCTCCTGCAGCCCCTGCCATCCTTTCTTCTGCTGCTTCTGCACAGACAAACCGCTTCTGCCAGCAATTTCATCTTCTCTCCTGTTGCCCTCCTACGTCTCCTCCTTGTAATGAATTCAAAATGCTCCTCCTGTCCGATTTCCGCCTCTGACTGTCTTCTCACTGCCTTCACATCTCCACAACCTTACACGTGATTCAACTGTCTTTTAGTCCATCCCATGATCCAGCAAAATAGACAGAAGGGGCTACGGAAGAGCTCGTCATGTGGTTCTGCTCTAATCTTAGGTTTTCCCTGTCTTTCCTCCTTTGTTAATGGTTACCCTTTACTGTGCTCCTGTGATTTCTAACACAGATGATAAATACCAGGCTAGGTCTTTTGCTGGAGTAAATCAGCTGCTGATCTAAACCAGCTGGGGAGTTGGCCCACTCTAAAATGAAACTATAGGATAGGAAGAATCCATATAATTATTCCCCAAAGAGCACTTTTGTCACGATGCCAGACTGATGTTTCTATTCATGTTTTTAAAATGATGTATTTTAGAAAGTGATTGTCTCACTATTGCCCACCTGTGGTTGACGATACTGGTCCTTTCAAAAGTGAACGTGCCAAGTCTTCCAGGCCCTCAGAAGTGCCTCTTGAAATGGCTCCCTTCAGCACCTGGTGTTGCTCTTAAAAGTTGCTGCTCCAATAAGAAACAAGGCCCACGTTAGTCTCCCTGCCTAGCTCTCAGCCTCACACTCTCACCCTTAAAATCTGCCTTAAATCCCAGTTTGTGAGTTCCTTATCCAACACTTTTGGACTGTTACACCCAGCTCTCAGCCCACAGAGGCCTGTGGTGGAGGTCGCAAAGGCTTGGCTTTACGGAGCCCAAGCGGGCTGTCACATAACTGGTATGAAAATACCACCTGTCTTGTGCTCAGTTCATGCACATGGTGCTGCGGAGCTCAGACGTATGGCTTCTGCTGATGTCATCTGTAAATGCACACCCAACACGGAGCATACGAGATGGGAGCCTGCTATGCTTTTTGGAATTTAGTGGAAGCCTCAGGTCACCCACTTCCTTTTTCATGAAGGATATTATTTACAATTATGTCCAATATCACCCAGTTCTTGTGCAGCTTCAGATTACTTTGGTAATTACTGCCTTGCATAACCGGGCAGGGGATGAACATGAGATTTTGTCTCTGGAGTGTCGTGATAGTAGAGTTTTCTAGATGACAGTCGGAAGTCTCCTATTGCTCACAGTCTCTATCAAAGTGCAAACCAAGAAGACAGGCTTTACCAATCATTAACAGCAAGGCTGACATAAAGGGCTAAGTCTAGGAATTGTGCTTAAAAAATAAATTAACAACTCTGACCTGTGGGCTGAGTTCAGCCTCACCAGCCATGACATGGCCTTTTCTGCACTCAGCAATAAAAATAGACCCAAGTACTGAAGAAAAAAAAAAAAAGAAATAACCCCCCTCAGTTTGTTCCCTATTAAACTGCTGAAAATCTTTAATCCATTTTTATTCCAGTTAGTAGCTAAGTGAAAAAGTAACTGCTTTATATATTTCACTAGAATTAAACTTAAACCTACAGAATTAGGTTTATTAATTTCTGTCGGTGCTCAATGGGGAAATAAGAGTGCCATTCATTAAGTATACACAATTACTGCAGACAAAAATGAAGCACAGTGCTATTAACCATAATAAAAATGTTGAACACTGTGGAAATTTTCATTAAATAGAATCTATTTCTTATATGACTCTACTTAATCCATTCTGTCTTTTTTTTTTTTTTTCTCTTTGTATTCTTCAACTCATTTTATTTTATTACTTAGCTTTTATATATGTTTCTTAACATAATTATGATTAAATATTTTTTGGTAGTAAATTGTATTATTTCATTGAAAATATCTGTGCCCACACTTCCTTCAGAGAAAAGTAGTCTGTGGAAAACAATACAAACATGAAGTAATTTCATTATTATTTTAGGTCATGAACATAAGAAAAATCTACAGCAAACAAGAACAAACTGTTTCAGCCCGTCCACTAAAATGGAATTAAGTTTATGGAACAGAGGTGGAGTGCTCTGGTGCAGCAGGATAAATCCACCGATGTGGGCTGAAAATCAAAATGGTAGTGATGTCAGACTAGAAACTGATGATTTAGAAAGACTGGATACACTTTGCTAAAAATATTTAAGTAAAAATAATTATTCATGAAGAAAGTATTCTCAGATTTTCCCTCTCTTTCAGTAATGCTTTGGGAAGTCACTGATCCCCTATGAAGGCTCTGGATTCTTTATAACAAAATATCTGTCATCTGAGGGGCACAGATTTGATAGCTTGAAAGGATCATCGGTAACTATGATCTGAATTAGCTGATGGCTTCAGCTCGTGAAACTCTGTTGAAGCTGGTGGGATTATGATGGTTTCCAATAAACAAAGGCTTATCTCCAGATGAGCTACGAACAGGTGTGACAGTGCCTGGTTCAGTGGTTCTTGCATAGATGTAAAGGAATAAGAAATGACTCTGCCCTGTTGATCAAAGATATTTATTTAACCTGAGGGTTCCATTATAAAAGACCTCCTTCGGAATGTCAGAGGGTTTTGTTCATGTTTTTGTATTACAGGGTCCTGGGTAGTTCCCAAATTGCCAGCAGAGTGGTAAGTGAAGCCTATAGGCTTGGGGAGGATAACCGCAGGTGGTCCAGTGGGGCCTGGGGAAGGAGGCACGAGGTGAACTTCAGTATTCATGTTAGGCAACAGACACACTGAATTTGAAGGCTCTAAGTTGAACTTGTGCTTTGGATGACAGGAAAAGTGACAAGAACTCACTATACCCACATACACAGCCTTGTTGATATTTTGAATTCTCACTGTGATTCAGAGCCCTCCTCTAGAAGCTGAGCGGCTGCTCTCTAGAGCTGATGGGCCTTTGTTTTGTCTGGGATCATTTAAATGACATATCCTGATAAAGCAAATGAAGGGGATGGACAGGAAACTGCGTGACTCTACTGCATTTAAGCTACGTGGGGCAAATCACCTCACAGTCCCATCAGAAGCGTGGGGTGAGGCTACTGCACGCCAGTCGGTGGTCACAGGTCTCAGTGAGGGCTCACTCCAATCTGTGGTCTGCACCCTTCCGTGGATGCAGTTAAATTCAAGTAGGAAAGGTTTTTGACCAGCTGGCTAATCTCTACAGACAAATGACTCTTCTGCTTACAAACAAGGTGGTCTGAATGCCATCGTTTGCACTTATGAAGGATCGTATCAAAAGCCTTTTCAGAGTCAGTCAGATAGGTTATTTATAGATCTTTTTCTTGGATGTCTTAATTGAGGATATGCAGATGGTCAAGGGAGCATTAGCTCCTTCTGAAGCCTTATTGTGTCCAGAGCTGTTTGAAGTCTCATTACTTGTTTCTCTCTATTAATAGCACCTTTCAGTTTTGGGCCTTAATAGCAGGCTTGGATGTTCTGATAGCTTCTGTTCCTTTATACCATCTCACCAGGGAGCTGAATGGGACACTTGTTTTACTTTCTGGCATTTAAATACTAGGAAAAAAAGGCACCCTGAGTTAGAAAAGATGAGAAACCACCATATCTGTCCACCTCCACAGCCACCAATAAAAGAACATAAACCTCTTTTTTCCCTGATTTAGTCCTCTGTTGCTGCTGTAGGTCTCATTTCCACACTGGAATGTCCTCTGCAGGTGCGGCTCTGAATCAGAAACGGCTACAACCTTTTTAGTTCTGGGATTTAATAATAGAAGAAGTGAGATGTGGAAACATAGATGGATTATAGGCCAAATAGGCTGTTTTCTGAGTAGACCTAGACTACTTAGCATTCAGTAACCAGCTTTTATACAGGACAGGACAGTAAAAACACTTACTACCTTGATATTGTTAACTAGTCAGAGTATAACCACATAAATATGAGTGCATTTCAATAAACACAGAAAATGGCTTAATTTTCAAAGTATAGTAGTCCCCACAGGTATCCTAAAATCTGTTCTTCTGTAGACAAATATTTGTCTTCTTTCAGCATTAATTGTAGTATTGTTGCTGATAGTGTTTCCTGCATTAGACTCAGCTGCCTCATACTCTGGATAAGAGAAATCAGATTGAGAGAAAGAACAGAAAATAGTAAGATTGCAGCTGAGTCTCTTGGGGAAATTATTGCCATTGCAAATGTCAGTCAGCCTGATTCACTATTTAGGGGGAGCACAAGACACCTCCTACTTGAAAACGGGTCTGAACAGAAATAACAAGCTGGTTTTATTATTACTGTCCTGATGATGTAACTTCATTGAAATACACGAAGGTTCTATTTTGTCTCCATTCTACTCTAAGCATAACTTTTGGTATCCTGCATAGCAGCTAAATTAATCCATTCCTTCAGAACAATGTGATTTCATACTTGACAAAACCCTCCTGTTGTTAAAGAACATTTATTTGCTTTACTTTCATTTGCATTTTCCATAAATCGAGTAGCAGGAAGTGTGAAACACCTGAAGTTCAAAGTCTCTGTAATGCACAGATGTTGATTTTCATTATAGACACCAAAGGCTGGCTCCTAAGCAACACTGCAGAGATTTTGTGTAACTTAAGCACCTTCCATTGGTATGCTGGGACTTTGAGAACTCTCCAAAGAACAATACTGGGGATTCCAGTAGGACTGTGAATGAGGAGCGTGCCAGAGTAAGAATGAAAGTTATTGTCAAGAAACCTTTTGATTATCTGCTGGGATATTTCCTTAGTTTGACTGGGTTTCTTTTTAAAGATAAGGTGGCAAAGTGTTGCAGTGATTTCTTTTAATACACCTCTGCCTAAAGGTGTGTGGCTTGGCCACTCAAACTGTCGGCTGACCTTCTCTTGCTTTGGCATCTATAAAGGGCAGCAGCGTGTGCACTCCACACTGCCAACGGCCTTTGCTTATGCTGCCTGCTCAGATTGTCTCCTTTGACCAAGAGAAAAGAATGTAAATGCCATCGTGTCCATTCACTGCAATGAATGCTGGGGTTGTTTCACTGCAGTTTTCATGAGTATGCCCCTAATAAATGTGTAAGCACACCATCTTGTGGTATCTCTGTCTACAAAGCTATTCGTGAAGCAAGCCTGAGGCTGAAGGCACTTGAGTGAGGTTTTTATAGATATTGTTCTGTAGGGCAGTCTTGGTGCTGTTATTTATTAGATGATGTAGGTTTTCTTCTTTATCCAGTGGGGAAAGGTACGTGTTTGACCTGTCACTTCATGTGGGAAAGTCATGTATCATGCTTTCTGTGAGTACCATCCAACAGAGGACTGGAACAAGATTTGCTTCCCTTTGACAAACTGAAGTCCATGGCTTAAAATTTCAGCCCTTCCTTTGCCTTCTACACCAAAGCAGTCAGTAAATCCCATTGCATTTTAAAAGCATTTAAAAGTGTGTATAATTGTTTATTGCTTACTAACTGTACAAATTGTCTTATAATCCTGTGGGTTTGCCTTTTCTGTTTTCCCTGTGGAAGGAGACATTCAAATTGGAACTTTGAGACTAGAGATACAGAGGAAATAAAGCAAGTCACCAGCACCTCATTGTTGAGCATCTCTTTGTGATGCATGTACTGTTTCTGATGGCCTAGCATCTTACATTTAGAGATAAAGCGAATTGTGGGTTTGAATTGACTAATGAATTTGTAGCAGAGAATTCCAAAGGCCAATTTCAAGCAAGATAGATACAGAACTGCCTGGTCAATAATGCCAGTGGAAAAATATCTCCTTCATTGGTCTTATCAAATTCATGACTTCACCTGGAAAACCCCCTGCAAATAGTTCTGAAGGATTAACAGAGGTGTGAAATCCCACTTTGCATTAGAAATGCATTTTGCTCACTTTATTACCTCTGTGTTATTTCATGATTGCTAGTATTGACGTCTCCTCTCAGATACTTGCGCAGTAGATGCCGGCAGATGTCTATCTGAACCCTGGGAGAAGTCTTGAGGATACGACCCATGCACTAAGAGGAAATACAGTCTTGTGTTGAATTTTAGCCAAGAAGCACTCAATACAACTGTGACTAGGTCAACTTTGCACTTCACTGATCCTCAGCAGGTCGTTCAGGCCACTTTAAGGCTACTCACATGGCCACAGTCCCTGGAAACCATTATAGCATGCAAGAATTAATGTATTCTTCAACTCGCAAAGCAAGGGCAGTATTCCTTTGTTTAGTATAGCCAGAGTGGAGCTCCAGTGAAACTGATAAACATGAGTAGGTAAATGTCTTCAGCTTGAAGAAATGATAGAATGGTAAGTGCAAGCAAGGTTGTGTACTTGTCCTTTCCTTTCAGAATCTTGTTGTGATGATCTTGGTTACTTTGCGATGCTGGGCTGTTCAGTCATCGAACAGAGAGTGATGCAACACCAGACATGTGCAAAACCTGCTTGAGTGGCAGACAGAATTGCTGCGCTGGTCCGCGGGGATGAGTCAGAGGAGGAAGTCTCAGGAAGAGCATTGCACAGAGCATAAAGGATCTGAGGTAAAAAATGTGCAGAGTGTTGGGGTGAGGATGCTGGATCTGTACATAGAGATAAAATAGTGCTGAAATGCTGATGAAGTGAAATTCATCTCAGAGCACACTAAACCTACAATTTACATCAACTAAATGTACAAAGGGAAAAGAACAAACACAAACTGTTATGGGAACAAATCCAGCCATATTTGTAAAGTAGCAAATCTTGTGATGGCGCATGCACATATATTAGTGCATGCTCTGCAGTATGAGAACATTGACTTCTACCCATAAGCCTGTAATTTATACATTTATTTTAAATTAGAATCAAAAAAGAGCTCACTTATGAAGTATTTGGCCATCTACTTTTCTCTGTTCATAAAGGTCCAGAACTGGGGAGGGGCTTCCTGCAGTAAAGTTGAAAATTTTGAGAGTGATCAGTTATTACTAAAGCTCAGCATCTCAGTTTGGGGCCTGTTGGTAAGTAGTGCTGTGAAACGAATCAATCTGTGCAGGGGGAACTGTTTAAATCAACCCGTTCTGAGGTGTGCTTGCAGCCTAACACTGGAGATCCACTTCAAATGTGCTCTTGCCTGCTGCGTGTTCCTCTTGGTTCTTTTTTCCTTTACCTATCAACTAGTTTTGCACCATCTTCAGAGACTGTGCTGACTCAAGCAAAAATAGTGTTTGCTCCTCTGCTGTCATTTTCTGCAGGTCTCTTACTTTTGAGTTGAGAGGGGGGCGTTGCTGAAGAAGGCTCATGTTTGCCCAGCTGTGAGTTTGGTTCAGGGCTTTTTCACACCAGACTGAGACCAACATGGACACGGTGATGTGGAGAGCACCAGCAGGATTTGTTTCAGAAGATTCAGTAGCCATCGCTGTAAGAATCAAGGGGCTTTGACACCTTTGCAGACATTTAAAAAATAAATGGAAGCGTTGCTCTTTTCCTTTGTTTTCTGGAACAGAGCAAATGAAGGACCAAGCTCAGCCTTGCCCCTCACACAAGAAGTGAACAACATTATCACTGAGATGAGGGTGGTGAGACACTGGCACTGATTGCACAGGGAAGTAGTGGAGGCCCCACCCCTGGAAACATTCAAGATCAGGTTGGATGGGGCTCTGAGAATCCTGATTGAGTTTAAATAAACCCCTGCTCCAACCCCCCTGTTAGACTGGATGAGCGGAAAAGGTCACTTCCAATCCAAAGCATTCTATGATTCTATTCTACGATCCACAAACCCAGCTTTTTGTGACTGAAGAGAACTGAAAACCAGTGTCTTCCAAGTGACACAGAGAATAAGCAGTTCAGTCTTTACAGTGCTGGAGAGAAATACTGAAATGATCAGGATTATAAAAACCTCCCTAGAAGTTTCTTTGTCAGATAGGTCTGTTTTATTAATGCAAACCAGTATATCACTTTCTGCAAGACAGGATATTTAAGCTTGTCTTACTAAACGTCAGTGCAGGTTTTTTAATGTGGTTGTGAGAGAACTGAGGCTGGCTGTGATTTCTGCTGGAGGAGGAGATCACCAGGTGAAGAGCTTGGTGCATTTCTGGAAACATAAGCAGCAGTCATTTCCAGAACCTACTGGCAGGGGGTATGAGACCTGTTTGGGTCCGGAATCTCTGTGAATATTGTGTGTATATTCAGCTTACTTAGAAAAGTTGAGGGCAGAAAACAAATCCTTTTTTTCAGCTCGGGCAGCCAGATGTGCTTTACTTCTACCTGGGCAATTGCAAGAACTGTGCTTTGAACAGTAACACAAGGGGTCTTCATGGGATTGCTTTCACATAGGCAAGCTTAGGCAAATAGCAAAGAGTTAACAAAATGTTTGTAGAAAACTAACATAAAAATAATGGAAACTTCCCTGCTTTAAATCGGTTTTCCAGGCAAGTAAGGGAATACAATGAAGAATTTTTATTTGATGGCTCAACAATCAGAACTAGAAACAAGTAGTGAGCTAATATTCACAGAACAAAAATTAGGAGTGTCTGTTTCAAAGTTTAAAAAATAATTTCAGTGTGATACGCCTGAAAATTATGTGCTTTTGGAAACCAGGGTGTTTGTAGTATATCAACCAAAATATCTCTCTTGAGTTTTTTGGGGTTTTTTTCTGTCACATTGTTGAAAACCTTCTAAATTTATGCTGTTGATGAAAAGTTACAGTTGACAATGCAAGCTGGAATGAATAACTGCAGCTATATGTTGATTTTAGCTGCTGATTTTTAATAGCAATAAATCTTGAATTCTACCAGCCCAACTTATGGGAGGCTTTCAGCACAGTCATCCACAAAGTGTGGCAGAACCACTCACATGGCACAATGGAAGCAGATGCTACTGTAACGTGCAACTGCTATTCATGCATTATTGTGTGAAACCCAGCCTCCCCTCTTTATTTGGGATTTTCTTCTTCCTTCACTGATACTCACTGAGACGCCTGGTACAAGTGCTCACTAAAAGCCTGCTATTTATTTCCAGTAGCAGCCCAGAACAGTTTTATGGCTCTGCGTGTGCGAGATCTGTTCTGTACAGCACAGTTTAACAAGGAAAGAGAATTATTTGTTAGCGATGAGAGCTAAATAGCTGGGCAGCAACAGGAACGTGGTGAAGAATCATGATTGAATACAGATTGTATGGAGAAGTATAGGTTTTGTTCCCAGTTCCTAACCCACGAAAGGCCCTGCCGAACTGCTGCTGCTCTCTGATTCCCTTCCCAAACCTCTCTGCAGTCACAGCTGTGCAGGAGATGGAAACACTTCTTCCAGCATCTTGTGAAGCAGAATGGATCCCCAGTCTTGGTTTGGACATCAAGTCAGTACTGTGGTTTAAATAAAAAATAAACAACATAAACATAAGTTGGGTGGGATTGTCACAAATTGATCTCACTGAATACAAAGCAGGGTGGGTTCTGCCTTTTTTTCCACTAGATTTGTTGCAAATGGTTTGGGATGATGCTCGCCAGCTGACAGAAGATCATTCAGCTGCAGCTATTTTAAAACTTCCACTGAAATGGAGTGAAAAAAGTTTGTTATTTATGAAGTTCATCTCACAAGTTCCCAATTTGGTGAAAATAGTTTGATTTTACTTCACATTTGAAACCTGCAAATAGCTGAGTTAATTTAACTAAAATGAGTATTCTCAAGATGACCTGTAAAGGGGAAAAAAAAATCTAGCCTGACTGTACTTTAATCTAGAAACCATCAAATACTTCTTGACACATATATTATTGTAGGACTCAGAAAAAATAAACAGTTTATGTAGAAGATTAAGAGACAGTTTGGATTTTGCTTTTGACATATCTTGTCTCCAAATCTTAGCTGAAGATTTATTAGAACACTATCATGTCAAAGTTACCTCATTTATATGATAACACATCTGTAATGTTTTACAAGTGCAGCAGTCCTCATTCAGAATGTTGCTTTTTAAGTCCTAAATTACAGTACCTGGAGAGGTATGCATAATTATAGTGCGTGTTAGCAAATGATAGGATGCATTTTCCCCTAGGCTCTCTGCATTAATCATCAGCAGAGTGGGTGCAATAAAATCATAATTACTTCTTCAAAAGTTATAATCTTACTTATACAACTTTAAGGTAGTTGCATGGCAATATGATATTGCCTGCAATGTAGCAAGCCCCTTTCCTTCATTTTCTTAAAATTAAGGCAGTGTTGCTTGGTGGAGAACTGTAATTAGCTTCATTTTTATTCGCAGATTTGGTTTCACATCCTGACTGAGTGCAGAATGGAGTAAGCTACAGGCTTGATGAAACGATGCTGATTTACATGCGTTGAGGGCCTCTGGGCTGATCTTTGCTTATTTGTCAGGCTTCTTGCAGTCAGCTTGGTGGATGATTAACCTCTTCTATATTGGTAACTCACAATTGTCTTTGAAAAAATAACAGTGTCAAGGAAAGGAGTGATTTTACATAGTAATCCTGTGTAGTATTCTTTTGCTCAAATACTTTCTGTGAGACAGGACGCGGAGCAGGATGCTTCTCTGCAGAGGCATGCCCCTGTCCCAGCGCCGTGGCTCTGCCAGGGTGCAACTTAGCACTTCAGCGGTGGCGAGGACTGCGGGAGGGCTGGCACCATCGCTGCTCCCTTCTGCCAGCACAGGGGCCTTCCCTGGTGTCAGCACTGACAGAGGTTTGACCTCATGGCGATTCAGTTCAGAGATATAAACCGTCAGGAAGGTGGATCCCATACCCTCTCCTTGTCCGAATAATTTCGTACTAGTTTTGCTTCCTGAATTTACTCATTTTCTTGTCAGATGAATGCCAGTGAGCTGTGTGAGGCTGTATGATAGGTAAGTGTAGGATGGGATCATTTAAAAATACTTACATCAATTGTCAGAAACCCAAGCCTATAATCAAAGATCAAAGCAAACCTTTAATTATTTAGGTAATATCACAGGTGTAATCAATTTGCCTTACGAAACCAAATGTTTTACTCTAATTTATTGCCTCTTAAGCTGGTACATATGCACACACGACATGCGCATGTACACACACGTGTGCCTGTGTGTATATATGCACACATATACATACACACATAAAATCAAAGTTACGTCCTTTGAAGTATGTTCAGTGTGGTTGCCACAGCCATGTGTGAAGGCATGGCCACGGGGCCTCTTGCAGGAGATGTGTTCCCAGAGGAATCAGAAGGGGAAAGGATGTGATAACAAAGCAAGTTGTTTCAGTTTTGCACAATCATATTCCTCAAGATCACGTCTGTAAATTAAGATCTAAACCTGCCTGTTGAAGGCTGGCTCCTGCAGGTGAGGCAGACTGGCTCCAGTCCAGTAAAGCACTTAAATATGAGTCCTAACATTAGGAACATGCCTTGTTACCGTATAACTTCAAAGGCACTTCTTACGCTTAAAGTTGAGATGTGTGCCAGAGAGCTCAGTACTTTGTTTCTTCATTGAGGAAATCTAATCATAAAGAAAAAACTAAAACAGAATCCTCCACCTTTTCTAAATAATGTTGCTATTGTTTTGTGCCTGATCTGCACAGAAACGTAGAAACTCATGCTTCTTTCCAGCCCTTTTAAATCACAGAAGAAGGTGCTCTACGTTCTAGGAGCTGTGACATCGGGTTTGGTGGTGGGGCTCTCTCCTCACTGCTGCTCTCCTTTGCGGTGGACAGAGACAATTGTGGCAGTAGCAACCCTCAGCACTGAGAGAGAAAGTTGTTGTGCACAGAGATATCCTCAAGCTGCAAGGGCATGTGCAAGTTATGCTCAACCATTGCTTACATCCATTTTTGCCCTCCGATTCTGGTTTTATTAGCATGGCAACTACCTACTTTAATACTTCCTTTGCATGAGATTAAGCTGCACACTTGCAAAACACACTCTGTTGCTCCAGAAAATTGTGACTTAAAAGGGTTTAGAAGCATCCCCAAATAATGTGTTTCACATCGCTTGAGATATTTTCTCAAATGTAGAAAATTGGCAAAGTGACTCCCCACAGTTCCTTGCCTTGTTCAGTTTTGAAGGAATCTGTCCTTAAAGATATAAGGCTTTTCACCTTCTGTAACAGAAATAAAAAACACAGTGAATAGAATAGTAATTCCTACTCATCAAGGCATCCTCACTTAATTTTGCAAGGCTTTTAAGTCTCTTGGGGATTTGATTTTTGTTTCAGTCCTTGACTTGCTGGTGTTAATAACCAGGGTTCGTGAGCAATCACATTTCTCAAAGTTAAAAATAGACTTGCGTTGGCGAAAATGTACCATGCAATTGTGCATTGAATTCCCATATGCCATTTGGGGTAAACTAATCTTGAAAAAAAAAAAAAAGTTTACGTCATTTTTTGTAGACTATAAAATCCATATTAAATTATTTAAAATGCACCCCAAGTCACAGCCAACGGCTGTGTATCAGGGCACACTGCCTCTTCCAAAACGAAGCTTGCCTTGAAATTTTCCTTTCATAAACAGTTGGCAAATATGACATCATTTTAAGCTCTAATGACCACATTTAATTTTTATTTTATATTTATTCTGTTATTATATGTTGGTAGCCTGGTTGACGCGAAGGCAGCCAGCCACAGTTCTCTTTTTCATTTATGCGTTGAATTCCTTTAGGTTAGACATGCTCAAGAGTCCTGGTTTAATGCATAACCCTAATTATAACTTAGAATTAAGCTACTGCTGACTGCAGCGTTTTAGGCAGGGGAATCAAAGAATGTATCTAATGAAAAAAACACAACTCCACCCCTCAAGAGTGACTTATCTTTAGACATTTTTATGTTACTTTTTTTTTAGATTGAGTACATAATATGGCTATAAACCAGCAGTTTAGATAATACAGGCAGGCTGTCAGTTTAGATATGTCTGCTTGAGCTTAAAGGTTTTCTGTTTGCTTTGAATTGGGCCTCATTTCTTATTAAAATGCTACAAGCTTTGAAGAGATTGTAGTATCACAGCCCGATGATAGCTCAACACATGAATATATCATTGTGTTGGACCTGTATCTGTGCACTATAAAATTGCATTAGTGTTTAAACTGATTGCAATATTTCTGCAAAATATTTAGGTCTGAATGAGAAATACCTTTCCAACCACGGTGAACTTTGATGGGGAATTTCCTGGAATGTTCTGATAAAAATTTGCTTTGTGTTTTTTATAGCAAAACTTTAACAACCCATTTCAGAACACAGTTCAATGAAGATGAAAATACTGGGATTTCCCCCATTTTTACAGAAAGTAAAGACAAGCTTTTATGGTCATTTCAGATTTTTCTGAATTTCATACATTGGATTGAATTGTTGGTAACTCAGTGGACAGGAAAAGTAGAGTGATATCATCTGGGTCTTTACTCCCAGGACAAATCTCTTATTAATAAAAGCAGGTTTTTAGAGGGGGAGATCATTAATTCAGAACTGATGAGCCATGCTGCACGGGTCAGGAGAAATGTGGCCTGGGGAGGCGCCATAGTCAGGAAAAACAGGATCAAGAAGACTGATGAGCTGGGAGGCACTGTGCTCCAGTGGGACTCCAGGACTGCATAACTAAAGCGTGAGTGAGGAACTGAGATCAGAGCAACACCACACAGGGGCATCCTGTACTAGTTTGCACAAAGCCAAAACTTCCCATATTGAGATGGGGAGCAAAGTCATTGCAAGGTACTGTCATGCACCACCTTCTCTGTTCTTGCTTGTCATATGGTGCCTGCGTGCTGCTGTGGGACTGGAGAGTCCCACTCCTGCTCTCCAGGAATGCCTGCAGATACTGCATCTAATCCTGCACATTCTCACTGCTCTCACACGAGGGAAGCACTCGCATTTCTTTGGAGTTAGTTCAGAGATGTGTTAGGCTGTGTAGCTGGAGATGATGATCCTTTGCCACTGCAATGCATGATGATGACCGTCATGGTTCTCATGCTTGACCGCCATCCATAGGAGGTTACTCAGTAAGAGTTGTACCCCGCATGGTGAAATACTAATGTTTTCCTTCTTTGAGAACAGAAAAATGAAAAAAAATTCGGCGTTCATACTAAGATTCCACTTGTTCTGTACGGACGTTCAGCTGCACTGCCAGAAGCCAGGAATGTCTGCAGACCCAGTGCAAATGGAAGCAGACAAAGCAATGGCAAAACTGGCAGCTCAAGCCTGGGGGCTTGTCCCCGCACAATAGCAACATCAGTTCAGCTGCAAAATCCATTTAGCTAAACTGATGTGTGTCTCTGATTGGACACACTTAAATGGGTTTATAACCAACTTACATCAAATTACTTTAAATCCTAAAGTTACCATGATAGCTTCACCAACCAGTAATTGTCTAATTTTTGTGCAAGATGGCTGCAGACCAGTAGGCCTTAGTCTGCACAGGCTTTTGCACTGGTTTAGATCCATTTTAAAGCTGTTGAACAAGTGCAGCTTTGGTGTGTAGGCCGGCCCTAACACTTCAGGTCTGTGTGAGCTGGGGTGACAAGCATACAAGGCGCTGCGATGGCTGGGTGCCACGGTACATCGCTTTGGAGCTTGTGGAAAATGAGGTAGCAGACATTTTAAAGCAAGAATGGGACACGAGGCACTAATTTTCCAAAAAGTTTTATTACTCTCTATGAGGGAAGAACAGGAGGTAAAGAAATTCTGGACTCATAGGTGTGACCCGGGGTTTTTTATCAACCGTGTTCCCAAGCAGCGAGAGGTCCCAGAAGAGCTGTCTAAGCGCTGCCCCGGCCACTATGCTTCATGGTTCACTGTGTGAGCCAGAGCAACCTTGTGCCTGCTCTAGCTTTAGTCAAAGGATAAGGACACCCATGAGGCAGTGAGGCCAGTGAGACACGTACCACATCTTGGGCAAATCAGGACAGAGCTGGAACAGGAAATGTTACTTTTAATGTATGCTTATAGAATCATAGAATCATAGAATGGTTTGGAAGACATCTAAAAGATCATCCAGTTCCAAGCCCCTGCCATCACCAGGGACATCTTTCACTGGACCACGCTGCTGAAAGCCCCACCCAACCTGGCCTTGAACACCTCCAGGGATGGGGCAGCCACCACTGCTCTGGGCACCCTGGGCCAGGGCCTCCCCACCCTCACAGCAAAACATTTCTCCCCAAGATCTCATCTCAATCTCCCCTCTTTCAGCTTAAAACTCATCCCCCTCATCCTGTCCTTTCACTCCCTGATCAAGAGCCCCTCCCCAGCTTTCCTGGAGCCCCTTTCAGTACTGGGAGACTGCTCTAAGGTTTCCCCAGAGCCTTCTCTTCTCCATGCTGAGTAAACCCAGCTTTCATAGCCTATCTTCATATGGGAGGTGTTTCAGCCCTCAGGTCATCTTTGTGGCCTTGTCTGGACTTGTTTCAACAGATTCCTGTCCTTCCTGAGCTGAGGATTCTAGGACTTAATGCAGGGCTCCAGGTGAGGTCTCATGAAGGCAGAGCAGAGGGGCAGAATCCCCTGCCTCACCCTGCTGCTCCCACTGCTTTGGATGTAGCCCAGGACATGGTTCGCTTTCTGGGCTGCGACCACATATTGTGGGATCGTATTGAGCTTCTCACTCACCAGCACCACAAGTCCTTCTTTTCAGGGCTGCTCTCAATCCATTCTCTGCCCAGCCTGTAATTGTGCTTGGGATTGACCTGACCCAGGTGCAGGACCACGTGAATGGCTTTTCAGAGGAGTTTTGGAAAGGCAAGGGCCCTGGGCAGCAAAGGAGGGTGACTCAGGAGCATGACCTTGTGGAAACAAAGTCA
This sequence comes from Neomorphus geoffroyi, assembly GCA_033558235.1. Classification (NCBI taxonomy): domain Eukaryota; kingdom Metazoa; phylum Chordata; class Aves; order Cuculiformes; family Neomorphidae; genus Neomorphus; species Neomorphus geoffroyi. The sequence continues at coordinate 1,413,970 of JAUMJM010000001.1, forward strand.
ACAGGAGAATGACCCTACAGGAGGGATTATCTCAACCTTTCTGCAACTAAAAATGGTCTAAATTGTTTTCCAAAATGAGCTTTTGCAGTGCAGAGAGAAAGCCTCTGATTTCAAGGGTTCCTAAAATACTTTTGGACTGAAGCTCTCTGTGATGTTCTGTGGGTGTTGATCACTAGAGTGCTCGGTAGTACTCGAGCTCTGAGCTCACACCATTAAAGCTTTGTTGACAGCAGTGAAAGCAGTCCTCTTGCACATTGAAGTGAGCTCGAGAGGCTGTATTTATGTTCTCAGGCTGACTTCAGGGTCTGTGCTGGCAAGCTGTCGATAAAGAAACTTATTAGACAGGGAGACAGCTTGAAATGGAGAGTTGTTTAAGTAGCTCACTTCTGAACGGAAAACAAAGGTGAAAAGAATGAACTTTCTGCTTGTTTAGCAAACAGCTATACAACAGAACATTTTCACCCAGGTAACTCTGCTCTGGATGTCCAGCAGAAAATGTGCCAGACAACTTTTTCCTGAGAAAACCTCCTCCTACGTTTCTGTGAGTATATCTGGCAGGAACTGTTTTATCCTTTAAGAAACAGAAGGGAAAATTGGTTTTCTGTTCTTCCTTCTTACTGTTTTTTTGGAAGTGTGGAAGAGCAAGGCACAACTGTTTTCTCTGCAATAGAAAGAGAAATGACAGATTTCCCCCTAGTGAGGCTTCTGGTTATTTACATACTTCATAAACACAGGTTGAGACACCATGGTGAAGAGTATTGCACCCACCCGATAATTAGACTGGACTTGAGAGCAATGCGTTTTGGAATAACACATCTGCCAAAGGGTAACTCACAGAGGAGCAGAAATAGCAGGGAGAAGCAGTGCAAATCTGCTGTCCAATGGAAGAGCGGTGCTTGGTGAAAGGAGCAGTAAACTTGTGCAAGAAATATATATTCTCACAGTATGCAAATCATCCTTAAAGACCAAAGGGGCCAAATGAAAACCATGTGAAAGAGAAAATGAGTAGCAAATGAATGGAAACATAAAGGATCTGACTGAAAACTAAATCAGAGTTTGTGGGGATCTTCTCTTCACTCTAGGTTGCTATGTGTTGGGCTAAGAGGAACTTGTGATCTGGTTCACCATTTTTCATATAGTGGCTCAAATCTAAGATGTAGCTACAGTACCTGATGTATATGTGGGAACTCATTCTGAGATGTCTTTCCAGCAGCCCACTTAATGTGTTTGTCAGCCCACAGCCCTGAGGCCAGCAGATCTGATTACAGACATACAGTTTCTGGCTCATTATAGTGGTAACTTGTTTTTTTCAGATCTTGATAACACATGTAGGGAGTCAGCCCTTCTTGGTTCGTATGAGGGATGGCCTTGGTCATTGTTGTTTGCACTGGGTGGGCTGGTGGTCAACATGTGGTTCGAAAGTCACATTTTCACTTACATTCTGGGCAATACCTCTGACCTGATGGACTTTTGCAGCACTCCATGTAAATCGTTCCTTAGAGCCACTTTGGCAGCCCAAAAGAGCAATGTTGTATTTAATTTCTGGCACTACCACTTGCTAAACTGTCTACACAGCTGTAGCAGACCTCCAGGTCTGGATATACCTGTCTAAAGCAGAAGATCGCTGTTTCCTGGTTGGGCTCCATGTAATCCATGCCACTCAAGGTCTGATCTGGGGCAGCCAAGTAGAAATCTAACTCCTTTCTGCCAAAGGGGTTATGGCAATGAATGTATGGCAATGAAAGTGGGGACAGAGGTGAATTCCTGGAGAAATTAGCCTTTGGGAGGCATGCAAGCCTTTCTAAGACCCTTCTAGTACTTAAATGAGGCCTACAGGAGAGCTGGGGAGAGACTCTTGATCAGGGAGTGCAGGGGTAGGATGAGGGACAGTGGTTTTAACCTGAAAGAGGGGAGGTTTAGATGAGATATTAGGAAGAAATGGTTTGCTGTGAGGGTGAGGAGGCCCTGGTACAGATTGTCCAGAGAAGTCGTGGCTGCCCCATCCCTAGAGGTGTCCAAGGTCAGGTTGGATGGGGCTTTAGGCCACCTGACCCAATGGGAGATGTCCCTGCTGATGGCAAGAGGCTGGAACTGGATAGGCTTTGAGATCCCTTCCAACCCAAACCATCCCATGATTCTATGATTCTATAATTCTGTGATTCTACGATGCCTTCTTTCACTAGGGTCTACCAGAAAGTTCTGATGTGTACAGACAAAATTTTTTTTTCACACCAATATCTGCAACTTTTGAGGAACAAAATCATCCCTTGCCCCAACAACACATTGCTGCTTCCCCCTGGGGCAGGCACTGGACTTCACTTGGCTGGGCATTGTGACTGGTGTGGTTCAGATCTAAATGTAAATTTTTACTTTTTTTTTTTTCTGTGCACAAAGGTGGTGGCGTGAAGATGTTGGAAGCCTGGGAAGCCCTTGTTTCAGCAGCAGTAACCCTTATTCACCTTGACTTTGTTCGTATCCCTACCACAACATTAATAACCTAGCACTTTCAAGGAAAGAATGAAATAGTATGAAAAAGTACAGGGCACGTTTGCAATCAAGTTCAGCTTTTGCTTTCCTAGTCATGCCATCATGGTAGTAGATCTGAGTCCAAGACGGGCATCTGAGAATTCATCTTCTAGGTGAAAAGGGCTACAGCTTTCAAGAGCATTTTTTGCTAATAGAAGCCATCCAGGATAATTTATGGTGGTTCTCAGTAAATTAAACCAGACATGAGAAATCTCTTGAACACAGGAATCTCCATGAAGAATATCTCCCTTGGCTTAGCTTGATGTGGATGGTGGCAGGCACTGTAATATACTGATGCTGACACTGTCATAAGTGCCTTAGACGCCTGCTTTAAATTACAGTGAGGCACACGCAACACAACTGTCGCTGGTTTAAAAAGAACTACACTGTTGGAAGTGGAAAACCATGGGTCCAAGTGAGTTATCATCTCCATCACATTGTTGTGATAAAGGAAGAAGATGGAACTCCACTCCATACTGGGCTCCACTTCATGTAACCTCCACGTGTCCCAGAGCCAACTGTCTCACAGGGTGGAGTACCCTGAAGACTGAGCCAAGCTGTCAGAGAGGTATGGGCGTCATCACTGGCAAACGTGTCATCTCTGCAGCACAGGTACTTGAGAGAGCAAATCTATTGGAGCTCAAGTGTGCTGAAAATGTCGCAGGCATCTACATGGGACCACCTATGAGGCATCTAGGAGGAACAAGCAAGATGCAGCTTGTTACTAGAGATTATTTTTTCCTTTGGGACAAGCTATGGTGTATTAAAGCCTCTCTTTACTGTATTGAGAAGTGGCATCGATGCCAGCTGCAACTGTGATGCAGAGCTCCCTTGGCCTTGTGAATCAACTGCTGTAATGCTTCAGGGACGGACAAGCAGGAAAAGTACTGCAAAGAAACAGGGAATTGCTTGTGTCATTCCCATGCTTCCCAGCATACTCTGCCCTGTGAATCTGCCCTCCTGAAATCCATAAAACCCACAACCAGGCTCTCAAACGTTTAATTTGAAAGATCTCTGTTTAAATTGTTTTTGACTTGTGCCAGGGCAAGCCTGTCCTTCAGTTAATTATGCTCTGAGCACACAAAGAGAGCTAGTGAAAACAGTTGCTTCATAACCATTTCCTTTTTGTAAACTCAGAGTACTTAGATCTGCATAATTTAATCATAATAGAGCCATATGCATGCAGCTTAACTTTTCTGGAAACCAAAATCAGCTAGAAGACATTTTGCCCTATTTCTGAAATGCTTGTGTGTGGGGAAAATGCTTGGAGCACTGGGAATGGGGACATGGTCCCAGCCACTGTAGGAGTGCAGAAAAGTTCATGTTAGGAACAGTCCCCACCTCTGCACTGGCCACAATGCAACATGTACATCCTCCACGCAGTTTGAAAGTACAGTTTATGGCCTGGTGGGGTCGTCAACCAGCATTCAAGGAGCTAAAATAGGGACTAAGGGTGTAGGACAAAGGTGAATCCCATTTTTGGGCAGTTTTGGGAATATGAAAAGCTATTTTAATCATTTCAATATGACTTTAAAATAGAGTGGAGGTACATTTCTTTATTAGATATTTACATATTTTGCAAATATTTGAATAAAATATGTCTTAATGAAATTCAAAACTAATTGCCTAGCTGGTCCATGCTTTAATTTGAGTGTCGGTTTAAATACATCTCTGGGTACCTTGGAAGGTCTGGAAAAGCTGCATGCTTGAGTCAGTGTCTTAAAAATTACTAGTGAACAGCCTCAGAGATGATTCCATCCAGAGAAGATCACTGTAGCACACAACCCACAAGCTGTAATGCTCCGTGCTGAGCTCACAGTTGTGTTTTGCCAGTGGGGCTTCACAGCATCCACAGCAGCTTTATTCCAGTGGGAGCAGCGTCTAAGTCAGTCCAGCATCTTCTGATGCCCTTTGGTACCTAGCAGTGTTTCTCTGCCAAAATCCCAACTGATGGAGAGAGAGGATGGTGAAACAATAGGGCATTCCAAAAAGTTTATGAAAAGCTTTGGATAAGCTGAAGGAAACTCCATAGCTGTCGTCCTACCACCCTGCTTTCCTGTATTAAAGCTATCAAAATTTGCTTAAGGAAATGGTTAAGAGAATTTACCAATATAGCTATAGTTTCCAAAATACTGGTTACTGACAGAGCAGATCCTGAGTGATGTAAGAATGAAATTATTAATTAAAGGTCATTTATAGAACTCACCGTGGATACAGAATGCCTACACAAATTTGCAGAGGGCTGTGGCCCATCTTTCAAGCCACTTTTGACCACCAGCCGAACACTCCCTCCCAGGGATAATGTGGAACACACCTTGCTAAGAGTGAAAGGCATATTTTTAGGGATCCCCTCATTCAGGGGGAATTCTACTAATTTTTACAGTAAGTCTTTGCCCAGCTCTTGGTTCTAAAGACTTCAATAAACTTTCCTCTGGTCAATGTGGCTCTTTGTGATCCATGCAGCCTCCAGCCTGCTCGGCTGAGCTGTTCATGTGAGAAGCAGGGATTCCTGTGTGCTGTCAGTCACACACAACTCCACCACAGGAGATGGATGACAACTGAGGCTACTTTCAATGAAAAAGGGAAAAGAAGTGGGTGGAGGGCAGGAGAGTGATGTGGGAGAGGAAGACGGTGAGGGTGAGAGAGGAAAGAAGTGTAAGGGTGGGTCTTCTCAGGAAGTTCATTCTAGGAGTAGCCTCAGAAGGTGGTGCTGGTAACTGATGCTACTTGAGCTGGGTCTAACTTGCTGTCATTCTGACATGTATCAGGGAATTAAACCTCCTCTCTCTTGGAGTGCTCCTGAATATCAATTCCTAATTCCACAACCTGGCCATTATTTGAAACTAAAGCTGGCCGCAAAGGAGAGGATTAAAACACAGGTCAAGGACAGGCTTGCTCTCCATGCCTACAGCAACTTACCCAGGACATTGTGAAAGCCATTTTGCCATGAATGGATGGGGGTGTGTGTGCGAATAAAGCATAGTCAGCATGAATAAAACATGACAGTGATGTGCTAGCAAACTGTGATCTATTTTGACTGTGATAAGAGTGTAAACCTCAATGGGTGGGGACAAGATCACAGTGCACTGAAACCATGAAGTCAGCTGAACGTGACCATGGTCCACTCAGACTTCCCTGTTACTCCTGCCAGTTCCCTGCGATGTGCTGTGACTGTGATGGACATCCAGCAAGAGCGAAGTGGCACATGAGTGCGACATGATAGCAATGCCTGAAGAGATTTGGTGCTCACTGTTCGTGGCCAGTTAGCTGCGTAAATGCAAAATGTATGGGGCAGTTTGCAAAGAGCTGGTAGTAATCACTGCTGTGAATGGATCTGACCAAGAAGTGTTTGGGCTTGAATAGAAGGTACAGATTCCTCCTGTAGCCAGCCTCAATGAACTTTAAGTTACCACAGCTGTGGGCTTGAAGATTCCCCTGATTTTCTTTTGGATATTTGTGGCCGTCCTTTTTTGTCTTCACTTAATGCCATATAACAGGGACAGATTATTAGCAGACATACGTATGAAGTTCTGTATAATATAAAGATCAACATGTCCTTGAGTTTAGTGCACATAATTTTATAGGGAAGTGTTTTTTCTCCTCTCCATTTGACTTGATTATTCAAGAGTTCTTTAACCGCTACAACAGAATCCTTTTCAGAAGAGGAGCGTTTTTCTTTCACCCCAGTTGCTATGAGAACATGAATCATCTCTTTAGCACAATAGCAACAACTGTAGTGCTTAAGTGCATCCACTGATTTTTTACTGTTTGTTCTTTGCTCTCTACAAGATAAGCTGTTGTTATTTCTTTCTTCTTGAACAAGTATAACATGATTGCTGAAGTAGTCAGAATAATTGGACCAAATAGTGAGGCAGTTAATGTTAAACAGAAAGAATTTATCTCTTTCAAGTACAGTAAATTGTCCTTCAAAAATATGGAAATCTTGTCTATTTCTTGTTGTGCCCTAGAGCAAATTTTGTTGAGTTTGTTGTCACATAATCATTTTCGGACTCAGTGAAATTGCTAATGAGGAATAGGATGTTTTCACTGGAGAGTGCATAGGGCTATAGTGAGATGTGTAGAGACCAGGGCTAAATTGCTGGCATAGGAGGGGTTAATGTTCTCCTTGAACCCAGCATCCACCACAGGTGTCAGCTATCACCAAAACTGTTACCAGGGAATCTGTTGTGGAAAGATGGCCATGGCTTCATGGCTGCAGTGCATTAGCTTCCAGAAAGAGGGTATGAGCCATGTCATCTGGCGTGGGAGTGAGTTCTGCAGTGAAGGAGGTGATCTCGAGAACTGTTTTGCTTGATAACTAAGACCCTGAGTTGTCACTTTAGATGACCTGGTTATGGGGATTTTAAGCATGTTTTTAAAGTTCTTAAATAAACAGTAAAATGTGTTATTCTTTCTGAGAGAGGAGGATTTTGGGGTGTCCTTTGTGTATTCCTTTTCAGGATACTCAATTGCTCTGTGCTCACTGTTAGAGGCAGTATTTTTACAACACTAAGTTTGCTCAAGTAAAATGGCTTCTCTGGAGAAGATTCCTCAGAAAACAAAGGCTGGTGGACTTACACTGCCAGTCTCTTGGTGTTTGCTAAGTGCTGCCTACCTTCCCAAAGCCTCCCTTCAAACCTCTGAAACTTTAGCTCCAAAGAGGTTTGTGAAAAATCAGTGTTGTTTGTAGATGAGAAAGGTGCTGATCTGTGTCAAATGGAGATGAATTGTGTTTTAGATGGGGTGAGATGAGGTTGGGAGAAGCTTGTGAAAATATTTACATGATCTGAGGCTGGTGGCTCTTGCTACAGCTTACGTGCCTGACTTAAGAATACCACTTCTATTCCATCCTCACTTGGCACCTGTGGTTCATACGATCTATGGGCACGCTTAAAGATAAATGCCATGCAAATATGTCTGTAGAGGTGAGGTACGACAATGATCATCTGAGACGATTTTCCCAACAGCCTTCTAAGGTGTTAATTATTTGTAGATCTGTAAATACTCATTGCGCTCTGTGGCTCAGGTGGAGTAGAATGAAAAAAGAAAACTTCTATTGAATCAATGTTTTCAATAGTATGAAATTATTCTGCCAATAAAACATGTAAAATCTCTTCAGGATCAAATGAGTATTTGATGTGTTGATTCTGATTTGAAAAAAACCAACTCAGAGTGATTGTTATCTGGAACTTATAGAATTGAATAGATAAAAGCAACGGCCCAGACCTTGGCTAGAGTAAATTAATACAAGCCCGTTGACTTTGTGGAAACAATGTGGATTTATACCAAGTGATGGATCTGTTCTTCCTGCTTGATAAAAATCTAGAGATCAGGCTTCTTCATATTTTTTTCCTTAAGAACTAAAGAAAGAGAAGATAATGGGACTACAAGTAGGAATATGATTCAGTATTATTCTGATCTTAAACTTCTAACCTCAGGGGAAAGAGGTCTGAATACTTGGCATGGATCTTCTTTAAGTTTGAAGAACTGCTTTACCATTGTGTTTAATTGTTTGCAGCTCGTATTATGTTGAACTAAACTAAGATTATATGCAATTAGGCAAAAGAAGAGTATTGTATTGACTGCTGCTTAGGGTGCCTCATTAATTTGTATTGTGTTACTAATGTAGGGTAAAACACCAGCATTATTTAAACATTAAAATACCTAGGTAATCTGGTAGACCACGCTGAGCTTCCAGTCACTCTTTCTGGATAATTCCTGACAATAACTAGGACCCGATTAAGCTGGTTTTGTGTCAAGTTTTCCTATTGGAGGAATTACTACTTTTCCTAATTTTTTTTATTCCTATTTTTTCCCATCCATATAATTTATGAAAGTTGCCCTGAAATAAGTACAGAATCATAACAGAATGTATAGATAAATCTAGTGAAATCTGACACTGTTACTGTTAGGAATGTGTGTTTTGGTCTTGGATTCAGGGAAAACTGGGGTTTGGGAACTAAGTCTGTTGCTGTGAGTGTGGGCCTTGTTATGCTAACAAAGATATTTTTTGCTGTGAGGGTGGGGAGGCCCTGGCCCAGGTTGCCCAGAGCAGTGGTGGCTGCCCAATCCCTGGAGGTGTTCCAGGCCAGGTTGGATGGGGCTTGGAGCCCCCTGATCCAGTGGGAGGTGTCCCTGCCTATGGCAGGGGGTGGCACTGGGTGGGCTTTGAGGTCCCTTCTAACCCAAACCATTTTATGGATTCTGTTTCTCACCAAAATGAAGAGTGAAACGCCAGCTTGTTTCTGAGAGATGGGACTGATCCTGATTGTCCTCTTTGCATGCAAATTCCTTGGGACAGGCTACGTTTTATGCAGTTATATGGAAACTGGTGTTGGTAACTTGCAGGCAAAGGTTGTTTCACCAAGCTGTGATAACCTTTCCTCATGGCAAAAGGAGATCTGTTGTTGACTGCTACAAAACAGATTTTAAGAAACTTGTGATATCTTGCAACTACTCTGGTTTAGAAAATCACAGTGTTTTCCATCATTTAAGATGTATTTTCAAAAATATCCATTATGAAATTAACTATTAAGAATGTTACTTCAGGCCTGAACCTTATCTGATTGGATTTTACCTGCCAGTGATGACCAATTTTTTCAAGAATTATGTTTAAATTATGGACACATATACACTATACATTAGATAAATCACAATATTTGGATCATTAGTCAAGTAAATACCTTGTCTGAAAATTTAAATACGATCTAAAATATTATTTACACTAACCTTCTTCCTTGTCAGTTAATATTGTCTCCTTGTACTTGAACACTGTTACCCTTTATCATGTTTTCAAGGTTTTTGAAAGACTTTTGACTTCTGCTGAAACCCCACGAAGGGCTATAAAAGTGGTGGATCTTGAACTGAGATGTGCTTGTTTTGAGAACCTTAGTGTCCCTTGTGCAGATCCATGGGGAACTCCCCAGTGACCTAAGAACGTGTTCATAAGACAGCGGGGCTGTTGGAGCCTTCAGGAGACAGCTTCAAGCTCCGTGACACATGGTTTCAACCTGTTTTTCCCTGGGATGCTTCCTTGGGTTTTTAACTGTTTTGCCTGAAAGCAAAAGTTGAAGAGCAGTTTCACTTTCTGTCCTGACTCTGCAGTGTTTTTGCCAGGGGTGCAACCTCTTGATTCCCAAAGCACAGCATTCCAACCACATAAGACTGCAGAAGCATCTTCTCCAGTCCTTCAGATGCTGATGTACATTGAGTTCATCGCACATGGGTCTCTTGATATCACTGAGCAAGAGATGTATAAAATGTCTTAAAGGCTTGAATTGTTCCAAAAATAAATCTTGCTGATTCTGATTCCAGTGAAACATAAAAATTAACATAAACTCACTATCAGCAGGATCTTCATTTAATTTTTCTTTATTTCTTTTTCCTTCAAATTTTTTAAAGTTGTGTTCATCTTTTATAATCTCCATATAATAATAGAGAACTGTTTTTCCCACCCCTTGTACACAACATCGTCAAGACAAATTATGTTTCTGGCCATCTGAGTATAATAAGGCAGCTGTATAACTCACTTCGGTTGTTTATACCTATCTGGGCTCAGACATGTTGTAGTGTCCTCTGGATGAACCTTTCTCATCTCAGGCCCTGCCATTTGATGTCTGCTCCAAGCATTGGTTAAAGACCAAGTTTCAGCAGTTCATTTACTTCGTGTGAAACACATCGAATTTAAATCATCACCTTATTGGTGAAACATGCCAGTTTGAGGCTCACAGATCTTGTGGCTTTGTTTGAAATGAAGTCTGGGGCTGGCCTTCAGCCTTTGGCTTTGAACCCTGTCAGTGTGTTGCAGAGACTTGTGAAGTGCATCCATACATTTTGTTATCATAAACCATCACATGTGGGATATTTTGGAAGCGTTAAGTAAGAGTTAATCGTACACCGATGTGTCTGGTGTCTGTTTATCTGTACAAGTGCAGTGGGGTGAAGGCTCTATGACTGTTTGAGTTGATGCTAGCTGATTTAAATGGCTTTCATGGACATCTTAGCTAGCTGTTTAGTTCAGTTTAGCTGTCATTCTTCCCAATTCCAGAACCGGAGTGGATTTTTTTTTTCCTACTCAAGATCTTGTATTTCTGTAGAGTGCGCATCCTGTGCGGTACCTTCAACTGGAATCCGTTAGCAGATGTTCATGTAGCAATTCTTTTTGCTGTGAAACTGATTCCTACCAAACTTTCTTTAAATCTTATGTAAGGATCCGTTTCTCTGAAAACTGGATGTTACCTTTACCCAGTGCAGAAAAAGTCTAGGTTCCCAGCCTTTTTCTTAGCATTTCTGTGTTGAGAAGGTCAGGGTTGTCTCTCGCTGGGTTTGCCACTGGCCAGCATGACAGCCATGGAATTCTGTTGGAGAGGTATTCTGGGGTATGTGAAAGTGCTGTCAGACTTTTGCCCCCGATCATGTCACTTTGTATGCAGTATATCCAGAAAAAATATTCACATACTGAAACAGCTGTGAAGGTACAGGATGCTAGCCTAGGGTAACCATGGCTTTGCTGGGATACAGTCTGGCTTGTAAATTATCTTGCGCACAAGCCCCCATATACATGCACAACATATAACTTAAACCACATTATCACTACTACAAAACCTAGTGTTGTAAAAATGCAACCAAAGCTAAATTTAATACATATGTAAGTGCAAAGCACTCAGCTTCCATAACAAAGGTAAAATTGGGCTCCTGTGATAAAGATATATGATCTTAATTTAGGCTGAGAAATCACCAGCCTCATTGTGCTGATGGTATGGGCTAAAATCATCTTCCATCCAGATTTGCAAAGATGAAAAATATTCAGAAACCTAATCTAGTGCAATGCTGATGGTGTGTGATGGATAAGAGGTGGTAACATTATTTTAAAATACTGTAATACAGCTGATGTGGGATTTTCTGTAGTGCAACATCAGTTGTCAGTTATTTGCTTCAGACTATATTTACACGGGAGAATAAGACTTAAAAATCTCAGCTGGTCTGTTAATACTTAAGGCACAAGTTATCATAAATGCTGGTAAGATTTTTGTATTCCTGGGTTTTTTTCCTGTTGTTACAGGGTTTTATGAAACATATAAGATATATGGCAACATGAAACATAATGTAACTGCGTATTTTCCTTGTTTGATGCTGTTTTTCATTTCTCTAAATCAAATGTGAGTTCTGCAAGGTGCCTGGGCCCTTTGATGCTCTTATACACAGCCTGCATCACCAGAGTGAACTGCCGAGTGCACCCCATGACCACCTCCTGTCCTCGTCAGTAAGTGACTGTATTCATAAAACAATTAAACACTTATAAAAACCCAACCAAACCAAAGCAGAGCGAAGAGCGCTGGAAGGGAAGCCTAGTCTGCTGGCGAAGAAGCTGTATTCAGTTTGCTTTGGTTAAAATCTCGGTTCATTGGTTCTAAACCCATTTATTTTACTTGGAGGGCATTTGGATCTGTAGCCTTTCCTGTGCTCACGAGCTGCCTCTGACTGGGGCTGTTATGCCTGAGGAGGGGACGTTTTACTGAGGAACAGTCTGAGAACCTGCTGGCTGGAGGGGCTGAAACCATCCTGCTTTGGAGCAAGAACAACCATGAGGTGTTGACAGTATTGGACAGATTTTACTTTGTTTTCTTGAGTATAATTTTTCTTGCTTTGAGAGCCTGGGTTACAGCTCCTATTTTCAGGATATTTTAAAGACTGATTGTCAGATTTTTGTACAGGATTGTTTTGCTATTACTTACCTAATAACTCTGGCCAAACATTTACTTCTCCCATGAATGTCCTTTGTAGAGAAGTTGCAAAGAAATTTCTTCCAGCCCTGGGAATCTTATGACACAGATGTAAAACATAACCAGCCTGATAAGTGCAGTGGTGGGAGAACAAAAGAAGGAAATGACAGCAGCAATGATTGAGTATCAGAGCAGAAATAATAGTTTCATTCTCAGTCTCTGCCTACAGGATATCTTGGACAAGTTTCCAGTACTGAAATCTCCATTATCCATGGCTTGGCCACAACTGGCTGCTGTAGGTTCCAGAGTCATCCTGCACGCATCACAAGAAACCAAACCAGCAAGTGGTTTTAAAATAACAATGTAGCATTTGCAAGATTCCCAGTTTTCCCAAATAGCATCTTGGGTCAACCAAAAGAGAGGAATCTTGCAGGCCCACAGTCTGCTCCAGCAAACCTGGAGAAACTCCACTGAAAAATTCAAAGGATCCAGAAACTTTAAATCATTCCCCTGTCCGTCCTCCCCCTTTTAAACTTTTGGGCTGTTCTATTAAAATGGTAAATAATCAGAAAAGTATTTCTAGTTCATATGTAAATTGAGAATATATTAGGGAAGTGGAAGACCAAAAACCAAATCATGTCCAGCACTTTGTACAGCTGAAGTATCTGTCATTCAGCAATGGTTACCCCAGAGCCAACAGTTGAAATACCACAGCTGGTGTAGGAAATGACTAGTTGTCGCGGGAGATTCAGGGCAGGAAATAAGTGTGCTACCTCGAAGGATACTCTTTTTAATACCTATTTTTATATGCAGGGTTCATCTTTGTGCTGTTGCTAACGCCAGATGTTGCTTCCAGCAGGGCATGGCAAAACAGACCCCAATGGGGAATGTAGGCAGATGAATGATGTTATGAAGGACTTCTGTAGAGTCAGACTTACTCTGGAACCAGATAGACATTTGATGGAGTCTCTGTTACTGAAATCCTTAACTCAGGCTTGGATATCTTTAAAAATTCTGTGTTCCCGTGTTTTTAGGCTTTAGTCCTAATTCAATATTTGTGATGATCCATCTGACCTCAGGTGATTGCCCCCTCCTTGTTGGGGTGGTAATGTTAGTACCTTTGTATCGTACAAGATTTCCTAAATCAATCAGTAAGCAGGAGCCTGATCTGGTCTACATGCTCAGTGAATTGTCTGTATCTAAGACAGAGAAGTTCTCTGAAAATGTTCCACATCTTTGTGTCAAATCAACAATAATAGTAAACACCTGTCTTTTCACAGATTAAATTAGTAGGATGCTTATTCAAATATTCCTCCAAACAGAAAAAAATTCTTTTCACTGCCTTTCTTGTCACCCAATTTCCAGAAAGAAAAACCCAACAAGGACAAAAAAACCCCCAAACCACAGTCAGAGCCGATCCACTAGCTTGAGACTATCAAAATATCCAACCCTGAAAAGACTGGAATAAGAATATGTTACATACAGCTTTGGCAGTGGAGTAGGAAGGTAGTGTTTTAAGACAGCCTGTGGGAATTGAGAATGAAATTTTTCAATTTTGTTCTGTATTTCTATAGTTTTCTTTCTTTCTGAGAAGGCAAGTTCAGCTGCTTTGTTCCCCAACTTTTTTCCAAGGTATTGGCACTCTGAAAGACTTATCGTAGAGTGTCCTGAAGTGGAAGAGACCCACAAAGATCGAGTCCGACTTCTCTCCCTGCATAGGACAATCCCCAAATTCACACCATGTGTCTGATAATGTTTTCCAAAATAACAACCAAACCACTGCAGAGAGGGTTTAACAGCCCCATTACACCTTACTGAGATCGAATACAAACTCATTGTGGTCTAGCGCACAATTTCCAGAGCTGTAAAGATAGAGTTAAAGGAGTGATTCCTGAATTGCACCAATGGGAGGTCAAAATCATGTTCTCAGGATTACTACAATAATTAGATCCAGTTTTTTCCTGTGGCTAAAAGGACACTTCAGGCTATCTAACTTCACATTCTGTCGTAAAGTTTCTAATGAAATTTTTTACTCTACAAGTACGTTATATGTTAAAATTCCCAACAATACTCACAAAATATGACTCCTGTGCTGGGCTTAATTGAATATGGTTATTTATTGTGCAACATAAAACATTTATTATATGGGATCTGTTCAAAACTGTCTCCACTTACCAGATGTTTTCAGAAGTGCTTTACAGAGTGCAAATTGAAAAGATAATTCTAGGGAGTGGAGTGGAACCACCAAGCGTCAGGTATCCAGCCTGAGTCTTCAAAGTCAGCCCTCTCAAGATGATTTGGTTGCTCACTGCTTACATTGGGCTGTCCTTTTCCTTTCTGGAAAAGTATTTGTCTTCTCTCTGCAGTTTTTGTTTCTCGGGTCTCTACCAAGTTTCTCAAGTATATCCATTTGTTCACACAGTTGCACATGATTTTCTATTTCTTCCTTCTTTTAAATTGTCCGTTATGAAACATGACAGTTTGTGCTGTCCTGGCATGGTCCAGCTGTGTAAAAGGCACTTTCCAGTCACTGTCCACAGTTTGTCAATGGCAGGGAAATTCATGTGTGGCATAGCATTGGCTGAACCCAGTGCCTGGGAAGCACAGGGAGATGGGTTTAACGTTGTTTCAGATTCTGCAAAGCTGTTTACTGCTCTGTGCATGTTTGCAATCCATGACAAGTCACCACAGATGTACGGCCTCACTCTGTGAATCCAAGCCTAGAAGTATTAACTTTTTCTGCTTTTCCTTTATCTTTCTTAAAACCAGCCAGGATGGATTTTTGCGTGAAGGGGAAGGATGTGGCAACCGGCAACCATGTTTTATTCTTTTGCAATAAACTGTGCATATAAAATCATACCAATTAGATCTTAGGGCTGGTTCTTCAGATGTCTGGCCTTTTATGTTGCCTTGTGATATGTAACAGAATGCGGACTTCTCTGAGGCATTCTCTTTTAAGGACATCATAAACTTCTTTCAACGTATTTGCACTTAGCTGTAAAACAGTGACTCTTCTGTATGTATTTGGCAAATCCTTTCCTGGAAACACAAATAATTAAATATCTGATATTCTATAAATGCACATCTGACCTGTTTATTTTAATAACGCTTGAAGGGAGACTGTCTGGATAAGGGGAAATTCATACAGAAGGTTTGATTTCTATCTCAAAGTAAGGTAATTAGCTCCCTGCGGAGTAAATAAGAACAAGAAAATGCACATCCCTGAGCAAAATGTGACACAAAAAATTATAGGATCCTTTCCACACATTGGCACATCTAGAGTAGACATTGACACATTTAGACTAGTGTAGTTGAAGTTGAGGACAAAAGTTGCTGGAAGTTTTCCTCTAGGTTTTTATTTATGCTTGTACTGAACCAGTGTAATTGAGTCAAAAGATGTTTGGTGTAATTTAAAAACAAATTGAATATTTGAGATGAAACAGATGAGAATAAATTTAAATGATCTCTGTAACTGACAGTGACCCATTTCTGACCTGAAGACCCTTTCAGCTGTAATAACTACTTCTGTTAAGTTTGATTGAGAGTGGCTGTTGAATTACTGTGAACTCATGCTTCTTAAACCAAAAACCTGGTGCCTGGATTTGAATTCTTATGTTTTCTACTGTAATATTTAATTACATAACTTCCGTTGAGCTGCTGAATGTGCACGGTTGTGTCAAATGAAGTTCAGATGGTGAAATCCATGTTTCGGTAGTTTTGTATCCCATCAAATGGCAACATTTAATGGACATGGTGAGAGCTGTTGACTCACTGCTGCCATGGTTCTGATCAGTGGGGTTCTGGCCTCTGCATACTCTGGTGAGCTTCTTCCAGTTGTTGCATGGAAAATAATGGTGCATCTAGGCAAAAACATCGGCTTTGGCGTTCTGAACCAAGTGGGAAAGGCACATGACTTTGTGTCATGCTGTGCTACTGCACAGATGCTCAGTCAACTTTGCTATGGAGTTACTAGTGGCAGGAGAGATACTTGTAGGGAATATTCACATGTTCAATTTATAGGAAATATACAGTAAACTTAAAAACTGTATTCAATAATATACTTGTTCCCATAAAACTTACATTGCATCAAGCCAAAACTGAAATATACTGCTGTTTAAACAGAAATAGGAATAAGTTTCCACACTAGGTTAATTTAATACTACATTCAGATGTTCTAGGATTAAGCAATGGAGCAGACGGGACAAATATGAGTGATTCCTAATAAAATAAAAAGACAGATGATACATTTTAGCTTATTTATTCTTAAAAGCCATCGGGAATGGCTATGGATAATAGGAAAAGCCCATTTTTACTCTGATTCTTCTAAGAGCTAGGAGTATGCTGTTCATTTGTCAGCCTGTAATAACATCTCTGCTGAAAGTCTCAAGTATCCACATTAATTTAACTCCCTGCTAATAAAAGTAATACTCCTTACTTTCTGATTGGTCCAGTCTGCAGTAGAATTCTGTGGACTGTGCTTCCCTAGTACATAGAGAATGAACCTGTTCAG
Source organism: Neomorphus geoffroyi (assembly GCA_033558235.1). Taxonomy (NCBI): domain Eukaryota; kingdom Metazoa; phylum Chordata; class Aves; order Cuculiformes; family Neomorphidae; genus Neomorphus; species Neomorphus geoffroyi. The sequence continues at coordinate 1,430,728 of JAUMJM010000001.1, forward strand.
CAACAAGGTAAGACATACATATGTGTTTGTGTGTTTATAGGCTGCATCAGCTATTAGGAACACTTGGTAAATAGTCCCTTATTCATCGACTAAACACATTTATAAAAATAAATTATCATTTAAAATACCTGTAAATGGTTTTGCTGAATATAGAATTAGCCAAACCCCAGATTTCCCTCATGTATTCAGTTCTCAGTTTTCTCTCTGTATGGTCTCTAGAACATGTTTTTTATGCTTCTTACATTTCTCAGGCTGACTGACCCCTATCCTGAGGGCAGCCACATCTGCAGCTCTATCTAGTTGGAATTGAGAGTCCAAATAATAGAACCAAATTAACAAAGAACCATCATTATGAAATCCACCGGTGGTCGACCATGACTGAAATAGACCTAGTTTTTAGGCACATGCTGGTGTTTCAGAATCACTATATCCATGGCTAGTTCTCTTCCTGAAAGCTAGCTTTAAATGTAAAAGCATGGATTCACTTTGTAATGCAAACCAGAATAAGATAGATAGTGGTAAAGCCAATTTAGTGAAGCTTAGAACAGAGAGATGATTAACAAAAGCCACATCAGCATCCAGGAAAGTTGAATTTCAAGGGGAAAATATACAAAAAAAAGCTGCTTCTCTAAGTGACAATGAAGAATAAAGATCAGAATGTAGAGGTAAATTTGTTTTACTGGTCCTCTGGGGAAAGGATAAAACGCAAGCAAAATGCTCTTAACATGAATAAAGCCATAAACACTGGAGGAGCTGATAAATGTTTAAGTTCTGTGAATTTGAACAGAACACAATTGTTAAGTATGTTTTTTTTCTAAGCTGTAACTAAGAAGTTGAAGAAAGAATAGAAGTTCATAGTGCAGAGCATTGGTGTGGAGGTTTGGAAACTTAAAAGATGGTCTTATTAGAGACCAATCCATTTCTGAAATGAGGTTCTTGCTGAGCCTCGCTAAAGAGTTGCGTGTAGGAAGTGTCCAGCAATTGCAGACATCAAGTGCATTTCCAGCCCAGAAGGGGGGTGCTCAGGTTGCTGCTTTTGCACTCTGCTGTTGGTTCACTGCTGGGCTGTAGGGCAAGGAGCAGCCTTATCTAAATAACGCTGACAGGCTGCAAATATATAAGCAAATGTTACATCATTTTATGTTCATTGACTACTTGGTTAGAGACTATCAGCAGAGAGCTCTGTGAATCGAGCGATGATGTTACTGGGATGGTCTAGTTGACAGACTGAAGTACCACCAATCACTGCAATCAAAAAATCCCTGTGTCGCTAATATGACGTTAAAGTTAAAATATTAGAGCATATTTCTGGATGACTGCTTCAAGGTTAGTTTTAGGCATCTAATGTAGATATGTATGTTAGGGTTGGCTTTGTCTATGTCGGAGGTGCCTCTGCTCTCTAGGTAGAGAACGTGAGGTCTAATCAGACACTTGGATTAAACACCGGAAAATAGGCAGTGGAAATATACACTTGGGATATGATCTTGTGCTTGAATGCCTGCATTAGAAAGAGATGATCTTCTATCATGATGACCAGCTGAAGCTGAAAAAGCCAAGATCCTCCAACACTAGGAGAGTGACCTGTGAAGTTTTCCAGCTCTACCACGAGAGCTGTTTGCAGTGCATGGCTACCTTGAACTGTAACTGCAGGTTTGCCATGAGCTCATCCGTACATTATATTTGTATGAGAATCCTTTAGAGAAAGGATGAAACAACTTCCATGAACCAACAGGGAGCAGGAGAGCTGCCAGAGGTGGTGGGAAGTAAATCCTTGTGCTGGAAGGGTCACTGCTTTGGAAGCATCTCTCTTAATAGCTGTCTCAAAAAGCAGTCTGTTAGCCATAGAGGCACGATACTGCCTTGTGACACTGCTCTGCAGAGTCAACCAAATCGTATTTCAGCCTTTCTTTTGGACCATATTTGTGTATTCTGCCCGGAAGATTTCCGATTTGAAAGGCTATGTTGTTCTCCCTAATCCAAATTATCTTTAAAGAAATAGCTTCCCTGTTGCTTTTTGCTTTCTCCGCTCTTGTCATAACTAAATGTAGGAACTGAAGTCATTAGTACACTCAGCTCATCTTCAATATTCTTTGTACAAATTATGGGGACAGTAATCAATAAACATTTTTGTTTCTTTTAGTCTCTTGGTTGTAGCGTGATTGCAGTGGAACCGAGAGCAGAGATCTGTCTTTAATGCTGCTTTTTCCCAACAGAGGTTATGAGCCAATACACAGTGTTTACTCAAGGGGCCATATGCAGCTAATCTTCATGGAAATAAAGGATGAAGATATTCATATCTAGCATCATTTTGCTAACTTGGTTTTCTCCCATCTAAGTAGGGCAAGTAAACACATCCCTGTTACAGAGTAAATCATTTGTCTGAAGGATTTACTTTCCATTTTCTTTTCTGTATGTCTTGAGAGCTAAGAAAAATAAATCTTTTCAAATAATACATTAACCTAACATAGGTACATTGGATACTGCTGCTACTTTCTTCATGGTATAATTCTCACCTGATTTACTTAAAAACATTGTGATCCCAGCTGTAGAACAGCAACAAATGCAAACTAAAAATACTCAGAATTACTGAGTTAAAAATCTGTCTCTTCTTAATAGCATAAAATCAGCTGGGACCAGAAGGTACCGCACGGTCTCCATCCGCACCCTTCAGCAGGAGAGCAATTGATGGTCTTCAAATTCATTTTTTAAAAAATATAATCCTCAAAAGTCAAGTAAACGCCAGAGCTATAGGTAAAAGATGCAGGAGTTCAGGGGAGCAGGGACCAGAAAAGCTCAGAAAGTCACCAAATACAGCAATAAACAACGTGTGTCTTTGGGACATGGAACCTTCTATGGTTCCTCTCACCACCACTGCTATTCCATGAAGAAAAGGCGAATATATTTTGATAGTACTGGAAGACTTCCTGCATTGGACCTGAAAAAATGAATGCTGTTTCTAGAAGTAATGAAGAAACACTTACTGGGTCAATAGGAGGTGACAGTTTTTAAGTCTTGATGTCAATAAATAGTGAGGATGTACTGAAGGAGCCAAATGTTTTTTAACGAAATTTTGTATTGATGGTCAGAAAGGTGATTTACTTGAATTTAAAAGGAAAGAGAAGTCGGGGGATATCTCTAGATTTCCAAAGGACAAGCACTGATAAATGGATGAAACTGTGCAGTCTGCTGGACCACAGAGCTGTTGGAACTGAAAGTGGAGAGAGAGGAGGCAGGAAATTTGTTACAAAATCTGTCTGGAACTTGTATCCTAAAAACTGCATGAGGATGGGCTGCAGCTCTCCCTGTAGCTGTGACCCTTGCTTGAGGGCTTTCCTGCTCATTTACTTGTCCTGCTCCATTCATGTTAAGGTAATCTGCTTTTTCTAGGCCGGGCGGAAAGAGTGAAAAGCCTTATTGGAGCAAATTCAAAATGAAACAGAAAAGAAATGCCCCAGGCAAATGGCTGAAGGAAAGACAACTGTGCCTTAGAGGTAAAGCTAGAAATAAACCAAGAATAGGTGGACTTCGTGATCCTCCAGGCTCCTCCAGATGAACCCCTCTTTGCTGCACTGACTGCTGCTCCACCATCAGTTACTGGCAGCACAGCTGCCCAGTGGGACAGCTTTCCTTTCTCCTGCCGCTCTGCTCTTGTGCCTGCCCACATGTTTCTGCACCTTCCCTGGGCCAGCACCAGCATTCACTGATCTGGTTAGTCCAGAAGGAACAGTAACAGATGAGCCTGTAGCTGAGTTCCTCCTGTGTCATCTCTCACCTCTCAGCCATTGCCTGCCAATGCCTGTAGTGTGCTGGCAAGGGGCTGGCACTTCCTAAGGGGCATGTGCTGGGAAGGGTTCATAAACCCATCTTGTAGGTTGAGCAGAGGACCTCAGCTGCTCCGTAGGTGTGCACTCCAAAAGGAGGGTGAAAACATAACCTCTGCCAAGAGAACTGGGGAGACGTGGAGCTCCATTTATTCCAGTCTGGCAGAGTTACTCTGCATCTGATTCAGCTTCTTCAGAGAGTGAAGTGATTCACTTGCAAATGACTGTACTAACATAAAACAAAGAGAGGAACAAAATTGGGTTTAGCTGAGTAATGAGAAGGGTGGAGAGAATCCTGCCTGTAACACCATGGAAGGCAGTCTGGCTTTCTTTGCCTTTATCAGATGGATGAAAATGAGATGCATACTAATCTATCATTTGGTTAATGAATTAAAATGCAGAAGAAAAAGAATCCATGTAGATATACCCTCTTGGCCATTTATCAATTCCATAAGCTGCATGATTCTTCCTGTCGCTCCTGTTGATGGCATTTAAGACCTGACTATCCGCTATAGATCAAAAGTGACTCCCAGTTTTGGGGGGTGCAGACAGAAGGGCTCTCATTAATACGGTTTTTTTCACTTGGATTTCTGAGAAGCAGTCCCCAAAAGACTGTGCTGTCTAGAACCAATGCAATTTCTCGTTATGCTGCCCAAATTGTAGTAAAGGCAAAAAGAACCATGATGTGCCTCCCTGACAGGTAAAAGACAAGGAAGAGAGAAAAGAGGGGAAGGAGAGAGATGAAGGAGTGAGATGAGGCATTTTGCCCTTGCAGGTACCTCCTGCAGACAGCAACACTTAGAAATTATTCTCCTGTTATGGATATTTGTTAACTTAAGTATTTTTTTTAAAAAAAGAGATGACTTTATCCTTCCTGTTGTGAAACTCCTTTGATGTTCACTAACAACAAGATAGCTTGTTTGACAGCTGCAATCTTTCAAATGGTCACAGTGATGTTTCTCTGTGTCTGTGTGTGGTGGCACCTTGGATTGCACGGTGGTTCCTGATGCTCTGTGCTGGCACTGGGTCCTGCAGGCACCTTTGCTCCGGGGCAAAAGACTGAAACAAAGGGATAGACATAAGGGACAGGTATTCTTCTTTTACCAGACACTGGATGGATAAAACATCTTTGATGGGCTTTCTCTTTCTGCCTTAATTGCCAAAACTATGCATTTGGTCATTCAGGATTTTGTCTGTTTGGGTTATTTTAGTGCCTGAAGACAGACAGACAAGGATTGTTCACCCTGACTGTGGCAAGAGCTTATCCACAGTGGAACTTTGCATCTGGGGACTCTGACTTCTGTTTGAACTACCAGACATCCAGAAAGATGCTGTTTAATGTCCCATGAAATATTGCTTTGCTGTTACCTCAAGAGCTGGGTGCAAGCAAGTACTGGTGTATCTCACACGATGTGGGGGAGATTGCCTGCATTTTATGGGATAATGTGTTCTGGCATGATGATATCAGTACTTAAACTATACGGCACTGGAGTTTTGTTTATCTTTGTCCCAGAGTGTCTTTTTACTGGTCTTCCCTCTCTTAAAATCACTTCTAATTGGGGATATCTTGAATTTTCATTTTACTGGGCATGCAGTGACAGCTTTGCTGCAAAAACAAACACTCCCTGTGCAGCGTAGTCCATCACTGTAAGCCACTCAGCACTGTTGGTGCAGTGATATAAATGGGTCTCCATGCAATGAGATAGTGATTAATAGCTGGTAGAGCACAGAGCGCAGAGACGTGGTACTGTATTCTTCCCCTCCCCCCATCCCCCAGCAGTTGTCATTTAATGCACTCTATCAGGAACAGTTTTATGTAATAGACATGGGAAGATCCATAAAAGTAACATCTGAGACTGCAGTAGGGCAAGTATTGATTTATTTGTTACAATAAAATTTTTGTCATTACTATGCAATTGCTCTATCTCTGGAAGAACTGATGTATGTTGGTGGAAGCTGCAATCCACTGTGCAAAACTTTTCTTCTTTCTTTTTTTTTTGTCTTCCATAATTTCCTGTAACTCTCCTAAAGAATCATTATTCCTTATTACATCGGCCTGGCATGCCACCTATTTAGATAAATGCCTGAACAAGCGTGCAGTAAATATTCACAGCAGCTCGTGTTTCAACTATATGTGCCACTAATTAGATAATTTAGTGGCTCAAATAAATAAACACAAAAATAGCAGCAGACCTGAGAAAACAGGGGAGTGAAATGTACTGTCAATGTCATTTTGTGGACTGAGATACCCACTTCTAGTCTTTATCAAGTATCAAGTGGCTCTGCCATACTATTAATGTGAAAAATAAAGAAGGAAAAACAATGAGAGCAAAAAGAAAACCCAGGCTTACACTCAGTTACCCAGACAGAATAATAAGTGCTCAGGGAATATTCAAAATATTGGCTCCTTTGCATTGCGTTTATTTATCCGTATTGTTTTGGCACCTTCCTTGCCCAAAGCTCAGGGAACATGCCAAGTCGAGTGTACCCAGGGTTTCAGTATCCCAAGTCTTTTGCAGTTCTCAAACCACTTGTCAAAGGGGAGAAGCATCATTGTCTTGCATCTGACAGAGGAAAAATAGGATGTGTCTCGCCCAAGGTCATGGCAGAGAGAGTCCATGCAAATAAGCTGCTGGATTTTCTGCCTATGTTTGCCTTTTATGGTAGATAATGTGGTGCTTAAAAGTGCTGACAGGAGTCACGGTCTCACCATGCTCACTCATGATGTGGAATTGATGCAAGACACACAACAAATGCTTTTTCCAAGTCAGAGACCCGTTTTTCTGAATTTTGACTTGTTGACAGGTTTATAGTTTTCCTTATGATTTTCTTACAACTTCATTTATCAGCCCCATGGAATCTTTAAATTAGATTCTCTTTAGATTAAACCCATAGATCCTGAAACTCTTTAGCAATTGAATTTAGCAGGATGGGAACAATAGATGGAAGTTTTATTTGGAACACTAGCATGAACCATTGCGGTCAACAGTGAAAGTACCAGTGTGTAGGCACCTTAGAGCCTCAGGTTCACAGAATCATGGAATGGTTTGGGTTGGGAGAGATCTTAAAGCCTATCCAGTTCCACCCTCCTGCCATGGGCAGGGACACCTCCCATTGGATCAGGGCCTCCAAGCCCCATCCAACCTGGCCTGGAACACCTCCAGGGATGGGGCAGCTACCATTGCTCTGGGCAACCTGGGCCAGGGCCTCCCCACCCTCACAGCAAAACATTTTGTACTAACATCTCATCCAAATCTCCCCTCATTCATCTTCAAACCGTTCCCCCTCATCCTGTCCCTGCACTCTCTGATCAAAAGCCCCTCCCCAGCTTTCCTGGAGCCCCTTTCAGTACTGGAAGGCTGCTTTAAAGTCTCCCCAGAGCCTTCTCTTCTCCAGGCTAAACAAGCCATATTCTGACAACCTGTCCTCATACGGGAGATGTTTCAGCCCTTGGATCATCTCCGTGGCCTAGAGGAGGCCTGGACTCGCTCCAACAGATCCACGTCCTTCCTGTGCTGAGTACTCTAGAACTGCTTTGTTCACAGAACACCACATCTGGCATGGTAGGTGTATTATTAGTCACCTACTGGCTGTCATTTTCGTTGCTATTCCTGCTCCTAGTGAGGTCCATTTTTGGTCTTATGAATTTTTGGATGGATGTGTCAGGTGCGAAAGAACCGTAGGTTTCCCACACTGGTTTGATTTTGATTCCCCTTACCTCAGTGATGGACAGCAAGCATCCTGATGTACTGTTTTCTTGATTGTAGGTTTTGATACAAACTGCTTGCGATTCCATTGGTCCTTGCATGCTTTCTGGCTGGACTATGGATTTCCTTGTTTTCTTTCCTTGAACTTACCCAATGCCTTACCAAGGGTGTGTGACACGTGGAAGGCCTTGCTTCCCAAGCTGGATATGTGACTGGCATTACTGTGTCAGTGGCTGCAACATTGTGTTGCAGAGACACATCACCCGTGTAACAGTGATGCAATTCACTCCTTTTTATCACTTCGGACAAAAATCCTGTTCAAAATGAGCTCTAACAGATTTCCAGAGGCTCTGAACTTCCCTGTCAGATAACCTTTCTGTGTGTTGCAGACAGTTCTGATGCTGAGGTCTCTCAGTTCACTCAACCCTGGCACTAGGACATTCCCTCTGTGGTCAGCAGAAAGCGGGATGAGCTTGTGTACGAGGTGGTGGAAAGCATGAGAGTTAGACTGGAAGAAGCCCAGGAGGAGAGCAGGTTTAGTACAGCGAGGGGCTGCTTTGGCTGGTGAGAGGTGAAGCAGCAGCTGTGGTGCTGTGTGAGCAGATCTTGCTGTGTGCTACTCTGTGTGTTTGGAGGAGTCCTTCTTTGGGACATCTTTGCATTGAACTCGTACAACTGGGTTGCTCTAAGGAGAGTGTTCAGGCTTGACTCTGTCTTTCTTCATAGTAAGGATTTTAAGGTGATTTCAACATTAACTTTCATGCCTGAGTTTTTCCATGCTGGGCTTTCAGTATTGCCCAGATAACACAAACCACAAATATTTGTGGTTACCAATCAGCTGATGGAAATACGAGGATTACGTGACTTGGGAGTCAGTTCCATTTGAGGATATTCTGTATCAGCTAAGGTTAATATTCAACAACAGCCTAAGGAATATTCAAGAGAGGGCAATAAACTGTGAATAAGATCTTTTCTAGTTTATTTTTTTTCCAGCATCAAGCTCTTTGAAATGAACTTTTCTTCACATTTTACATAAAGAAGCTTGCTAGTGCTTTGTTCTCATTCGTAAACTGATCAAAATAGAATAATTTACCAGTCTATAATGTTCATGCTTGTACTGCTTGATGTAAAAACATAAAGATATGTAATAAATAAATAAAAGATACCATTTTGGCTTTAATTCTCAGCATCGCAGGAATATACTGCTTTTCAGTAGTGAGATAATTTCCAGCTCTTTAGAGCTAAGTAGAAATATCATACCACATCACCAAACAACTGTGGTTTATGTAAAAATATAGATTTCCTTTAAATGCTTTACTTAAGTCTTTGGTAAGTCATATTTATGTTATTATTGTTTATGTTCCGAGAAGTCAGAAGAAGGCCAACATTGTTGCAGTTCATGTGGTTTCATGATTCACACTTGATGAGGTCACTATCAAATGAGGGAAGAGGAGCCACTGACAAGTTGATAGCGGTGCTGTTCCATAGGACACAGGGCAAGAATAAAAGGAGCACAGGCTGGTTGCTGTGGGTTTGGAATCAGTATTCTATTTCCACAAACATGTTTTTATTTTGAACTGCTAAAATCAGCCCATCCAGAAAGTCATTGTTTTCACCTGAGTTTTGACTTTGTCATGGCTTGAATATATTAATCTGGTTCACAGCTTCCAGTACTTGGGATTTCAGGGTTCAGCACTTTGCAGAGGCTTCAGTTGAGTCCTCAATAGGGTGAAACCAATCCTAAATTAAAGAAGGGAACCATACAAAATAACAATGGTCAATAATGTAAGAGGCACTGGGTTCTTAAAGTGATGTAATTGGGCAGATCCTGACTACCAAAGTTCTGACTTTCACCCCCTTGATGAAGACTTTTTCCCTGTGATGTCAAGAGTTTATTTATTGCATGGTCACATTCTCTCTGCTTTGCCCAAATATCAAGAAAGTACTTAGGAATCTCAAGGAGGGAGCCGAAGACCAATGCATTCCATGTGGCCGGGGCAGACAGATGTGGCACAGCAACGATCCTTACATGCAGTGACTTTTTTCGGATGCAAGTTTTCTACCTATTGGAATTACTGTTTTTTATTTGAGCTATGTATCTGTTAGAAGTATCCTTTACTGAGGATAACGAGGCTGCTATCTTGTTTGAAGCAATAGTTTGGATAACTGAGTGCTCTTTTGGAGTTTGTGTTGACCTGTACGTCAATGCTAAGATAAGTCTTGTGTTTCTGTTTCTCCATTTGCCCAAGCCAGATAGAGACCAACAGTACTGGTGGGCGAAGGATGTTGTAGTAGATGATGATGACGATTGTTTCATGGTGACGGCTGCTGTAAACTTCTTGTGATAAACTTCTAATCTCTCATTTCTCTATGTATTGTTAAGCTGATCTGCTGATTTCTCTCACCCTTTTTTGATATCTCGGTCAGTGCTGGACTAGGGAGGAAATTTGTGGTGTGTTTGGCTGTACTGTTCTACAAAATAGTTGTGTATCATCTTGTTATTATTTTTATGTAATTCCAAAACTCACTTGTTAGGTTTTTGAAGCCTCTGCAGGGGTGTCTGGAGCTGAGTCATAGGCTGGGAAACTCCATTCAGAGTGTACTGTAAATTGCTATTCAGATATAAAGGCTGTTTTGATTGTCTCCAAGGAAGATGTGGATAGTCTCTTAAAACTTTTCTTTCTAAAAATGTGTGTAGGTGTATTTGTGACATTTCACAAGGCTAATAAATCAAAGCAAAGACACCAGGAAATTAATTTTAATCAGATGGCATCCAGATCTCTCTGAAGTTCATTTCTATCATCTTTACTGAGTTTTGGATCAAACTACATTAGAAACTGGAAGCAGTTCGGAGTAGAGCATATACAACTGCTGATAGGTGGAGATGGGATTTTTATCTGAACTGGTAAACTAGCAAGAAAGTCCATTGCAGGAACAACATCCCTTGATCCCTATTTCCATGAAAAAGAAAGGAAAATACAAGAACTCATAATAACTTAAGAAAGGCAGGACTGGATTAGGCAGTGCTCTACCCCTCGGTCTGCCCAGCCTTAAGCTATCAGGAAACACACCCCAGCAGGAAAGGCAGAACGGTTATTCCATGCCAGCCAGAGGTTAGGCTCACATAGAGCTGTGGGAAGGGAAAGAAGAATATTTGCTTGTCTGCCTTTTGTTAGAACATTTTGAAGAGGCAGGCTGGGTCATTCAGCCCTCCTTTGAGAGACCCAAAACTGAAGGGATATGAAAGCAAGCCAGTTCTTGAAAGCATCTTCCTTTGGCTCTTTTCAAGGCTTCTTCCTTTGGCTTGTTCCAAGAAGATTCTTCAATGTCTTTGTTATCACTCGGATGCTTAGGGATGACTGACTGGGGAGGTTTATCTTAGATTGAGTTGGCACGGCATGGACTCTGCTCTTCGAAGCAGTGTCAGAAGCACTATGCAGTTCTGAAGTGTACCATGACCATTTCAATATTTTTCAGCTTTTCCGTTTTATATCCCTCTCTCATCTTTGACTTTTTTTCCTCCGCTACATATAGAGAAAAACTTAAATATATATTTTTCTAAGAGATTGCTGTCTAAGTTTTCCCTAAGTTAAACCATGTGTTTTTCTGGAATCTTTAGATGTTTATCTGTTTCTCTTGTGTTTTTTTTCTTTTCCTTTTATACTTTTACCCTCTCCATAGGGAGCAACAAAGCAAAATACCAATGTCTCATCCAGACAATGTTAGAAGGACAAAAGATAAAGCAGCGTTATATTTTCTCTTAGAAAAGTTGGGCTCCTGCTTGTAAAGCTCAGTATCTGTGTGGATGAGGAGCAGTGAATGCAGATCTGGGCATGTTGGCTCCACAGGGACCACCACCATGAAGCTCCTCTTTCTCGCTTCTCTAGGGAAAGCAGGCAAACGTGGTGTAGACTGTTGCAGAAGTACTTGTCATTTGTTGAAGTATGGGAACTCTTAAAGTCTCCTTTAGCAAATGCTTGCCTTTCTACCACTGAAAATAAAGGACCCTATTCATGTTCTTGGGGAATCTGGCCCCTTCCGAGAGAATAATTCCTATTTTTAATAACTGGGTGCCTTATTGGAATGAGGGGGAATATACAGTATGCACCAGACCAAGAACAGAGCAACAGGTCATAGTTTCAGATTGAATTTCTCATTTCAGGCACTGAATTTCTGTGAGCTGTAATGAGCATCACCTACCACAGCCATTCAAGAACAGTGCTTCCAGGGTTGAAAGGGTCAGATCTCTGCTGGTGGTATCTGCCCCTTCTGCCGCAAAGCGAGGCTATGGATTGGAAACGAAATCCACTCTCTAACTCGCTTGTGTTAGGGGAAAGTCAGCAATCATAAACTACACTGGGCTGTTCCTTGTCATCTGAATTTTCTTACGCTCTGAAAGCAACGCTGCAGATCTAGCCATTTTAGCCTTCCTCATCCAGGAATCCTAAATCATGCTAGGTGACAAATGTAAAAAATGGCTGCATAGCTGAGTAACAAGTTCATCACTCTTCTTGTGTTTCAAGATTAAAACCCCATCTTTCCCTACCAACACACATCTCATACTGTTAGCTTTTAAGAAAATTGTTATTTTGGGAAAACTCAGTTTATCAGACGTGTATCTCCCCCAGCCAATGGTCTCTGTGTGTGCAGCTTAAGTAAGTTGGGGCATGTGGATTGCCAGAACAAAACCACCATGAACCACAGTGAGACTGTGGAAACAAAAGAGAGCAAGACCTAAATTTCAATCCTGGGTAAACAGGTGACACTCGGTTCAGTGGTGTGGTTGACTCTGGGCTGGAATATTAGAAGTTAACGTAGGAGAAACATGTAGCTCGCTACTGGTGTAGCTTTGGGGATTATTTGGGAGGATGTTAATTAAAGTAGCTCAGGATTTAATCCAGGGAGGCAACTTAAAAGGAGTTGGAAACAGAGCAAGCATGACCCCAGCACTGCTGGAGAAAATGAAGAAACAGCTGGAGAACAGGGCTTACATCACATTTATTGTGCATGGCAGTGAGCGGCATCAAGAATAAGTCAGTCAACAGTCTCCAGTTCAGCCTGTGGGCTGTATTTCCTTCTCTCAAAACCTGTTTTGTAATGGTCACTGAAATGACGATTCTTGTACAACAGATAATCTCATGGTTGGGGCGGCAGAAACTTCTATTCTGCTTTGGAAAACTGAAATAGCAGAGTGAAAACAAATGTCACTGCAAAAAAGGCAAGGGTTTGAGGGAAGGGGGAAGAAATGAGTCTCACTTGGGTGAAGCAAGTAACACTACAGAGGAAAGGGGTCATGTAGGGATGAAATGATGAGAATAGTGTTCTGCCTGAAATTGCTGTAAAAGGAAGATTTTGTGTGTTGTAAATTTCGGTGGCATATAGAGGGGTTTGTGTGAACAGCAAGAGGGAAAAACGCACCTGGTAATATCCTGCCCATGGCTTTTTGACTTAGCTTGACTTTCCTATAACTGAATTTTAATTTCAGTCTGTTCCTCCTCCAAATGTTTTATCTTCCCTCACTTCTGCCTGATACTGTGTGAAGTGTGGTGATGCATTGCAAGAAATGCCTTTTCAACCAGGCTGTCCATGAACGACTGTGTCCAAAAGAGAAGCACATGGGATGTGCAGAGCTTGGAACTGCTGTGCAGATGGATGAACTGCACGTACATCAATGCATAGAAATGCACACATATAAAGAAAGGGAAAGGGACGCGGAGCAAAAAGTTTTGAACTTTGGTCTGTTATGAGAGCTGACCCTTCAGTGTTGGGATATTTTTGCATCTGTCTCTTCTTTAATTTGCTGCATTGAGCACTGTACTTAGATTATTTAATGTCCCCAGGGATGGTCTGATCCTTCCCGCCTCTCCTTATTGTAGGCGTAAGCAGCCATGGAAGGAGGCAAACTGGACTTCATTCTTCTCCAAAGGGTGTGTGCAGGGATGGGGTCGGACAGGCTGCAAAAAATCCTGCAAAATCAATTTACTGACCTCTCTGTGGCTATGAGGGGTTTGGCCTCAGCTCTGGGCCTGTGGATGCTGCCCCATGCAAGGGGCATGGCCAGAGGCTGAGTGCAGTCCCTGTAGGTTGCACTGGGCTAAACTTCACTCATAGGCACTTTGGTGAAATGTCTACACACTTATTACTAAATTCTTATGTATATTTTACACCTCTTTCCCCCGATTTAAATGTTATCATGAATATTTATTACATCCAATTAAATTTCAGTAGCATATTTGGTTGTCTGGAATAAAATCTTTATTATTATTTACATATTATTTTTATTTACATATCCCGATTTACATGTGCAGCTTTGTTATCAATGCACATATGCAACTTTTAAAGTAAAGACAAAACCTTCAACTAGAAGGATGCTTACATGCAAGTGTTTACACTGCTAATATCTGACAGAGAAAGTACAGAACAGAAACTTATGCCCATAAACTGTCAGATTCAGGAAAAAATATATTTCCAGTGTACTGTTCCTATTTTCTTTTTTTTCTCATGAAGAATTTAAAATATTGAAGGTTGGTATGTGGAAAAAAAAAAGTGAATTTCTGCATCTGATCTAGATCTGCACAATTAATATCTAAGCAGCAAGTAATTTGTCAGGAGTTTTCAGACTCAAGTCCCTATAGCATGCAGCTTGTAGGGTGTAGTGATTTACAGTTCCCTGTGAAAGCTTTTCTGGACTGAAAAGCTAATAGATGATATTGCAATTTAAGTGCTAAGAGAATGCTGTCAGCCCTCAAAGGTTAGGATCAAATAAAAACTTGGTTTCCCTGGCGCTTACAAGAGAGAGGTTATAGCTTGAACTGATGTCCCAGTTATTTATCTGTTTGAATTCATGGAAAAATAAATGTTTTCATGAGGGAAATATTTTATTTTAGTATGAAGAGTCATTGAACACGTACATCTGCCTTGGAACGAAATTAGCTGTCATATTAAACTCCTGTCTATTGGCAAACATTCACGAGGAGTCCAAACCTGCTCATTACTCTTCTGTGATTCTACAAAGCTGACACAGGTTTTCTGTAGTCATACACGCAGCTACCTGGTGAGTGAGAGACAGATTTAATGCCTTAGAGATGGCAATTCCTTGAGGACTTTTGGAGCCTGTCTTGATATGGGGGTCTTAAGTACAATTTATGAATTCTGGATGAAGTTATAAAGTTGCTGTTATGAAAAATGATAGCCTCTTGGATTGCTGCAAATAGTGAATCCATCACTTCCTCGCAAGGTCTGTCATGCTCTCCAGTATAATGACCGTGGAGAGTCACTCATCTTAATGCTTGGGTTCTGAACGACGAGTCGGGAGAACAGATTTTCTCCCATGACATCAGGAGAAGAAAATAAGGACTTATTTCAGTGGCAGAAGACAGCAGGTGAAATATCTATTGAAAAAAAGTCATGGAGGAACAAGTAACGCAGATGTGGCTGGGAGGAAGGAAAAGATCATTTCTTAAGAGAAAAACTCAACCTGATGGCAGGACTCAGAGTTGGCCCAGGGTAAGCTGGCAAGTTGGGCTGAAAAACTATTTCTTAAAAGAAGCCATGAGACAGCAGAAAAATTAGCTCATCAGCTAATGAGCTTGGATTCCCATCCAAGGAATTCTCCAAAGTGCTGAGGAACCCAAGGGAGGGAAATAAATATAAGCATAAATATAAGCATTTCTGTTTATATATCCTTTGACTTCATGATAAGTGGCAGGGATATGTTGTACTTGGACACACATGCAGATATGCAAAGGATCCTTGTGTTTAGAGTTTGAAATTTCTAATATTAAAATCCTCTGGCTAGAGAGGGTTCCCCTGATTAAAAAACACCCCCTGATGGCATTTTGCTTTCTCTCCCAGCATTTAGTTTGTTCTTTTTCCACTGCTACTATAGAAGTGTCTGCTCTTTGCCAGTGGCTAGTTTTCTGTGCACATTGAGAAGCTATGAACCAGAGGACAGAGAGCAATGGAAGGCGGTTTGGGTTCTCTTTCGGAGCCCCTCAGTGCAAATTCTTTGACAATTGAACATCGGGTCTTAACTGTGCTGTTTGCTTCTGAAGTAGAAGAGCCTCCCCACGCTTCAGAGGCATTTGGGTTTTGGTTCCTGTATCTATCCATTTAACCCAAAATGTGCAGATTTACAGTCTTTGAATTTGGGAAAACTTCTATCTTGTGTCCTGTCCCAGCTCTTCTGTTACTCCATAGCATCTTGTCCAAATATTTAATGCAGAAGCTAACATTTTACTGGGGTAAATGCTGTGTGGATTCTGCTGCCTCCCTCTTTGCTTTGGATCAGTCAGATCCCACTTTTCTCCTTAGCCTTAAGGTCCAGATGGCAATTTTCAGACTGAATTTTTATTTTGTAAAGTAATAGAGTCAGGCCATCCCTTCCTGCTTATCCCATTTTGGAATGCGAGAGGTTTTGTGAGGAAGGTCTCTGTTGCTTTTCCAGCCTCTGTCCTGTGCAGAGGGGTGCCTGGGCAGAAGAGACGGGCACATCTACCCGTCACCCAAGGCATGTGTCCACATGCCTTCTGCCAGCACCAGGGCTGAGCGCAACATCTGCTCTGCATCAGCCACTGTGGTAAATGGCTTGCTGAAGCCACTTGCTGGCCACTGAAGGATGGCTGATGGGCAGAGGTAGTGTGTGAGGGTATGGATTAGTGATGTTGCTGTGCTCAGTCATCCTGGAGTTACTGAATCCTTTTCCTAATGGAAGGTGGGCTGTATCCATCTGTGTCCATGTGTTCCCTGGGACCACGTGTGCTGGTGGTGCACATGCAGAAGTGGAGTTGTTGATGGGGTAGCACAGTCTGAGACTGTGCTGAGATGGGAAAAGCCTCCCATAAACAAGGAGCTCTATTTTGTCAGGGCAGAGCTGCTGTTCCATTTCTTTGCAAGTCAACCCACTCTGAGCCCTGGCAAGAAAACTTGCAACATAGGTTTGAACTTGAGAAATGACAGAGACTTCCAGCATAAGGTGTAAAAACATAATTCCTGCTACTTCATTTCTTTTCAGTGATGCTACAGTGGAAAGCAGAGCTGAACAGACAATGCAGAGTCACTTTTTTCTGCATCTGCAAGATACTGCTTTAAAATCCGGTGAGTTGCATTGATTTGAGAAAGACAGGAAGGTCTGGGAGAGGTGGATGAAGAGATGCTGCTCGCTATTTTACGGAGCTATTTACTGACCAGCTATTATTTTCATGTTTTGTATTGCTGAGAAATTCACACATTGTATTTGCCTTTTGTATATAGCTCTCAACAAGTATCTCTTTGTCAGCCTTACAAAGAGCAATAAACTCTGTGTTGCAAATACGCCTCAGTAACTGTTGGACATTATGAGTAATTGTAATGCAGCGTATATCCTTGAGGACTATAAACCTATATTAAAAGACAATGGTTGAGACAAAAGCTATTGAATTGAGATAGTACTCGTGTAACCCCATGGGTGCTCAACAGACAACAAGGAAGCCATTGATACAAGCTCTAACACAAAAAGCCACAGAGACAGAGAGTCATCCAAACCAGTATGGTGTGGGGATGACCACATCATGCTGCTTAATGCTGCTTTTGTTTTGTTCTCACTTAGAGGCAGACAACACACAGTGGAACAGCAGAATTAGTTCTGTTTAGATTACTGCAGGGGGACAAAGGGGCAAAGGAGAAAATTAATGGAGCAGTGCCCCCCTCACCTTCTCTCCTTTTATACTAAGGCTGCTGAAGTCTGTTCAGGCCCAGGGTAAATTTGGTAATACAAGGGAGAGAAAGCAGACTGTTGTCTTTCTCTTTTTTTTTGACTGACAAATCTTGAAGTTTCATTGGCTTTTTTTCTCTCTGTCTCTTTTTTTTCCCCTTGTATACTCAATCTAAGTAAAGATCTGATAATATAACCGAGCTGCTGAAACCACCAGCTGGATTTTCAGCTAGGACATCAAAACATAAGAAGTCGAAGTTTAGAATACATTGCCACTGAGGGCAGAATTTGAATCAGAAGTTGAGAATGATGTCCAGTTGAGGAATCCTGCTCAGGGCTCTTGTCTCCTGGGGTGGTTGTATCTTGGATTTGAGTGCATCTTTGTACTCCAGTATTGTATGAGTCATTGAATTCCACTAAAAAACGCTTCCATCTCTGGAGCAATACTTTTCTCCTTTGTTTGGCTGTAATTACTTGGATTGTAACCTGTGTCTCTGTGTGAACAAAGCTGTTTTTTTACCGAGACCTCTCTGAGATACAGCTGATTCTTTGAGTTATGTGTTTATCTCTGTTTTGTTTTGATAGGAGGAACAAAAGTGTCCCTGTAATGACCAATTGCATAGCTAGAGCCTATTTGATAAACTAATTACTGGTAAACTCCACTCAGAAGAATTCCAATTCATTGCTTTGCTTGCTTCTTCAGAAGGGCCAAGGCAGGATTTGTGAACAGTTGATCCTTAAGCAGGAAAAGAGCAGGGAACTATCTTCCTGTCATCTTCTCATTGGTTTAATTATAGATAGCATCCTCTGATAAAAAGTTATTTTGTTTTATTTTCCTAGGTCTCACCTCAGAATCACTTGGAAACCCTTTTAAATTCCATGTTTTGCTTCTGAGAATGTCACCTCAGTCTGTCCCTGGGATGTATATTTTCCCTTTCCTCCATGTGCTCTAGGTGCTTTCCTCCTCCCCAACAGCTGATGAAGTTTGTCCATTTGGTTTGGCTTTGCTGCTGTCGGAGACCTAGGTTTGTTTAAGTATTTTCATAGAATCATAGAATTACCTGAGTTGTAAGGGACTCACAGGGACCATCAAGTCAAACACAGGACAACAGGACAACACCAACACTCACATTGTGTGGCTGAGGGTGTTGGCCAGACACTTCTGGAATATTGTCAGGCTTGGTGCTGTAACTGCTTCCCTGGGGAGCTGTTCCAGTGCTCCACTAACCTCTAGGTGAAGAACCTTTCCTTCCTTCTGGCCTGGCCTGGGCAGCTGTGTCCAGCCTTCTTCCTCCTCCTCCTCTCCTCCCTGGCTGCTGGGGGGTGCAAGAAGGGCTGGCACCCACCTAAGCTTTGGCACAAGGCAGAAGTGGCGGAGACCAGCGAGATCCAGCACTTAAACCAGTTTCCTGGTACAGAGCTGGAGGTGGCTGAGCCCTGCCCTTCGTTTGTAATAGGGGTAAGGTCATAGTTCTCCTTACACAGTCTCTGTTGTCTCATCTTACCTGTTGGGGCGAGTCCGGAGGAGGTCACAGAGATGATGCAAGGGCTGGAGCAGCTCCCATCCAAGGGACAGGCTGAGAGAGTTGGGGTTGTTCAGCCTGGAGAAGAGAACGCTCTGGGGAGACCTTAGAGCAGCCTCCCAGTACTGAAAGGGGCTCCAGGAAAGCTGAGGAGGGGCTCTTGACCAGGGAGTGCAGGGACAGGATGAGGGGAATGGTTTTAAGCTGAAAGAGGGGAGACTGAGATGAGATCTCAGGGAGAAATGTTTCCTGTGAGGGTGGGGAGGCCCTGGCCCAGGTTGCCCAGAGCAGTGGTGGCTGCCCCATCCCTGGAGGTGTTCCAGGCCAGGTGAATGGGTCTTTGAGTACCCTCATCCCATGGAAGGTATCCCTGCCATTGGGACTGAATGGGCTTTAAGGTCCTTTCTGACTCAAACCATTCTATGATTCTATTTAGTTTTAAAACGTTCAGGGTCTTTGCAAACACAGCTGCTGTCACAGTGAATGCCTACCCACTGCCTCAGAACAGATAACTGCACTTCAGTTAGGCTGGCTCAGCCCCATGCAGGACCCTCTTTTCGTCTACTCTCTACTATACCTTTTCTCTCTTTCCAGGTGACTCTGCAGACTGTGCTTTGAAATGTCCCCCAAATGTGATTTAATTCCTTCTCTCAGATGATGATTTTTGCCTGATTCCACTTTCTCAGTGATGACTGCCTGACACCTCCACCTGCTTTTGTCCTGTGAAGCAATCTACTCTAAAGAAATGCCCTAAGTGGGAGCGATAGTTTTATTGGAGCCAATATTTTACCCAGTGGAATGAATGGGAGAATTTGCATGTTTACCTTTAGGCGCGCTGAAGTCCTTCACTAAATCACCTCTAACGTGCACATTGAACTTCCACTAACTTAGTAGAAATTCTGCAGTCCAAAAGCCTGCAATTTAGAATCCTCATGTGAAAGTCTGGGTTTGTCGTTGCCAGTGCCAAAACTGGCTGTGATGCCAGCTGAATGGAGACGTGGCTCCAGCTGTAAGCCCTCGGACAAATACCCCAGGAACACAAACCCTGCAGTCAGGAGTCTCCAGAAAATGAACCCTGGCTTGTATCGAAGTATGCAGTCCTGTAAGAGTTAACATAAATATTTTAACACAGTAATTCCATATGAATCTCACTGCCTTCTTTTTCCTGTTTAAATAAATTTGTTTCTTTTTAAACTGAATTCAGCAAATAATAAGAGAAAAAAAGAATCCTCCTATTTGTTAAATTAGCCTAAAGCAAACAAGCTCAAACTTGTCAATGTTGCCCACTGTAATTCATTATTCTGGTGCAGTACTCCTTTCCTTCGCCTTCCCCTTTCCCTTGCCTGAATAATGTTCTTTGAAGCCTACATCATCAATAAACCACTCTGGTGAGGTTTAGAGGGCCTAGAATAATGAATAACAATTAGGGGTATTTAAAAGGTAATATTTTTTCCTGCAATTTGGGAATCGATTTATGAAGTTGGGGATCCTCCAATTTCATCAAATAAATGGTTTCTTAAACCAATTCTTCTTACCGTCATGGTCGTACCTTTAGATCTGGCACACTTAGTAAGCTTTCTTGCCAACGTATTGTTTTTGATGCAAATGAAGCATCTCTCAACTTGTACAATTAACAGAATTCTTGTCTAAAAAAAAAAGTTTTCTACAGCCCAGCTCAAAATGTGTGATACCAGTTTTGCAGTGAGAACCATCCTGTTGAGATTCATCTGTGTGATATTATGTTTATTTTTAAAATTAAAGACATCAATATTTTTCCTCCTGGCATTTCTCGAAAATGCATTGGAATTCCAAGGCCTGGTGAGCACAACTCAGGAGGGCAGCTGTGTCATTAGCTTAGATAAGCATGTGAAAGACCAAAGCCCTGCTAAGCAGCAGGGAGGAACAGATCATAAAGCCAAAACCAGCCAGTGAAATCCATAGGTGGATGTGTAAAACACATGGAACAACTGAGAGAATCTGGAGTGAGGGATAGGATTTATATAACCACCCCAGTGACAAAGAAACAAGCGTCCATGTCCTTAACAACACCTATGGTGAAGCTCAACTTGTAGGGTCATGGAATCTCATGATGCCTAAGGGACTTTCATCTCCAGCTCAGTGCTAGGGAGTTTTCTGATCACCTTTAAACAACCAGCCCTGGGATGCATCCAGTATCCTGCTGAAGAGTCTCCTAATGGAATTAAACTGTAATACCGTGCTAGGGATGAGCGTACGGATAAAAAGGTGCTGAGGCAATAGGCTATTTGACAGATCCTTAACCCTCTTTGGAAGTACAAACCAGACTACCAGTAGTTTTCTGGAGGCTCTGGGCAGATCAAAACCCCAAGACAGAGTGTGTAATATTTTGAAAAAGGGTGAACAATGCAACTTGTAGTAAACAAATATTTAATGCAGCCAAAAATATTGCTAACAGTACATTACAAGTAATATTTGACAAGTGGAAATTGCAAATAAAGTCTCTTTCTCCTACAAGTGTCTTCGTCTTGTGTTGGGTGGGGTATTGAACAGTAACTCTTGCACTTAACATCATGCATCCAGTGTTGTTCCAGAGAGGACTGCTGTGGTAAGCATGCCTGTAGTGTAGAGGAGGAAGTGGAGGAGGAAAGGTGATCCTAGGATTTCCCAGATTTGAAGAACAAGGGCACATCTCCCAAAATCCTTTATGGAAACAGGTTCTTCGGGATCACCTTGTGCTGCACTGTTTCCAGCCTTGGGTGGCTGAGTGTTCCTCTGTATCCAACACAGAACAGCGTGAAAAGCATCACCTCTGTATGTCTGCAGGGCTCTGACTGGGGGTGTCACGATCTCTTCTCCATCAAGCTGACTCATGCAAGGATATACAAGACTTCATATTTTTCCTTTCCTGTTGTTATTGTTCAGGGTTCACATCCTCCACCTGCCCTTTTTTTTTTACGTTGGAGAAAAAACCCGTCTTCAAATTTAGCTTTTCAAACCTAAATACGTAGTGTTGGACCCTTTGGAGTGTGCAAATTTTTACTCATCGCAGATCATTTTGAGATACTGACTGTGGTGCGCAGCGGGATGGGGAAGCCCGTGCTAATGGATTTTGCAGGCTGTATTTGGTGGCCATTCAATAGCCACTGCAAGGATTCTTTGAATCATCCTGGTGGTGGGTGTAGAGCAGATGTCTGTCTGGTCAGACACAGACAGGAGGCTCTGCCTTGCTTTTTCGAGGGTTTAGGTACACCCAGACCAGGCTGAACTGAAGTGAAGGAGGAGGGGCTCCCACCTTTCTGTTTAGTAGGACACAAGGTACCACTCCCAGAAATTTGATGGTTAGCATGAAAACAATAACAAAATAGAATTCTATTTTTACCTGGCCAGGGTTCGGTTGATGTGTTCTGGAGAAAGTGGGACACAAATTTGGTGATGCTCAGTAGAAGAAAGATGTGTAGAAGTATTAAATCAGGTTTTTCAGTGTGGGGACAGATAGGTGCTCTGGAAAGTAAATGATTTTGTGCCAGCTCAGACTGTTTTCACACATTCAAGCACAAGTTTTCAGAAAGAAAAAAATCAGCTTAAAGCAGTTATTGTAATTTAGGAAATCCTTCCAACTGTTGTGGCATACCGAAGTGCTATAGATATCACAGTATTTATGAATCAACAACTTTTATGGAGATTAAAAACAATTTATTTTGGCTATTTCTAATCTAATAATTTGCAAAGCAAAAGGTTTATAATTTCTCCTCTGCCATTCTATAGAGTGAGTTTCTGTCACTCCTTTTTACGGGATCAGTCTGGAGCTATTAAGCCCTGATTCCCTCAGCAGTCGCAGTGCCAGGGAGAGATTGCTTGGGCTGCTCCTTCCAGTGACACATGAGTCACCCTAGCAATGCTTTTTGTGCTTCTCTTTTGCCACTTCAGCAGGAAAATAAAAGTAATTAGAAAGCTGTATTTGGCACCAGTGCTGCTCATATGAAAGTGACCCACTACACTGCAAACCGTTTTCCCCCTCTCCTTTCTTCTCCACCCCACTCACAATCTAACTCTGGAATCTGATCATCTCTGACACGGTGCTGTTGGGAACCGAGCTGCAGTTCGTGCACATTCCTGTTGTGTTTAGAAATTGTTGATAACAGATCTTGGAACATTTATGTTGGACATCTCTCTGTACATCAGTGCTGCCACATCCTGACTGCTGCCAAATGCTGTCTCTCTTTATTATTTTGATATATGGTGGATGATTGTAGAGCACTTGCTTCTGTACTCCTTCAAATGCCTGAGTTATTCCATAGTTCCTCTTGGAGAGTCATTTGCCACAGCTGGGACATTACTCATGGTTATCCCTTAACTTAATTAGTTTGGTTTATTTACTCAGGGAGAAGGGAAACACAGGATAGAGAGCATGTTGTAGTACTGCCTGTGCTGCCAGCTCTGCAGCAGAGGTGGGTCAGAAGAGTTCCCACGAATCCATTTGTAAAAGTCTTTGCCGCTGGAATGGGGTAGGTATTTTAGTTGCTTCTCCACAGAGAATTGTCCAGTGTCTTGTTGATATAAATAGAGCCACTGGGAGAGACAGAAAGTGATGAACTAGCTGACTCCATGTTTGATGGATGGGCCAACGTAATGGAAGTTTTGCAATACTTTGTGAGCAGGAGTAATATGATAGCAAAGGTACACTTGGGCATCTGTTGGATTTGCATGCTAATAATCCCTCACAGTAATGAAATTCAGTTGCATTTATTGCATATTCTGTATGATGTAAGAGTGGTAAAAATGCATAGAATATGGATTCTTCAACAATTCCAAGAAATGATATGTAGTAGTTATGCAAAGGTGTTTAGTACAGTAGCGATTGTTTAAATAGTAAAAAAAGGGAAGACTTCTTTCCTAAAAAGAAAGAGTATTTTGATTTAATGTTGTCTGTTCAACACAATAGGTTTTAAATGTAAAGGCTGGAAGTCAACTAAATATACATTTTCAGGACCTGTATATTGATTTAGATGTCCAAATGTACTCAGCTTCCCTGTCAGACTTTGGTAGATGAGAATGATGTAATTTTTTTCTACCTATAATTGCAATATTTGTTTATTTTGAGATAGATTTAATGTGCCATATAATTAACTAGTGCAAAGAATTAGGCTATAAAGCATACTATTATCTCTCTGGCTTTTTTCAAGTCTGTATGAGATTGTCACATATGGCACTGGTTGCTGATAACTAACTTAATGAAATGATACCATCACACAGAGGCTGTTTCTCAGTATCCGTTCCTACTGATAAGAAGTTATCTGTCTTGATATTGATTTGACATCTATCTGCGCCATCTGTGACTTTGGAAACTAATGACTGAGGTTGTACTAAATATTCAGAGATAAATTTTCAGATGAGCAGAGGGCCAGCCTTCCTATTTCTCTGAATTTTTTTCCTGCCTGCTAATGAACCGTGGGTGCAGGCATTAGCTCTGAGGCAGATTTTATGATTGAAAATCAGGTCAGCTAAGGGCTGATATTTGTGCTTGCAATGCATTGTATGGGAGGAAACCGAGAGTGTGAGCATTGATGGTCTGCTGGTGCAATGAACAGCAGCTTTCTTCAAGGGTTAGACCTGAGATACTGTCCTTTACTTCAATTACAGCTTGATTTCAGCTGAGTAGCTCAACGAGCTGAGAATTATAAGAGAAATGTATTGCTGTCGTTGACTGCCCCACAAGGGATCTGGAGCATTTGGAAAGGAAAGAATAGGATTGATTTTGCAGGACTGGCAGGATACTTCATGTGCACACATGCCAGATCAGCAGTGGAGGAAGACCAGAGCATCAGGGTCCATGACGGGCTGTGAATAGGGCTGGGAGAGGCAAAAAGATGTCATCGGTGGTCTTGATGTCCTTGCCAGTTTTACTGGGATAGAGCTGCCCACAGCAGAAGTGGAGGTGTGCAGGGGCCCAGCTGGACTGCCTGGCCTGCCTCTCTGCTGCTGGCAGTGAGGGTAGCTGTGTTGTGAATACAGTGCACAGAGAAGAGTTTGTTGTTTGTTAAAGCCCTGTGTGCTGAGCAGGAATTTGGTTGCATTGCTTCCCCTGAGTTTGCCCAAAGTGGCTTTGAAGACCATCAGAGGGTGGCAGCTGCCAAGCAATCCAGGACACCTTTGGTTCTGGTTTGGCACACTTGCAGAGTCCGGGGTCTCCCATAAGGCAGTGCTTTAAGAAAAATGTGAAACTCCCAAAGTTAGCCAACATGATTTTATCACTCACATTTGTTTTGCTTAACAGCTGGCACTGAAAGGGAATGAGAGTGAAAAAACCCTACCAAGAGCAGTACAGCGTCCCCTTTTTAGTGAATCATCCTCTGGAGAAGTCTACATAAAAGCCTTGGAAGAGCAGCCTGGGGTATTTATGGGAGGGTCCTTCCATGTGGGCAGGACACATGGTGTGGTGGGACCAGCATGCTCGGTGCTGAGTACTCAGTGATCAGAGGGCTCATCAGTGAGGTTTTGAGTTTGGGTTGCCACTAATCTGAGTTCAAGAACTTGTTAGTGATTACAGCACTTCAGTTGCATCTCTGGAGTATGTTCTCTGGTTTCCGAAGGGGTTTATACGCTCCAAGACCACCCAAGCTGTGAGCAAGGGCAGTTTGGAGATGGACTTCCAAAGCATTCTCCTGATGGAATCTAAACTACTAACTTGGGCACGCTGTTTGGTGCTGGACAAAGGAGACGGGAATGCTTTCCTCTGGGTTCATGTGCAGTGCCAATGAAATCCTGAGGGGTGAATAGGTGACGGATGTTTGCATCAGCTTCCAGGGAGCTGGTGCCGCTTCATAAAGTCCTGTTCTGCAGTGCTCCTGTCAACTGTTTAACCTTTCTGAACTGCCTTTGCCCAGCCTGCTGCATGCTGCATTCTTTCCTCCATCCATTGCATTTGTTTCTGTATCACAACACGTTTTAGTTTTTCTATATTTATGAATTTATCCATCTACACTAACAATTACAGTTGGAATGTTTACTTTGCCTGATAACATTTACAGTTCATCTACTGGGCAAATGCTTGTTTTCTTTGCTTATTTTTTAAAACATATATTATGAGAAGAGCTTTTGTAAAATTTAATTCATTCCTCCAAAATATGTTCCATTTCGTGGAAGTGGCACGAACAAAAAACAAATCAGAACACAAAAAATCACCCCCATCTTCCCCAAATTAAAATCAAAAAAAGGGGGAAAGCTACTATACTGATAAAGGTATAAACAAGGTCCGGCATTTAATTGTATTTTTTCCTGGTGGTTTTACAATGTAGGGTGCAATTAAGGGTGACTTAATGCTCCATTCTGGTTTATGTGAAAGAATTTGGGGCTGACATTCCCCAGTGTGCTGGATCAAGTGCCTGGTAGCCATGGGTCCTGCAGCAGTGCCGTTTCTCCCAGGGAGTTTCTGGTTCCTGATGTGAATTACAGCAGCCTCAGAGAAGCATTATTGTATGTATTGTATGTATTGTATGTATGGGGTTGGGGTTGGGTTGGTCTCTTCTCTCAGGCGACCAGCGACAGAACACGGTCTCAAACTTCGCCAGGGGAGGTTTAGGCTGGACATTAGGAAGAAGTTCTTTACTGAGAGGGTGATTGGCCATTGGAATGCACTGCCCGGGGAGGTGGTGGAGTCACCGTCCCTGGAGGTGTTTAAGGAGAGATTGGACGAGGCACTTAGTGATATGGTGTAGTTGACGAGTAGGAGCAGGTGTAGGTGTTGGGTCATAAGTTGGACTTGATGGTCTCAAAGGTCTTTTCCAACCTTATGATACTGTGATACTGTGAGATACTGTATTGACGTGGAGGTGTTTGAGAAGCCACCAGCTTGTGCTTGGTCACATGCCAGGAGAGGTGCTGCTGGCACCTGTGGAAGCGTCCCACTGTCAGTCACTGCTGAGATTCCTCAGGGCTGTGCAGTGGCTCTGCTGCTGGCTATGGCACCCTGCTTGTCCGCCTGAGCTTAACCCCAGCCTGTGCAGCACCGTCTTCCAAACGACCAAGCAAAGCCTGTGCTGCTGCAGAAGCCAGTGTAGGCATTACAGTGCCTGTGGAGGGGCAGGATGCGTGGAGGACGCCCTGCCCTATCTACCCAGGTGCATCCAAGTGGTTAATGTAGGGCATGGAGGTTAATTTAGTGGAGAGAGCAGAGAGACTTGGTGTTCTTGTGCACTGGAAGGATGTTGTCACACGTTGCTTTCTGCCTTGATGAACTAAGCAGATACTGTAGCCTGAAAGGGAAGAGGAAGCTGAAATTTGGAATAATGTCCTTGTTTGTCTCCCAGCGTGCTCCTGCTCATGGTGTGGAGTTGGTGACAGTCCTATTCCACTTGGAGAATGCAGCCGTAGGCTGTGATTGCGGGAGGATGAACCTGTTCTTATCTGGCAGGGTTGGTGAGAAAGGAAAGGAAGGTTGATTCTGGCCAGATGGGAGATACTTTCTCAGTGTGAGAACAGTGTGTCTGGAAGCAGATGATGTTCTGACAAAAGAAGTGAGCGAGAAACCTACAGTAGGTGTGACAGAGTGAGGAGCCGCCAGCCAGGTTGGACAATAGGTATTGTCAGGAAACACCTGGCTCCCAGAGGAAGCTGGGGGACCTTACAGTGAATGAATGTGCTCATCGTAAAAATTGCAGATTGACAGGTTCTGCAAATGTACAGGGCAAATAGAATCCAGCCCTTTGTGACGAGGCAGGAAAGTCCTTCAGCTGAGCTGTGTTTTAATTTTAAACAGTTTCATGTACGAGTACGTATTCGCTGAGGTAGACCAATCCAGATGCTCCTTATGTGTCAAGATGGAATATCTGGGGGAACAAGCTCACAGGGAGGAGCCCTAGGCCTGTACATTTGGATACTGGAAGGAGTCTGCTTGATGCTTTGAAAGTGGGATTTGACCGATAGGAAGGAACAAGACTTGAGTGTTCATTTCTGCTGAAATGTTGCCGCCCTCATGAGCGGACAGGTAATATTAGTAATTATTATTAATTGCAGAATACTAATGGTAGTGAAGAAAACATCTTTAAATAAAAAGACTTGAAAGAATGCATATAAGAGAGTGTAGAAATAAGGTAAGGAAAGTAAAAGTAGAGAGCAAAAGGAAGATTGCCCAAGAGGTTAAAATAACAGTAAAGCCTTCCGAGTATACGCAACACTGAAGGGTCAGTAGAGCCATCACCAGTCTGACTGCGGCTAAGCAAATGCTGTTTGCTGATGGGCCATGGGTATCATGCTGGGCGCCGCATGGGCGCAGCCTCAAACAGTGTGTTAATGGTGGAGCTCTACTTCCACTTTTCTTCAACTTCTATTTTATTTATTTTGCTAAAATCTTCTTGTCCTGCTGTAAACACAGGAAATGGGCCCAAACACCTGAAAGCCGCTGTCTGAACATGTTATAGATGGTCATAAGTTGTGATCAGTTATGGTCATGGAGCAGAGCAGGGTGGTATTGCTGACGTGAGAGCAAACCCAAGTCTAAGACATGATGGTTGATGGTTGATACTTGGAATTACAGGAACTCAGATCTGAACTGGCACCTCTGCACTGTTCTTCACTGGGCTTGTGGAGACGTGACCTGGAGAGCATAACATTGGGTCAGCAAAAGTTAGCTTAACTGCATTATTACTGTGCTCTGATGGGTTTAATGAGGAAGAAGTAAACTGCACGGAGAAAAAAAGGATGGAAAAAGGAAGAGGTGACCTAGGAAAAGGGCAAGGGGGGGTGTCACAGAGAACAGGCTGGGAAGGTTAAGCAGAGATTGAATATAAATCAAGGAGAAGGTGAGGGGGAGGAGAAAGATGAGTGTGTAACTGTGGAGCGACTTGGGCAGAGAAAGGACAGGGCTGACCACACAAACATCTGCAATCTAAAGTGACTGGAGTCAGCCTCATGGTGGGGACATCAGACACAAGAATTGTCTGTGACTCCTTTTGTTTTTCCCCTTTTAAGTCATGGACTGGAGTTTTAACTTTCCTGTTTCTACCTTTCCATTACTCTGGTAATTTCTGGGGGTTTATATTTGTACTGCTTTTATGTGAAAATGAATAAGGGAAAAAAAAGGGGAAAAAATGTCTTTTTCCATTGCATTTTGACAAGACAGTGAGGCAAGTGTGGAATGGGCCACCCCCTCATCTGTCTTCTCATCTTACTTTCAAACTGAAAGGTCTCTTCCTACATCTTTACTTAGACGTATAGTCCAGAACCAATTAATCTGAAGAGTATAAGCAACGCAAATACTACATGTTATCCTTGATGAATAAAGTCAATTTCCCTGCTCTGCTTGTGCTGTCAGATCCATATCGGTGGGCATTGCCACAATCCACACGGCTTCTATCACTAGTAAGAAGTTAAGTCCACCATGTCTTAACCATGCCAAATAAAAACAAGAAGTCATGCCTTAAATATGCACCTGTGCAAGCTGTTTTTATGAGACAAAAAGTCTTCCTGGTCTCTTGAAGGATCATTTCTATGATGGCAAAAAGAAACATGGTATTGTTTGGCTGGCGGGGCGGATAATTCCTTAATAACCTGAGGTGTGCTGGAGTTACTTTGGAAAGGATACGAACAGCATGATATCAGATCTGTGACTGTAAAGCACAAGAACCAATAATGTCAGACCCGATTTGTTCTGGCACATAACCTGGGTCAAGGGATGGGGGCAGTAAGCTGAAGAATTTACCCCATGGTAAAGTGTTCTCAGATTTTCTGTCTGAAAAACCAATTTCAACAGTGTTGATGTGCAGGTGCTTGGAGGTAATAAACTGAAGGGTGAAATGATGGAGATAGTGAAGTGGTTGTGCAGATGGCAGTGGTGCTGGCTGCAGGCTGAGAGAGGAGCAGTGCCTTTGGACACTTTTTTCTTAGTCAGCTTTTTTTATTCTTTGACTTCTTTGAGGTTGGGTTTGTGGTTTTTTTTGATGCCCAGATGTCTTTGTCCTTTGATTAATCACATCAGTTGAGGTGTGAAGGAGTCAGATCCTTCTTGAGAAGTTTCTGATGGTCCAACAAAGCATCTGTAGAAACTGGTTTAGTCCATGTTGGGGTGTGTATGGGTTTTGCACTTTCCCCCCTTGCTGGCAGTTGGATTCTTGGCAGCAGTGAGTTGGGGAGAGCTTGGCTGTGCCATCCTTTTCTGCTACCTGGGTAGCATTCCTGCAAGGTTTACCCAAATAGCTTTGCCCTTCATCCCTCTCATTGCTTTACAACCGTATTTCTTTCCATCAGCTCATGCAGGAAAACAGTGAAAACCAACATCACCTTCGGTCAAAGCATGATTATTTTCTAATGGGACTTCAAAATGGGGTTTCAAAATTATGGAAGAGGACTGTGGACATAAGAGTTTGTTTCAAGTGTTTCCAGTGATAGTATGACTCAATATATATGATTTATTTCACTTTTTTTAAGCATTACAAAACTATGATTTTGTGATGAAAGGCTTGATGGCTTTATGAATAAGTGCTAGTTGATGCTATTTAAGTAGGATTCAATTAAATCTTCATAAAACGAACAGTGAAAAGGCTTGACATGAACTGAGGCCCAGGAAGGCAAATTGCCATGTATGAACTCTTCCATGGAAATCAGATTACTTTTCATAGCTGAAAAAATGTGCTTAGCTTCAATATATTGGGCCAAATTCTGTTCTCATTTATGCATGTGTAATATGGAATGAAGTGCAATATTTGGGTACATCTA
The DNA here is from genome assembly GCA_033558235.1 of Neomorphus geoffroyi. Taxonomy (NCBI): domain Eukaryota; kingdom Metazoa; phylum Chordata; class Aves; order Cuculiformes; family Neomorphidae; genus Neomorphus; species Neomorphus geoffroyi. The sequence goes on from JAUMJM010000001.1 coordinate 1,461,158, forward strand.
TTTCAAATAATTAGTTGATAGTCTTGGAGGGAAAAGAACCCATTGCTAATTTAAATATTGGCATATTCTGTTTTTCAAACAGATGTTCAGACTCTTCTATTTTGGCACCCCAAGATGAAAAGATAGTGAAGTTGCACAAGAGGGGTTTTATGGAGGCTGTCAAAGGAAATGAGGGAGCTCTTGGGCCAAAATTTAAACAAGTTCTATACATAATTTCCCACAAATTTCTGATGCTGAGAGCTGTGGGGAATCCCTCTGACTTCAGAAATTGCCCTCTCCATCGCACAGCTTGCAGGACTGGGGCCCTATAGAATATAACACAGTTGTCCTGGCACTGTGGAGGTAGATGGCAAAATGCCCTTGGCATAAATGATATCAGGCTTTTCACTATTCTCTTTTTCAGAGTGAATTAAACCTGCCTCCCCTCTATTCTCCCAGCTAGTTCAATATCTTCTTATTTTACTGGGGTTTTAATATGAAATCTGGAGGAATTTTTTGCCTTGATACTCTTCTATAGATTTCAAATGTACAGTAAAATAGAGGAGGTGTGTTATTGCCAGAATATGGATCCATAGTAACTGATTCACTTAAGAAATCTAAAATCCTAGTTTTATTTTTGTTAACCAATGTGTATCTTTTTCTACATTTACTCAAAACACTTCAATACAATAAAAAGTGAAACAAAGTAGCATTAAAATTATCTCACACCTTTGAATTTGCTTGTAAAACTGCATGGTATTTACCAGAAAAATAATTTCTCTGGTTGCTTATAGAGCTTCTAACTTTATTTTCCCCCTCTCTACAAAAGTCCTTAGTGTTAGGAAAGCATTAAGTCAGCTTCATGGGGTCCTGAGATAAAGTCATGTTAAATGATTTGCCCAAATTGTAGAGCCAAAATTCTGGCAGAATGGAGAGCAGAGTTGCTATCTGGCACTCTCAGTGCAGCCGCATAGAGCATCTTCCCCTTTTCATCTGTGCTTTTCTTGTGGAAATTCATATTAAAATCTTTCTTTATACAATGTCTTAATTGAAGAGCTCGGCATCCTTTGCTTTCTCTGCAGCCCGCCAGGAAACACATGATTTTCTCTAAACATTGTGTGATCATAAATTAATACAATAAGGGAGACATAGAATTAAGCTGCTTGACTGCAGCTTAGCTGATGTGACTTCTATTTGCTTTGACTTCTGCTCAGAAGTCTGTTTTTACCCTCCAGGAAACAGACCCAAAGAGTTCGGAGAGTCTGGGGGCTCAGAATCTTCTCAACCAGCTCCTGTCACCTTGACATGTATCATTCCGTCAACCTGTATGTGTTGGTTAGAAGCTGTGCTTTTGGTTTTTCTCTGGGTACTTTTGTCTTCAATACCCAAACTGCCTTCTTTTTAGGGCTATTAATGTTTGACTTTTCTCCCCCAATAGACTGAATATACACTTTAGTCGCTCTTCTCAACTGTTGCATTGTCAGATTATTTTATCGATTGTGATTAAGGGTCATGTGAAGTGTCTGCCCAGTTCACCTCGGACTAAGGTGGTTAAGATAAAGTCAAGGCATGTGGCTCCCAGTCTTTCATTGCCTTTCTCAAGTAGGTAGCCTTTCTGGTGCTAAATTTTCAGAGTATTCTGCATTTCAAATTCTCGATTTGGCCTGAATTTCTTTATTGGTTCTCACACAAAAACTCATGCATCAGAAGATCTTAAACTTCACTTGACCTGCTGAGGTGAACTGTACAAGGTTTGGATTCTCATTGTTAATGCTACCAAGTTCACTCTTCTTTGGGGCAGTGGAAAACACAGAATAGTAGACAACTGATGATTAATAGGATTTTGAGGATGGGTTTATCTCCTATAAGAAAACCTGGTGCCTGCTCTGTGGCCAAATATGGGTTTAGAACTAGTAATAATAAAAATAATGCCAGTTTGGTGGCCTGGCATTGTACCAGTTTATTTGTGTTGACTGCCCTGAATTACTTGTGTCCAATCAAAATTTAAAAGCTAAAAAGGTAAATATTTAATTTCAGCATTCTCAGCTGAAAGGACTTTTTCTGCAATTTTTAAATTAAATGTAATCAGACCCCCACCAAACAAAAACACTCAAACCAAAACTCTCGGCTACTTTTGCTTATTCACAACTGGATTATGCTCTTGGATTTGGAAACTCCCCAGTGCTGACCCCAGCAGCAGAGTAGGTCAGGCTCTGGGTACCAGCCATGAAGTAATTTAGCAGAGCACTCTGGTTTGCTTGATGTCCTTCCTCTGCAATTGAAGTGTAAGAAGAGATTCCAGTGGTTCAAAGCAGTTGGAGACTTCTCCCTTGTTGGGAGAATTCTCAAATATGCACTTGTGGCCACCTTCCATCCCCTTCACATGACTCAGCCAGTGTGAAAGGGCAGCTAACTGGGGAAAAAAGTCCTGACTCAGGTTTGGTTTGGAGAAGAACTCTTGAGAGTAGATGCTTATATGAAATTGATCTGAACCATCCTCATTTCTTGGACCCATAAATCTGGGTGGGAAATTGTTCAAGAACAGCTTTCTTTATAAGATCTCCAGGACTTATTACTTCCCATTGGGATGGAAATGGTGTGAAACAACTGCTTTGTTGAGGTATTTTGGCATTCCTCCATCTTGTTTCAGAAAATACATTGGGCAGATTTTAATGGGATTTTTCTGATTGCAGTGTGTTTTGAATTCCTTTTACGTTTTGGGCAGCTGCTGGGGGAAGTATCATTTGCTTCCGAACAGTTTTCACACCTCTATGCTGCTTTTCTTTCTGCTGAAGCTGTGAGCACACAGCACACGTTCTTAGGTGACAGGCACAATAACTAAAGGTACAATTCTAGCACTTCAAATTGCCAGTTATCCAGCAAGAGAGGAGTCTCTCCTGATTAGACTCAGACTGCTCTATGACAAACTGTGTCCTCTCCCAGAGTGACCTCTCCCAGGGACGCGTCAGTCAGTGTAATGCTAAAAGTTGCAGCCCAAGGAGTAGAGAAACTCTATCAATGCGAGAATACAGTGTTAGAAGGGGTTTTGTCCTCTGTGCACCAGATCACACTCTGGTCTTCTCTAGACTCCCTGGCTGCTGCGGTCCATCTAGCTCTGCACTGCTGCCAGGTCTGTGCCTGCCTGTCTGCAGTAAGTGGCACGGCAGTGATTTGCTGTGTCTGCAGTTTTAGGACCCCATGAATTCTTTTGGGTGCACTGTGCTTAATACTCAGAACTAAGTAACTTGTTGGCACAATGGCATCTCTTGTGCTGTTCTTCACCTGCCAACTTTTCCCTAGCACAGACAAATTCTCTGTCCATTAGTGCACAAAACAAGACTTTGGAAGCTGCCAAGAGTCCCCTATAGGGCTGAAGGATCTGGATGTCACACAGCATCCTCTCTGCCCGAGATCAACAGTAACCTTACTGTATTTCCCCACCTTGATGAAAGGCAGCTCACAAGATTAAAATAACAGGCTGCAAAAGCAAATATGGCATTATCCCACATTAATTCTGTGACACGGCATTCACCTAAGTGCCACGATGACTGTCCTGTACAGGCATGTGATTCATTTACCATTTTTGGCCATAATTATCTTGCTTAGAAATAGAACGGATTAAGCGAAACTTCGTGGTCCATGCACTTAGGAGAAGCAATGGAAAAGAATCTTAATTTAAGTGGTCCTAATCACATTTTCCCATAATCTCTGGTTTTAACAACAATATATTGCAGTAAAAGTTTGTTAGTAGTTATTTGTTATCAAACATTAAACATGCCTTTGATTTTCTTGTGATTTATCTGGATGTTTTGAAACATTGGCCATGTGGTTAGTTATGAACTAAAAATTATGACGCTTATAAAAATTCTAAATTGCCTCCTGCTGTGATGTAAGTTGCTGTTCAATGGAACTAATGGAGCTTGGTCATAATGGAGATGTTTGGACTAAATTCTAATCACCATTGGTAAGTTCTGCTTTTGGTTTAGCTCCAACAATAAGTTGTTCTGTGCATCTTCCTCAGAACTTACATTTCTTTTTTCTCATTCATAGTTTAAAAATATTTTTCTAACTGAAATGGCATTTAGAAACCAAGAGGATTTGAGATGTATGGGTTATATTTTGTTAAGAACTGGGTAGATCAGAGGATTTGAAGAAAAGAATTCTCAAGTCTGTATACACAATTAGGAAGAGCTTTTTCCCTTTGAGTGTGGGGAGGCCCTGGCCCAGGTTGCCCAGAGCAGTGGTGGCTGCCCCATCCCTGGAGGTGTTCCAGGCCAGGCTGGATGGGGCTTGGAGCCCCCTGATCCAGTGGGAGGTGTCCCTGCCCATGGCAGGGGGTGGCACTGGATGGGATTTAAGGTCTCTTCCAACCCAAACCATTCTGTGATTCTGTGAGATAGATGTTCAAATGTGGAGGTAAATATATATTAGGATCTGTTTTCTCATTCCGCCCAAGGGCAGAAGGGCTTTCTCAAAAAAGCTTGCAAGACTAATTAAGAGGGCTTTAAACTAGATTGGAAGGGGGAGGGGAACAGAAACCATGCTAATAGAACTGAATATGGGGACAATACTCCAAGATCTGAGGGGCACGGCAGACAGACATTAAAAGGGGGGGTGACAACATCTTCAATGCATTTACAGTAACGCATGCAGCATGGGAAACAAACAGGATGAGCTGGAAGCTGTGGTTAGGCAGGGCGACTAGGATCTAATTGCCATCACAGAAACATGGTGGGACAACTCGTATGACTGAAGTGCTACCATCGATGGCTACAAGCTATTTAGGCGGGACAGACTAGAAAAGAGAGGTGGTGGGGTTGCTCTATACATCAAAGAGTGCTTTGGCTGTACAGAACTCAGTAATAGCGATGATAATGTAGAGTGTTTATGGGTTAAACTCAGCCGTGTGAGTGGTAACCCAGACATTGTGGTGGGAGTCTGCTATCGGCTACCCACAACCAGGATGAAGAGACTGATGAGCTCTTCTACAAACACCTAGGAGAAGTCTCACCATCGCTTCCCATTGTTCTCGTGGGGGATTTCAACCTCCCGGATGTCAGCTGGAAGTACAACACAGCAGAAAGGAAGCAGTCTATGAGTTCCATAGAGTGTATAGATGATAACGTCCTAACAAAATCGGTGGGTGAACCGACTAGAGAGGGTGCCCAGCTGGACCTGCTGTTTGCAAACAGAGTGGGCCTCGTGGGAGAGGTGATGGTTGGAGGACACCTGGGACACAGTGATCACGAGATGGTACAGTTCTCGCTTTTTGGGGCAGAGAGGAGAAGGGTCAGCAGAATGGCCACCCTGGACTTCTGAAGGGCAGACTTGGAACTCTTCAGAAGGTGCTTGATAAAGTCCACTGGGAGGTGGCTCTTAAGGACAAAGGAGTGTAAAAGAATTGGACGCTCCTCGAGAAGTAAATCCTTGCGGCACAAGAGCAGCCCATCCCCGTATGCTGTAAAATGAGTCAACAGGGGAAAAAAACAGGTTGGCTGAGTAGGGAGATTAGTATCGATCTCAGGAAAAAAAAGAAAGTATATGAGGTCTGGAAAGGGGGCAGACATCCTAAGAGGACTACAAAACTGAGGTGAGATCATGTTGGGAAAAAATCAGAAAGGCTAAAGCCCAACTAGAACTTCAACTGGCCACTTCAATCAAGGACACTAAAAAGAACTTCTTTAAATATATCAGCAGCAACAGGAGGAAAAAGGAGACTCTCCCTCCCTTGCTGGGCAGAAGGGGCAGTAGCAAGGAGGGACGACGACAAGGCAGAAGTCTCCCTACTAAACCCTGTCCCTAAGAAACTCCTCTACCCGTTATTTATACCCCTCCATGGTTGGCGACTCCAGCACCTCCCTGGGCAGCTGTGCCAATCCCTGACCACCCTTTCAGTCAAAAAATGCTTCCTAATGTCCAGTCTAAACATTATCTGGTGCAAATTATGGCAATTTCCTCTCATCCTATCGCTGTCACTTGTGAGAAGAGCCCGGCACCCACCCCGCCACAGCCTCCTTTCAGGCAGTTGTAGACAGGGATGAGGTCTCCCCTCAGCCTCCTCTTCTCCAGGCTAAACAACCCTAATTCCCTCAGTCTCTCCTCGTAGTGCTTGTTCTCCAGCCCCTCCCCAGCCTCGTTGCCCTTCTCTGGATGCGCTCCAGCCCCTCAATGTCCTTCTTGGAGTGAGGGGCCCAAAACTGATCCCAGCACTCGAGGTGTGACCTCACCAGCGCTGAGCACAGGGGCACAGTCACCGCCCTGCTCCTGCTGGCCACACTGTGTTTGACACAGGCCAAGATGCCATTGGCCCGCTTGCCACCTGGGCACACTGCTGGCTCATGTTCAGCCGCTGTCAGCTAACACCCTCAGGTCCTTCTCTGCCAGGCAGCTCTCCAGCCACTCTTCCCCAAGGCTGTAACACTGCACGGGGTTGTTGTGACCCAAATGGAGGACTCTGCCCTTGGCCTTGTTGAACCGCATCCCGCTGGTGTCAGCCCATCGATCCAGCCTGTCCAGATCCCTCTGCAGAGCCTCCCTTCCTTCAAGCAGATCCACACTTGAACCCAGCTTGGTGTCATCCGCAAGCTTGCTGAGGGTGCACTCGATGCCTACATCGAGATCATTGATAAAGATGTTGAGCAGGACTGGACCCAGCACTAAACCCTGGGGAACACCGCTCATGACTGGTTTCCAACTGGGTTTAATTCCATTTACCACAACCCTTTGGTCCCAGCCATCCAGCCAGTTTTTTACCCAGCAGAGGCTGGGCCTGTCCACGCTGATGGCAGCCAGTTTCTCCAGCCGGATACTGTGAGAAACGGTGTCAAAGGGTTTATTGAAGTCCAGGTACACCACATCCACAGCTTTTCCCTTGTCCATTAAACGGGTCACCTTGTCATAGAAGGAGATCAGATTGGTCTGGCAGGACCTGCGTTTGGTGAACCCATGTTGACTGGGCCTGATCAACTGGTTGTCCCGCATGTGCTGTGTGATAGTACTCAAGATGATCTGCTCCATGACCTTCCCTGGTACCGAGGTCAGACTGACAGGCCTGTAGTTACCTGGATCCTCCCTCCCAACCTTCTTGTAAATGGGTGTCACGTTTGCCAGTTTCCAGTCAAGCCTCCCTTCCCCAGTCAGCCAGGATTGCTGGGAGATGAGGGAAAGGGGTTTGGCAAGGACCTCTTCCAGTTCCCTTAAAACTCTTGGATGGATCCCATCTGGTCCCAGAGACTTGTGTGCATCTAATTGGCCAAGCAGGTCTCTAACCAAGTCCTCCCGAACAGCTGGAGCTTCATTCCCACTATCTCCAGGCTGAGGGTGCTGAGTATCCCTAGGACATTCCTCCTTGGAGTTAAAGACCGAGGCAAAGAAGGCATTGAGGGCCTCTGCCATGTCCTCATCCTTCATCACTACTGTCACTTCTGCATGACAAGAAGCAAAAACAATTAACCGGGCAGAAATGAGCTCAGGAAACCTTCTGCCTTGTGTACTGCTAAACCTGCTCACTGCAGGTGTTCTGATGTGGGATATAATCTTATGTGTATTGGGATGCTGCTCAGAGCGAAACAAGGTGTCAGAATCCGGTCCTAAAGCAGCTGTACTGGGAAATGGGTTCAGTATTTCTGACAGCAGATGAAGGAAATCTGGGCTCATCTAAACTTTGGGAACTAGCAGCACTGTGTGAGTGCTGGAGCTGCAGGAGCACCACCGGGAGGAACAACAGAACCTCTGGGAGTGTAAGGCTGTGAATTCACTTTTTCTGCAGAAAGCTGGCAAAGCTGCCTCAAGAACATGAAGTTAGAAAGCCTTGGCTGGAAACACCCAGAGATGTTTTTAAAATAACTCCATTTCTGAATTAATTAAAATAATGTTAAGATTGACTGGGCTGTCTGCATTAGGATAATAAGCAAAGGTGAACTTGCATATCATTGCGATTCCTTAGGTGGATAAATGTGTTAGTAACACGCATAGCTGTTGCACAGTTTATATGAGAAATAATACGCCTTTTCTTTCTCAATTCTAATGTTTCTCTACTCTTTTATGAATCAGCCCTTATTGATTAAGAAATAGGAGACTTAGAAGAAGAGCAAAGATGCCCTGTGAAGTTGGAAGCCAGGCATAATTAGTTTGCACAGGTTTTGTTGTTAGAGTTTCAGGTATCAAATCAATAGAGTAACATTAATAATTAAGGTCTTGGATAAATATACCAAGTCCTAGATTAGAGCTCCGAGTTCAAAATGCTCACATAAAAGGTTTTCCTTAGGCTCTCAGTGTTCTAGAGTGTGAGAATGTGACTTGTCAGCTACAGATACTGTTAAGAAATACCAGGCTGTTGTACCAGGGAGATCTGGGTAACTTCAGGTTGGGGAGTACCTATGGGATGTGCAGGGAAAGAGCTATCGTCAAGTTTGTTTGGTTTTTCTTTCCTTGGCTGTGACTGGGAAGGGAAATTGAAAATAAATTAAACAGTAGTGGACAACAGAAATGTTAAGAATGATCTTCAATCAAGTCAAAGTGGAGAAAGTTGCCTTTTTTTTTGAAAGTTTTTCCTTGTGAAAATTCCCAGAACGTGGCAGGATGTCAGAGAGCCGCATGGATTCCTAAAGATCCAAGGGACAAAGATTAGCCTTGTACCTCCAACATCTACAGCATTGCAGTCCCTTTGTGACTATCGGCTTGCAGCTTGCTCAGAACGGAGCAGGGAGAACTCCTCCTTTCTCCTCATTCACTGTAAGTGCAAGTGAACCCTTTGAGTTTCCTCCTTTTATATCAGATAAAGATACAAAAATAATAAAATACTATTAGTTTTCTGCTGTGACAGTCTGTAAGTCAGGAATAATGTTAATACTTTCTTTCCAAGTGGTTTACTTTTCACCATGCTATTTTTTAGCAGATAATCTAAACCAGATGTTTCAATTTTGGTATAATTAAGTGGCTATTGGGGTAAAATGGCTTACTTCAGATTATCAAAACTTATGTGTATCTTACTCCTTTTGAATCCCTTCTGTTAAGAATTCCATTTGGAAGCACATCCAAACCAATTCTGAGTCTTTAATAATTTTAAAGTTTTTTTTCTCTAATAATTTAAAGTCTTTAATTATTATTTAATTTAGCATACTGACATCAACTACCCCAAAAGCCATGCTATAGAGAGGCTGATAATGCACACGCTGACATCACGGATACATTTTCCATTGACATCACTTGTATGAAGAGTGCAGACAATTTTCTGTAAGACTTGCCTGGAAGGAACATGATATTTCTAACTGCTTTAAGAGTTGCTAATTAAGAAGGAAGAAAGTGAGCAGGGAGAACATAAAATATGTGTGATAATATGATGATACACACAGCTGTACTGACATGGTAATCTGTGTACATAAGAAAGAAAACATAGAGTATTTTCTTTCTGGAAACACAGGGGATAAATTTAGGCCAGACAAGGAAGTTTGCAGAGGCAGTAGAGAGGTCTGTGTGGCTGGAGCCCTATCCAGATCAGCACGAAGGCAACCCAGTTTTGAGAGGCTTTACAAAGACAGTCAAGTGTGGCATTTCATGCTGAAGCAGCCGGTGAAGACTTGAGTGATTCCTGGAGGTGTTCAAGGCCAGGTTGGATGAGACTTTGAGAGCCCTGATCCACTGCAAGGCGTCCCTGCCCATGGCAGGGAGGTACAAATTGGATAATCTTCCAACCTAAACCATTCCACAATTCTATGATTTCCCATGCTGTCCAGGCTTCGGGCTGGTACCTTCTGCCAGATAAGCAGTCCTCCATCTCCTGCAGCTGGACCTTGAAAACATCACTGGTGTCCCCCTGGAGTTATCTGTGTGCTGCTTCAATTGGAAGCATGGAAACAAACTACAACCAAGGCCTCAAGGTGCTACTTATTCTGCTAGAATACCCGATAACCAACTGAAAAATATAGTGAGGCAAATATAGCAGTGTATTTAAACAACTTTACAAAGGTGCCTGGAGATACTTGTAATTCAGGAATAAAAGGCTAGTGTACCGTTTCTATTTAGGGATGGGATGACATTTTTTTAAATCTATTAATATTTTGCATTTAGAATATTGTTTTTCATTTCCCAGTAGAAATGGTCTTTAATATGTACAAAATAACTTTGCTTTCTTTGAAAGACTAAAAGATCAAATTACTGCTGTTGTTATTCTGGAGTGATTCACTCTGGGTTGGTTTATTATGAAAATTGCAAGGAATTTTTTTTTCTCCCCGTGTGCCCACTTGAAAGGCATCAGTTGCAGGCATAGACTTATTGGGGGAGGGGTTTGGAGGCTTGCATCACTCTTAGTAGCTCTCATTTCTCCTTCCTAGGAAGGCACTGGTCCCTTCATCTTGTGGCCCGGACAATAAGCACAACAGAAGTGGACAGCAGATGCCAGTTTGGCCAAGATAACAGCAAAAGTTCCCACGTCAAAATTTGTTGTAACAAGATGTTCCAGAAGCTGGTTTCCACTGGTCTGTGGCCCTGTGCAAGTGGGTTAAGTGATGCCACCAGATTCTTGAGGACACGTCACTAATTACTTTCATTGTATTACAGGTGGAAAATAAATTGCGACAGAATCAGAGGAGGCCACAGAGATGATCCAAGGGCTGGAGCCACCTCCCCTATGAGGACAGGATGAACAAGTTGGGGTTGTTCAGCCTGGAGAAGAGAACGCTCTGGGGAGACCTTAGAGCAGCCTCCCAGTACTGAAAGGGGCTCCAGGAAAGCTGGGGAGGGTCTCTGGAACAGGGAGTGCAGGGACAGGGCAAGGGGGAATGGTTTTCAGCTGAAAGAGGGGAGATCTGGATGAGACCTTAGGAAGAAATGTTTTGCTGTGAGGGTGGGGAGGCCCTGGCCCAGGGTGCCCAGAGCAGTGGTGGCTGCCCCATCCCTGGAGGTGTTCCAGGCCAGGTTGGATAGGGCTTGGAGCCCCCTGATCCAGTGGGAGGTGTCCCTGCCCATGGCAGGGGGTGGCACTGGATGGGCTTTGAGGTCCATCCCAACCCAAACCATTCTGTGATTCTGTGATCAGAAACCATGAGACATGTCTGCAGGACAACTTCCATAGATTTAGAATTTTGTAACCGCACAGGCTGCGTCATGATAGTAAGACTGAGAGGATTTAACTGGTAGCAACTTTTTCATCTGTGATCACAGCAACTTTCCACCCCCAAAATTGGGCCAGGAACCCCACTACCAGCCTAGTCAGCAAGCGTTCTCTTTCTTTAATCCCAGTGGCTACTGGCCATCCATTGCATGAAAAACTAGTAGGAAGGTGTTAGTTTTACTAAATGGATAAACCAGAACTAGAGAGGGATCAAAAAATGGTGCTCTAGGTAGGGTTTCTCCTTCTTGGCTTGTGTAAGTAATACACATACACTTGTTTGTGCCATGTAATACGTAGGTATCACAGTATAACATGCACATATTCCACTGAGTTCATCCATGTCTGTGTAGAATAGTAGGTGGAGGTGCCAAATCCTTCTGGTTTTTATTGGAATTTCCCCTGTGAGATGCAGGCTGAAGCCAGGAGGCCAGAGGCTGTGAAGGACAGACTGTCTTACCTCTTCTCTTCCTATTCTTAGCGGTGTTTTTTAAACAAAGTTCTTCCTGTAGGAGAAGACTTTTCTGCACTGTCTTAGTAGTGAATCTGAAAATCCTTCAACAAGGCCACCCAAGCTCAGGGTTTTGAGCAAAGGGAAACAAATACTTAGGATAGGCTCTGCACAGGCTGCAGACGGATCCCAAACACCCTGTCAGGCTTCGAGGCTAGACAACAAGAACAGCAGAACAGTAGCTGTTATCTCCTTCTGCCCTGGCTCCGAGATAGTGGCTGTGAGTCCTGGGGTGGGAATGGATTTCTTCAGGTCAGGGTCTGGTTCTGACGTGCAGCTTTGTATCTCATCTGAACATGGTAAATTTGGAACTAATAAAACATAATGGCTAGTTTAATTAAAACAATTTAGTGGCGACTCCTAGATGCCTTCTGATAGAAAAGATACAATTTAAACAAAACAGAAACAACAGGTCATTATTATCCCAGCTTAAATTTAGAAGAATCTGTGGATATTCAGTAGAACTTGGCTCGGCCAGTATACACTGGAAATTTCCATTCCAAGCCCTTATTAATTATGCTTATACAATTTACTGTCATTATCCGTATTTTTGACACCAGATTCTTTCACTTATTTGCACTGTGTATTTTTATTGTGGATTGTTGGCACAGTAGTTCCCTATATTACCCGAGTCTATAATTTTGGCTTGAATTAGTGTTTGATATACTGTATTTTAATGGCAAAACTTAATCACAAATCCACAGTGGACAGAACTGGCTCTTTCAGCCTGCTTCCATCCATCCACAGCAAGCCCAATGCTCAATGGCACACGATGGCAGCCTATGCGTGCGGCTGGATTGGGACTGAGCCACCTGGTTGTTAGTGTCTGCTGCTGGGCTGTGGCTCTAGGATCTGCCAAACCCAACCAGGAGGAGAGCAGCGTAAGCAGTGGACAGTGAGGAGACAGGGACACAGCATCCTCTGGCTGTGTCTTGTACACCTACCCTGCTCCTGGAAGGCAAGAGGGGAGCAGGAGGGCTGGGGTTTGCCTTTGTTGTCTTTGTGCTGACTGGAGACTCTTCCGTGCTGCAGAACGACAAAGAGAAGAGGGGAAAACAGAGAACCGGGCTGTTGTTTCTTGGGCTGAATAGGTACTCAATCCCACAAAAAACTGATTCTCTTTCCCTTTTGGTTTTGTGCTGCTGTAACATCATCGGCTTCCATGGACTTATTTCTGCTTCTGGTTGCTGTAAAGGGAGGCTTAGGCTGAGGATGTGTTAACTTTAAGGGTCAGAAGCACTCACAAATCACTATTTGATGTCTCCTGTTTCTTGCAGAAGAGTTACTGATTGGCAGCAGCAGGCAGGCACCCAGCCTGACCTAACCCTTACTTTGCCACATTGGTTTAGACTGGGGAAGGAACCCTGCTGTCCACACCCCCTTTTGACCTCTCACACGAGCCTCAATGCCTGTTGACTTCCAAACTTGCAACAATTAAGTTATTTCACATATTTTTGACCAAATCCTCTTTGACAAACATAATTATTTTGGCAAAACTATTCCTCTTAGCATTGGTCTAACAGAGTTCAGTACAATTATTTGAGTAATGAAAGGAGCTCTGGAAGCTTTGTACTCTCTAAAGTATTGGAACAAGCAATATATTCTGTCTGCAGCAAGGTGTTTAAAATGATGTATTTGCAATTAACCCCTAGTTGATAGCTCCTGATGCAAAGCGACCTCTTTTTAACAGTGCTCTGTGTAGTTACTTTATGATAGCAAAAAATTGTTTTCTTGCAGGAGCATAGTTGTTTGAATATTGGCAATGACTTGTCTGTCCCTGATCACCCACCACCTCTTAGCATTTTACCAAAATAGTAAAAAAATAACTTTGGTTGATTGCTTTGGCTGCATGCAGAACCCTCCCTGGAGCTTGTTGCTGCACTATCAACCTATCAGATGAATCGATGCTGTCGGTGCAATAATTTTAGGCAGAAGACAAAACCACTTCAAAGAGTATAATGACTTGAGAGTTTGTCAATAAGATGTCTTAATGTTTTTGACAACACCCATTTTGTTGACACAGTGGGTGAGGAAGCCTGACATCATTTATTGTGTCAAGTGAACAGATTTAGCTGCTGGTGAACCACATGGTAAATTAGACTTTTCCCCCTTCCTATTTGTTTGAGCTATCAATCCTGTTTTTCTTTTTGGAAGCTGATGATTACTATTTCCCCCCATAAACTAAAAGGCAATTTCATTATTTATCAGGAAAGAAAAGGATTGTAATTTCTGAATCCCTCTGGAAGAAGTCTCTGAAGTGTCATTAATTCACATTTAGCAAACTATTTGAATAAGATATCTCATCTGGTTGCTAACAGAAAAAAGTGAGGAAGCTTTATGTATAAGCATGGATCTTTTATAAGCTAAAATCTGTTTTACCATGTATGGCAAGTTGCCAGTTAATTTAAAATATTTAAAGTTATGCAAAACCACTTAGAGAGTTGAAAAATATGTAAAGATATGTACAGACACTAAGTATCTTGTTCACTACTGTAATAATGGAGGAATCAAGACCATGTTTTGACTGGGGGTTTTATCTTTAGAGCTCCTTGCAGAGAGGCTTTTTTTCTGTACCTGTGTGGGGATTTAGTTTGTTCTTCAGATGTTTTCCCTTCTTGTCTACTTAATCCTTACAAACTTTGATAGTCTTTCATAGTGATTAATAATATTCATACAGAGAAGTCCAAAAAGATTGTTATTCATCAGTATTTGTCTTCAAACTTTGAAGTCTCCTAATTGCAGGAAGATAGCTACATTAAACAATTACCTAAATGCTCAAAAGAGAAAGAACAAAGGAAATAGGGAATGATGTAATCCCTCAGGGAATCACGTTTCTCTCTCCTGGAGGAAGCTGTTCTCTTAAAGCTGGCACAACTCTTGGGATGCTCAGCTGTCACTTTCTTCTCACATTTATTCGGAATGAACACAATCCATCCATCAGTGCTTAAGGAGTTTTCTAACAGTACATTGACCTTGAATGCGGCACATTGATTTTCAGTAAGGCATCGCAAATAGGGTCGTTACTGAGTCATCCAGCAGTGGATGTGATTGGGAACAGATTTCTGAAATTCCAATACTGTGCCACCTGCCTCCGATGATGGATCATTCTACTGCTCCTCATCAATCCCCACCTCCCACTAAAAAAATGTGACACCTGTATGAAATGTATCATTATCTACAACACAAAATCTAAACTGTTACAGTAGGGGTTTTTCAGCAGTCTCCACTCCTCCTGCAAGGATGCTGGACAGTGGCGTTTATTTAGAGAGGTGCTTCTTTCCAGAGGGCCAGGTGGCAGTGGGGACAGACACAAAAAATATAAGGAATTAATGCTGCAGCTGGAACTGAGTGATAGATAAAACCAGTCTGGATCTGAAGCTGTTAGAGGTTAACACTCAATCAATTAGGGTGATTGTTCTGTGGATGGCAATGGGCAAATGTACGTATACAAAAAGGACATTAGTGAAGTTGGGGGGGCAGAACAAATAGAAATTAACTGATGTTAAATTTAAAATCAAACTAGGGAAGATTTTGTGTTCTTCTAAAATGTCTAACAGTCACCGAGGCTGGGAAAAGGATCTTCCCAAATTATTCTCCAACAGTACAATTGAGAGAAAGGTGCTTGCATTTCTTCTGCACTTTGAAAGAGTCAGGTAAATTAATGACTTTTTTCCCCCATTATGCATATAAATGAAATGTTAAGAACAAAGGCCTGGATCCTCAGAAGCTTTTAGGTCCCTGACGTCTGCTGAGATCAAGAAGCATTTGGACACCCTTTATATTTCAGGTTTATGACTTCTGAAGCAGTAAAGAAGGAATAATTCTTCCTTTTCTTGGCATCTGTTTTGGGTACAGTGGTTCTAAACCAAGCTGATGCATTGATGGTTGTGTTTTTTTTCATTTAAAAGGGTTAAGAATTAACTCCTGCATTGAGCAGACGGGGAGAATAAACGCCCTGGCAGCTTGTAGTGGCAAATCTTACATTCCTTATTTCACTCAATTGTAGCTGATGCTAAGAATCTTGAAAAGAAATTAAGTAGCCTGTTAATTTATTCTTTCTCCACCTGTGGGTAATTTTGCAATGATTTTGTTAAAAATGTGGATAATGTGTACTCCATGAGCAGAATAAAACCTCCTACCAGAATGGGAAATAACCATCTGAAAATGAAATCAAGTTGGTAACATTTCCTTACTAGGTATTATTGCTCCCCTCTAATATCTAATTCCTAGTTAAATCAAGAGGGTCTTATTGACCAAAGTACAATACAGTGAGGCTATTATGGACCACTATGGAAAGAGTTAACATATCTTTTGCAACTGCTTTATAGCAAAACATACAACTTGCTCCTATTTAATACCACTGCAGTCTGTCAGTGGCACTGCAGTGGCACTGGATGTCTGAGCAAGTTCTCTGCCTCTTTTGGGCTTTACTTCATAATTGGTCTGACCTTCTGTGAGTGCATGCAGTTTGCTGACAGTGGTCCATCATCCCTAAGAAAAATAAGCCCTGAGCATACACCCAGAGACCACCAGTCATTAGGTTTCAGCCCTGGAGCGCTGGAGTCAGGTGCTGCTTGTGGGAGACGCATCATAGTAGGAGTGATGTCCTATTTTACACTGATGAATTGTTTCAGGAATGATTTAAATGAGGACAAAAACAGAGAGATCTTTCCTTTTCAAAGACTTTAAAATCCACACAGTTTCACTCCCCTGCCATGGGCAGGGACACCTTCCACTGGATCAGGGGGCTCAAAGCTCCATCCAACCTGGCCTTGAACACCTCCAGGGATGGGGCAGCCACCACTGCCCTGGGCAACCTGGACCAGGGCCTCCCCACCCTCACAGCAAAACATTTTGTACTAACATCTCATCCAAATCTCCCCTGTTTCAGTTTAAAACCATTCCCCCTTGTCCTATCCTGGCACTCTTTAACAAAACTGAAAATAAAAAAAAAATTATAAAATTGAAATAAAAGTCTGAAGTACGTGCTGATGCCAGGCTAGTCTGTCTGTGGTCCATGCTGGTGATGGTCACTTGGTGAGATCTGAAGAACTACCTATACCACAATGGTGATGGAATATTTCAGGTCTGCTCTGATTAGAAAGCCAAGCTGAATTGAGTCCATACTAAACTGACCTCAGACCTTCTCTTATCTTCAGCAAATTCAACTCATGTGTTAGAAAAGGGAAGAACATTTGTGGTGGTGGTGGTGTTTATAGCATGCACTTGATTTGCTCCCTTGGATTGGGTCCTGTGCAGAGGTGGTAGGAGTGTGGCATGCATAGGTCAGGCAGTCGGTGAGCCTGGGCACTGCTGCCCTGTGTGCTGGGGTGGCCCAGGGATGCTTAAATGGCCCCTTCTGCTGCCTCTCTTCCCGGGTGAATATTGTGGGGAAAGGGACAGCAAGGGAGCAGCATCCTTAACTGTTGTCACTAAAGCCACCAAAGCTCTTCTCTGATCAGCAGACCATAACTGTAGAGACAAACAGAGCTAGGCTGCATGGTTTTATTTTGAGATAAGTATTTAAACTCCCTGTGTCTGACTACTGTAAAACCATACATAGCATTATAAAAAACATTATACTCATGCTTACCCTTCACCTGGGATGTTGCAAGCTTTAACTTTTTGTGTTACAGAGTACTTTGACCTCCCCAGGTAAGTGTGACTACAGAGAAAAGATACAGACCCTCAGAAGAGCCAGTGGGAGATGTTTTATTTGAGATAGTTTGAATATACTTCTACATGTGTTTTATAAAGATATACATTTGTTTTAACTCTGGATATCAGGATGATGTGAGAACAATACAGTTGATGTACTAATATAAACCTGGTTTAGTTTTGCAGAAGGCAATTTGTTACCGGTATATTTTTGCCAGACACGTTTTGCATATATGTCTGGTCACTCTAAACAAAGAGCAGAATTTTCTCCCAGCAGAAGTAAAAGCCGTTAATGCATTTTTCAGGGCTATGTAAGTCAAGCGGTTGAATACCCTCAAGTCTGAAAGTCTATGTCAATATAAGAGAATGTAGAAATTTTAGAGTTCAATTTTATTGCATCTGATGTTCAGTTCTACAAGTTCCAACATTGGTTACCCCAATGATGGCAAAGGGAGAGCATTCGTAGACATATTCACAGCACAAGAAACACTCAATATCCTACTTCATATAATACAGCTTAACACCCCAAATATTACAGACTGTGAGACTGTTCTTTCTTTTCCTTAGGAACTTCTTCCCCAGATTCGCTGGCACTGCAGCAGGGAGCGTGTGGCCTGGCAGTTTCGGGGCACTGCAGCTTGACAAGTGCTGCTCCGTGGCTCCACTCTCAAGGGAGGGCAGCAGCGCTGGGGTGGTGGGCTCTCAGTGTTCTCCTCTGCACAAACCTCCATGCAGCAGAACAGCAGCAACTTGAAAATAATTCAGACCTCTCTGGATGACCTGTCTTCAGCCCCACAGAAAGAACTTCTGAGTGGGAGGAGAAACTCACGTTGAATGTCAGAGGCGAGGGGGGGGTGTAGGAAGGGGAGAAAAGCCCTTAGGAAGCCCTGGCCACCAGCTGTCCATGCTGGGGCAAGAAGGAGGACTTGTTCTTCATTTACATAAATACATCAGTGTTGCTGCTTTAAAACATTTGTTGGCTGAGTTGGGCTCTTTTCAGCTCTGTGCATCTTCCCTGCTGTGCCTCCCTGCTCTCACAGTGAATGAATCCTTGCTGTGATGCCACTGGAATAAATGAAGTTACTTCTTATTTAGATTATTCTCAGAGGGCAATGCAGCCTGGTGTTCCTGCCTGGGAAAAGCATCTTGGTGACATTGGTGGCTACTTTAGGGAGTTAAAGTGAACACACCGTGCAGGCTGCTTGCATGTTACTTTGAGGCAGCTAGAGCTGATGCTGATGGAGACAAGATCCTGCAGCTTATAGATATCTGAGCTAGCTGGTGGGCTGCTTTTCTGCTGTTAGCATGCAGAATGGCTCTTGGTCTCTAATTCCCAGGTCTCCATGGCTGGACCTGGTTACCTCTTCCTTTGTGTGCATGGACTAAAAAAAAAAAAAAAAAAGGCAGCTTATTGTTAGTTCCACAAGTAAACTTTTTGTTCAAATCAAATTCACAGTTTGAAATATCAATTTAAAAATGTCATTTCTGTGTTAGTAAGAGGGTGTTGACTGCCGAGCAGTCCGAGATCTTACCGTATGCCTTACCTCAGCCATGTCGGCAATTAGGCCATCAATCCACAGAATTAACTCCAGCAAGACATTAGTCATTCTTTGAAATTACAGTGCTCATTTCTCTCTTTCATATTTAAATGGTAGGGTTTTCAAGCATATTTTTATGGACCTAATTAATGCATGTGACAGGCTTCTGATGTAAGGTGGAAGAAATGACAATTAAATATCTTGGAATAAGCACATTCCAGAGGGTGCACAAGCAAGCCTTTATGCAGGGCACTGTGGGAGGAAGTGCTCAACAACAAAGCAGTGATGTGTTTTATCTGAAACAGAACTGGAACAAAAAAAGGAAAGTAATTCATTAGCAAGGGAAGCTTGCAATAGCCCTCACAGTTTTGTTATCCTGTGGGTTTGTAGTCTTCTACATGGTAATTCTGTGTGATAAATCCCACTTATTTTAAGTTCTCCCTTTGGACCTTGGAGATCAAGACAAGGTTAGTGGCAGGGACACTGGTAAGCCAACAAGTTTTGAGTTGTGTCTGAAAAGATGCTCCACTGCTGACACGTTAAATTCAAGGTGGGTTGGAGTTTTATCACTATGTAAGCTTAGACTTTTTTTCCATCTACTCCTGATGTACCTTGTGACTTCGCCATATTCTCTGGCTCTCACAGTGTAACCAGTTCGTCATATAACTCGTTCAACTTGCTGTGCAGGACTCTGCTAAGAAGGGAAAATGGAAATGAAACTAGAGCTAATGTTAATGGAAGTATTCATATTTCCAGTCATGCCACCTCTGGAGGCTAATGCTGGAGGAAAGTAATGTAGTACATAACAGACTGTGACAGATTAGACCCTCACAATTCCAGGTTGTTCTCCAAATGTAGTAGAATAAATGGGAGCAATACACAAAGAGCCTTCTGAATTACAGAACTCTGGTGTGGTTATATTGTTGCATAAAGAAGTATCCAGGTATTCTTTTATATATTTTGACTACTCAGGCATACCGTCTGTAAGGAGCTTTTGCTTTTTGAGACATTAAGCAGAGGATTTCTGGATACCATGGGATTGCTGTGGGACTACTGGAAATAAGCTCAGTTTTATTTTTGTGCTGTTTGTTAGGAAAACAAGTGCAAAGTCCTTGCTTCCTTGAAGGCAGAGCGAGCATCGACACGGATTCAGGCCAGGTTCTCTCCATGGTTTAGTTTAGTCCAGCCAAGGTGAAGTATCATCTCAAGCTGCCACTAGCTGATAGGAACCAAAGCCAGGAAATGTGTTTGTTGTCTTCCAGTGTTGCTTAGGTACTTCTGAACCCTTCTCGTATCTATTCAGTATGAAGAGGCAGTGGTTAAACTGCATTATTTCCCTCTGAGCAGGCAACTGCCGCGCTCTCAAACTGTTTACACTGCAAGATGATTAATGGATTTAAACACAGGGAGCTGTGTGACACCCGTGCACCCTGGCTGAGGCTCAGCAGCCAGCCAGTTCTGGCCTGGGCTTGAAGAATCCACCCTGCCCAGGAGAGTCAGCTCAGGCACCCTGTGAACATACCCTGTGTTCCTTGTGACCTTAGGGTGCTGGCAAGAGGATGGTGCATGTTTTCTGCCCTTGCTGGGTTGCACTGGAAGAGCTGGTCTCCATGCAAAGTGTTTTGCCTGCTGCAGGGGTTCATCTCATATGTACCGGTAACGAGCTTCACCCAGGATGAGCCCCTTGGTACTCCAGTTGAGCGATTCCTTAGGTTACGATGTTTAAAACTTACACCAGCAAGCAAAGTAAGTACACAGAAAACAAAAGCAGCTTTGCATGGGGCTGTAAGACAAGTTCCATACGGCTTCATGTCTGTGTGGAGATAAAAGCAACAGAATCTTTAGCTTCTATGACATGCCTGTATGCACCAAGCTGTCGCTTTCTTGGGATAAGATTGTGCCTATAAAATGATTAGTGTTCTATTGATTGTTTTAAAATAACTCAAGCAGCATCTGAATTTATTTACATACATGATATTGCCTTTTATAAACACAGCTGTACGCAGAATTCAAGGATATTTTTGGAAGTTCATCCAACAGTTCAGCTGGGATTAAGGAAGCTCACTAACCTAATCTCATGTTTGCTCCCTCTGGGGCTCCGAAACTAGTAGGTAGCCACTACCTCTTTGTTTCTATGCCCTGAACAACTAGAGATGTGAAGGGGCCTGGGCTGATTGACTGAGCTGCTGCTGGAAGTATGTTGGAGGAACTGGCTGCTCCTACTGGGAGGGATGCCAATATGTGCTGAGCAGTAGTCAGCATCCAGTACATCCCTGCCTTTTCCGGAATGGCACTCACAGCCAGTCAGCCCAGGTGTCCAGGGCTCATGGGAGGCAAAAAGTCAAGCAAATCATACCTGCGTTCCCTCCAGGAGTCCTGTTGCTCCGGGCAACTCCCTGTTTTGTTCATGCCCTGTTCATCTGCTGTCTTTAAGTTCAGAGAGCTAGTGCTGAGTGACGGCAAAATTATGGATATAGGTCGAACCCCATTAAAACCACACCTTTAGCAGCACATATTCACCCTCTGGAATTTAATATTGATCTTTGTTTAGTGATTTTCTTCTCCCCAGTTGTTTGCTTTTGAATTTAGGAGTCATTATTTGAAGTAGGCTGTTTAGAAAGGCCTGCACTGTTATTATTTAGTAAGCTAGAGTTACATTATCGCTGGCTTCAATCTATGTTTGATGAAAAGTTTTTTCCTATTTAAGAGGCAGATAAAAAAAGTAAAAGTCTTTAATGGTTTTGTACCTATTCCAAGATCATCAACATGCAGTATAATTAGAAAGTTCTAGTCTCGTTTAAAATCTTTTTTCGGTCTCATGGGATTTACCATTAAAAATGCAAGATTTATTTATATCATATAATTATTTATTTGCAGTAGAGCAGCACTTAGAGGTATCATTCAATCTTCAGGCCCCTTTTATGTGAAACTCTGTATTAGCAATAGCACTATTGAGTCAGATGGAGAAATCCCAAACTAGAAGTGTGCTAAGTATTGTATAAATACATATTGCAGTGCTCACTGGCAGGGAGAATTTATATTCTAAGTAGTTAAGATGGACAAATAATTAAGATGGGAGGAAGGAAGGATTACTCACCAAATGTGTCATATGAGGAAGAGAAGTGTTTCACAATCCAAGTCCAGATTTAGATATGTAGAAAGTTGAGTTAGGAACCTCGACTTGTAATGGGATAAATAGTGGGATGCACAGTCTGTGGCTTGACTCTGGTATGCACCAGAATTTAAGCACCAATTTAAATGCTAATCCAGAAAAGTGTGCGTGCGGTGGTTGTTTTTTAGATACCTGAAGGTTTTTGTCAATCTGGTCTTTGTTAGGATTTACCTGCCTTGCTTGTGTAGCCTTGCTGGATGCTGAACCTCGAAGTCCTAAAGCCTCCTGCACTGCTTCCAGCCAGAAACCCATAGATAAGGAGGGTTTGCCTGCTTTTGTTTACCGTGGGTTTTGTAGATTTGTGGTCTGGCTCCCTAGAAAAAGACAGTGGTTTCCTGGCTAATCAAACCTGTATTACACCTCGAAGGAATCCATGTCACTAAGCAACCTTCTAGACCATTTTGAAAGCTAAATAATAACAAGATCTATTATGTCCCTGTGTTTCATTCTCTTTCTTGGAGTACTTAGTGTATCATGTGTTCTTTGATTATTCAGGCTATTTGCTCTTCATATTTTACGTTTCTTAATTAGAGTAATTCTTGGAAGACACAAAAGCCCATTTTCATACAGACCACTGTTCAAAAGAACCGGTTCTAGGAGTACAAGGGATTTAGTGAGTGGGAGGCGTTACTTTTCTGGCTAATTCACACAATTTGAAGTAGACACTTACGGACAAATAGTCCCAAGATTTATCTGTTGATGATCTTCCCATCTGCTAGGAATTAAGCATGAGTCTACAGACAGCAACCTTCAGTCAAGTGCAGGATTTGTCCTGGTGGGTCCATACACAAACCAGAGTAAGTTCAAGTGGTCAGCTGGGAGAGGGAAATGCTCACTGGCCTGGCTGAGAGCCTCTGGAGCTGGGTAAAGTCTTCATCTATATGAAAGTAAGTTCCTCTTCATGAAAAAGCAACTCTGAAAAAGTGGGAGGAGAATCTAACCAAATGTAGTTTTCAGCTCTCATTTGAGGGTTTTGGATGGGGTTTGTAGCTTGAATGCTTTATTGACAAAGTCAAGTCCTCAAGGTTTTAGAGGTGAATAGCAAACTGGGTGACTCCTGATTTGTGTAAGGCTTTTGGAATTCAGGAGGAGGTGTCTAAATTAATATATATATGTGTTCCATGTATTAACAATCCCGCTAAACCATGCTGCCTTTCCCAGCTGCCCCCCTTTCCAGAAATATATCCTATCATTAGCTGCTATCTAGAATCGACAGCGGAGTAATTTGAACTCTGGCTCCCAAGGGCCTCCTCCTTTACTTCCTGCTCCAGGAATAAGGTGTGTATTGATTAGATATCAGGCTGTAATTGGGCTCCGATCACTCTGCCTCAAGATATATGATGGAGATGACAGGAAACAGATATCCTGTTGCTACTTGTAAATAGTCTGGTTGAACAAAATGCTTTGTAACCATTTCAGTGCCATAGGCTTTTATTGCCAGTACTAGCTTGCTTTATCACTTAGTTTGATGGCTTTTTGAAGGGAAACAATATCTGTATTTCTGAAGGAGCTAAAATAATTTTAAACAAATTGAATTCCTCTTTTAAGGACCAAAAATAATTATCTAAAAGAGCACAGCTTGATACAATTATACAGTAAGCATGTCACAGTCATAAAACTAACAAAGTTCATAACCTCAATCTGGTATCTGTTGACTAATTTAACAAGAAAAAAGATGATGTTCAGAATCAGAATGTTGAAAGAAGGTACTTGAGGTAGTTGAAGATCTGGACTTATTCATGACTTATTTGTTCCAAGATGATCTCTCAACAGGACTAGGCTAAATATTAGTCTATTGAAAACAAAACTGCAGAGCTGTGCGGATGTCTTGCAGGATGTCTTGTAGGTCACAAAAGCCACTTCTTAAACATTGGTTCAAGGGAAGATATACACAGGCTATCCGAATTTCAAATGCAACCAAGATGGTAGTCTTAAATGTCTTTTCTAGTTGTGTGGCAGTTGTCCCAAAACTTGAGAGAAATGCCCCTTTTACCATTCGTACAGAAGAAACAAATCCAAAATCGATAAAGCAAGGGTGAGATCCCATGGCCTTTGGAGAAGGAACAGGCTGGGTTTGTTTTCTCAACTTATCTTTTGGGCTTTTTTTTTAATCCTGCAAAAAAAAATCCCAAACAGACAATCAGTTTATTCTGATCAGTGACTTATCTGTGTGATTCCTAGAGCCTTGTGTGTAGGTTTCAAAGGTGTGGAACAAAGTAACTGAAGTGTTGCAATAATATATTCAGCATATGATAAGGCAAACCACAGGGAAAACTGGGGGGGCTGGGGGAAGCCATATTCCCTGGCTAAGAAGTTATTGGATGTTTAAAGGTTGGGAACAGATAGTTCAGAGAGAAGTAGGTTTCAATGACTTCCACTCTGGAAATAAATTGTGAAATCTAATGCGCTAGTACTTCATTGCTCTCTTTCAGGCATATTTTGGATGGCATTTGTATCACATTTATACTCCAAACATACTTTGATTTTGCATACGAGACACTTATATTCTGCTGCTCCTCAGAGTGATCTTAATGTGATTTATTGGCAAAGGGAGATAGAACAATTCTATTTTGTGAGCAATAGCAGAAGGGAGAAGAAGAAAATATTTGTGGCTTTTAATAAAATCTACCGTGCATACATATGTTATCTGTGTTGCATATTATATGCATTTCTGTTGTTATTAGAGCTGTAATTTTCTGTTTTCTTTTCTGTAGTGCATGATTTTCTTCTCATTTGCCCCAGTATTCCAGCAGTGTAACTCCAGGTGCTTCATCTGACTTCTTATTGACTTCCACAATGCAGGGAGATATGGTCTTTTGTCCATTCCCTCTCCCATGTGTCACACCTTTGCTATCGACATGTTACATTTAAAACACACAATATGCCTCCTAACCAACCCCCTCAATGTCCAAATTCTTTGGCTTTCAGTCACAAAATAAGCAAAGAATAATAACTTTCAGGGTGATTGATCTGTAGCGGTCTTCACCCTGTTTATGAAGAGTCAAAAAGCAGCCCTATGAGTTCAGTGCTCTACTTTTAGATCTGAGGAGTTAGAATAAGAAAATCAATAGGAGTAACACTGAAGTAGGAAGCAATGAACGGAAGAAAAGCTTTTAGCGGTAATCTGCTTGGATCTCCAAACAAGGTGTCTAACCACAGTGAGGTTACGAGTCTGCAGGGCTTGACACACACAGACATGCTGAGCAGATGCGATCGCATACCAGCTTTTAATATCCACTTACTTTGTATCAGATGGACACCTCTGAGTTGAAATACAGTGATGGTATGTTAAACAGACTGCACTTTTAGGGGAATTGAGGGTCCCGACTCATATCTGCAGGTAAGTTGATGGAGATTCCTGAAGTCGTTCTTACCCTCCATGTCACCCTGGTGCCCCCCTGGATGTCGCTATGTAAGTACCCCATGTAACTCCTACAGATGACATTGACATGTGGAATCTCACATCAAAATCACTTCTTAACTCAGCTGTCAGGGCTTCCGACTCCTGTGTTTCAGCCCTGCAGTCTGTGCCCCAGTCTCCCTCCCCTTGCTGCTCCCCACAAAAATTCCACCAGCTGTCCATTAGAGACGTTTAGCTGGGACACCAATTTGATTTCACATGTTTATAGCACTGTCAAACAAAAATGAAGCAAGATAAGATCCACTTCATCACATAGCTAACCATAAAATGTTAACATTTCATACTCACTCATGGTGTGCTTGGGTGCCTGAAACAGGGACCAGGAAGCAAACCATTTTGTGAGCTCAGATGGGCTTGGTGTCTCTCCTCTTATCCTGTTTCAAGATTGCTTTGTGATTATCAGTTTTGTTTGTTGAGATGAAGTGGAAGGGACAAGGCAACAACGTTAAACATATGCATGTATGCCAAGATACCCAGGCAAGCATGGATATGTGTGTTCCTCAGAGAAAGCAGCAAGAAGCACCTTGTCTTCAGAAATCCTGTTTAGACCACAGAAAGAGTGGAGCAGAAAATCAATGGAAAGAATATATTAGGAGACTTAGAACATGGGAAATTATGGTTATCAAGGTTAATTTCCAAGGTTATAAATTACAGAAATCATGGTAAGTACAGAAAAAGAGGTTTAAAAAAGAGCAAGTCCTTAATTTCTGCTTTGAGTTCATAGAATCATAGAACATTGTGAGTTGGAATGGACTTACAAGGATATTCTGGACTGTGTCTGTACAGGACAGCTCCTGTCCCTGTACCGGACAACCCCAACATTCACACTGTGTGTCTGAGGGCATTGGCCAAAAGCTTCTGGAATATTCTCAGGCTCAGCACCATGACTGCTTCCCGGGGGAGCTGTTCTAGTGCTCCACCACCCTCTGGGTGAAGAACCTTTTCCTAATGTGCAACCTAACCCTCCCCTGGCAGAGCTTCCTGCCAGTCCCTCGGGTCATTGGTCACCAGAGAGAAGACATCAGCACCTGCTCCTCCTCCCCTTGTGAGGAAGCTGCAGAGCACACTGAAGTCTCCTCTAAGCCTCCTCTTCTCAAATCTGAACAGAACAAGTGATTTTAGCTATTCCTCATATGGCTTCACCTCTAGTTTGCTCTTCTGCCTAACCCTAACAGTATTTCTAGATGGCAGACAAAACTGCACTGTGTTTTATTAATACAATTACTCTTAAAGTAATTTGTCCCATTTCATTTCTCTGACTCCAGGCAATTTCAGAAAATTAGCAGGCCGTCAATTACAGACCAGTAGAATACATATTTTATTATGAAAGATCAAATAAGTGCTGTCAATATAGGATGTGCTTAACTTACAGAGCATGTGTACACAGGCTGAAGCTGTCACAGGGTACCCCCAAGCTACTGGGGCACAAACCAGCTTTGGTCAAGGAGCTGTTTAGAGTATTAAGGCGTGAATGCATCTGCAGTGGAAAGGCTTGCCCCTCCAGGGGATTTAACTGCATCTTGGCAATCTTACACTAACAGGGCTGTGTGCCTTCCAGACTCGAGGTGACTTAAGATCCAGTGATTTGGAGTCCGGGCAGTTCTTAATGTGGGTCTGTTTGTATCTGACTGTAGGCATGACTGTATTTCTTCTCTTGCAGACTCTCTTCTCTGACAGTAGATTCCTTGGCTTGATCTCCTCTCATCATGCATATCAAGCTGAAATCAGCATAATTAGGAAAATGGGGATGAGATTAGTAAAATAGCTCTCTTCGTCCATTAGAATTGGTCACATGAGTAAGGACGGTGGATATGAGCAAGGATTTGCAAGATAGGGCATTCAATCACAAGAAACCCACATGGAAAATCTGCTTATTTGGGAAGTCTCCCAAGGAACTGGCTGAATAGCCAATGATTCTAAATAGCTTTGATTGATTCTTAGTTGGGACAATAATTTTGTTTAATGGGAATATTTTCAAATGATTTAATGTTGATTTGGGCATTTTATATATCTTGGTCTTGTGCTGGTCTTGTTTGCTTTTCTGCCAGGAGTGTTTGATAGTTTTAATGCTATGATATATGCAGGATAGGCATGTGTTGTGGCAACCCTGCCAGCTCCTGGCTGCTGGCTCGCTCCTGTTATATCAATTACATGTCAGGTGGCCTCACTCAGTGCTGCAAAGTTGCTGTTGGCTTTGGAAGGCAGAAGCCTGCATTTTTTCATCCGTGCACCGTGTCTTCACCTAATGGCATCAGCCTGTGCAGCACCCCTTGAGCATGGCCAGGGAAAACAGCGTGGACCGGGCACTCTCTTGTCATAGGGAAATCCTGCCAGTGGGGCTGGAGAGGGGACGCACAGCTCTGTCTTGGCTGCTTTGTTCTATGAGTTTGGCTCTGTTCTGTGCAGGTCAAACATTATTGATAAATCAATGAAAGGGAAGTGGAAAGATGTGTGGATGAGAATGTGCTTCCTAACCCCCCACCAAGGAAATGAGACAGCAAATTAGAGAACAGAATCCAACATTTTGGCCTTTTTTTCCCCAACATACCGTGAATATTCCTTCTGTGAACTTTGCATCTGTCAAAAGCCAACTGTGTCAGGATATGTCAGAAGAAAGTAAACTGGTGTAAAGAGGAGCAAGCAGTCCAGGTAAAAAGATGGTCTAGAGTCCATTCAATGCCCATCTCCAGTACAGTGAGGGTGAATTTGCAGATGCCCCAACCTTTCTTAATTACTGGCTAAAGCAAAAATCCCAGAGAGTCTTCCATTTGCAGATGCTTCCATCTCACCTGAAGCACAAAGCTCAACTTCACCCTCCATCACCAAATTTCTTTAGTTATCTTTTCGTGCAGATGCTACGCTGCTGGTTAATGAAAGCACAATGCCATTAAAGGCAAAAAGTTTCTTACCATTCATAATTTCCCTGCTGTCAGTTCTTAAGTTAAGAACTAGTACTTGTGTCCATGATTGCACTGTATTTCTTTAGGACATAACGGTGGGAGGGAGGGCGGGCCTGAAGGACAGGACATATTGATAAAGTTCTTCTGTCAGATGTCAAATTTTGACTGGTTTCTTGGAAAATGTTGCTCTTTTTATTAACTGACATGTAATTCAGAGTAGGGAGATATTATGTGCTGGTTTCTGACCTTTGCAAACACTAAACCATGAAAATATCTGATTTATTATATTTCTCCTCCCTCCCCAAAGTCTTGCCAAAGTGGTCATGACCACAATAAGTGAACTGAAGTGACTTTGATATTTGTATCATGTATAAACTATTTATTTTAGGATGTAGTTTGTGAAAGCATTAATGTGAGAGAGTTTTGGCCAGAATGAAGTTTATAAAGAAGTAACATTTAATCATTAGAGACTGAACCGCACTCAGCCTGAACAGTGGTGTTCAAGTTGACTTCTTGAATCAATTTATTCTATTTCTAGTATTAAGCTTCAACCTGGCAGAGCCCTAGGGTTGTCCATAACTCTGTAGATAGTACTGTGTCAGTGTGCTCCTCAGCGCTGTCTCTAGCATTCTGCACTGGATTTATTAGAAAGTTACCATCCTTAAAAACATAGGGGTATTTTTTGTTCTCTGAGCTTGAACAGGTAGCGACATATTTTAGAAGAGTAATACAGGTCTTCTGGTTTGCATTTTTCTGACGGTTAGCATGTTTCTTCAGTATAAAATACCTCAAAGGAGGTAGAAACTGGAATTAGAATATTATGAACTAGCCTCTCCATAAGATAAAGTCCATTTAAGTCTACCATATATTCTTTGGTCTTGTAAGATATAACCTATTTTGGTCACAATTAGGCCAATATATAAAATGTGCTTAGTTATAAGTACACTTAGAGTTCAGCTTGCAGGCCTGTTGCCCAGGGACTGACATAAAGGCCTAACACATCCTCTTCAAAACAAAATACATAATGAGATTGTCATCTGATTTCTTTTTGAAGCCCGTTAGGCATGTGTAGATAGACATGGGAAACATACAGAGAGCATACACAGCTCAGAGCTCTGATACATGGGCTGTGAACACCAGTCATCATAGAACGGTTTGGGTGGGAAGGGACCTCAAAGCACATCCAGTGCCACCCCCTGCCCCTGGGTCAGGGGGCTCAAAGCCCCACCCAACCTGGCCTTGAACACCTCCAGGGAAGGGGCAGCCACCACTGCTCTGGGCAACCTGGGCCAGGGCCTCCCCACCCTCACAGGAAACATTTCTCCCTAAGATCTCATCTCAGTCTCCCCTCTTTCAGCTGAAGCCCATTATCCCTTGTCCTATCCCTGCACTCTATCACATTACAAAGGAAAACATTTCTTCCCAAGATCTCATCCAAATCTTCCCTCTTTCAGGTTAAAACTGTTTCCCCTCATCCAATCCCTGCACTCTCTGACCAAGAGTCCCTCCCCAGCTTTCCTGGAGCCCCTTTCAGCACTGGGAGGCTGCTCTAAGGTCTCCCCAGATCCTCCTCTTCTCCTGCCTGAACAACTCCATCTCTCTCTGATTGTCCTTCTAGGGGAGGTTCTCCAGCTCTCAGATCATCTTCTTGGCCTCCTCTGGACTCAAACGCATCGCGATCCTTCCTGTGCTGAGGGCTCCAGAATGGAATGCAGATCTCCAGTTGAAATCTCATGACAGCACACTAGAGCAGGAAAATGCCCTCCCTCACCCAGCTGGTCCCACAACTTTTGGTGCAGCCTGTTATATCTTACTTTCTTCTCTATTGCTTCCCAGTGTGTTTCAAAGGTAAATTTAGGGCTGTTTGTTTGGGGTTTGTGTACATTTTAAATGATTTGCTTTCTACGATCCCTCTTAACATGTGCATCTCCACCGTGGTGTGTTTGCCAGTCTGCTGTTCTGCAGCACGAACAGTCTTTTCTGCTGAGCCAGCCAGGGCAGGGGTGGACAGGACAAGGCAATCAGTGCATGGTGCTGCAGGCTGGTAGCCAGCCCTGGTGGGAATCTTGGCAGGTTGTTTTGGGTACCATGGAACAAGAATGGGCATCCTATGTGTCTGAGCGAATTTCAGATTCGGTAAATGGTAACTGGGGAGGGGAGGTGGTATCTACTCATAGGTCAGGTAAGGTTATGTCTTGCCTGGATTGACTTTCTTTTGCACAAGCAGTGGATTAGCCATGCTCTGAGGCTTAGCTCTTCTTATTTACCCTAAAAAACCTCTCTTCATTTGCCTTTTGGAAAATGATATCATCAGTGAGGTAATTTTGGAATTAGATGTTAGGCAAACCTCTGGATAGTTTGTTAAATAAATGGTCCTTGCCAATATTTTGCAATCAGTTCTTTACGTTTAAACCACATCTTAAAGTTAAAATGTGCCTATATCTATGGATAAGATAGATAAACTGATGTGTGCATACAGTAAGGTCTAAATACCTCATTAAACAGAGGTCTTTTTTCATTGCAGAGATGTTTAAAACATATAAAAAGCAGTTCTGAAATCTAAACTGGACAGTGAAAAACTTAATGTGTTTTTAAAATACTTCAAAGGAGATGTATAAAAGGAGTTGACTATTTCTTAGCAAGAAAAATGCCTTTGAAAATCTTTCCAGCGTCCAGGTATCTTTTCAAAACCACAAATGATAGGGATCTAATCTGTGTTTCATAACATCATCATTAAATCTTAACACATCATAAATGACATATTTATCATATTATCATTTAGGTGTTTAAAAAATTGGTAGATGAGTTCCTTAGGGACATGGTTTACTGGGGAGACAGGTACGGTTCGACTCGATGTTCTCAGAGGTCTCTTCCAACTTTATGATTCTATGATCTTAACATTACTTTTCAGGATCAGGTTTAAATTATTGTCTGTAAAAGCAGAGTGGGTGCTGTTCTTTCTCTCCTTTTTCTTTTTCCTTAAGAAATATGTATTTGCTTTCTATAAATGAGTATTTAACACCAAGTGAGAAGATGGATTGCAAATGGCCTTTGTTGGCCTTAACACTTTATGGTCATGGCTCTGCTAGGAGAAAAAAGCTGTAAGATTAAAGAACAAACAAAAATAGATGCACAGAGTTGGAAGAAATCTGAAATAAAGAGCACAACATTTCAGACAAGCTGTTACGTTTTGTGACAGAAGAAATGGCTTTGGTTCATTAATGCTCTGCACGTGACTGTGAAGTACTGTGCACATTGCCACACAACTTCTTGCTGCACATGGAATCATAGAATGGTTTGGGTTGGAAGGAAGGGACTTTAAAGCCCATCCAGTTCCATTCCCCTGCCATGAGCAGGGACACCTCCCACTGGATCAGGGGACTCAAAGCTCCATCCAACCTGGCCTTGAACACCTCCAGGGATGGGGCAGCCACCACTGCTCTGGGCAACCTGGGTCAGGGCCTCCCCACCCTCACAGCAAAACATTTCTTCCCGAGATCTCATCTCAATCCCCCCTCTTGCAGCCGAAAAACATTACCCCTTATCCTATCCCTGCTCTCCCTGATCAAGAGCCCCTCCCCAGCCTTGCTAAAAAGTCTGTCCCCAGCTTTCCTGGAGCCCCTTTCAGCACTGGGAGCTGCTCTAAGGTCTCCCTGGAGCCTTCTCTTCTGCAGGCTGAACAACCCCAACTCTCTCAGCCTGGCCTTGGATGGGAGGTGCTGCAGTCCTTGGATCATCTCTGTTTTCTCCTCTGGACTCACTCCAATGGATCCGTGTCCTTCCTGTGCTGAGGACTCCAGAACCGAAGTCTCTCGAGAGCAGAGCAGAGAGGGAGAATCCCCTCTCGCACCCTGCTGCTCCCACTGCTTTGGATGCAACTCAGGACATGGTTGGCTTTTTGGGCTGCGAGTGCACTTTGCCAGCTCATGTGGAGCTTCTCATCCTTCAACACTCTCAAGTCCTTGTATTCAGGGCTCATCTCAATCCATTCTCTGCTCAGCCTGTGTTTGTGCTTGGGACTGCCACGACTCAGGTGCAGGACCTTGCACTTGGCCTTGTTGAATTTCATGAGGTTTGCACGGTCCCACCTGCCCAGCCTGTGCCGGTCCCTCTGGATGCCAGCCCTTCCCTGCAGTGTGTTGACTGTGACACAGAGCTTGGTGTCATTGGCAAACTTGCTGAAGGTGCCCTCATTCCACTGTCCATGTCTCTGTGTGTTTTCTCTGTGTGAAATGATTCTTGGGCTCTCTGGTGGCCCGGGAGGGGCTCTGAGCAGCTGAAGGGCTTTGAATGGGAGAGGTCAGTAATGGTGGAGGAGACACGGTGCCCCGGGGCTCTGCTGGGATAACTGTCCTCCGCTGTCAGGCAGCCCGGCCTCGTTCCTCAGGTATGGAACACTTGTTCTGCTGTGCAGGCCACAGGGATGTCACAGAACAGGACTGCTAGATGCTTCCCCGCTGCAGAAAGTGATGACTGCCTCCCAGATCATCAAACTCTGCCCTTTTAGGCAGCTGGCAGCAGGTAGATTGATGCTGTAGGTCTCCAGGGCATGTAGTGATGATGCCTCCTCTCTCTGTGGTTTCGTGCGACACAGCTGGCCAGACAAAACCCCTGCACATCGCCTACAAGATGTCTGCTTTTCTAAGTGAAAACATTTCTAAGGAAAGGAGAACGGAAACATTTGCGTTGTCTCAATTCCAGGGGTATGAAACAACCTGAACTTTTCTTGAACTTCTGTCACATGCAATTTACCCTCTTCTCCGTAATGACTCCTCCTCAGTATCGTATCCCACTGTCAAAAGAAATTTGAAAACATATTTTTCTTCTTTTCTGGTCACAATAGGCCTTATTAAACCTTGCACCCAAGCAGGTCCTTACACGTTTGTACACGTGCAAGTTCTGGATCTTCCTCGACTTGAGGACTGAGCAGTGAGAGTTTTAGATTGCCAGAAAATTACAATGATAACATTTCCTTGTTCAGCAAGAGGCCTTTAAAACACATTGTAAAAAGTCCTCAAATGTAGTTTTTCAGCTGGCTGATTTTTTTCTTTTTCGTATTTAGAAGCTTTTGGGTAACTTTTCAGTCTGTCAGTTCAGCTCCTCCCTTTGAGGCAACTCGTTCTTCCAATTCCCTCAAGTGCGGGGCTGCAGAGCCTCGGGTGATCTCACCTCCTTGCTCTTGGCAGCCTTTATACTCTGACCTCGTCTGTAAGAGTGGACATAAACAAATGCACGGTTGTGCAGGGTGCTGCAGAGGGAGGCTGATCTGCACCCAGAGTGTGGAGCTTGTCCATGCACTCGGGCCTCTCTCTCATTTGAGATGATTTCAAGGCTTTTGCTTCCTCTAAAAGATCTAAACATTCTTCTGTGGTTATTAGGCCTTAAAACACGGTTCAAATTGAGACTTCAAAAATAATGATTCAGTTCTGCCAATTCTGGTCACATATTTCTTCATGTAGAGAAAGGAAACCTTCTGAGCAAGGTCTGAGGATCACCAAGGTCTGGGCAAGTGAGGTCTTGTCAAACTTTGACAAATAAATATTCTTAACGTTTTATAGCTTGTTTAAAGGCCAGAATCATTATTTCCTTATCTCTGGTTGTTCCTTTCTTTCTTTACTAAGATATTGCTTTTCCGTATCCTGTAAAATTCCTCATCCTGTTAGAAGAGGTGGGGAAAAAAAGAGAGAAATCTTGTACTGAACTGCAGGGATATATTGTCATTGTGGTTTCCTATTAACTTTTTACTGATTCCTGCTTACTTATCACGTGCTTTAACGTTCTGTTACACTTTCCAGCAGCAGTGGGTCTCTGCAGCACTAGAACTTACTGTTCACTGCTCTGTTGTTGTTGTCTTCCCTATGTAAAACAACCTCCCTAAGATCACCAGAAAAACAGGGCCAGTTATTTTAATCAAATGGTGTTTCTCAGGATCTGGAAAGGTTGCAATATCAGCCTCTGCTCTGACCCCTAAGACAAAATGACTTCCATTCACATTATTATCTTTGGTGTGTGGGAAACAACTGAGGCCCAAATAGTCTTTTTATCCTCCCTCCATACTTTTTTCTTTTCTTTTTTTTTTTTTTTTTTCCTACTTGCTCGGTTCCTGTTGAAAATTCTTCAAACCTATAACCGAACAGCCTCCTCTGTGTTCATTCCCCAAGCATTCTCCAAATATTCACATTCTTAAAATACCACTGTCTTCCTTATTTTCTCAATTCTTTGTCTGTTTACACTCAAAAGCTTCTTTGTAGCTGCCTACAGTGAGCTGGGAAAATACATAGTCTAGTCCTGCTTTATTTAAATGTACAGTAGACTGTTAATGTCTTTGTCACCAGATATGAGCGAGCTTTACTGAGGACAAACTCACATGCCAGTGAAATTTTCCAACATGAATGTTCCCAAATGTATGCAATGTTCTTCAGATTAATTGAACTCCGTAAGGCATATTCTCATCACAATGTGCAGAGGCTTAAACATATAACTCCCATTAATGTTGTTCCTCCTAGATAGGAACAGCATTTCTTTAAACAAAACATGTGTCCACTTTACTGTGAGCAATTACAAATAATGTTTACAATTTTCCTCCTGTGGACGGGAAGGGAACAAATGCTGCCAAATCACCTCTTTGAAACACTTTGTACTGGTCATTTCTGGATAAAAAACCTGCACTGAGCTGCATAAAGAACTTTTGCTCTGTCATGTTAGAAAAAAATGTATCCTTGTTCAACACCTGGCCTTGAAATAATAGATACGAGCATGAAACAACATTTTCTTTAGCACAATAACATTCTCTTGATGGCACACATCCTATTCTCATGAATTGGAAATTATGTATATGCATAAGCAGGACATCCACTCATTGGTAAGAATCCTACTAGCTCCTCAACGTGAGCTGTTAAATTATATTTTTCCTAAACCAAAACAATAGCTTTGGCAGTTTTCTTTCCAGGTGTTATTTCCTAATCATTAATAATGCAGTTCTTCCACAGTGCTGGGAATGCGGAGGGCATGGGGTACTGGGGCTGAAAACAATTCTCAAAATGGACAAAATCAGTTACTGTGGAGCAGAAATAGATAACCAGAGAAACTGCACTCTGAAATCATTAGGGAAGTTTTGGATTACTTTACTCAGTCTTTTCAAATTCTTTTGCTAACATCTGTACATTTCTCAGTTAACTCATCACCTGTAGACCAGTCATTAAGGGAATGAGTAACAATCACACATTTACTGTTTGATCACACCAAACACAATTAGAGCACTATTATGGGTCTGAACTTGAACTGCCAACATCTTAAGGTAGTTTGAGAGTCTCTTATCTTACAAGAAGGAGCTGAAGTATGTGGTAAGCACAGTTTTACATGTTCGATGTGCCATTTATTGATTTGCAGTGCCCACCATGGTAGGATGTCATCACTAATTTGGTCTTGAGTTGTGATTAATGAGTTTAGACCTCTCCGATAAAAGAAATCTTTGACTTTAAAGTCATGCGTTACTGAGGAGAAAAATGGAAAGAAAACTGTTGTTGTCACCTTAGGTTTCCTGGCTGTGTACTAACTTTGGTGTTTCAGATACCGATAACTTTGAGTATGGATTATTTTCAGATGAAAATATAGATGGCTATGGAACGTAATGTGGAACTTCCTGCTGTTGTAATGCTTTGTGAGCATAACTTGTCCATTTTGAAGCTGCTTATTTGTGAATTGTTTCACGAGATACCTTTTGTATCTGGGGTCATGCTCTGGTATGAATGCAGAGGATGTACAGTAACAGTAAAATAAGTGAGTCTGAGGGCATTGTAGAAGAACGACATTGAAGTTGATTGTGAGCTGAAATGAAACAATGGGTGGGGATGATTGGGTTCAAGCACAGAAAGACTCTTCAGAGACATAGTGTAAGTAGGTGCACCAGTTTTTTAGGTGAACATATTTGTGTCTTTCTGGAATCTGCATGAGCAAAATGTTCAAATAAAGATTTGTGCTTACGTGACTTGTGCCCATGAGGAACTGTGCCTTTGAAATCCTTCTATGGAGTAAGGAGGGAAGACTTCTGACATCACACAGGTTCCCATGGAAGCTGATTTTTCTGGTCTCAAGGATAAGATTATGTTTTGCTTGCAACAGGGTGCTACTGCCTGGGAAGGAGAAACTTTATATAGCAAGAGCAGACATAACTGCTAATAAAAATTACATCCCGTTTCTATTTTTCTCACTTGCTCCTGTTGGAAAACACTACTGTAATGATATGTAATCATAGGATAAGTCCTGAAACAACCAGGCCACAAACAGAAAGGACAGAAAAGGGAGAATTTTCTGTGACACCATTTGATATGGCAATAGGCCAAACTGTTTGATTCTACTGCAAAGACCCCAAATCTTGTGTATGAAAGACTACTGTGGAAGGCAGAAGCAACATTATGTTTTGTTTTACATGGTATATGTGTTGGAGAAGCTGAGGAGCAGAGCACAAAATTAATCTGGTCTATTTGAAGAAATTCTTGATGTTTCTATCAGAAGAAACACTCATCCTCCTTACTTTTTCTTCTTCAGTCAAATCTGTAGGGAAAAATGGCTTATCTAACACAGCTGTGAGCTGGGGGTTTTATGTGAGAAGCTGCAGGGAGGAAGGCTTTAATCCCTAAAAATATTTTGACTGGTTGTCCAACTTTGAGTCTATTTTGGTCAACAGCGGGCTTTTTCCAGCTATTCCATTTCGTCCTCCAACACCACGTTTTTTAGTCCATTGCTCTGGTGCTGGCAGTCCTCTGTTCCTGAGGCACAAGGACCACGCAGACAAGCAATATCTCCTGGTTTGTACAACCGCACATACTGAGAAGCGCTTGAAGGCCGGGAGATGGCTATCACTGATCACGTGTCAACACCTTCAAAACTCTAGGTATGAGCAAACTGTTGCCCAAATAACTCTTAATTCCTTCCTGCTTATTCAGTGCTTTGCTTGTCATACCAGCTTGCAGGCTTTCTGTCTGCAACCTCATCTCTTTTACGCTGGCTTCCCCACAAGCTACTAGTTCATTTGCATCTCAAAACAGCCATCTCTGTTGCCTGTGTATGTGAGAAACTAACACAAGCCCAAGCTCAATGCTTGTGGAAACTGGAGTGTTTATGTAGTCTTTGCCTTTCCCCTCCTATTCCTTGGAAGTCAGGAAACTTTTTCTTTTTTTTTTTTTTTTGCTGTCCCTCATCTTTTCTTACGATGTTTCTGCATCTTTCCACTGATAGATTTGTGTGCATGAAGCATGGCAAAAACTGAGTGACTCATTTTCCTAACCAATCATCTTCACTTTCTGTCCTGTGTCCCAGTCACAGAATCACAGAATGATTTGGGTTGGAAGGGACCTTAAAGTCCATCCAATTACAAACCCCTGCCATGGGAAGAGACACCTTCCACGGGATCGGGTCGTTCAAAACCCCATCCAACTTGGCCCTGAATTCTGCCGTTTTAGTGACTTATTTAACTTTTTTTGTTGTTGTTTCATCTCCCAAGTGCCCAGGAGTCCTATTGAAGCACTTGCATTGACCCAGGATCAAGCTGATAGATCAAGGATTCACTGGCGCTTTCCATTAGGTTGGGCTATTCCAAGAACTAAAAGCATCCTCCTTCACCATCTTTGTCCATCAGATAGTGAACCTAGCTATCATGAGACTGGGAAGAGATTAATTGAGATGGTTTGAATGATATGCCCAGGGGCCAGGAAAGACACTGCATGGGGCAAGATAGTGCCAGAGTTATTGTTTGAGTGGACAGAAAGGTGCCAAGTAATTTTTTTTCCCTTCACTGGTTTGGCACACAGTGACCCAGAATGAGTTTGTCCTTGCAGTCCAGCCAGATACAGAAATTGTTTCCTCTGAGCATTCTTGCATAGTCTGCAACAAAGTTATCAGGAAGAGCAGGGTGGACTCACAAGCAGTTGCCCAGTGTCAGTGGTGGCTCCACAGGTACAGTTGTCAGCAGTGATGTCAGCGCTTCTGGGTATTTTAAGGTAAAGTATCAGTCTAGTTTGTCAGTTGCATATGTGGCTGGACTCAGAAACTGGAGATGAGATGTGGACATTGAGTGGCCTTCATTGAGCAAAACCTGGACAAAAAAGACTGTGTTCTTGGCCAA
Organism: Neomorphus geoffroyi; assembly: GCA_033558235.1. Taxonomy (NCBI): domain Eukaryota; kingdom Metazoa; phylum Chordata; class Aves; order Cuculiformes; family Neomorphidae; genus Neomorphus; species Neomorphus geoffroyi. The sequence goes on from JAUMJM010000001.1 coordinate 1,499,567, forward strand.
AGCTTGCTCCAGAGTCCTGTTACGGCTCTGACTGACACTGACCAACTCTTCAATGTCCTCCTACTTGTGGAGAAACATTGACCACTGTAGTGAATGATACCCCGTCTTCCTTCCTTCTGATCTGCCTTGTCTGGGTGCCTTCGTCTGTGTTATAGCTCCTGTTGCCAGGCATTGTACTGGGGAAAACTGCTGGCTTGTTTCATTTTTTAAAAAAAGAAGGGAAGAAACAGAGAGGGAAAAGATGACTTGTGAGCCTATGGTGAACTTAATTAACATCGCTGGAGGGAGAGCAATAAAGGACTTAACAGGGCTATAGCAAACCTCGCAAGACATGAACAAGTCAAAATATTATTGACGTATTCAATTATTTGCAGTTGTGGGGGTTTCGTTTTCTCTGATGACTCTTGAAAATAATAAAGCACTTAAAAGTTCCGCTTTCACTTGGCTGACCTAGTGATCTCACAGCAGCACAGTGTGTTACCCCGGGAGGAGCTGAGCCCAAGCCAGCACGGGGCAAGGAGTGCTGAGAAAGCAGTACATGCTGTCCCTCAGGAGGGGAGCAGCTCACATTCAACTCGAGGGACTCTTACTGCCTGGCCTGTATTATTTATTTTACTATTATTAGCATTTCTGAGACACCAATCACTATGGTAACTGGGTGCCCGTAATAACTTTGCATTTATGTGCTTCTTTCCGCCAGCAGTTTCTCTGTACTTCACAGTTACTAATTCACCCTGCATACATGGCCCATTGCACTTGTGAGGTTATTAAAGCCAGGAATTTCTCACAGAGGGAAAGGCTGAGGGACAGAGGGTTAAGGGTTGAGTCCTCATGGCTCTTCTGCCTCCTGGACCTGCCTCACCACACTAAACCTGCATTTCATCTTCCTTGCTTCCTCGGGGCACATTGCAATAGAGACTTAAACCAACAATCCTCTGTAGGCTTCATCTTTCTCTTTAAATTGTACTCATTCCTTTCCTTCTGCTTGTTGAGCCTTTGAGAACCAGTGCTGGGAGCCAGGGAGCTTGGGCTGGACGATCGGTATACAAATATATGTCACAGCTCTTCAACAGTGCATTTTGCACGCAGCATTGCACAGGCAGACACGCTGAACATCATGACCCCATGGCAGGTTTAAAGGAGGACTGTGGGAGGACCTCAGCGGTTGCACAGCTCAGCTGTGCCCCCTGCCAGCTTCAGTGATGCAGCCAGGCTCGGCTGCATGGTGCTCAGCATCAGAGGTGACTGCTGAAAGATGACTGCCATGATGCACACCAACCCATGGGCAGGTGAGCTGGATACCCCTGTGTGGAGAAATTCCGTACACAGCAAGATCGCAGGACAGGAGGGTCATCCCTGTCTTTTGCTTCACTTCTCAGCAGCAGTCAGGACTCTGGTTGCAGTCACCACTGGCTCAACAGGGTCATTTTTAATCCCTTTAATACCGCTCTTTTTAAGATCATCTTAACACAGGGGCCACATGAAGGCCGAATGGCAGGAAGCCTGAAATCTCTGGGGTTGTGCAGGGGAGAGACACAGTTTGCTGTGATGTACATTCCCAGGAAGAATTATGGTTGATTTTCACATGTATCTGTAACATCTGTGTGGCTAATAAAATTGACGGAGTTTGTCATAATCAGCCTGTGCTCTCCAGTGAGAGAATTATATCAGAGCATTTGGAAATCTCATGCACAAGCAGTTACTAAGGGAATATGCTGCGAAGATTAACTTATTTCTGCATGGCAGCAGATACCCACGCTGAAACTCAATCCTGGTTTCTGTGCAATGGTGGGGGTCTCTTAAAGAGCAGATTGTTAAATGGGACACAGGTACTGGCTGGGAAACCACACACTTGTATGGGCAGCCACTGTCACACGTGTGCATCTACATGTGTGCAGTTGCACCAGGGTAATGGATTTGCAACGCAACTGAAACTCATTCTAGCAACGTTGCAGTGAACAGCCCAGTCCTCTCATCCAGGTGACCAAGGGGAAGCCCCCATGAAGAACAACATGACCTGCTGGTCCTCTGAGGACAGAAAAGTGAGAAATGGGCACATTTGGTAAAGTTGCTGCTTTGTAGAAAATCCTACAGTAGCATTTTATAATAACAATGTTCAGTGTGCTACTTGGTGGTTGAGGTTTATTTCTTCTATTGTGATGAAGAATTGGCAAAATCTATGTTGTGTTGCCGGATCAAATGTAATCAGCTGATAGCTGTCAGGTTGCCCAGGAAAAAGTGGGCAAATATTGCTGCAATGACAAATTCTGATCACATTCATTTTATAAGCAGAGATAACTGAAGTTTCACATGTGATGGACTGAAAAATGTGTTCTGTATTTATTTATTGCATTTTGTTGGCTATGAGATTAAACAAAACTGAGTTTGCATCCAAAATGGAGTCTGAATACCTGTGAACACAAGCAGGCAGATGAACACAAGTCATTTGGGCATCCAATTCCTTTGCATGTGCATGTAAACACTGCTTTTTGAAATACTGATGTGGGCAACATTTAGCAGTTTTTTAAAAATATAGACTCTGATTTTTCAAGGCGATGACTTGCTTTGCTATAAGTCTGGAAAATGCATATTTCTGCCTGTGGCAGTTGTGTACATCCCACCTCTTCCCAGCCCTGTCAGCACCGGGGCTTGAAAACCTCTTGAAGCAGCATCTGATAGTTCCCATTGAAGTTCAGAGACAATCCAAACCACTTGGTTTGCACCTCTTCTGTAACTCCCTGTCCTTCTGGGTGGATGTAACCGTTCCTGCTGCACCTTCTTACGAGAGCTGTGGGTCCTGCCCCAGAACAAGCAGGTTCCTGAGGACTGCAGGTCAAACTCACAGTGCCGTAAGAAGAAAGCACTGAGCTGCCATACAAAAGTGAGTTCAAGTCTTTTATTGATAATAAAGACAAATGCATTGGACTAATAATGCTCCTACCTTGAAATTTAATTTAAAATCCCTTGTAATGTAATCACATTTGGATGTGCCATTACCCAGATGGAGAGGAATTTGTTTCGTTGAGAAATTACTTTAGCATAAGAGTGACTTGAGTTTATTAACAGGGAAAACCCATGACTCCCCTCCCCAACCACTCCCCATGCATTCCAAAAATAAGAAACTCACTTCAACATGGATATTACTGGTTAAAAAATAATTACACATAATGAAATGTCATATTTCACACATATTCCCCACAAACCACGCTTCTTAGTGTTCCCCAAAACACTGCAGGGTGTAACCAGCTCTTTATTCCTCCTTCATGAAAAGAATATTTCACAATGAAATTGTGTGATGACATACAAAAAAAATGATGCTGGAAAAGCAGCGCTACCCAGAGAGACATAAGGAATTGCCACAGGCCACGGCATGTAATCCCACACAATATTAAGTAGTCATTGTATCTCTTTCCAAGGCTTCATTCTTCTTTTGTGACCTACTGACTCAATGAGATTTTGTACAGAAACAGAGCATCATGGAAGCGCAAATTCGGGAGCCCTGTCATTTGACAAAAGGTGTTTGGCTTAGAATGTTATTTTTTTTAATGTGTCTTTCAGCTGCTGTCATTAGAATTGTTAAATAATATTAGAAATGTGTTTTGTCAATTACCTTAGGGACAAATGTAAAATATCGGACTATTAAATGGGTGCCACCAAAAATAAAACTGGAGGCACTCAGGCTGTGTGAAGAACTTCCTGAGGTCGGCGTTTGAGAGGCTGGACAGGTGTCAGCGCACCTTGGCCTCCTTAAAGGGCTGCATCCACTGCAAGGACAACTCTAATTCAGGATGATCAGATATCACAAACAAGGGAAGTGCTTTCCGTAAATGATTATTTGCATTTAAGATCAGTTTTCTGTGCAGGTTCTGGTGCTGACCAGAGCAATCACAAAGCACAGATGCCCACACATGCATATTGCGTGTTGCCCCGTCTTTGTGAGGAGGGCTCTCTAACAGTTACATTCTTATTTCTTCAGGTTATTTCTTCCAGTAGAGCTTTAGTGAGACTGACACTTACTTTGTTAAATACATTCAGTATATGAAGAAAAGTGTCCGTCATTCTGTGAAAAAACGAATCACAAATTCGGTTTGTGTCTCAGAACAGGAATATTCAGCATATACACTAATGTTAATTCATTTCTAATTGTGTATTTCTTAATATGGGCAATGCTACAGCTGTTGTAGTTCTGTGACCTTAGGTTTAGATGGACAGAATGTTGTATTTGTACAATATTCATTTTTAAATAAATATCGAGAGACAAGCCTGTGCTATTACTGGGACCTAGAGGAAAGCTGGGGAGGGGCTCTTGGTCAGGGAGTGCAGGGACAGGACAAGGGGGAACAGTCTGCAGCTGAAAGAGGGGAGATTGAGATGAGATCTTAGGGAGAAATGTTTTGCTGTGAGGGTGGGGAGGCGCTGGCCCAGGTTGCCCAGAGCAGTGGTGGCTGCCCCATCCCTGGAGGGGTTCCAGGCCAGGTTGGATGGGGCTTGGAGCCCCCTGATCCAGTGGGAGGTGTCCCTGCCCACGGCAGGGGGTGGGACTGGATGGGCTTTAATGTCCCTTCCAACTCAAACCATTCTATGATTCTATGAAAAGAGACTGTTAGAGATCATCTCTGAATATCACAACTGCAGAAAACTGGGATAACAGGACTGAATTCAAGCTCCTGTGGCAAGATTTTTGCAAATTCCAGGGATTTTTGAGGATAGCAAGTGGGAAACCAAAGATGTTTCAGACTTTTTTACTCCTTAGAGTTCAACGCTGAATCAAAATAGGCAGATAGAACTGTTGGAGAAAATGAAAGGACAAATGAGGCAGGTAAGGAACTGATTTGAAACCACAGGAACAAGATAAAGATAGGGAAGGAGATCTGACAAAACATCTTTAATTCTTATTCTTTTCCTTGAATGAAACAGTATACGGAAAAAAAAAAGAAAAAAATGGTCATTTAAATACTGAAATTTTAAAAATCTTCAACAGACTAAATCCTCTCAGTTGAATGACCCATGCCCCTCCTGCCTAAAATTAATCATACCTGATGGCAACACTTATTGACCCTGGAAACACTTCATTTAGAAAATGATTTTGTAAACTCTGTTTTTTCTTGCTGTGCTTTGCTTGATGTCTGGGACAGGTTATGCAGCCACTCAGGACCCACTCTGTTCTCCAATCCAGGAATGCTTTAGATTCAGAGCTTTGAAAATCAATTAAATTTACACCCAGCTTGCTCTGGAAATAAATCTTCTCATTCAGATGAGGTCTCATTAATTAATCACTTCATAATTAACCACTTCATTTTCTTTATATATTTGGGGGTATTTGAAAGAAGTTTGATTAGTTACCAGCGATTATACTTCCCAATACCCTGCAAAGGAAATAATAAAATAAAGCCCATCAGGCTTTTGGAAAGGCTTGCAGGGGCTGAATTTGGACTGAATTTCATAGCAATTTACTAACTGGTAGCTATTTGTCTGCTTTAACAGGAACTCTGTAGCGGAAGACGTTATCATCCAGGAAAGATACCAAACTTGTTTTCAAGCCCTGTGATGGGAAGATGCTGTGCTATGACCAAAGCAGTGATGGCTTTCAGGGTTGTCCCCAGGCAGGGATGGCAGAAGAGCAGCAGTGCCGCTCTGGATCCCTGGAACACAGATATCCAGCCCTGCTCACAGCTTCCTCCCACTCCATCACTTGTGTTAGCTCAATAAATGCAAGAAAACAGACAAGCTTCCAGCTTCTGACCCATGGTTTCTAAAGGCACTAAATTATTTTAAGGCGTCTTGACGTTCAGCTCTGAAGATATTTTATTAATCCCAAGGTTTTTTGCATGTAAGAAGCTGCAGAGGGAGATTGTGTCAGCCTGAGCGTTCCCCATCCAACCTGCCCTTCATTTCTTATCTGTGTTGTGGCCACCGTGGATGAATGTCAGAGTTCAACACAGCTGTGCTGTTTAACCTGGTCCTATTATCACAGTGCCCTTAACCAACTATGCAGTTCACAGAGCAGGCACTAACCAGAGCATGAGATACATTTAATGAATTACTAGGGAGTATGTTATTGCAAGGAAAAGCACCTGTGGAGCAACATATTTACCTCAGTTCCACTGAATAAGCATGTTGAAAGTGAATTGGCACAGCCTTCTGCTTTATGAAAGTAAATATTTTGTCATTCTTCATGCTTTCATTAACAGGATTTAAGGCAGAGGATGCTGAAATGGTTCTGTGTCGGCACCAAGAAAAATCACAGATTAATAGTGAAGGCTGAAAATAGTAAAGCATCTAATTTTTGCTTTTTCATCAACAAGCCTAATAAACCGGGATGAAACTATTACCATACAAATAGACAACCTTCTGATTAAAACAGCCGCAGTCAGCTCAGCCTGACAGAGACCTCTTCACGCAGAAAGCAATTATGAGAGCGAAGGTTGTCCGACTCACTTCCATTTGCTACAAACCTAGGAAATCAAAATGTAACCAATCACAATTTTGCAAAAAACACTGGTGATACTTAGAACCTAAGAAACTCTTGATTTTTGTGATCATGATTGGCATTTTAGAAGCCCTCAAATCTGCTGCAGTTTTACTCCTTTGAATCTCTGCTGTAGACACATAGGATAAATATGGAAAAGTAAGCCCTCAGGACGAAGTATTGTGGGAAACTTCAAATGATAGTATATTATACCACTGTAGCATACTTCCTTTCCTTTCCTGCATCTCCTCCAAGGTGGGAAGAATATACTTATTGACTCACCCATCATTTCACAGTCTACCTCCTAATGATGAGAATCGAGTGGAAAGAATTTTTGGATTTTAAAGCCAAGCCATGGCAACTGATTCTGCTAAGCTATTACATATCATCTTGTGCATAAAGGAATTTTTTTGTTGTTGTGAAATGAACCGCTGGCACAAGAGAATTTTCTCTTGTGACAAAGCAAACCCAGTTTCCTGTTTACATGGACCAAGCATTCCTTGCATAAACCACCATGAGAGCCTGTCCAGAAGCGTGCTTACCCCTCTGAGCAGAGAGGCTTTCCAGTAATGCCGTGCTGCTGAATTCCAGTTGATGCAAATTAAGTATAAGAGGTAACAAGTCCTTCTGAATTGCCTTGTTCCCCTATTCTGAAAGGGTATAGATCCATGCCTAAATCCCCCCTCATTCAGGAGCTCATCTACAATTTAAAGCATGCGTTTATGTCCAGCTTAAGGAATCAAGAGGAACGCATGAATATAGTGAAATACATTTTTTCCATGTCTTGAACCTCAATGCACCTTTGTTCCTCTCGAAGAAGAAGTCAGGATGCATTTTTCCAGGAGTGCCTATAGTGTTGTCTGAAGGAGGAATCTGCCTCATTTCACTTGGAAGAAGTTCTCTTGGATGCTTTAAGAAGAACTCTTAACATTTTAAGTCCAAAATGCTGACACTTTTAGGTATCTGTCCTACTTTGAATATTAAGGCAAGTTTGTGTTTAACACGTCAGTCAGGGAGCTCACCTTCCAGTTTCCTTTGCATTTCATAAACCTTATCTTGAATATTCCTTTCTAGCAGGATATACAACTGGTAACTTCTCACTTATTTTGGTACTCTAAAACCTGATCATCATACATTATGAAAGAATTCAGGGTTGGAGCATGATGGAACGTGATTTTTGCATCACACAGAGTTAAAAACCTGATTAGACAGCTACAGCAACCTCCAAGTGTGCAGACTCTGTTTTGCGCTCCAAAATAGTTGCATCAGCTATCAATCAAGTAGACAAATGATGCAGACAGGCAACTGAGGGTTTTCATCTGTAAGTAATATTAATTGTGGGTGTAAAATGAAAGATAAAATGAGTGATGAAGGTACCACTCAGTGCTCGGATGAAACACTTTCTGAAGTTGACTCCAAATGGGGAGTTACAAGTGGGATAGTGTAAGCAAATCAAATTTCAGCTCTGCATTGGTCACTACATGTTCTTAAAAAAATCTATAGATGTGTCCATTGCTTATTGTTGTCCTTGATTCTGGTTTTCAAGCACTGTATTGTGGCTCACTGTTTATCAGTCTGGAACAACTGGGCTGGGAGAGCAGCATTCAGACCTCAGTTCAGTAAGCGAGGCGAAGAAATTATGCGATTATCTGATATAGAGTCACAGAACAGCACCTTATGGAGGCTAATGGTGCCAAATCAAGACAACATATTTTTAAGAGGATTATGAACTGAAGTGATATGCAGCTACATGTCATCTGTTTGCAAAGAATTGAGGAATTCAAAAAAAAATCCTTTGAAGATTCTGGTGAATACAGTAATTGTAAAAACATTTGCCAGGATTTTTCTGAGGTCAGTGTCAAGAAGGCTCAAATTCAGACAGAAATTACTTTCTTCCTGATAATCCTTTCTTAATGGGATTCCTGATTGCCTTTCACTAAGGTCTGATCATTTCCCCATGGAACACCAGACATCTGGACCCATGATTTCCAACGGTGATTGACCCCACCAGTTTTCAGATGTTTAAGATTTTAATAAATCATGTTAAAATGGAACATTCTCTGTTTTCAAGGATTTAAAATCTAAAAATATGAGTGATGCTTTCTGTTTTCTCTTTTTTTTCTTCAATAAATAGTGCTTTTATGGCATTTAATGCCCCAGATCTGCTGTGCCTTGACAAAAGACCTTTCTGTTCCCTCTGTCTCAATACCGCGCAGAGCTCTGCACCTCACGTCTGTCACCAAGGTCTACATGCAGTTGCTAAGGCTTCACTATCACAGAAAGGGTGGAGACGGGGTAGCACTTCACTCTGGAAAAGAGACAGATGATCGTGCCAAGTTGCGTACAAGTATTGGCAATAGCTTTCCTTGGGAGAGACTGAGACAGCTTTCTACAGGAATCACACCCATTTTCAGATGAAAGATGTTCATACCATCATCTAACTCTTCAGTCCGTTCTCTAACAGAGGTGTCTCTGGGAAAAAACCCACTGCTGCATTTCTGAGGCCAGTGGAGATCCTGTGGTGGGCTCTGCAGTTCCTAAAGCTGCAGCACCCCCCTGTCTGTGCCTGTGCTCTCTTTTTATTGAGTTTTTCCCTGCATATAACACTATGGACAGCACTATGGACAGCCAACTGGATACACTGAAATGTAAGAATGCGAGTGAAATTTGTTTCTACCTGCTTGTTGTCTTCTTTCTAGAGACTTCATGGTGGTATCATGTCTTGTTTGTCCCAGTATCAGTCTGGTCTTTGTTTTGTACCGTCTGGCACTTTGGTGTTCTGCCCACAGGCAGCAGGAGCCTAACTGAGCACACATCTCCTTGGAGTGATGTGGGAGGGGTGAGAGGAAGCCTGCAGCTGCTGGGTCAGGCAAGGCGGACTGCACGTGCAAATGATATTATGGCTAAATTCAGGCTCAAAGGAATCAGTATTTTCTTACGGTTTTCCCTCACGCGTGTATTTTTAGACTAGCTGTGGTGTGGATACTGGTTTGCCTAAGTCCTGTTCCCTGAATGGTCTGGGCTTTGGTGAAGGGACAGGGTCACTTAAACCTGTTTGTTCAGTTAACTGTCAGCTGAGTTCAGAGCTCTTCAGACAGGTCTGCTCTAGAGACCTGAAACACGCAGCCAAGAGGAGCTAATTCCCAAATCATCCAAAATCTCACTGACAGATAAAACAAAGTAAAGAGTCAATTTTAAAGCTTCGGTATAGAAGACACTAAAGATCTTTGTAATGAATTAATTAAAATACATTTTAAGAATTCAAAAGGATAAGAGACTATTTCCAAACACATTTCAAAATAGACATTACAGGACTGCCAGAAATTCTTGGAAACTGAGGAGATAGCAGTATCTCCTATTTAGATAACCAAGGAGGAAACAAGTCCTGCAAGCCTGGGAGTGCCTGTGGAGCACAGGGATGGAGATCACACAGCAGAGGTAAAGAAAGGGCACTTCACAGGCCTTCACAGAGTCCCAAGACTGTGCATCCTATTTTCTGTACTAAAGGAACACACCTTGTAGGCTGTCAGCAATGGGCAGGATATTGTTTAGGTCCTTTCTAACAAAGTATTATCAGGGAGTGGATTTTGTTTTGCTTTTAAGTGAGGGTGGCAGCAAAGTTCAGAGCACTACATGCAGATGTTACAGGGACACAAAAGTACAAGATAAGGTGCTTCCTACCACAGGAAGGGTACTGTAACTGTTGGGATACAAGCTGATATTTATGAAGGAAGGAAGGAAAGTCAAAGGCAACAATAATTAATGTCATCATTATAGTCCAGATTTTCAAAGAAATGTAGAGAGATTAGGAGCTCAGTTGCTTCAGCTTTGTAGAAGACTTTAGCACAAGATTAGGCAGCATTTCAAAGACAATAAGCACCAAAATCTAGGGGGTTTTATAGTTTTACATAAGGAATCTATGCTGTGTTTGAGTATGTGGATTGCAGATAGAGAAGAGTCTTAACAAAAGGGAAGGTAAATTCACAGGCGTCACCATCTTCCCTCATTAATGGTTCTCGGCAGAACATGCTGAGCTTTATGACTTTTTATTTATCATTAAAACAATTTTTGTTATTTGCCGAATAGTTAAAATTTCTTTTTCTAGGGAGACAGCTGTTTATCATACTGAATGATAAACAAAAGTTGTTTTAAATGGGTTACTTTGCAGCCCTATAGAACTATGCTTCATGACTTTATCTGCATCGTCAGTAGAATCTAAACTAATTTAAGTCATGGTAGGGAGCACATGTTAATGACTTACTTCACTTGGTGCTGAAAGGTAGTGCACCCCTCCCTTCTTGCTTAGAGCTTCTGATCTACAAACAGGTCAACAGATACAAAATATGTACCGTCATATGGATGGCGAGGACCCTATAGAAATCAAGCTCATGGTGGCCATATCACTCTCCATAGATGTATTTACCCATCACAAAAACTACGAGTATGTCTGCTACTACATCAAAAGCTCTGAAGGTTGACTTAGGAGCAGAAATGAGCTACATCCCTACCCAGTAGAACAGTGTACTACTGACCAGTGGGAGAGGAAGGGACGGAGCTCTGTTGTCAACTGAACAGCATTTCTGCTTTCCCGACTTCCTCCCTTGCAGGCTGCTTCTGACTACAACAACTCTCTGGCCTTCATAGGCTTGAAAAACTGTATAAGGGAAGAAAAAGAAAAGGCATTTCAGGAATGAAATTAAGGGTTGTAAAAATCTTTGAATGACTAGTGTTTTCAAACTGGGTTAAAGCAGACTTAGAGTAATCTGACACGATGTAATCCTAGTGAAGTTGCGGGAAAGCAGAAATTAAGTATTTATTTCGGGTATTACAATGTCTGGAATAAGATATTGTAAGTACTGTCAGTAACTCATTATATATTTATTTTAAAAATTAAGAACTTAAATGCAAAAAGAAATTCCAGATTAGAATGCAGTTGCTGTACATGCATTATACATGCTTCTCCTTCTGTTCCACTAATGGATCCTGACTCCCAGAACAGCAAAACGAACCATTGAAATTAGCGGAACTAAGACCCAGATCTATTAAAAAATTTTCATTTGCCTTCAATATAGAATTTCAGACAGATGCCCAGTTTCTCTGAAGCATTTCCAGGCTATCATAGCTATGCTAAGTTTTCTGTCAAAGGGACTGAGCCATTGAACCTTCTGCTTCCTAATGGCCAGGTACCAAAGATGTGAAACACATGCAGAAGCATCTCTAGTGGCACAAGATTAATGCTGGTGGTAGGCTGAGGAACTACTAAGGAGAGAAACACCAATAGCAGAAGAGGCTGGCATGGATGAAGCAGTAGTCACCAGCATGGAAATGCCACCTTAATGCCACCTGGGTCCTAAAAATAACTAAATCATCGCAAGTTTATTGTACTGAAACCTGAAACAAAGAGGTCCAAGCCACCTACTTAGGCTTCACTACCAAACAGGAGAATCTGGACTTCCCTGGTCTCATCTCTGTGTTGCAAGTCACTGCTGGAAAACAATATATCTAACCTTTCACTCAGTAGTGATCTTGCCCTGCTGGAAGGGTCACCAAGATCAGAGCTGTTGGAGCGAGTCCAGTAGAGGCCACAGAGATGATCCAAGGGCTGGAGCACCTCCCATGCAAGGACAGGCTGAGAGAGTTGGGGTTGTCCAGCCTGGAGAAGAGAAGGCTCTGGGGAGACCTTAGAGCAACCTCCCAGTACTGAAAGGGGCTCCAGGAAAGCTGGGGACAGACTTTTTAGCAAGGCCTATTGTGACAGGACAAGGAGAAACAGATTTAAACTAAGTGAGGAGTGATTTAGTCTGGATATAAGGAATACATCTTTTCCTGCGGGGGTGGTGAGGCTCTGGCACTGGTTTCCCAGGGAGGCAGTGGAGGTCTCATCCCCTGGAAATGTTCAGGGTTAGGTTGGATGGGGCTTTGAACAACCTGATTGAGTTGAAGATGTCCCTGCTCCTGCAGGAGGGCTGTACTGGGTGGCCTGTAAAAATCTCTTCCAACTCAAGACATGATTCTATGATTTGCATAATCTGAGCCAAGATGATGCAGTCATTGCAGTTGGATACTTATTTATGGGTCTTCAAAGAAACAAAACGTGCAACATAATTTATTTGCTGCACGAGTTAGTGCATGTGAAAATACAATGAAAACACACTGCAGAACTGTCAGCAATCTGCCCTTCGGTACAAAGCACATATCAAGAAACCCGCCATTATTAAGCTACACTTCATATTTAATGCTGCCCAAGCATGCTCTCTGTTTGCCAAAATAATGGAAGTCTGAACCTTTACTGGGAATTTCCATACTTATGTGGCTTTCAGTTGTATCCTTCAATTTTTTTTTATATTTTTTTTTAAGTAATGGTAACTTTTAGTGCCTGGAAAAAACGAGCCACTGCAGGAACCCAAAAATGTATATGTAGGAGAGGGTTTGGGTTTATTCTGAATCCCGGTCAGACTCTGGGAAACAGAACCAAACCTCAGAATCAAAAATTCCTCATGATTTTTTAACACTGCTGCTGATAGTGAGTCCTAGGGTCTGGTTTGCATTGTGAAGCCTTGACTCCTGGCTCCAAACGGTTCAATTAGTCAAAACGGTTGGCAGATGGAAAAAAATAATTAAGTTGCATCCACTGTTTTGTACAATAAAAATAGACTCAAGACACAATAGCCTTACCTTGAACTTTGCAGGCCAACGTCATGTAGTGATAAAGAGGGAGTCAGCTTTGAAAACCTGGATTATCTACCAGCACACATCCAGCGCACCAGCCTGGGCTGTGAGGGAAGACACCCAAATCTGGCAGGCTGAGGGCGGGGTTATTAACCTAATGGTTCTTAGCCAAGATTGAAGATGTAAATTCTGACAATGAGAAATAACTTGATATGGATATTATGAGATGTTATTTGAGGACATGCTGAAATCCAAGGAAACCTTAAAATATTATTCTTAGAAATGCTTCTCCAAAATGCTTTGTCTTTTCCTGAAAGGGACAGAAGAGCGAAGAGCAGACAGATAATACTTTTGACAAACCAATTGTTTTAATTTTATGCTTAAGCACCAACTTAGGTGCCCAAAGTTAAGAACTTGAGTTTGAAAATACAGTTATGGAGCAGAACCATTACCTGTGCCCTGATTTCATATCAAAATGGTTCTTACTTCAGCTGCCCTATAAGATAGGTGGAACAAAGATTTGTACCCAACATTACACAACTGATCATTCCGAGTAATGAATATATGCACAAAAAAAGTAGAGGCACATGAGGAAAATTTGCTAACTGGGAAGCGTGACTTATTACATAAATGATTTATTACAAAAGAAGGTCTAGTGAAAATTTCATGTTCCAGGTAATAAATGATTTAATGCAGCCACTAAAAGTGGACAAATGCTCCACCAGTCTCCAATGACAGCCCCTATCAGTACTGGGTACTTGGGCTTAGGGATTTAGCTCCAAGTGTACAGTGAAATTCCCCACTGGTGGGAACTACTACAGCACAGCTGAGGTTCTAGATTGTAACATTAATTAAGTTTTTCGGAAAGCAGAAGAGCTCAGTTTATCCACACTTGGTTTTATATCCGCTCTTGGCTGTCACTCAGTGTTGGATGCAACTGGGTCCTTAACATCTAAAGAGATGGAGAAATTAATTGAATTGTGCTCAGTGCAAGTCTGATCAAGCTCTGAAGGGTGAGGTAAGTTTGTTTCCTATTGCTCACATCTTTCCTTCTGTTCTCTAAATCTCTCTCAGGTTCAATTGCCAACTCATTCACCTTCTCCCACATCCCTACTCTGAGGCCACCCAGACCCTCCGGGGCTGGAGCCCCATTGCCACCACGCATTGCTTCTTGTCAGCAGGACTTTGCTGTGCATGTGAGCAGCATTGCTGACTCCAGGTGACAGGGTATGCAGGGTATCTCCAACATGAAGGGGTTTGGCAGCACTTGTGTGGTTCAACCATGTGACCAGTGCAGCAATGCCAGCATTTTAAAGTGATGTTCTCATGTTTGCAATTGCTCTGATGGTTTAGACTCCTCAGAGTGTACAGCAGATGGCCCGAGTCTTTATCTTCAGGGAGTGTCTCGTGTTTATTTGTGGTGGTAGGCCAGAAAAGCCACTGAATCTATCCCAAATCTCATGCTGTTTAGAGGGATAAAGATGTTCAACTAAGCCTGGAAGTCAACTGACTGCCTTGGAGCCAAAGCTATTTGGATGGAGCTCATTTCGCAGCTGGTAGAAGGAGGAGAATCTCAGCGTTCAGCTGCTGAGGCTGTCAGCAGCAAGCATGCTGCACCACCTCCGAATTTTGGAGTGTTTGTGGGATGATGGAGTGGATGGGCTTTTGGAGAAGCCTAACGACATTTTTTTGGTGCATGTGTGTGGTGGGGATGTCTTTCCACATGGAGCCCACTGTCTAGTGCTTTGTGGTTTGGGTCAGAGCATTCAATGTGTCTGATGGTCTCCTTGGGATAACAGTGGTAGATCCTGGTATTTAAAGTAGGAGGTGGCAAGGATGGAGGTTCTCGAAAGGCAGAAATTTTTCTTTGAATCATAACATAAATTCACCCTACCTGAACCTACAAGTGAACCTTTAGAGCCCTGATTTCTCTAATCTCTCAAGGGTCGTAATCCTGGGTTCAGCCCATCCCACAGATTCTAACTCTACACAGCTGTCCTAGAGGCCAGGAGGAAAAAAAACGAATCTATACCATTGCGGTAAACCCAGAGGATATTAGCAGAAGGGATGTGCTAGTAAATTCCATATGAATATGCTGCAGCAGACCAGTCCTACAGAGAACAGAAATAATTCAGTAGAAAACCTGCCTAGTTTGCTTTCCACCTCAGAATGATCGCTGAGCAGGCTATTACTCAGAGCAAGGGCTATTCCCTGAGAGGCTGCCAACATTACTGGAGTGGTGTGAGGTGTGGTACCCTGCCCTGCAGAGGCACAGCCTGTGCTGTGCAGATCAGAGCAGGCACCACATCTTGATGTCTACTGCAACTCATAAGGTGCAGGCTTTTATGTATGTCCAGAACCTGGCTGTTATGATGCAAGATGCACTGCCAAACCTGCTTTTCAGGGAGTACATCCGCAACCAGAGGATCTTTGCAAACAAAATCTTCTCCATCAGGAAGCCTGGATCGGTGATTGATCCTCGGGAGCTTCTGAAGAGGAGTTCCATGTCCCAGAGTTGATGCTAGTATCCTCCACCTCCTGGGAAGTTCAGTCTGGTCTCATACTGCTACTTGAATAACCAAAGCAAAGGCTTTGAAGTTTGCTTCCAGCTCCAAAGCCCTTCAATTCCAGCATCAGTGCTCCTGGAGAAAATCCTAAAAAAATCTTTTTGTGTGATGTTTTATAATTGAATTCAGTTCTAATACCTCATTTAGGAAATACACTGCACTGGAAGGCTCTAGGTTTTCACTAGCAGAGCAGATATGCCAGCTGGCCAAGAGGAAGTGGTGCGATAATATTTCTACTTTTGTCACCCACTTCCCTCTCACTCACTATCCTTGGATTTACTTCATTTCACTAGCCTGGCTCCAGCTCTTCTCTTTGGCAATGCTGTTGGTTGCTCTCCCATGCCCATGTGCCTGCACGCAGGCACACAAGCTCAGGCAGATGTTTGTAATCTGACTTCATGATTCACCCCTATCCCTTGCTAACTGTAAGGAAAAAAGAGAGGAGAAATGAAAACAAAAGTGTTACACAGAGGAATGAGGCAAAAATAGAAATCTTAGGGTATGGTGGTTGTCAGGGATGCCCAGAAATTTCTTTCTGGAGTCTTGAGACTCTTTCATTCATCTCTCATGTCTTGCTTCACTACTCTCCTTTCAGCTGTTCAGGCCAGGTTGCTTGGTAGACTTTTACTGCCAAATGCTATTATAACCAAGCTGCTCTGATCTTTGGCCAAATCTTAGGAAAGAAGTGGGTGAGCCAGTGAGGGAACTCTTGACCATGGCTGAAATGGCAAACATGACTGTACAGATGAGAACTTCTGGAGCAGGGCTACAACTCTGCCATGGAGTCTGATTCCAACAGCTGCACGTGGGAAACAGCAGCCCCAACTGTGTAGAAGATAAGGCTGTTTCTCCTACAACCCCTATAAAGAATATGAACAACATCTTTTAAGGTATTGGGTACCTGGGACAGCTGTCTGGGCTTTGTTGACGTGTCCTGGGCTGTGATGACTAAGAGCAGGTTCCCCTTATGAATAACCGAGACTGTACTGAACCTCGTGCCCACGCTGTCCTGGAGAGGGATCATCAAGCAGATGGAAGGGCTCCCCTTGGGCTGCCAAGGCTGTGTCCCTGCTCCCTGGGGGCTTGAAATGGGCTTCACAACTGTGCTCAGCCAGTTTTGGGCAAGGGCAGCTGGAAACTGTGGCCAGAGAGTGAGGAGAAGCAGAGCTGGGAACACAGAGACTTTACATCCTGTTACAGCTCATTAAAGAAAGGCGGAACACGATTTAAACTTACCAGTTTCTGCAAGACCTTGCTCTAATAATTTTTCTAATTATTAAAAGAAATATCTGAGCAAAAGAACAAAAAAAACCCCAGACATGTTAACCACAAATGCACTGACTTTCCCAGATCTTACACTGCCTCTGTGCTGTTCATCTGTGAGAGTGGCTCTATTTGCTTAGCAGATGCACTGGAGTCATGTAGAGTTCAAATTTACTGTACCCATCAAGATGCAAATCCCAAATTTCATTTAGCATTGTCCTGTTCATAAGGATGTTATGCACAGGTCGAGATTCTGTCTCCCCCCAAGCCCTTCAAATGTGTTTATTCATTTTGTTTATTTTCATTTCCCAGTTTCCACATGTTACTCAGTCAGATTTTCTGTTAGCAAGACTGAGAGACGAATAACATATGTTACCCCACAACTGACCTTGGAACATCTTCCCTAGGGCTGAGATGTAATTCAGACATGAACTTGCTCAGTAGAGGTCCTTTCCTGAAAAGACACTGCTGACTGTATCGCAAGCCCTCACAACATTTCTGCCTGTATCGATAGCAAACATGACGTGCGTACCAAGGGGATGGTGAGGATTTAGGCTTCTGTGCCATCCTTTCCTCAGCTCTCATAAGCAAAGCAAACAAATTTGTTGTGTCTTAGAAGAATCAGATAATTCAGTCAAATCGAGTTGTTTCCTTGCAATCTTGGCTTTTCACTTGGAGGAGCAGGTTTGCTGATCCTGCCCAGGTGAAAATGACTGAAAATCTATGTGGTTTAACAGCTGAGGGGAAAAAAAATAAATAAATGGATGTACAAACTGTTGAGTAACAAAGGCTCTTCAAGTGGATACAAAATGAGGCACAAAAAGAAATTTTTGTCTGTGATCTTCTTACGAGGTCTTGATTCATGGCAGTCTGGCCAGTCCCAGCCCCATCTGATAGGTTGGATCTGCCTCTTCCACAGTGCTTTCTGCTTTCTCGCACGCCCTGCTTGGGAAGGAGCCCTTCTCCTCTCCCTGTTCCTCGTGTGGCCAAGCCAGGCATGTCAAACAGGCTGAGAACACCTGTGTTTCCTTAGCCTGGTGTTGCGGTCTGATTTGGTGATACCTCCTGCTCCTGCACTGAGATCAGTTCACCTTTGAAACAGCAAAATGTGGGAGCCCAGCTCCTGAAGACATCTGTACGGAGGTGCTGTGAAATGGAGGTGGTGTGAGAGCCTGTGCAGAACTGAGAGTAGCACCAAGAGTGCTGGCTAAGCCCACTTGCATTTATTGCTTAGACCAGTGGTCCAGAACAAGGTCTGGAGAAGCAAGTCTGCGTTTAACTGACTCTGAGTCAGTTAGCTTGTCACACAGCTCCTACAAGCCAGCTGGATGCTCAAAAGTTGACGAATTTAGAGCCTTCCCTGCTGGAGGCTCCACCTCTGCCTGTCACCCCCTATACACATCAGCTTTCCTGGTCCTGCCACCCTGCATCCACCCCAGGAATTTCTAGAACTTCTCTTTTTCCTCTAGGCTGTGGCTGCTCTCTGTCTGTGGTTTTCTCCTTCACCTGGGGAAAATGCCAGCTGTTTTCTACAATAATCCACAACTTAATTATGTCTTTGTCCCCAGGACTGGGCAGCTTGGGAAGGGGCAGCCTGTAGGAGCAGGTATCGTAGCCTTCCTTGTCAGTTTGGTGCCATCCTCCTGGGAAAGTTCCAGTTGATGTTGAATTACAGCATGGAGGGGAGATAAATGTTCTGTTCAGCATGATTTGCCAGTTCTGACACACAGAAACATGAAACGTACCCAGACAAAATCCCAACACCACGCTAATTTGAATCCCAAACCTGCCTCCCCAGTTATTGCTTGGTAACAACTTCATAGAACTTCTTCTGTGAAATTAAAATTTATTTCCTGAGCCAAAAATGGAATTTTCTTTACAGCAGGCAAGTCTTACATAAACCCAGTTTTCTCTTCAGTTTCTGTCAGCTGAATGTAACGTTTTTAGCTGTCTTTGAAGAAATCCATTCTGGGAGGCAGCACATTTCTTACCCTGGTTCTTTAGGTTAGCGGGGAAGGAGGAAAGTGAAATGTGGAGTTTTGTTTCCGCTGGGCCTGGTGTCAGCTGCAGTGCTAGATTCCATGGGTGTTTCCACAGGTTTATGGGTCCTACCTATGATGGTCAAATGTTACTAACAAAGCTTTTGGGAGTATTTCTTAATGTTCATGGCAGACCAGTGATAGCTCCTGTTAGGATATCTATTTTAAGGAGAGGTGAGTGGGGTCATGTACACATTTTCTTCATATTTGCATGTTGTAGCTGCTGACTTTGGCTGCTTTCACTTTTTTTTTCAGCTCACCCATGACTCTCGCTCTCCAGAAGTTCCTGAGAGACCCAGAGCATCCTCTCCTGCCACTCTGGTTTTTAGAAATCCTCCCCTTGTTCCTTTCCCCCTTCTCCTCCTCCTCATATAGTTGTATTTCAGTTCAGTAGTTATTTCCTGTGGTCTCTCAGATGTGCTACTGGTTAACAGGTCAGGATTTCTGCCACCACCCTAAAAAATGGCTTTATTGGCAAAGGAACAAAGCTCAGAAAATAATATTTTGAACATGTCAAGTCTGATTTATGGAAAGCTCCCATGATCTAGAAAATCAACAAGCAATGATTGCTTTCTGCTCCACCCTAGTTTTAATTATAAAAAATACTAGTATAGCTTTCCAGCTGACATTCCAGTAAAGGAAATAAGTAGGGTTGGAGGAAATCTTCTAAATAAACATATTTCTCAGACATAAACAGGGGAAATATTTTCTTTTGAGAAATATATAAGGAATGGTTAACTTAAAATATGCATCTAATAACATATTACCCACAGCTTCTCATGTTTAAAAAGGTTCCATATGCTGGGAAGACCCGTAAAATAAAACCCAAGAAAAGCTGCATCCTCTTTCTATTAACTTGAAACAGTCATTTAATGGGAAAAAAGGAAAATAAAGGAAAAAATTCAAAATTGGTGGAACAGAATTATTTTATTTTTTCTTAGAAAATCCCAATCAAATCAGTAACTCCAGCATTCCCATCTCTTCATCCTGTTTTTAGTGGCATATTAATACGTAAACTCAATACTTGTGTTGAAAAATAGCTTTGGGTAAGGAAAAATGGTAGCAAATTCCAGGGTGGCCTTGCTAGTATTTTTGATAGAAAAAACTTGGAAAAATGTTGTTGTTTTAGGATGATGAGAAGTGCTGCCATCTTTTGTGGCTTGCCCAGAATTGTCCCAACTTTGACTGTTGTCTCTGTTTTGATTTAAAACCCAAAAAAGGGCCAGTAGCTGTGGCTTCCTCTCTCCCTCTAAATCCCCCACTCTTGTCCTATATTGAAAGGAGTAACTGACTTTAAAATAGCCTTGCTGAAGGAGCTTTCTGTTAAAAGACCATGGATGAACCAGCTTGTTTTTCTTCTTTTCTTTAAGAGGCATTTGTCTCTCCAAAAAAGACCATTCCATAGGGTTGTAGGCTGCACAGCTGGGACGGGGTGAGATGGCGAAGGCTGGCACTCAGCAGACTTGGGCTCTGGGCAGGTTTTGCTCTTGACGTGGTTTTTGAACCAGAGCAAATCACCGTATTTCATTTGACTTCAGTTGTGGTTCCCCCTGTTTTTTTGTGCATTTTTACATGTAATCATAGAATGATAGATTGGTTTGAGTTGGAAGGGACCTCAAAGCCCATCCAGTCCCACCCCCTGCCGTGTACAGGGACACCTCCCACTGGATCAGGGGGCTCCAAGCCCCATCCAACCTGGCCTTGAACACCTCCAGGGATGGGGCAGCCACCACTGCTCTGGGCAGCCTGGGCCAGGGCCTCATCAGTCTCAGAGTGAAGAATTTCTTCCTAAGATCTCATCTCAGTCTCTCCTAGTTCAGGTTAAAACCGTTTCCCCTCATCCCATCCCTGCACTCCCTGACCAAAAGCCCCTCCCAAGCTTTCTTGCAGCCCCTTTCAGTACTGGGAGGCTGCTCTATGGTCTCCCCGGAGCCTTCTCTCCTCCAGGCTGAACAACCCCAGCTCTCTCTGCCTTTATTCCCATATAGATTCTCCAGGCCTCAGGTCATCTCCATGGCACCCTCTGCACTCGCTCCAACAGATCCCTGTCCTTCCTGTGCTGAGGACTACAGACCTGGATGCAGAGTGGGGTCTCACCAGAGCAGAGCAGAGGGTCAGAATCCCCTCCCTCATCCTGCTGCTCCCACTGCTTCTGATGCAGCCCAGGACATGGTTGGCTTTCTGGGCTGCAAGTGCACATTGCTGGCTCATTTGAGCTTCTCACCCACCAGCACCTCCAAGTCCTTCTCTTCAGGGCTGTTCTCATTCCATTGTCCACCCAAAACTTGATGTGCAGATGCCGGATTCTCCCTGGCAGGGGCACCCAAAACTGTTTCTCCTAGGAACAGCGCGGAGTCCAAGACTTTCAAGATCATAATATGGAGATGATGTCTGCCCTGTTCTATTTCACAGCCCTGTGATCAGAGCCCTTCCTCAGAGACCTGTTTTCAACTGTCCAGCTTCAGTTTCGGGTATTTCCAGGTCTCACCCATCTCTCTTCTGTAAACCTCTTGATCTTTTGGCTTTGAAAGGGGTCCCAGCTCCCACTTGTGCCCTAGAGAGGCGAAGAGCCTGAGCAGAGCTGAGAATGTGGCTTGGCTGGACAACTTCGAACTCTGCTGGAGGAGAAGCAGCACGCACACACACCCTGTGCTTAGCACCTCCAATTGGATGGGAGATGTTTAACCAGGGTGATGGCAGCTTGGCAGGTGCTTTCCCAATCCATGCCCCGCAGTTCCCACTCCATGCCCCATCTCTGACCACGGCAGGCTGTGACTGCGAGGGAGGGGTTAAAGCTGGGCCAAGGACTCCCAGCTGCATGCACTGGTGGGCTGTGCTGCATGGGGAGTGCGCTGCGCCAGCTGTGCTGAATTAAGCAGTTCTCCCCAGTCAACTAGAAAAGGGCTGTGTCTCCAGCACAGGGATTAGCACTGGGGGGAGTTCAGTTTCATGGTAGGGAAGGAGGTGGAAAATAATGCATTAAGGTGATTTCTTGCTTGCGTGGTGTCTAGGGAGAGTTTGGGCTGTGCAAAATCTGTCCCGAGAGGAGCTCTCTTGGCAGCAGGGCTAGGAGAAGTCTGACCCACTGACTTCTTTGTTTAGCATCCAGGCTGAGGAGACACTCGTTTAGCCCAAAAGCTGGCGTGAGGCAGGCAGATAGAGTTCAAGATCCAGGGACTTAATGTCCCATGACTGAGTGCATCTTGTTTGACCTGCAGTGCAGATCTTGAGAATAAGGAGCAGAAGTATTTTTATGGTATGTGCTGAGCCTGCTCTCCCCACATCAAACACCCCCTGGAAAATGAATAATTGAACATATATGTGACTATGGGTAGCCCCTTCTTCAAACATAACCTGAAATGGGGCCGAATATCTTCCAAGGTCATTGGCTTTTCCTTCTGCTAACTGCATCGGATTGGCTGTAAAATCTGTAGGGAAAAAGATTTCCAGGGAGAAGGGAGCAGTCTTATGAGCCCACGTTTCTCAGTAGTGGTCTTCATTTCTGAATTTTTTAAGCTAAATAGTGCAGCAGATTTCTGCAGTCTAATTGAGCTAGAGTCAAAGGAAAAAACAAATCAATTCTGTTGTTGTTGTTATTGTTGTTATTATTATTATTATTATTAATTGCCAAGCGACACTGTTCCTGCTAAAATCCAGGAATGTTATTATTGGTACTGGAGGCTTAAACTCACTACTGTGTTTCACATGTTTAAATAAAGGAAGATACTGATTGGATGAGATTGTCTATTAATCGTATTAGATCAGCAATTTCTTCTTTGTAGTGATGCAATAGATTGTTTGCCTAATAACACAATAAGAAGAGATTCCACATGCAAAGTCCTATAAACCGGCTGAAGAAACAGCTTTGTCGTTTTTTTCCTCAATTGCTTCCAAGCCAGTAGCTGCCTCTAATATTCCTGCATCCAGCATGAGCCCAATGCTGTGCATAACACACAGCTAATGTTTGTCAAGAGCTGTAATATTTTGTTAGGAGAAAGAGGAAAGTTGAAGTTGCCCCTGGGCTGTGCTTTGGGGCAACATGGTTTTGTTCCTGGCTCTGCTACATGCATCTCACATGATTTTGGGAAAGGCTTTTAATCCGCTATCTCCATTCCACATATGTGCGATAAGAGGCCCCGTCGTGTATCTGATATGTGCTGTCTATGGAGTGAGTGCCGTTAGCGTGCACGAAGTGTGTGAACGCAGTATGTACTGAGGTGGTAAAGCAAGAACCAATTATGTAAAGACTTGCGTGATGGCCAGGACATGGGGTCCTGATTTCTCAGTGCATCCGTTGCAATGCAAAACCCAAATTAATTCTACCTTTCTAATTCTTGCCAATGTTCATTATCTGAATACTAGGTTTAGCCTGTACATTAGTGTGCAAGGGAATGAAAAGAGAGAATCTCCCACATGAAGCGTTTAGTTTTCCATATAAATACCTGTCACATAATACTATGGACAAGTAAAGTGTTCTTACCACTTGTAAGTTCCTATGGTAATCCTTTATGGAGTCCTCTTAATGAATAAACCAGGCTTACTTCAGAAGTCGTTTATTAAGGGTTAATGATGTATCTTCTCTCTTTGGCATTATTCCCAGTCTAAATCAAGCCTGCTTCATCTCATATGGATATGAAAGACAAACTGTACAGATTGAAAACATCTGTATACTGAGTGAATGAACCACGTGACAGCAGTGTCATGCAGAGATTTACTTAAAACTGTCCCCTTTTGTTTGACTTTAGAGGAACAGCACAAATAAATACAGTAGGTTCTGTTTAAACAAATAGGACTCCGATCAATAGAGGTTTGTGTAGCTTATGACCTTCATCTATAAACAAAAAATCGGGGTAAACCCCACATGTCTCAGGTCAATTGCCATCTTATTTACTTTATTCCATCACTAACGTTCTAATCTGTCTTGCATAAAACGCTTTTTACAAGCCATCTTCCTTTGTTTCCCCATTTTTGCCACAGATAAAAGGGAAGTTTGTGTTCGTTATTCAGAGCAACCTGTGAGTGTGGGTATGAGTGTGTTGTCAGTTTTGAGTATCAGTGTAAGCAGAGAAGTCAGACAAACCAGTACAGGTAAATTTCAGGTTCCAGTACATTTTAGTTGAGTTCTCAAGTAGCTTTCTATACTTTTTGTGAGTGCTCAAGCATCCACAAAGAAAATCAGAATGGCTTATGGCTCACCATAACCAGAATTGCACACAAGAAGTAAGACACAGGCAGTGCTAGATAGAAAGTGTCCGTTGTGGCTGCAAGCAGGGGTTATCCCTTCAGCACTGACCCTGGAAAATGTTTGCAATGTCTGCTAGGGACTGACCCAAGCTGCAAGTCTTTATTATTATTATTTTAGTTACTGTCTCCCAGCAAGATTAAGTAATTCCAAATGATTAGGGGATGACACTGCTGCCTGTGCTCTGCCCTCATATCTCCAAATAACTAACTAAAATTGTAATTATTTTTTTTCTGGTACATTTTCTTATTTTATAGAGGGGAGAGACTGTTATCTTATCCTGGTTTGGTTCATCTTTATCTCCTCTGACTGACTTTTCATCCTTTTGGTCAGTTTTAACCGATGACAAAAAAAAAGAAGGGCGGGTTGGGGGGGGGGGGGTGGGGGTGTGGCAGGAGGTGTCGGAATGCAGCAGTGAAAACGTACCTGTACAGGTTTATGAAAACAGACAGCAAGACAGAGAATGAGGACCCCAGTCGCACCTTCCCCAGTGGATAAAACTAAAACAGGAGCCCTGAGGAGGCATCAGAAGAGCCATTCAAGATGTCCAAAGCCATGAGAAACCAGACTTATTAGCATTACTGCTCAGTTATTCAGATGTTTTCCTTTGCTAGGACCATTCCTTTTCCTGTTGATGCCAACATTTTCAACTTCAGTGTTATCTCTTCTAATCTAGGAAATATTTCACTTCTGCTTCAAGTACGTTTGCTTGTGGCATTCAAATACTTTGATGGGTAATGGAGGGCCAAGTTTGGTTGGGCACTGGTCTTTCCTCAGAGCTTTGAGAGATTTCTGGATGTTATTTGGTTTTGAATTTATGTGAGAGGATTTGGTTAAAAATGAAAGAGCACCCAGACTGCTTGCCTATCGGTGATGTGGTTCCACTAGCCAGGTGACTTTTGATCCATGGAGCAACATTTCCACTGCATACCTCACTGGAAGAAAATCTTAGATGTTGAGGTTTTGAAACTGTATGGTTGCACTCTTGTCTTGCTCCCAGTCCCCAGTTAAGCCCAGAAAGTAGAGCTGCAAGTTCTGATCTCAGCAGCAATGTTACCCCCGTCATTAACTACATTGAGTTGGTCCTGCAATCCCCAGCCTGGCAGTGAGAGACGCTGCCTCTTAGCTGGTGGGTCTCTGGTGGCAGGTTTGACAAAGCTCTTCGGGCATGGCTAGTGGAGGCTTTTTCCTGGCAGGTCCCAGCTTGGTTTGCTAGGTCAGTGGGGAGACAAACGGGGCTAACCACGCCGTGCCTGTGCCAAGCCACGGTGGCCAAGATTGGCTCTGTGTTTGCTGTACCTTCCAGCACAGCACTGGAATACTGCAGAGGAGGCTGTGGTAACTTCACTGAATAAGGGAAGCAAATTTAAGTATTGGAGTCCTCTGGAGATGCTGTTTTGCTGCCCTCTAGGCAAAGATAAAGACTTAAAATGTGGGAACTACAGAAAATGCTGAGCAGTAGGTTTCCCTGCAGGTTTCTGAGAACAGGACATCAGAAGGTGCTCTTTGTAGGTATTGGCTATATTATGGATGGAATCCATACCAAAGCAAAGCAAGGGGTTGGGAAGGTTGAAATACTTTTCCTAGGACTTCATTAAGGTGTGAGTACAAAATCTCTAAAAAGATCTCTGAGCTCAGATAAGGAAGATCCAGTGGTGTACAACAAAGAATTATCAGTAGAGGCATCATAATTACAAAGTACTTCTATATTAAAATGATGTCATGTAATAGGCTGAAGAACAAGAAATAAATAAGCTGTGATGATCTTCTTTATCTAAATAATTGTTTTCTTATGTGTTACGCTGCAAACTTCTCATATATATTCCTGTACTTTAATGGTAAAAACATTAAATGAAGACATGAAACTACTTTAACATTTCAGTAATTTGCTTGATCTTGAGGATCCTAAAGTGCATTACTGAAATACAAATCTGAGGGAGCCATGGATGAAAAGGATGTAGAAAAAAGGCTTAATAGGGAGTGTGTCATCGTAGCGCTCTATGGCAAATACAGAACCTCATTTGAGAGGGTATGAACTGTTGTATGGAGGATCAGATTGTTTTAAAATCAAATTAGAACGGTATGTCTTTGAATGTTAAGAATTCTCTTGTAGGTCTTTTTTCTTCATATCGGTTCTCTGAGGATAAATCTTCATTTCTCCCATCTGAAGAATTATGCTGAGATGTGCCCATGGAAAATTACATTCTAGGATCAAGAATCACAAAGGACCTTTGCTTTCAGACTTTCCTTTAAGAAGTTTGCACCATAATGAGCAAAATGGAATGAAATGCATTAACCTTTGAAAGATAAAAGGTAATCAGGACACAACCAATGCTCCCTGCGGTTAGACCACAAGCTCTTATGAAATCTTTATGGTCAGTCTGTGTGTATCTCCACAGTTTCTAGGAAGACATTTTCATAGGTCAAAGGTTATTGGGGGGAAGAAAAAAACAGGTAAAACCAATAGTTCATCCAGAAGTGTATCTCCTGAATCAACCCAGATACAATGACCTTAGAAACAACCGGCTCTTGAGTACTACCCACACAATGCAGAAAATATTAAGGAGGTGGAAAACGAGCTCAAGATCCTATTATTTGTGAATCAACACATTATTATAGTGTGATGTTTATTCCTCTTTTGTCTTTGTAGGCAAGAGATCAAATTTTCTTCATGGTTTATCAGGATAAAAGGGCATTTTGGAGATAATTTGGAGAATACCACCAGGCAATAAACTTTTCAACAGGGCTTCAATAGTTTCTTTGCCAGACTAGGGCACTGAGAGAGCTTCCCTGCAGGCTGCAGGAGAGCTGGGAGCTGCCTACTCTTCCTCTGTTTGCTCAGTGAGGGCATGTCTCCATGTTGTGTTTAGATCTTTTTAATATGCCGATGATGCTGTTGACCATGACCCCCTTCTTCCTCATCTGGGCTTGAGACTGCCCTGCCTGACGCCTGAGCTGCATTAGATCTTTTTTGACTCGTATTTCTTCGGCTGCCAGGACTGGGGATCCTTTCCATTCAGTCCTGCTTACCTTAGGCAACTGCAGGTGAGCTGGCTTTTCTCTCGTAGGGTTATTTACCCACAAGAGCCATCTACACCAATTTTAGTATTTGCAACTTTTTCAGAGCTTTGAGTTTGTGTGTAATCTTGAAATGTACTTCTCATTCCCTGCAGGTTTCTGAGAACAGGACATCAGAAGGTGCTCTTTGTAGGTATTGGCTATATTATGGATGGAATCCAATATACTTCCATTCGATTTATCCTGTGGTTTGGTCACTTTGTTTCAGTGGACAGTATAGATGTATGAGTGTGGTCTGGAGAACAAGGAGTGCATTTCTAAAGCAGGAACGGGTTAGGAACACGCTCTGTTCTTTACTGAAGAGAAGATGGATGTTTGATGAATTCTTATTTGTAAAATGATTGAGCCTACAGTGAGCCCTGGCAGCCAAGAGGCCCAACCATGTCCTGGGGTGCATCAAGCACAGCATCACCAGCCGGGCAAGGGAGCTGATTGTCCTGCTCTGCTCCGCACTGGTGTGGCCCCACCTCGAACACTTGGGGCAGTTTTGGGCGCTGTAGGATAAAAGAGATCTAAAGGTGCTGGAGCATGTCCAGAGGAGGCCACAAAGTTGGTGAAGAGTTTAGAGAGAAAGACACATGAGAAGAAACTGAAGTCGCTGGGTCTGTTCAGCCCAGAGAAGAGGAGACTGAGGGGAGACCTTATTACAGTCTGCAGCTTCCTCATGAGGGGAGGAGGAGCAGCAGGTGCTGATCTCTCTGGTTACCAAGGATAGGACCCAGGGGAATGGCAGGAAGATGCCAGGGCAGGGTTAGGTTGGACACTGAGGAAAAGGTTCTTCCCCCAGAGGGTGGTGGAGCACTGTAACAGCTCCCCAGGGAAGCAGTCACAGCCTGCCAATATTCCAGAAATGTTTGGCCAACTCCCTCAGCCACACGGTGTGAATGTTGGAGTGTCCTGTGCAGGGACAGGAGCTGGACTCAATGATCCTTGCGAGTCCCTTCCAACTCAGGACATTCTTTGAATCCATGATATTATTTTACAGCAAGAATGACATTAGCCTTCTCTTAGGTTTGTCTGGGAGGGTCTAAGTGGCTCGGTGGTGAGTGAGGGATAGAGGCTGGGTCTCTGAGAGGCTGTAGTAAAATAGTATTTCTCCAGAGGTTCCTTTCAGCCTACATTTTCCTAGAAACTGAGGTTTGAAGCTATTAGTACCCAACAGAACACTGGAAATTAACATGGAAAGAAAAGTAAGCACGGAGAGCATTTTGCAGTTCCATACTCTCCATTCAAAATATGTTTCCTCAAGCAATGAACTCTTGGTGCTGTAATAGAAGTGCTCCCAGCAAACATGAAGTCCTTATGAGCCAAAACCTCACTGCCAGAGCTGCAGGTTATCATCAGGATCATTTCTGCACAACGACATGGAGATCACGGGCCATTTCTTTGGAGCACAAGTGTTGGGATTGTACCCTTGGAGACCAAATTTGCTCCATCTACAGAGGTAACAGTGCCCAGATGTAAAGCTATTTGGCTTCTTGAGATGCCTTTGGACTTCCCCTTAAAGCACACCAGCACTTAGGGTATCTCCGTTAGCACCAGATTTAAAGTGTGCAAGGATTTTCTCCTTACTCCAGACTCTCATGGGCTGATTTCTTACCAATGATCCCAGAAGGATTAGACTTCAGATCCTGAGAAAGCCGAGTGCAACAAAAAAAACCCCAAAACAACTCAAAAGCCAAAGAGCAAAGAAAATTAAAGGAAATTAGGTATTCACAATGAGGGCATTGAGACACTGGATCAGGTTGCCCAGGGAAGTTGTGGCGGCCCCCTCCCTGGAGCTGTTCAAGGCCAAATTGGATGGGCCTTTGAGCAACATGATCCAGTAGGAGGTGTCCAACTGGATGGGCTATAAGGTCCCTTCCAACCAAATGATTCTATGATTCTATGTTCTCCCCAGAGCAATGGGGCCCTTGCTGTTAGCAGGTAAAGGCAATGACACGCATTTTTCTCTTTGGCTTCTCTAGCTGGTTTAAAATTTCAGCTGGGTGTTATTGCAGTGATGAGACAGTTCAGCCCAAATTGCTTTTACCCCAACCAAGAGCTATTTACCTGTTAGAAAGAGCAGGACTCATCAGTACAGAAAAGATTTCTTATAGCTGGTCTCAGGATCTCCTTTCCCTAAACTGCTAGAACACAAACCCCTCCAGCTGCCTCTCACTGCACTTTGCTCAGAGAAGACAGAATATTACAAATGACTATTTCTAATCCCTCATTCAGCGGATTGAGGGCCAGAGCCTGGAGTAAGACTCCTGATAAATACAGGGATCCAAACCTGGCCACTGGGAGTGATCATCTATTACGCTCTAGCAAAGCAGCAAGTCGAGGGTAAGATCTGACTGCTCATTGCAAAGCTTATTTTGTTACATCAGCAGGCCACAAGGTTCAATAAACTCTGTGGCCTTTATTTGTTCCATATGTCCTGGCTGCCTCCTGTAGTTCCTATGCATTTACGCTGTATGTGAGCTTTCAGGGAATATGATGCCTTTAGACAGTAGAAATGCAGATAATTCTTCAGTTTGTAAAATCCAGTTTAAAGTTGGTTCTGCATCCAAAAATGCCAGTAACTGCAGTTTTTGTTGTTGAGATAGAGGATTCCAGAGAAGCTTGTGGCTCAGGGGGTTTTATAGGCACTGAAATTTGATGGATTAATTGTTAATAAAAGTGAGATTGAGTAAGTGAATGCAAACATAGTACTGAGTTTAGTGTTTACATTGGCTTCCAAGAATTTTAAAAGGGCAGTTTTGGACTGAGATGCCTGATAGGATTTTTTAGTTCTGCACCTAGAGAGTTATTTAACTGGGGAACAAAATGTGCCATCAGAACCAGAGATTTCTTCTGGTTTGGTTGGGGTTTGGGTTTTTTTCCTCATCAAGTTATCTCTATCTCCTATCAGGATCTTACTGTACAATAGTGACCTCTGATGTAAAGGAATCAGGAGTGCCACTTGCAAACCCTACCACGCAGCCTTACTGAGGAATTGGATGTGTATTTGTCACCAGCTGAGCAGCTTCAGAAGTAAGGGACGTGCACCTGTACATGCAGACGCACACACACATACATACATGTACACACACAGACAACTAAAAAACTGGTGATAAAATAAAACTGAAGGGCATAACACTGAAGGATCTGAGGCTGTTAATTTTTATAGCTGATACAGATACTAATATTTTATGAGGTTTGGAACTATCAGGATTAAAAAGCACAGTATCTAGCCGTACTCTTTTTAATACAAAACGAAAACTATCACTGGAACAGAGCAGCATTATGGTTAATAAACCTCCTCTTTATGGACAGACCTATCTTCCTGTTTCCTTTTGTCAATATTTATAAAAGCAGAAGGATATTTGTGACTAATCCTATCCAAAATCCGTGGGTTGCTTTCTTAAAGCAGCAGCTCCCCTGTTCACTTCTATCTCAAGGCACATTTCAGTTAAACAGCAGTGTTGGGTTGATCCTAGCCAGCCTTTCTATGCTGTAGTTTGTGAAATGGCTCCCTGTAAACGCAAACTCTGAAGTGACACCGGGAAATCGGATAAAAGACTGCAGTGCAGAATTTACCTGATGACGAACATCTGAGCTTTTCAAAAAGGCTGTCCCCTTCCCCTAGGGACGCACGAGGAGTGTCTTGTTTGAGTTCATTGAGAAATGGAATTCATTCTGAAGGTTACAGCTACCACAGAGAAATTGCTGGTGGGCCAGCTAGGCATCTTTACAGAGGCTGCAAGGTATCCCTGACAAGGAATGCAACAGGATGGAACAGACAATGGGGAGAACCGTGGCCCCAGGCCGTGTGAGTCCATGTCCCTTTAGAGTAAATAATAAATATGATGCCTTAGGAATAATCACTGAAACATTTATTTCTGGCATAGTCAACAGAAGGTGTCAGAGACAATGCTTTGGAGAAATAGGATATTTGGAGAAATGCAATGTTGTATTGAAGGTTGCTTTAAGAAATACGTTAGTATATTAAGATTCTCTCAATAACATATGGTTTTATTTTTTGTGCAGAGCAAGGGTCATCTCAGAGATAGGACATGAAACTGGTGTTCATGTGATCCACCTGCTGCTGTCACACAACCACAGACTTCCTCTGCGCCTTCATTTACCTCTTATGACAGTTTGAGAGCCTCTAAAAATATGAAAAACTTAAAAGTTACATGACAAGATATGATGACTTACAAAGTTTTCAAATATTTAAGAGCTGAAGGTCATGCAAACGTATGGATAGAACAGATTCCTGGGAAATGCAACATAGACATGAGTTTGTAGCAATACGCTAGGTATTACCTCAAATATACAGTAAGCAGGAGGATACAATGAAACCTGAGCTCCAAAATGTCATTGTGCAAGCTTATCCTTTATGTTTTCTTAAAGGATTATGTCAAAACTGTAGGGCAACAAAGCTGAGGAAAGGTCTGGAGCACAAGTTTTATGAGGAGTGACTGAGAGACTTCAGACTGTTTAGTCTGGAGAAGAGGCTGAAGGCAGACCTCATTACTCTATGCAGTTCCCTGAAAAGAGGTTGTGGTAAGGGGTGTCTTGGTCTCTTCTCCCAAGGAACAAGTGATAAGATGAGAAGAAACGGCCTCAAGTGGTGCCAGGGGAGGTTTAGATTTGATATTAGGAAAAATTTATTTATCAAAAGAGTGGTGAAGCACTGGAAGAGGCTTCCTAGTGCAGTGGTGGAGTCTCCACCCCTGGAGGGGTTCAAAAAACATGTAGATGTCGCACTTCAGGACATGGTTTAGTAGACATGATGGTGTTGGGCTGATTGTTGGACTGGATGGCTGAGAAGTCTCTTCCGACTTAAATGATTCCATGATTCTATGAAAATTGCTAAAAGCCAGAGGGAAAAAAATATATGAAAAAATTATATCTTTTAAAACCTTCAATAGTCTAACCCCTGTTTCCTGGCTTCTAGAAGAGGAAAGCTAGAATATTCCAGAGTCTTTGCATTCCCAACATAAACATTTTGGAAAAGCACATATGTTTAGAAAGTACTTTGTTGATACATAAGGTTGAGAGAAATCTTCAATATATTGAAAGAAAGACGTGTTTGCTTTGTAATCCGAGTCCTGGCTGAGCATCAAGCTTCCCATGTGGCATTCTGTCCTAGAAGCAGCCAAGGGACCTGATACCAATAATGCTCCAAGAATTCAAAGTGTTAATATTCAGCTGTGATGAATGCAGCATGTGTTTTCGAATAAACGACATGCTTGAATGGGGACCTCTCATTCATGAAGGTGCGGTGCTTAGTGCAATGATTGGACTTGACACAAAGTCGTTGTTTGTGCGGCTGACACTAGCTCATCACCATTGCTAGCAGCGCAGCTCCTCCAGCATCACAGAAGCAAAAGTCTGGACTACTTGGTTGTCCCAAACCACGCCAAATCTGGGAAATCCTAAGGGAGTGCCATGAGTGAGGAGTCCCTGCAGGCCGGTGCAAATTTTCTTTGGATTAGAGCACAGTTTTTTCAGCTTGATATACATTCGGCTGAATGCTCAGCCTTTCTCACTCTGGCTGACTTGTTCAAATTTAGTCGCTTCCAGTAAAATGAGAATGGCTCTGCTTTCTAGAAAGCATTTGTTTGCACTTCAAAGGAGAATCAACTTCAGTTGCACCAGATCAGCCCAGAAACCCACACTGGCAATGCAAAATCACGGAAGGTGGGGAAGCGAAGAAATTAGAACCTGAGATTTTATCCTTGTGAGACCAAAAATTCCTCCTACCTCAAAACAATCATAGAATGGCTTGGATTGAAAGGCATCCACCACTTCTCTGGGCAACCTCTGCCAGTGCCTCACCGTCTCACAGCAAAACATTTCTCCCTAAGATCCCATCCCAATCTCCCTTCTTTCACCTGAAAATCATTCCCCATTGTCCTGTCCCTGCACTCTCTGATCAGGAGCCCCTCCCCAGCTTTCCTGGAGCCCCTTTCAGTACTGGAGGCTGCTCTAAGGTCTCCCTGGAGCCTTCTCTTCTCCAGGCTGAACAACCCCAACTCTCTCATCCTGTCCTTGTATGGGAAGTGCTCCAGCCCTTGGATCATCTCTGTGGCCTCCTCTAGACTCTCTCCAACAGCTCCCTGTCCCTACCTGTGCTGAGGACCCCAGTACTGAATGCAGGGCACCAGGTGAGGTCACATGAG
This sequence comes from Neomorphus geoffroyi, assembly GCA_033558235.1. NCBI lineage: Eukaryota > Metazoa > Chordata > Aves > Cuculiformes > Neomorphidae > Neomorphus > Neomorphus geoffroyi. Next base: position 1,533,049 of record JAUMJM010000001.1, read on the forward strand.
AGTAGAAAAGAGGGGCAAAATCTCGTCCCTTGCCCTGCTGGTCACACTTCTTTGGACACAGCCCAGGATTTCATTGGCTTTCAAGTCACTCTTCAGTCTTGAAAGCAAGAGGGATCCATCCCAAGTAATCACTGGGGTCCAGCCTGGGGTGCATATTTCCAGTAGGGAACATGCAAGGGAGGTGTTCTCGTGCTGATATGTGCAGGTTTGGGGCCAAAATTTCTTCTCAGCTGCATAATGGAGTATCAGGGTGGAGGCCCTCATTTCCATACTGTTGGACAAGATGTGATCTTCTTCATATGGGGAAGTGAGATGTTCTAACACCCTTATCTTACCTTATGGAATTCTAGATGTTAATCATCAAAAAAGAGATCCAGCCCTTTTTAAAATTAGGGAATGAAATGATAAGACTTGACTTAATTTTTCAATATTCTCTTGATAAATCTTAACTACAGGATGTGGATTCAGTAGACTTTTCAGTAAATTTCAGATGTAATTACATCAGCCTAAGCGTATATATTAATCTTTTTCTCCTTGTAAAACATTTTTGCATTAAATTTAGAGTAGAAATTGTTAAAGAATTAATTGGAATAAAGTATTTAGTGTTCTTTTTAGGGGGATAGAAGTTAATTTTTTTAAGAAATAGCAGTCTGGGGAAATAATCAAAATGTATTTGTAGCATTTAGCAATAGTTTAATGTGTTTTCAATGTTTTCATTCCCAGTCAACCAACTTCATCAGCCACCACTACTCCTAAAAAGTGATCTGAAGTGATTATTCTCTTTGGTACTATTCCTCATTAAGAGTAGAGCAAATATACTTCTGAAACGAGTGTGGAGGAGGGGTTCAAAGTAAAGCTATTTGAGTATGACTGCATATCTCTGTAAAGTTGCTTATGGTTCCCCTTTCCACACCCTATAAATAATAATAATGATTGAAAAACCCAAAAACTTCCCACTCAGACCAATTTAGTGTAATTTTCCTTTCACCATCTTATTCAGTTGGTTTAATCTGGAACCTATCTCAAAATTGCCTCTGGATTTCAGACACATGGATGGAGATAATTAGCAGAGATGCAGATATTGCACAAGATGATCAGGCTTATCAGATACAGGCATTTCTAATCTGTCTGTCCTTTGCAGTTCCTTTTTATATTCCCACTTTCTAATAACAGTAGGAATTCATCAGAGGACATATTCTTGGTCTCCCTTCTCCAACTACAGCAAGAAAATCACAGAAGATGGGCCTTAAATGCAGTATGAGTGCTTAGGGAAAGGCTCCAATCTGAATGCCACACCTCTGCCCTTGCTTGTATACAACAGAAAGCCCATTGTTGTTATTATAAATCGTCACAGCTCAGTCCAGAAAAGTTATATTTTGCACCTCATCTGGTCTAAATACTGAGTTTACGAGTGAATGTTGCTTTGCATTATGTGTTATAGATGCTTTATGTTTATTTAAGAACTCAGTTTGCAGGAATGTTTTCCAGACATGCGGTTTACCGCAATAGACAGTTGTTGATATTCTGATCCCAAGAGCATTCGAATATGTTTAGAAATTGCGACACTTTTAAAACCAGATGTTGTACATAAGCTATACAAAAAAGGGGGTGGGGGAACAAATAGAACTGTCATTTGGCATGAAAACAGCCTGTGTTAAAGCAAAGGTAAACACATACCAAGTGAAATAAACGTGATGAACTGCCCTCAACCCTTTCCTTCTTTTGTAAGTAACTATTTTAACAAAAGATGGAAAATCCCAGCTTCCAGATGGTGTGGGAAGGGAGAAGGAGGGCTTTCAGGTCTAGATTCGGGGCTGAAGAAAGCTGCTGGATCTTGTTTCTGGGATGGATCAAACCAGAATGAAAGAGATAGGCAACTTCAAGCAAGGAAAGAACGTAAATCTGGATTCAAAGCACAGCACACAAATTTATTTTCTTTGTATTTCTAAAGGTGAATTGCCATCAGTGAGGAGGCAAACAACATGATGCCCTGCATGGGGAATCGCCACAAAGAGCCACAGCCAGAATATGGTGCACATGCTGCCCTGCCCTCTAGGAGGATTTGAGGGAGAGGTTTCTGCACACCAGTGAGGGATTGTTATCCCCTAGGCACCACCTCAGAGACTGAAGTGTCTCCAAATGCCTCTGCTGTGTGTCTCTAGTGTGAAAGCAAGAGCAGCAGAACAGTTAGGAGTCATAGTCATCCCAGTTCATGGTAAATTGTCTCTTTCAATTCAGTCTGTTACTTTTTTTTACTTCTGAATTTCAATAATTTCCCTTGTTTATTATAAAGCAGAAGGCAGAAGAGTTTCACACACACCAGCCTCAAAGACGACGGCTTGAGTCATGTTACACTCTGCATCCCTCCTATCACAAGTGAACATGCATTAGAGTCACTGGTGATAGCACAATAGGCCCCAACCTATAAAAATAAGGACAACTAGCAGCCAAAAGAAAAGAAAACCAAGGCATCTCTGCTTCCCTTTACAACAGTATCCCACAGTGATGGGAATATGTTACCAACAAGTGTGGAGTAATTTGCATGAAACATAGTGGCTTAAGAAACTAAAACCATGCCAAAAGGTTGAAAATGTTAAAATTGTAATACACAAATAATGCAACAGCTGACAAAGAGCCTTGTTGGAAAGCAGTTAACAGAATGCCGCGAAGAAAAGTGCTGTGCAAACATGGATTTGCCAACAGGTTTCCTGAGCATTGTGAATCAGAGCTGTTTGGACCCTCCTGTATCTCTCCTGAACTGCAGCAAAGCTGCTTTGCACATGGCTGCTGGTTTTTTACAGTTTGCTCAACTGCATAGGAACAGGCTCATGCATAATAATAATATATACGACACGTCCAGAGGAGGCCATGAAAGTGAGCCAAGGGCTGGAGCACCTCTGCTGTGAGGACAGCCTGAGAGGGTAGAACCTGTTCATCCTAGAGAAGCAATGGCTCCAGGGAAACATTCCAGTACTGAAAGGGGCTCCAGAAAAGCTGGAGGGGGGCTCTTGATCAGGGAGTGCAGGGATAGGACGAGGGGAACAGTTTGCAGCTGAAAGAGGGGAGATTGAAATGAGATCTTAGAGAGAAATGTTTTGCTGTGAGGGTGGGGAGGCCCTGGCCCAGGTTGCCCAGAGCAGTGGTGGCTGCCCCGTCCCTGGAGATGTTCAAGGCCAGGTTGGATGGGGCTTGGAGCCCCCTGACCCAGTGGGAGGTGTCCTCGCCCATGGCAGGGGGTGGGACTGGGTGGAATTTAATGTCCCTTCCAACCCAAACCATTCTGTGATTCTATAACTCTCTGGTTTCATGGGCAGACAATTTACTTAAGTTAGTAAAAGGACCAGACTGCCTTACCTACGCTGCGTTCATTGAACAGATGAATTTGCGAAGCAGTAGGGTCTGCCCACTGACTCATTCTGCTCCTCATGAGTACCTGAAAAGCCAGCTCTGAAACTCTTACTAGGTCTGTCTCACCAAAGACAATTCATGGTGGAAGTTGATGTACACATTTATTTTGTTGCTAAAGAGTTTTGCTGGCATACTTCAAAGTGTGGGCTGTTACCTGTTCAGGTTTATTGCCTGCTTGAGTGAATTATTGCCTACCTGAACAGGCCTGCTGAGCAATAGTTCAAATTAAAATGTGTCATTTATCATGTTCACACCAATTCAAAATGACCACAAAACCCAAGGTGTAATTACTGGCAGGCTCTGCCTGCAGAGCTATCATAGCGAGCTCTCAGCCGGTGGGGAAGACTGGTTCCTCTCTTGAAAGGAAATCTGCTGCTTTTTTTCCATAATCAACAAATATGCTCTTACCATTAACAGTAATACCGTTTCATATGCTGATATGCACCACAGAAACCAACTCTCAAACATGGTGGAAGAATGTGACCTGGATCCCATCCAAGATGAGTTTTTCTACAAACTGCAATCTTAGACCCAAGGTTTTTAATTAAATTTTTTTCTGAAATCAAGCCTTGGGCTTCACCCCCATATTCAGAAGGCAGGTTGTTACACAGGCTGGAATGATGGGGCTATTTTTACCATCATTGTTATTATTGCTACTGCTGTAATTGTTTTACTCCAATTTCAGAAAATAAACGAAGGCAGGTTCTCGGGACCAGCATAGGCTGTGGATGTTGCAGTGTGCCTACACCTGTAGTAAAGCAAGCCTGCATATCCATGTTCTGCTCCATCCTTTTCTATCTCTCTTGCTCTCTGTATCATCTTTCCATACTCTTTGATGAATACCAGGGTTCTGTTTTGACTTAAAATGTGCAGGGCTGCCTCTGCCTACGGTGTATGTATGGAAGAGTGGAGAGCAGCACTATCATAGCATGTTGTTCCTTTGCATCCCTCCCCAGCCCTTCCTGGCTTGTCTCGGGCTTGGATCAGGCAAATCTTCTGAAGCATGAGAGAAATTAACCTTGTTGTCTATGTCTGTGCTGAACCATAGTAAATATGCATTTTAAGGCTTTTTTTTTTCTCCTTTTATTGTTGTAGGACCTGAAAGAAAAAGGAGTAATCAAACAATTAAAAAAAGAAGAACACAAAATAAAAATCAGAAGTATCTCCTTTAATGAAAGAATTTTGAGCTAAGTATGGTTTTTGTCTGTTCAAGTATGTAGGTGTAAGTACAGGGAGGGGGGGAAAACCCCCAAAACGTGACTTTAGGCTGATTAGAAAACTCCTCTGGGAGCAATTGCTTGTGCATTGAGATTGAGAATGGACCAGTACTGCAACATGTGGTCAGGCTGGTCATAATTCATACACAGCCCCAGTTCTGACCATTCTAGTTCCTGTCTCAATTCTCCATGAACCATCCCAGGTCTCTGCAACTAAACACCTCCTAAATTATGCAGTTTGCATCCTGATCTGAATTATGCAACTCAAGTCTACCTGTGGTTACACAGTCAGACAGAAAAGCCAAGAGCAACGCCCAGTCACTGACTTTGATCTAGAAATAGTTATTATCCAGCTATCTCCATTACAAAACATCCCGTTTGTTAAGCTGGGGTTATCTACTGATTTGGCTTCATTGGACAGAGGAGAGCAGGTCTTGCATGGGAGAGCTTCCCATCTCAAAATGATGCATCTTGCAAAAAACTGATAAGTGATAAATCTTGCAAAACTTGGGAGTAGGAAATGACATTTCTGTCCACCTCCAAACTCTGTCTCTGCAGTTAATCCTAAATAGCACCACTGGCAGTCTTTGAAGATGAGACGGAAAAGTGAGCGAATTGATGTTTCACCCTACAGAGCCTCACCTCACCAGTGGGCAGTAAGAGGAAACACACACTTCTGATAAGTACATCAGCGTGGTTATGCAGAGGATTTCAGCTTCTCAAGCCATAAGCTTATGCAGATTTTCCATGAGGGCAAATAATTTGTTCTCAAACAACTTCTTTTGATTTCCTTTTCTTTGAAGCGTAGTGGGAAGTTACTTAAAAACGAAGTCACTTTGAATTCACTCCTTTTGCTCCAGATTAGAAGAAGCACTCACTGTCCGAAGAGTGAAAGTGGGTCACAGCGCAGTAACATCCGTTCCCCCCACTGAACTACTCGCTGCACATGTGGTAGTGTTTTGTGACATGGTCTGTGAACTGGGAAATAAGCTGAGCTCACCCAAACCATTCCATTTATGGCTTTACACAAGTAAATAAGTATGTTTTCAGCCACTCAACACACAAATGGCTTGCAAATTGCAACCGCCATTGCATGGCAGGTTAAAGGTTAAGCTTTTCAACAGGTCAGACTGCAGTGCTAATTCACCTCAGCAGTGCATCCCAGGCAGCCTGTCATGCATATTTGTGGCGGCTGTGTTTGTATAGCATGCACTGAAAATGAAAACCGTATGACAGAGGTTAGTCCTCTTAAATGGTTGTCACATTGGCTTGGGTAACATTCGTACAGTTATTCATTTGCTCGCCAAGATTCTGGTGGTATTTTTGTATAAATTTTATTGACATAGTGAACTAAATTGGGTAATTTCATAGCTATTATAATCAGCCAGTGGCCCCAGTAATGCACTGCTTTGTTTATCATGAACATGATGCTAACTGGGCTGGCCAGGTTCATCTTCCAGTGTTGGCCCTCTTCCAGATGTGGAAACCCCCTTTTTCTGACACAGAGCGTTCATGCAGACAATGTGCACTCGATCCACAAAAGCCCTGATGCTGTGGGCTGAGAGCTCAGCTCCTGTCACAGATGTATTTCTAGGATGTTACACAAATGAGGAGCTTGTGAGTACTTCTTGAGTTCAGGTTACAGCTGCCAAAGCTTGCATTATGACCTGGATTAAATGAAATGTCTAAATTAGGAGTCTAAATTAGGAACATAAAGTCCCTTATATATTCAGCTGGGAGAGACAGAAAAGCCCAGAGATACCTCAGGGAAGGTCATGAGTTCTCTGTGGGTGCTTTAAAAAGAGCCCAGGATAACAAATACCCTAATGCAAGCATCTTAGCTGGGCACTTGTTCTGGACTTTGATAGCTACATGCCATGGCAAAAGTCACCTCAAATTGCTTCTTCGAAAGGCTTGTATCCTTACATGACCTCCTCATGTACTGCTCAGTGGACATCCATTACACACAGGCACAGTCCCGTGGACAGTGCTGCCAACAGGAGCTGAGCGAGCCAAGTATCTGTGTGTCTCAGTGATCAAAAGAAGATTCTTGCTGTTCTTTGTTGGCAGACAAATATTTAAATTTCTTCCTCTGCAAGGCAGGAAGAGAAGACACAGCCTTGGAGTTCCTCGCCCAGATCCTTCCTGACCAAGATGCCCTTCACCAAGGGAGGAACCGTAACCTTCAAAGGCCGTGTCTTGGCACATCACAACATATTCCTGTGTGCAGCACATATTCATTGCTCTGTTGCAGAAGAGGTGAATTTAAAGACTTACCAAATAGGCTTATTTTGAAAGATTTCTGCTGAAAGGTAAAATACATCATAAATAAAAGAGAAACCTCTGAGTACCCATAGCAGGAGAAAACAAAGATGCTTTGGAAAGCTCCCATTTCCAGCTCCCAGAGTTCCTCTGCATACCCGAGAAAAGAAGATGAGCGATCCCCATCTTTGGTGAAATGCTTCATGGAGCTGGCAATCTCACTCCAGTTTAACACTGACTATAAATGATGCTTACATCTCAGCAGCATTTTTTAATAATATTTTTTCATAAGTATAAGCTAAAGGAGTTACTTTCCACCAGGGTCACAGAGAGTTCACTAAATACTGATAGCCTGTATTCTGTATTAATGATGCTAAGCTAACTGCCTCACAGAACTGTCAAAGCCCTTTATTTAAAGAAATAGCACCGTATTTCACAAGAAAATATTTTTTAAGATTTTCTCACAGATAATTTGTCTAAAAAGACACAAGACTCATTGTTTATACTGAATCTGGAAGGTCTAGTATTGGATGTGTTCAATAAGATACAGGCTTTATTTGAATAAACATTTAGAGCAGTGCAAAAAATAGGTCATTAAAGCATTTTGTTTTCTTTTTATTTAGCTGAATATCGACAATTAGTTTCTTCAGATGATTATTAGATTTTGTGACTGACTCTTCAAAACCAGCTATGAGAAATAAGGTGAGCCTTTATACCAAGCTCTGTTTAAGGGGTTCTATGTGGCAAAAGGAGAACTGCTTTATAGGTTGCAGTTTCTTCTCTTCAGCAAAAGGCAGGGATCTGCAGCTTATCCGTATTAGCTTATCTACAACAGCGAGCCACGCAACCGAGCTGTGACCAATCCCTGGATGGTGGAGGTTTGTTCATTAGGCCAGGAGCTGGCAACTCATGTTTGAATGTGGGTAAGTTTCTTACTCCCTTGTATGGGGAATGCAAGTCAAAACCTAGTACTCATGCAAATTCCATAGTGCTGGGGGTTTGACAAGGGTGGTAGCAATTAGAAACCAGTTCTCGTTAAGGTCACAAATGTGAAGTGACCTTAAAGCAAAGCTACCAGGAAAATGATGTAGATTGAATATTGAAAGGATCACTAGGTGTAACTTCTCCCTCTCAAAGCAAAACAACCTACCGAATTCCCCTTGATTGCACTGAGAATTAATGTCATGTCTCTTTGTTGGAGGAGAATCTGTAAAAAGCAAGCTGCTCACACTTCTCCCCAGCTCTGTGGCATTTCAAACTGATATGCATGCATCACAGCTATTTCAAAGCAAAATCCCAAAGACAGTACAAAAGGGTTTTTACTTTCTACAAGTCTTCTGCCTCCCATGATGGACCAATTCATGAAGGTGACAAAATTTATTATTAAAATGTGAAGACCATTAAAGTGTAATGTGATAGAGTGCAGGGATAGGACAAGGGATAATGAGCTTAAGCTGAACTAGGGGAGACTGAGATGAGATCTTAGGAAGAAATGTTTCCTGTGAGGGTGGGGAGGCCCTGGCCCAGGTTGCCCAGAGCAGTGGTGGCTGCCCAGTCCCTGGAGGTGTTCAAGGCCAGGTTGGATGGGGCTTGGAGCCCCCTGATCCAGTGGGAGGTGTCCCTGCCCATGGCAGTGGGTTGGAACTGGATGGGCTTTAAGGTCCCTTCCAATCCAAACCATTCTATGATTCTGTGTGTAATAACCCGCTAACAAAATTACTCTTTTGGCTCTGAATATTTGGTCTAGTAAGTGTAGCAAGATGTACACAAATGCTCAGAACTGTGCTTTCTGTCTGTACCTCTCTGTTAGGGACCATGTGTGGCAGCACCAAGATAACATCCAGAAACTGTGATATGTTGAGACTAGCTTCTCAGGTGACAAACTGCCCATAAATGTAGTGATAGAAATTGAGGGTCATATTTAATGGGAAAGCAATTTCTTGGACACTTAGCTATTTGCTTCCCAGGGTGTGAGAACCGGTTCCAGTGGTTTTTTTGGAGAAGCTGTGTTCTTGTGTAGTTCTGTCAGAGGGCACCATGTGATCCCAGACAGACCTGAGCTGAATTGGTCAGGGAGAGAATCAGTTGGGCACTTAAGCATAATAACATTAAGCATAGGACATTAAGCAAGTGACATACTTTTTTTAAAGTGAATTCAGTGGTGGTGTTTATATGTTTAAAGGTAAACACTGAACTTCTCTGTTGTGCTGTATCAGGGCCTAGGAACCTGTGCATGTTCTTGCACATTTGAGGTTTTTAATGTGTTTATTCTGGACTCTTCCTGTTGTTGCACATCAGAAATTGCTGTCCATAACCAAGTGGGGTAAGACAAGTGTACAGCACCAGCGCAGCCTAGCTTGTCTTAAGCCAGGCACGGTGGGTTGGGGAGGACGTGAAGATGGACAGGGAATGTGTACAAGGCAGGTCTTTAGCAGCTCCTGAACAGCAGACGAGGTTTTCCAGAACCCTTAAGCAAACATCACTAGTCCTGGCAGCAGCCCCAAGGGCAGCAGAGTTAGGTCACTGCTGAAGGCTTTTGAAGGTTTTTGCTCAACAGGTTGGGAACAGAAAGAGGAACGTTGTGATTTCCATGCGGCTGTTGGAGACAGAAGAGTCCCCTCACTGCATCACTTGTCTATGGACAATTATATTGTCCTCTCCCAACTCGTTTCCTCAGTGTGTGCACAGATGATAGACCCCAAGCCCTAGAGACATGAAGCTTCTGTGTAAGAGTTCTGTCCTGATGAGTATGGAAGGGAGACTGGGGGAGGTTCAGGGAACAAACCAATACTCCCACTCACTAATGACCAAAAAAATAAATGTTCCCAACTGACGTACTCAGCACCTACATTTCTCACTGCAGTAAATAGTTCCTTTGGGACTACATTTGTGTGTCTATAGGGAATGTAACCACATGAGAGCTGATAATTTGAATGTTATGCTGCAAGGGGAAAACTATAAACATAACAGGAAAGACTGGATGGTTTCCATTCATATTTTTAGAAAGGTTGCTTCTCATCTGGATCTGCTTGAAGGAAGGGAGGCTCTGCAGAGGGATCTGGACAGGCTGGATCGATGGGCTGAGAGCAACGGGATGAGGTTCAACAAGGCCAAGGGCAGAGTCCTCCATTTGGGTCACAACAACCCCATGCAGCCTTACAGGCTTGGGGAAGAGTGGCTGGAGAGCTGCCTGGCAGAGAAGGGCCTGCGGGTTTTGGCTGGCAGTGGCTGAACATGAGCCAGTAGTGTCCCAGGTGGCCAAGAGGGCCAATGGCATCTTGGCCTGTGTCAGACCCAGCGTGGCCAGCAGGAGCAGGGAGGTGATTGTGCCCCTGTGCTCAGCAATGGTGAGGCCGCACCTCGAGTGCTGGGGTCAGTTTTGGGCTCCTCACTCCAAGAAGGACATTGAGGGGCTGGAGTGCATCCAGAGAAGGGCAACGAGGCTGGGGAGGGGCTGGAGAACAAGCCCTACGAGGAGAGACTGAGGAAGCTGGGGTTGTTTAGCTTAGAGAAGAGGAGGCTGAGGGGAGACCTCATCCCTGTCTACAACTGCCTGAAAGGAGGCTGTGGCGGGGTGGGTGTTGGGCTCTTCTCACAAGTGACAGCGATAGGACGAGAGGAAATGGCTGCAAGTTGTGCCAGGGGAGGTTTAGGCTGGACATTAGGAAGAATTTCTTGACTGAAAGGGTGGTCAGGGATTGGCACAGCTGCCCAGGGAGGTGGTGCAGTCGCCATCCCTGGAGGTGTTTAAAAAACGGGTGGATGAGTTCCTTAGGGACAGGGTTAGTAGGGAGACAGGTACGATTGGACTCGGTGATTTCAGAGGTCTCTTCCAACCTTATGATTCTACGATTCTATGATCTGTACGCATTAGTTGTTCAACATCCCTGGCAAGATGTAAATGAATTATTTAACTGGGACTGAAAAGCGAGTTCTACTTTTAAATTAAGGCAATAGAAGTTGTTGCATTTTTTTTCTTAGAATATTAATGTAGAAGATAAAGATCAAAATCAGTTCCGAGAGGAGATATGGCCAACAAAATATCCAACCTCTAACATGATGAGCAGGAGATAGACCATTTTGATGAAATGACTGACTATGATCAGGGGTGTGGTCAGCAGAGTTGGATGATTCCATGAGGTTTTAATTGGAAGCACTTCCACATTGTGTCTGCCTTCTGCGAGGGGGACTATAGAGTGTGCAGAGCTGGGAGGGGTGCAGGGCCATGTGAACAAGCTGCTGCTGCAAGAACTAGGCCAAGTTTTGTGCAGAACATTGGAGAAAGCTGAAAGTGGTTCTTGTGGAGAAATATTGTCTTCAAAGTTCAGTTTCTTGTCCTCTGACAGGAGGAAATCTGTACAATAGTTGAATCAGAACCTAGCAGCAGGTTTTTGTTGCAGAAATCCAAACTGGCCTGGTGGAAGTACTTGGGTACTCAGATGAACTCTGCTCCTGAGGTCAGACTTTGCTGGTTTGGAGCCAGGAGTGTTTGTCCAACCTGCACTGACCCCTCCGAGGGTAGCAAGCACCATCTGCTCTCTGGGAGAGGCTGTAGCACCCACTCCTCACTCCACAGAGCCTGAAATTTCAGTTTCTGTGGGTGAGGCATGGGTGGGATCTACTCGCTGGAAAAGTCAATCATTTGAATAGTAGAGCAGGAGTTTCTATGCCCACACTCACCCTCAAGTGTATTTGAGGGGAGTATCTCCAGTATTTCCATGCTTCCTCTTTTGCCATTAAGAGGAGATTTTTCTCCTGCAACTGAACGGTAGATATTTTATAAACAGTTCCTCCGTCTGCAAGTGGACCTTGAAAATTGATTATTTTTTGTTTGTTTCTTTTAGTCTCCAAATGTTTCTACCATTACAAGGCAGGCAGTTATTTTGCTAGGAAGGAATGTGAAGAATTAAAAAAGTTGACAGCGATTAGGACTTTGTCTTTTAAGACATAGTTCACAAAGCCTGGCATTCAGCCTGCTCAGAGTGAGTATCACAAGACACCCTGAAGACTTGAAATCCCTCATTTTTAAACCCCATGGGGCTTTTGCATTATCAGGTACGAGATGATATTGTGGAGACTATTTTCTTCATATTTTAAAGATCTCTGAGTTAATATTTTTTCTAAGTAGCCGTTTATTTTTGGATACTTTTATTGTTTCTAGGAAGACCACAAAGAGTTCAATGTTAGGCAGAAATGGTTACTTTGTATTTATGGTTAAAGAAAAAGAAGAAAAAAGAAAGTGCCAAACAATCCTGCCCCAGTTCTTTATTTAAGGAGGCAATGTACTTTCCACCCATGCACAGGCAGTGCTTTACAGGCTGTATAATAAAACGCTGTTCCAGATATTGTCTAAATAGAAACAGATTTAACCCCGCTGTTGTGACTTGCATTGCTGGGTAATGAAAGTTTTCAATCTGGTTTTACTTTGTTTTATGCTCACTAGAGAACTGTGCATCCACAAAACCCTGCCTTATGCACAGGGACCTGTTGTTGCAATGCCATCTGTCTGTCTGTGGGATGAACATCCCCCAAAACAAAAACTTTTCTGCAAAGACTGCAGGTTATAGGACAGAATCCAGTGGTTTCCAATGAGACTTGAAGACATGAGAGGTAGCAGTATTGTTGCCCGCATTCTCCACCAGGTTGTCCAGAGATGTGGCACATGCTCCACGCCTGGGAACATTCAAGATCAAGTTGGATGAGGCTCTGAGCAATTGATCCATTAGATGTCCCTGCTCACTTGCAGGGGTTTGGGCTAGCTGGCCTTCGTTCTATCATTCTGCGATTGTATGATTCTATGCTAATGACAATGAGGTGGTGGTGCCTCTTGCTTCATTTCATGACAAAAGGTCTGAAGCCCAAGAATTTCTAACCCTACAACTCTTTTAGGGTGAGTGAAATAATTTACTTATGCAGTCATCCACTAATGGCACACTCAAAAATGCTGAAAAGACTCTTTAAGTTGGCTTTGAAAATTACCTATTGCTGTGTTACCTAAAGCAACCTCCAAGTGTTTCTCCACAGGGGAAAAGACCTGTGATAAGAGATAGTCCCTGAACACCTGAGAACAAAAGATGGGCTGCAGTGTATGCATATCAGGAAATGGTCCTTTCCTCATTAATTGCTCCATTTCCATAAACCAACTGTGGTCACCCTGTCACTAAGGACCAGAGATACTGCAACAATAATATAAATGCTGCTTTATGTACAATTTTACAAGAAAACAACTTTCCATAGTTATTATGTAAGGGTTGGGTTTTTTTTAAAAAGTTTCCACAAATCAAACACTCTCTGAGGACAGTAGGAAGTTTGTAATTTGAAGCATTTTGCAGTGGGACTAAAGGCATGTTTCCATGTGTCACAGAGCCGTGTCCAGCTGTCGGGACGTGAACTGAGGATCAGGAGGGACCAGATTCTCCTCTGTGCTCCCCTACAGATTTCCTGTGTGACCTTGAACAAGTCACTGAGTTTCCCTGTACAGGCAGTACTCTATTAAACTCCCTTTTATACTCCATGATACTCCCTTTTATACTCTAATTAAATACTTTATTTCCAGAAAAGTCACTATTCCTGTGCCAGATGCCTCCTAACTGTGCCCTGTGCAATCTCCTGCTTCAAAGCAGTCCAGTCCCCGAGTTGGTGCTAAGGGAAGATTGAGGGAGAGGACCAGGGCTCCGCTGGCAGGCGGCTTGTGCCCTGCCTGGCTGGGGCTGCTGGAACTGGGATCACCGTGGCTTTTGCTTCTGCAGATCTGAGTTAACAGGATTCACCTGCTACATGAGAAACTGCAGAGGGGTAAACATAAAGAACTCTTAGGGCAGGTGTTATTATCATAATGTGTCTTACGAGCGCTTTAGGTAGTCACTAGAACAACATTCCCTAACATTCGTGTCCACTTGAGCTGCTCTGTCTCTGTAATCACAGAACAAGAACAGGCAGGTAAGACTCTGATTGTTATCATCGAGGATTAAAAGACAGCAATCGCCCCAGCCCACCTCTTAGTATTCATTTTGTTTATTAAAGCTTCCCAACAAGTCTCTGCAGTGATGTTATCTGGGAAATTGTGTGAGGTTTCTGATCATTAAGTGGATTGGTCTTCAAAGAGCTAAATGAAAATGAGCAATAAATATCAGTGTTACTTAGGTCATACAGTGCAAAATGACACGGAGACTGAAAGAGCTTCTGGCAACTGAGGTGCAAAAAAATACAAAACAGAGTCACTGGATCCACTTTGTGTAGATTTTTATAAAGTTTCTCAATACTTTTAATGATTTTTAAAAGCATGCTAATATGGAGAAGGAGACTTGGTCTTAAAGAGCAGGAACTCTTGAACACCCTGTCTTTTTCCTTCCGTTGCCGTGACCTGAAGTTAGTGACACTCCCGCAATGACTTTCCTCTCTGCAGAAGGGGGATTATAATATTCATGTGTGCACTGGAGGAGGTATCATTATTATGGCAATTTCAACAGTGCTTTACACATAGACAGACGCATTTAGGAAGGTGAGCCTCCCGCTGGTGGGTGTAAACATAAGCTCCAAGTTTTGCACCTGCAATCATGTTTCCTGGATAAAACTGAGAACTTGTACCAGCAGCAGTCTGACTGCAGAGGCAAATGAGGCAGCAGTGGCTGCAGTGACATCTGCCTGTATCTGTGTTTCCATTCACTTGGAAAAATAGCCAGCCACAACCATTGCCAGGGCAGATTATGCCCTCAACCAAATACCGTGAAAATCTTCCCCTGCAAGTAAGATCAAATGATCGTGTGATTCCTTAGATAGGATTTTAAGGACCTACTTTTACTCAAGGAAAAAAATCAAAATGCTGCAACTTCTTATGTTTCGATTACTTCTTATAGTCCACTTCCCATGGAGTAAAGTTATGACAGCAGCCACTGTAAATGACAAATTTCTTCTTGTATAAGCAGCCTAAACTTGATCATAGAATCATAGAATGATTTGGGTTGGAAGAGACCTTAAAGCCCAGCCAGTTCCACCCCCTGCCATGGGCAGGGACCCCTCCCACTGGATCAGGGGGCTCCAAGCCCCATCCAACCTGGCCTTGAACACCTCCAGGGATGGGGCAGCCACCACTGCTCTGGGCAACCTGGGCCAGGGCCTCACCATCCTCAACATGAAGAATTTCTTCCTAAGGACTAATCTAAATCTTCCCCCTTCGAATTTAAAGCCATTCCCCCTTGTCCTGTCACTACCTGTCCTGTTAAAAAGTCCCTCCCCAGTTTTCCTGGAGCCCCTTTCAGTACTAGAAGGCTGCTCTAAGATTTCCCTGGAGCTTTGTCTTCTCAAGGCTGAACAACCCCAGCTCTCTCAGCCTGTCTTATGTCAGCAATTCCAGAAATGGACTCAATACTCCAGGTGACATCTCTCGAGAGCAGAGTAAAGGGCAGAATCCCCTCCCTCTCTCTGCTGGCCATACTTCTTTTGATGCAGCATGGGATATGTTTAGCATTCTGGGCTGTAAGTGCATGTTGCTGGTTCATGTCAAGCTTCTCATCAACCAGCACCAACATAGCAAGGGAGCAGCTTTCACAGCCAGGGTTCTACCAGTCTGAAATATCCGTGTGTGCTCTAGCAAACAAGGGACAAACTCCTCACCCTACTACAAATGCACCCACCCTGCTTCCAAAGGCCAGAGCCAGGCTCTAGCCAGGAGAAAGAGTTTCCTTTTCCCTTCACCAACAGTGTTTGAGAGGGTTTTGATAGAGAATATCTTTATAGCAACACTTGACTGGACTCAAGCTTTTGGCTTTTTTAAGGTCTTAGCTGTTCGTATCTCTTCTGTGGTCACTGAAGCACTCTTGAGTTAAAAGCTAGACCAAAAAGGAAAGAAGGATCCAATTCAAGTAGAGCTGAAAGATAGAGGCAAACAGAGGAGTGGAAGGACAACACAACTTTTTAAGCAGGCAGTAAAGAAATCTATAACCTAAAAAACCACAACCCTGAAGGTAACAATCATTTCGTATTTCTGCAAAGACTGTTGGGGTTTCTCTAAAGGAAGTGAAGGGTGGGGACAAGACAGTTCCTGGTATTTTCCTCCGCTTAGAATGCAGAGAAGAGTCATCTGGTTTCCTACATGACTAAAAAGCAGTGTTACAGAAAATGTGAATTCTGCTGTAGTACCAGAGTATGCTATGTGGTAAGACCTGAGGTATCATGGTAATGGCTGTCAAGCAGGCAAAAAATCTTTACTCTTATTTGATCTACAGTGCTGGTCCCTGTTTATAAGGAAAAAAATCTAATTGGATACTAAAATGATTCAGGAAAGGGTTAGAAGTGCCTTGACTCCATTTTTCCTGCCACTCACTACTACTTGCGTCCTTCACCCCTCGGGAGAGTGCAGTCCTCTGCAGCGGGACACCTTCTGAACACATCTGGGTCGTGGGCTACATCTGCCACAGGTTGACTTAGACCAAATACACCTGAAAACTTTCTCTGCTGTGGTGAAATTCTTATTCAGAAAAGGTGTCAGCAACAAAAAGCCAGTGTGAGATCGCTGTAGAACAGCTGTTAATTGGTTTTAGAAGATCTTCAAACTAATCAAAGCAATGTAAGGTAACTGTAAAATTTATGGTTCAAAATTAAATGATGTGTACCCTGTTAGACTTAATATTTTAAACTTCTGTGGATGCATCATAAGACTTCTAAATAGTAACTGTGATCCAACATGATGGGAAATGTTGTGACTTCCATCCTGCAGACAGGTAAATGAGGCACAACACAGAGTGATGGAGGCTTGAACTTTCTAAGAGAGGGGGTGCAACTGCAGAGGTTTTTGCTACTCTTACAGGATCAGATCTCAGTGACTTGGGCAAAGACACAGACATGAGTAGCAGAGTTAGGATGAATGCCAATGGGTTCTGCTCCTATTTTCTGGTCAACAGGCATTCGGCTGAGGAGGACAGGTTAGTACATTATATAAATAGGTACTGAGAGGAAGAAACTCAGAATGAAGATTAATAGGAAGAAAATTCTGGTCTCAGGTCTCAGTTCCTAAAGTACAAGATTCTAAATCTGAAATGGTTTGACTTCTACTAGAGCCTGATGTGCAGGGCCTATGTTTTTAAGGATTTCATTTTGCATTTGTTGCATCAGTTAGATTTACGTTGCCTTCTATGAAATCTGGACCATAAATGCTGATTTTAAACAAAGGCATTTCCATAGGATCTTTATTGTCTGCGTAGTGCTAAAGTGCTATGAATAATTTTCCCCAGGTGCTTAAACAGGTGGTGTCTTCAAGGGAAGCAGGGTTTCTTTCATGTTCCCTATAATTTGTGCTGTCTTAAGGCTTCATTCTCAATGTTTTTGGTGAACGTTTATGGCTGTTTGAAATGTGCCTTCCCCACAAAGATGCTGGATACTCAGCTCCATGATTGGAATATAAGTGTTACAGTTATTTATTTACAGGGAAGGAAATAACACAGTGGCTCTTTTTGCTACTCCTAAATTTATTTTCTCTTCTTTTGTGCGGTGTAAAAATGTTAGTCATCTCCAATGGCCCTTGGAAATAAGCTTTCCAAATATATTCTCCTACTCTATATAGATGAACTGATGACACTCCAGCAGTTATCAAGAGGAAATCTGAAACAGTGGCACTAAATGACAAGGAAAAAAGAATCACAAAGGAGAAAAGTCTCCATAAAAATCTAAGTATGATTATGGACCACTGGGAAATGTTGCCAGTGCTGGACCGCGTACTCGGTGAGCCCTCATTTCTCAGACATCATTGATTAAAGGTAGATGGAAAAGTGCCACACAAAAGAGCAGACTCACACACAAGCTTCTGCTTCTGTTGCCATCTGCTTTGGGGCTGCAAGTTCAAACCTGTGGGGCAAAACTGAGGCTTTTATTCTTGCACTTAGGGCTCAAGGAAAAATGTCAAGGTTGAGAAAGGGCAGGATTGCCACCATTAACAGGCGATTAACAAGCTGTGATGCCTTCATTAGGATCTCGCATTCAGAAACAGACAGCAAGCTGTGGCAATCCGGGTTGAAAATGGAGATGGATGTGACAGCAAGTTTCTACTTCCTCATTCCATTTTTTAAAAAGACATTATACTCGCTTTCCTAAGAAACGTGTCATGGGCTTGGATTTACCAGTTTTTCTAAAAGCAATGGATGTCGAAGCTTGCTGAGATCCATCAATTCTGAGGGCAAATATATGCTATATAAACACTTCCATGTGGTTCAGGGTCTCCCTTGGTGATGTCCTACGTCCATCCTGTCCACACTCATTTATTCTGATACACAGAGAATCTTCCATGACTGACGAAACTGCAGAAGTGAGTGATTGACCATTCCCTGGTATGTTTGTGCAGAGATTATATATCTGCACAGACACAGGGAGGGGAGGAACGCACATCGGTTTTAGGGGGATGTTTGAAGGAGTTAATGCTGTGACAATTCATGGTATTAGTTATTTGGTCAAAGAGCTCAAAGAAATAAGAATCAGAAACATGGTACTACATGAAAATATCTTCTCCAGCCACAAGTAGATCATCCCTACCATAATACTGTATATATATTATTTGTTTTTTTAAAAAAATATATGGTTTTAATGTGTGTGTATATCTACATATTTGGATATAAAATTTTTCCATTAAAGATAAAGCTATGATTAGGGCACACAAGCTGAAGCAAACTGCTATGTCTATATTTCATTCAAGAACTCTGACATAATTTTTTATTCTTCCCCCTCCTCACTTTTCCAGCCATATGGATTTGCCAGTTCACTGCATCATTGCATGTTTATAACACAGTGTTTCTTCAGCAGCTGTCTCATAATGCCATAGTACATCTTGTATGCTGAGCTGTAGGCCACAATATGATAGAAAACAGCTTACACTTAAAGAAAAAAGGATCCTCTCTTGACATCCATTTGGACGCAGGTTGTGGACTTAGAGAAGGCAGAGAGAGCACCAGCAGCTCTCTGAAACATGTCCACTGTTCCAGCTTTGTGTCAGAGCTGCTAATTCCCCACCAAATGCTTTATATTTCACATGACAGAGTTTCGGATGTTTGCCAGAGTCACGGTCCTTGTTTCCCTTTGCTAACCTGTGATTCATCAGTCAGCTACTGAGCTGCAGCCTGGGAGCCTGCTCTGCTAAAGGGAGTGGCCAGGAGAAAGATGAGTGAAAGCAGAATGCATGTATTTGCAACCAAAAGCCGAACACAAATTTTGGAGATTTCAATGAACTGGATGAAAATTGCCCTCAGCCTGACCATAAGGATACGTTCGCTGCAGCTAGACACCAGCCCATTCATTAATGTGTGTTCCTCTTTGCTGGCCAAAATATAAGGAACCTGTAAGAACTGCCCTAAAATGGAGTTGTCTGGAAGGGTAGAGAAGGCTTTCTTCTCATATTCCTGTTGTCTTCCTTGCCCATTAGCCCTCCAGCATGGCCAAGAGCTGGGGAAACGGCTCTGTGGACTCTCGTCACATCCCCATTCACTGCATGCCTTCCAAATGCAAGTTTTTTCGGAGCACGTGGCGTTTGTTCATCTGGTTCTGTGAGAGGGTGTGAGGGTGTCAGGTCACACAGAAAGGAGGTTCTTACCCTATTTCTCATATAATTCCAGAGAGCTTGAGTGTGGTTGTGTTGGGGCCACCCCAGCTGAAAGCTTGCCCACATAGGTTTTGTTTGGGGCAGATGTTCAGTCCATGGTGTTTATTCAGATTTTTGGTGGGTGAGACTTTCAGTTCGTGCTTATCATTTGAGCATAACCAGAACAGGAAGAAAGGTTTGGCTTTTCTTCTTTTCTTTTTCTTTCTAATGAATATTATGATAAGATAGAATGAATTGTCAAAGTGTCTCGTAACTTGTTGCAGATGGTGGTTTGATGATGTAATATCTTTCACAGAAAATGAAACACATACCTGGTCAGATAGCACGAGATCACAAACTGGGGTTGCTAGCTCTTCTCATGTTAGCCTGCTTGATGAGGTTTTATAAGAGCCAAAAGCAACCAGGAAATATTTCTTCTTGTAGTCAAGTCATTAGCAGAGAAAGAACAATCTTACAGTACTAAGATTATCCAGCAGCAGAAAGAGCATCCTAATCCCAGACATAAGAGACAGGATGTCCATTAGGAATGGCAGCCATTGATCAATAGGCTGACTTAGCATAGAGAGGTTTTATTGCTTTGGGAGCTGGTAGGAGAAGATGTAGGTATTGCACTATCTTCAGTTCTAGTCCTGCCTCTGCTGCTGATGCACCCCAAAGAAACACCAGCTGACTCCATTGCTTTTCCACAGCCATTAAGCAATAATTTTAAACTTGGAGAGCATTACGTATTGTGAATGTGCATCTCATTACGTACGGGACAGCACAAAGTAAGAAAAATCCATTTCTGACAATGTCAGGAGTGAGCTGACATTTTTCTGCAGTTCATTCTGGATCAACTCCCACAAAATTCTAGGTCATCAGCAAATAAAATAGTTTTGAAAGTCTTTTTTTCAGAATTTTGGTGTCTTTTCCAGGTTTTTTCAGTAATTAAAAAAAAAAAAGTGATAAAATTCCAAAGCAGAACTTTTTAAAAAAAATATTTCCTACAAAAATGCAAATATTTTCTACTGCGTATTATCTGTGTTTTCAGAATGCCTCTGTCACCTTTTCCCCTTCCATACTTCTCAGAAATGAGATTTCAAACTGTGAGCTGGTGAAGTGCATCCCCTTTAACAGTGAACTCAGCTACCAAAGGTTTTTCTAACCAGGTGAAGGGGTAAAAGTCATTATTACACAAACAAGCTAATTAAGAGCAAGCATTACCAGTAAAAACTTTATGTGTTGATATTTATATAAGGGTCAGGTGATCCCAAGAGTTGAAGGAGGAAGGTAGTGTGCTGGCACATGGTGGCTCTCACTCCTGCTGGGCCTCCTCCAAGGGTAAAGCTCGGTGAGCGCCTATCTAATGTAGCATGGGAGAAGTGATAAAATGCTGGTAGCAGGACCTAAGAGATTTTCGAGGAGATTGAGCAGGAACCACGGAAGGTGGCAGTGAGGCATAGGAAGCAGAAGTACACCAAGCCTCATTTAATTATCTTTTTCACACTGCATTAATCATCGCAAAACCAGGATTATGCCTATTTTTACATCTATGTTGGAGGGTAATATAAACGTCATTTTGTGCACTGTCTGTCATTAGCAACTGTTAAATTAAAGGTTTGAAAAGCAAAATAGTAAAGGCAGGCTGCTGCCTTGACCTATTTTTTCACGAACTTCTTCCCTGTTGACCTCTGAATCTGAATTTCCCTTATCAAATCATCAGCTGATTTCCTATGCCTTTTCTCACTCCCCCAGCCCCTACAGCCACCCTGGTATTTGTTGGTCCCATGACATCTCTCTTCAGCTCTCATTTTATGTGCTGGTTTGACAGTCGGTCATTTTTTCCTTCCTATAGCATCCATAACTCCTTGCAATCAGCAATCTCCCTCCTTCTCCAGTTGCACTTCTAGCAGCTCCATTGGTGCCTCCTGCGATCCTGGGCTCCTTTGCTGGCTGCTCCGGGGCTTGGCTCAAACCCTGCCCCACCACCTCTTCATTTCCATGGTCCAAGCTTCCATCCGTACCTTGTGCCCTCTCCCTGTTGAGGTCTACAGAGCTTGCGCATTTAAAAGATACCTCACGGGTCTGATACTGCTTGTCTCTCAGTCTCTGTTCTCTAGCTTTCTGCTCCTGTTTTTCTCTGACTTCCTCACTCCTCTGTTCTTGTTTCTTCCTTTTCGTGTCTACCCTTAAATAACTTAACTAACTCCGTTTTTTGTTATGGTATCCATACAGATGTGTATCTGACATTTCAAAAAGAGGGACATGAACACATTTGGCTACCTATATGTTGGCTTAATGATATGGGATCCTTTCTCACTCCGACATGGACGATAAATGAGTTTTTAAGTTAAATATAACTGTTACTGTGCTTATGTAATTATCCTTCCCATACTCAGGGAGGCAGAGGTTCTGTATTAAATTTAACAGCAGCAACTGTCTCAGTGATGGTTCAGATTGACTGCTGCAGCGAAAGATGCAGGTCTTAGAGTTCTTAAAAGACTGACCTTGCCTTTCACCAGAAATTCCCTTGGTTTGAATTTTTGGGAGGGGATCTGAAAAAAAAAATAAGTGCATGATGTCTTCTTGGGAGGAATTCATCCTGATTTTCCAGTTCCTTACACTCTTGCACAGGTACAGCTCACCTTTCCCTGTGACTGCTCTGTGTTACCTCTGGTGGAGAGGTGTGGTGGTATGAATGCTGCAAAGCAAGGCAAAATACCAAACTGGGATATAAGATGCTGTGTTTGTCACAAGGGTGAAACAGCAGGACATGACTCTGAAATCCAGACCATGACAATTTCTAGTGATTTAAGGACACAAGATGAATCAGATCAGTCACAGCCCCGATTTTGGAGGAATGCACAGGAATATATCTTCTCACATTAACATCCCCTGACTGCGATCAGTCTTTATCACCCATACCTCAACCCGAATGATGGACAATCAATTGCATCTGTTTCTACTTTACTAATTTGATCTACCTCAGAAAACTAGTCTTGTAGGAACTTTAAAGATGAAAAATAGCACCAATTATATCCTCTAATACAATTGATTTCTTAGTACCCATGTGTCCATTTCTTATTCTGTACAATTCTACCTCCAGTCCTCTAAGAAAGGATTTTATGGTCATCTGGAAACCTTCTTTCCAAAGGCTATGCGTGATACAGTGCAAAGTCATGAATATATAGGCAGAAACTCCAGAAGTATTGGTAAGAATGAATAAGATTGACTATACGCAGGTTCAAAATCTTACCCATTTGCACAACAATGGGTCAAATAAGTGTAGCAAAACCTCTTTTTGCTTCTTGTTTGTTCCATGTTTGTGTGCCACCCTGCACAATGCTGGTTACAGTCGGCACTGAAGGCAGATCTGCTCCTATGCTACTGCACACAAAGCAAAGGCACTGGGAGGCAGCTGAAGTCTTTCACGGGGAAAAAAAAGCCAAGTTCATGCAATATCTAATAATACAGTGTAAAAGACAGCACCTTATAAAATTAACCAAAAAAGATACCTCTTCTTGCAGTTGAAAAGTCACCTCTGGAACTCACAGACACCTTATTAGAGCCTTACCTGGGGATATGTACATGGGTCCATGTTATGGAAATCAAGTTTATAATTCAGGATTTGAAAAAGGACATAAACCTTGCTGTTTCACTCAGGAAGCCACTGTCTGGGTAGGCTCTGAAGAAATGCCTGTACAAATAGGTTATTTGGTCAGCTAGGTGCAGCAGATATTTTTCACCTTGCTCCTGAGAAGGGCGGGAGGATCTAGTAACTGATGAATAACCAAATCATTTAGGTTGGAAAAGAACTTTCAGATCACTGAGACCAACCATAAACCTTAGACAGGATACCAGACAAGATGGAGTATTGGCTTGGTTCCATATGATAATTCCAGTGTAATTGTTTTGCCTCTAGGCTGCTGTATCTGATGAGACCAGTCTTCTGCTGATTCAAGGTTGGGAGATGGCAAAAACTGCCATAGTGTTGTGCTATACACAATGCAGCCAGACCAAAAAATCTGGGTCGATTATCCATGCAGATCTGCAGATATGGGCATGCATGCCATTTTGCATAAGAAACATAACATTACAGCAGCTCCAAATTTGGGAGGAGAATTAATAATGTGCTGAGATAAAAGTTGTGGCCTCTACAGTTAGGCTGGGTAATCGTATAAATAAATATAAATCTCTATTTTAGAGCAGCGTTCTTTTAATACTAATTGGATGCAAAAATCTCACCACATTAGTAACATTCATACCTTTATAATAACTCTTTTATTGTAATAGCCAGCTTGGTTTTCACTAATATGATACGAAAGACTTGCTAATATGTTAGGAAAGCCAGTAACACTATTAATTTACTAGATAAATTACTTCTCTATCTTGAAACTTTAAATGAAATGGAATTCACTAATCCTAATTGGTTTGCCTTCTACCAGAATTATTTCCCATTAGTTCAGCATGTTTTCTTTTTTTCATACTTGAACAGAAGAGATTTCTTAAACTCAGAGCCTTGGGGTATAGTATATAGGTTTATTAATTATCAGGTATTCATTCAAGGGGGTTAATTAAGCAATAACTTTCCATTGACTGGCATATACAAAGGAATAAAAGGCTTGACTTGTCCTGCTGATTAAAGCACTGAGGCCATTGTGTCATCATTTTGCTCCATTTGGTTGTGGGGGAATAAAGATTTTTCCACTATTTAACATAATTGGCCAAGAGCTTGGAGACCCTGTTTCTTGTGTGCAGCAACTTGGTTGGTATGTTGATTTTTGTCCTTTTTTTCACCACTGTCTCTGCCAGTGGTGAGTGCTGTGACCTTTCCTCGTGGCTGTGGACCTTGGGGCTGTTATCCACGTTTTTGTCACCTGAAGACTTGAGAACTGCAATGCAGTAAGCAGGGATAAATCCTCTGGGAAATGAGGAGCCAGTGCTGAAGGCAAGCAATCTGCTGAGTAAGCAGGGTATCTTGCTGTAAGCACATGATACTGATGCTGAAGAATCGGTACTTGGCTGTGTACTGGCTTCTAGGCAGAGTTTATGGTGTTGGCTTTGACATCTGGGCCGAGTTCAAACCTTTTTGGAATCAGTGGAAAGACTCGCCATGTACTTCAATAGATTTTGGATCGGGCCCAGCAGTCTCTGAATACGTAGTCTACGCGAGACACACCCTCTCTTCTCTGGGGATGTTGCCTCATCATTCCAGAGGAGCAGCATGTCAGCTAGAACGTCTTTTTTAAGGGAGGAGAGTAAGATGTTCTCAAGCGAGGACTTGAGACTCTCGCAAGGGCTGCTTCAGTTTGAGGCTCGTTCTGCAGGGACTAGAATCTGTTGGCTTTTAGGGTATACCTTTGAGGAGTGGATGCTTTGAGGGCAAAAATTAATATATTAGAATAGATGGAAGAGAAAGGGAAGTACCCCGGAGCTTTCTGAGGTGCAATTGAAATCCATTTCCTGCAACAGCCTCCCTGGGGCTGTGGCAATCTGTTTTAATTAAAGCAGCCTTCGAGCATCTCTCGATTATGCTGAGGGATGGGGCTGTGCTGAGAATTTAGCTGACCCAAGCTGTGGGAGCACAAAGGCCATCGTTGCGCAGGCCTCCCACGTACCCTCATTTGCACTGTGTGAGTCTTCAGCCCGAGCCAGCACTCTGCCATCTGGACTCTGGAATCCATTTATAAAAGAAGCTTGTGGTTGTGCCTGTTTGGTGGTAAGTGCACATTATACACTGGCTGGAGCTGGCTGGCTGGCTGAAACTGCCACTCACAATCAGCCATACATCACTGAGTCAGCTCATCCAAAGCCTGAGCACATCTCTGCCCAGGGGAAGCAGGGCTGGGTCCTCACCACACCCAGGAACGTCAGGCCTCCACAGACTGGCACAGGAGCCCACTCATCCCAGGCTGAGAAGGAGAAGGTGGTGGAGCTGCAAGCTGAAAAATTTTGTGATATAGAGTGACTGCTGAGTTTATTCTTCAACAAGCGTTAGCATGCTCTTCTTGCTTGATTGTTCTGGTGATTGTGGTAAAGTGCAGATATTATGCAATAGTAGGACTAGTAACACTGGCCACTGCCAACTGCGGTGCCAGGAATCATTTATAAGCTTCCCAGAAATGAGCCCTGTCAGCACATGCTTCACCTCCCACTGCCATTGCAGGCACCACCGTTGAGCTAAGCCATGTCGTGACTAAGACACCCCTTCCATCAGCAAGGACCAGCCAGGGGTTTCTTACTCCCATGAAACCACTGAGCTGTGCCCATGCCAGACAGAGAAGCTGAAATTCCAGCATCACCTTACCAAGGGGTAAAATGGAAAGGTTTTGAAACCTCAAAGAAGGCTGTAAGATTGCCTTGAGTGTTTGACATAATGTATGTATGCTTATGTCTAGGTATACTGTATAACTGCATGAGCCAAACGACTTGCTTTGGCTTGCTTATCCTTCTAAGACATAAACCAGGTAATCTAGCTTTATTTGACACCTACGACAATCATCCAAGAAAATGACAGGCTCTGCAATGGAGGTCTCTAAACAGGTCTTGCAGGTCAGTCACACAAGCTGGCTCCACACACCAGGGCTCTATGGAAACATGGCATAAACACTATGTTGAATCAAGAGTTTCTCTACTGACAGAGAAGATGAACACTAAAGCTGTACAAAACTGAATAAGTCTCAGAAAATGATTCACTCTCTTAATTAATTTTCCATTTGGGTTGGTGGAATGCCCTTAGGTCGGGCAGCAGGCTTGGATTTCATCTTTCTCAGCAGAGTTCACCTTTGCACAAAGACTGGTGAACTCTTCTCTCCCACCCTCCATGCACTAAGAAGCCCAGGCAGGATCCTTTAAGGGAATATTTTCCTCTACCCAAATAATTCTGAATCACACTAATTTCTTAAGGCACAGTCACATGTGTCTCAGAGGCTTATTTAATTGCCAGCACCATGGAATGTTGGGAAGCCTGCAGCCTTGCTTTGTTAAGCAATGCCCCATTCCCATCGTACAGAAAGTATCCCCAAGTGCATAACTATGCAGTCTGCTGTCACGACAGCCCCCAGTAAAAGCAACTGTGACAATGAGAAGTTCTTCTAAAGGGTGCAGCCTTCTCCAGGTTCATTTCCCAGTTACCTTTGTGCTAGGATTCTTCATTCACCATATGAATGAAGCACTTGTAAAATAAGGCAGAGCCAAAGAGCAGAGTCAGGCACGCATTCCCTAGCCGTGGAGGGTTCAAATGCCCGTGGTCTGCCAGCTTGTACCAATACAGCTGGAGAAAACTCATGCTGCAATGTGAATGTTCGCATCCTGCTTTTAGGTCAAGTTTATGTGGTTGCTGAAGTTCGGTAGAAACAGCTTGCTTGATTTCTTTGAGTAATAATACACTGAAGGCTCTGCTCCAGCCATTTCTTCTGTGATTTACAACTACATCCTTAGCCACACTTTTCCCACTGAAATCCTTTACTCTGCTCAGGGGACAGAACGAAAGGAGTGGAAAGAACCTCCATGTCATGCACCAGGCCGTCCTAGGGAGGGGATAGGCAATCTCGTGCCTTATCTCTTCCAGCTCTCGCCCTGGTTGGAGAAACGTCTAAGCTGGGGAGAGGAGGTGGAGCCACACAAGGTAGGCGCGTAGGAGGTTGCCAGTGGGGTTGTTCTGTCTTATGCTAAGAGTCATCCTGACCCAGTGTTACAAAGGAAATGTAAAACTAAATTTCTGCTTTCCATTCGTGCCCTGCAAACTGCACAGAATACAATGTGTCACTTTCTTGTTTCCAAATAGCATTTCTATATGCATTATTAATGTAACTAAAACACCAACCCTCAATTTATCACTCCCTGGACACTCACACTTAGAAATGTGTGTTATATCATTGTCTGTTTAGAGATGATGTTAAGTTCTAACGGGAAAAGAAAGATGTGGTGTTGGAAATTGTATCTTTCCCAAAAGGAACACCAAAGCCTTTTTTAAGGATTGTAGTGTGTAAAGGTCTCCCCTGATATGGGTGTTGGGGCTCAGCAGGGTAATGAGAGGTCATGGTCCATTTTACTATGTCCTACCAGTCAGGAGCTACAATTGGGGTGCTTCTGCCATTATATTTGTATTAATCAGTGATTTGATGGTTTTCCTTCTTCCTGTATTTTCCTGATAAACAACTAATAACATCATCTTAAACCCTAAATGTAGCCCACTAATAAATCATGTTGATTTTGTTCTATCAGGCTTTCATCTGGCTAAACCTTAATTTTTCCCTGCCCTGAGAAAGACTTAGATTACAGTGTTCCATGTGGTGCCAGAGAGAGAAGAAAGTTTATGTAGCTGAGAGTTTTTAGGAAACTATCAGAAGCTTTAGGGTTTCACTTTGCTCCTGAGCAAAGTTGCTGGCAGAATAGGTTCTTCTAGTGAAATTGGCAGAAAAATTACTGACACCTCTAAGAAGCTAGGTAAGTACTGGACTTTTGACCCAGTGAGATATTTAAAGTCAAGATTCCTGTGAAAGTCATATGAAGTCAATGGAGATGTTGCCACAGGTTTCAAAGGGCTCAGAGATGTATCCATGTATCCCACACAGAAAAACCTCACAGGCTCTGCAAAACCTGAGTCAGATGGATTTGGGCAGCAGACCTGTGTTGAAGGGGGAAAGGACATCCACTTCTTTCCTTTCTGAGAAAGAAGGTGCACATTATCTATCTATTGCCTTACCCAAAACATTGAGTTACCCCAGAGCAGCCACTGCCCATTGCAGGGAGCTGCAAAGGATGTACCACCCATCCACCCGTTCTCTCCTATCAGGTATCACCAACATTTTCCCTGGGCAGGTTGTGGTGCAGTTGAGCAATCCAGGAGTCACCGAGGCTTTGGAGCCTATCATGATCCATGCAATGCAGGAGTGGAGGCCACAGCTTCTTGGTCTCTGTCTTCCTTCTGCCAGATGAGAAAATAGGTCTTTTGTGGAAGGGTGAAGGATGGGAGCCACCAGCATTAGCACAAACACCTTGTGGAGGCCTGTGCCTTCAGGCAGAAATCAGACAAGACTATTGAGTTGGAACTGGAAGCAGTTTCTCCTGAAGCACTCTATGCTGGAGAGTAAAGTTTTGTTTCTGAAGTCTAGCACCTGCACTCAACTGCGCTTGGGAGAAGCCGGCTGTTAAACGCTAGTACTGTCAGCAGGGCTGGGATTTTGACTCCCGTATGTAGCAGCTAACGTCAGGACTTCAGTGTGCCAGGCAGCAAAGGAGTCCTTTCTCCAAACATCTGCCCCCAGCACCCCACTAGGAGGAGAAAAATATGAGCACAGGGAATTAAAGTGACAGCCCCTGCACTCCGGCATATGTCACTGCCTCTGAGGCTGATTTACCTGGGCAGCAGGTAGAAAAGACAAATATTCACTAGAGGAGCTGGAGAAAATGGAGGCAAGGCAAAATGAGATAAAAACCTATTAGAGAGAATGTTTTACAGTGCAGTTGCTTGGGGGGCTGGGGAGGAAGGAAAAAGCTCACCATAAATGGAAAAAGGCTCCAACTATCATTAATTTGCCTTGTCTGAGCTTTTTACCACATTTCTAACGTTTTTCCATGCATGAGAAAAAAATGCATCAAAATGTTCTACATTTCATAAGCACACAACAGACAACTCTCACAGCAGATCAGCAGGGCAGGGTGTGTGCCCAGTATGTGTAGGGGCTTGTGATGGTCCCGGACTACAGCTTCAGAGAAAATAATCAACTCAGACTGAAAGGGTGTTTTTTTGCAAAGGCAGGATGAGAAAAGATTCTGCCGCTGTCTGAACCGCCCAACTTCTACAAATTAACAACACAAAGGAGAAGGTTTCTTGGAAACCTGTAGGCAATAGGCTAAGCTCCACTGCTCGCACTCACCCAAACAGGTGTTGGGAGCGGAG
Organism: Neomorphus geoffroyi; assembly: GCA_033558235.1. Classification (NCBI taxonomy): domain Eukaryota; kingdom Metazoa; phylum Chordata; class Aves; order Cuculiformes; family Neomorphidae; genus Neomorphus; species Neomorphus geoffroyi. The sequence goes on from JAUMJM010000001.1 coordinate 1,562,399, forward strand.
AAGGCAGCTCCCTTCCCAAAGCTATTGGTCACTCAAAGTCAATATGGGACGTGACAATCAACTCAGATTCTCTCCAGCTCATACCTGGCCAAAAAGAGACTGGGAAATCAGACTATATTTAACATTCCTAGCATCAGCTGTAGTCGATTCCAGCTCAGTTACCTGTGTGAGTTCTGCAGGTAAACGGACACCCGTGCCAAATGTAATTTATACCTCTCACAGTGGTGTCAGCAGCAGAAGAGACACTAAAAGACTTGATCAGCCTGAAGTCAGAAATCACACAATCACTTTTGCTATGTAGAATTAAAGCGGATGAAATTGACAGAAATTCAGGGAAGGTCTGAACTGTCACCTGGTTCAGGGATGCTTGGACCAGGGGTTGGAGTCTGCTAGGAAACCAAGGCTAAAATTTGCACTTTTTTCTTTGTAGTACTGACTATACAGAATAAAGAGACAAATGTAAGGAAGCAAAGTGTTTATACATACACTTCTGAAACCCAGGAGTTGGTTTTATTGCTGTTTGCATAGAACCCAATAAAATGCATTTGCAAACATAATTACAGATGCATCCGTGCTCTCTAATAATGGATTATAAAAAGCATGTTATGAAATGCATTCATATCAAGTTCTTGGAAAATTATACTACCTACAGTAACCAGGTGTTATAAAACCAGTTATGGGTATATAGGCACTAGTGATACCATGTATGTACGCCTGAAATAAAATACAATTTCAGGAGGGTTCTAAAAGCTGCTGTAAAGGGTGGTGGAGTTATTTCAAACACACTGGAGCCAGCAGCACAGGAGAGGAAGCCATTCTTGGGAAAAGAGTGGTGATAAATGGTGCTTCAATGCATATCAGTGGACTCCCATCTCAAGGGTTGCGGGCTGAGTCGCCTGTCCTTGCGTGTCACAATATCCTGTCCTGTTTTGTAGTCCTGTAAATTCCTAACAAAATATGTAGCACTTTACTCACTTAAGTAATGAATGATAAATAATTAAATCCTAGTCCTGAATTAATATAAAGCATTTATAATGTTGCTCCCATTTGCTGGATTCCCACATGAAGGCTTTACCCAAAGCCTTTTCAGTTGAGTGCAAATTTACTATTGAATTGGGCAAACTCTGGATAAAGTGTTGGTTTAATTTTGTCAGGTTATTTCTTCAGGGCAGAAGGGATGTTATTCTAGGTTACAAGGTTGTGCATGTTGCTGTGTCATGAGAAAAACAAATAGATTTCTTATTCTATTTCCTCATCCCTAAAAAACAACGTCTGGTAGAAGATAAGCAGAACCAGTATAGATAAAAAGGAAGCTCCTTCCCTTCTCTCCCTGCAGTGAACCTTCACTCAAACTCTCTTTCTTGGCATGGTTCCTGTTGTTTTTCATATATGTCCTAGTTCTGCCCAGGACAGGGAGTCTCCAACGTCTTTTCCAACCACAGGATTCCATGATTCTATTCTAAAATCTTCTCAAGTTCAGCTTTTGGAACAGTGGATGTTTTGGAAGTTAGAGAGAGCAAGCAGTGCATGGCCCATGGCTACCACACCAGCGAACCAGAGTTCCAGGTTCAGCATGCAGCTGCAGAAACAGATCCCTCAGTACATCAGATAAAACAGTTTGGAGAATGAATCACACCCCACAGCATGCCCAAAGCCCAGCTCTCTGGGTCAAGAGACCCGATTGCAATTAAGGCAGATGTCCTTTGGAGCTGTTTTCCTGCAGGTTTTTCCTATGAAAGCCAAGTAGATTACAATCATAGAATCATAGAATTGTAGCATCATAAGGTTGGAAGAGACCATTGAGATCATCGAGTCCAACTGTACCTGTCTCCATACTAAACCATGTCCTTAAGAGACCCATCTACCCCTCTTTTAAACACCTCCAGGTACAGTGACTCCACCACCTCCCTGGACAGCCTGTGCCAATCCCTGACCATCCTTTCAGTCAAGAAATTCTTCTTAATGTCCAGTCTAAACCTCCCCTGGCACAACTTGCAGCCATTTCCTCTCGTCCTATCGCTGTCACTTGTGAGAAGAGCCCAACACCCACCCCGCCACAGCCTCCTTTCAGGCAGTTGTAGACAGGGATGAGGTCTCCCCTCAGCCTCCTCTTCTCTAAGCTAAACAACCCCAGCTTCCTCAGTCTCTCCTCGTAGGGCTTGTTCTCCAGCCCCTCCCCAGCCTCGTTGCCCTTCTCTGGATGCACTCCAGCCCCTCAATGTCCTTCTTGGAGTGAGGGGCCCAAAACTGACCCCAGCACTCGAGGTGCGGCCTCACCATTGCTGAGCACAGGGGCACAATCACCTCCCTGCTCCTGCTGGCCACGCTGGGTCTGACACAGGCCAAGATGCCATTGGCCCTCTTGGCCACCTGGGACACTGCTGGCTCATGTTCAGCCACTGCCAGCCAACACCCGCAGGCCCTTCTCTGCCAGGCAGCTCTCCAGCCACTCTTCCCCAAGCCTGTAACGCTGCACGGGGTTGTTGTGACCCAAATGGAGGACTCTGCACTTGGCCTTGTTGAACCTCATCCCGTTGCTCTCAGCCCATCGATTCAGCCTGTCCAGATCCCTCTGCAGAGCCTCCCTTCCTTCAAGCAGATCCACACTTGCACCCAGCTTGGTGTCATCTGCAAACTTGCTGAGGGTGCACTCGATGCCTTCATCGAGATCATTGATAAAGATGTTGAACAGGGCTGGACTCAGCACTGAACCCTGGGGAACACCGCTCATGACTGGTTTCCAACTGGGTTTAATTCCATTTACCACAACCCTTTGGGCCCGGCCATCCAGCCAGTTTTTAACCCAGCAGAGGCTGTGCCTGTCCACACCGATGGCAGCCAGTTTCTCCAGCCGGATACTGTGAGAAACGGTGTCAAAGGGTTTATTGAAGTCCAGGTACCCCACATCCACAGCTTTTCCCTTGTCCATTAAACAGGTCACCTTGTCACAGAAGGAGATCAGATTGGTCTGGCAGGACCTGCGTTTGGTGAACCCATGTTGACTGGGCCTGATCACCTGGTTGTCCCGCGTGGGCTGTGTGATAGCACTCAAGATGATCTGCTCCATGACCTTCCCTGGCACCGAGGTCAGACTGACAGGCCTGTAGTTTCCCGGATCCCCGCTCCGACCCTTCTTGTACGGTGTACAACCCCTCTCCTGCAGACATGGGATTGAGATGCAGCTGGGGCATAGGCTTAAACAAAGAAACTTGCATTTATTTCCATAGAAACAGACACATTCGTAATTCACAAGTGCATCTTTTTTCCCAAGCACCTCAAAACACTCCACAAATATTGTTGGAGGCTCAGAATATTCTTGCACTTGAGTAAACTTAGTCTTAGAGAGATTCAGTGATTTACTTGAGGTTTCTCAGAAAGTTAGAGGTAGAGGTGGGAAGTAAAACAGGATCATGACAGAAAAGGACCTCCTTCGACCTTCAGAAGTGCTACTCTGTGTAAAGAAAGGCCTAACCCTGTTGGCCTTACTCGTGAGCTGACTTACTCTGACTATAGTTGGATTGCTGGCATGAGGCAAGGCTTCTGGAGGCCTTTCTCTGGGAAGTTTAGTATGTCTCAAGAGGTGGTGTTTGACTTCATCACGTACTGAAATGTCTTATAGCAGTAACAGTAACTGAAAATTTCATGTTGTTTTTTCCCTTGAGTGCATAAAAGTCAAGATCCAAGGTGAGGGCTTTCTCTGGGTGGGTGGTAAGCCACAGACACCAGAAGACACCTGTTGTTTCTTGGAAATGGGATCTGATTTCTCTGCTTGCCTCCTTCATAGCCCTGCATTCAGTTCTGGAGCCCTCAGCACAGGAACGACATGGATCTGTCGGAGCAAGTCAAGAGAGCACCATGAAGATGATCTGAGGGCTGCAGCATGTCCCATGTGAGGACAGACTGAGAGATTTAGGGTTGTTCACCTTGGAGAAGACTCTAGGGAGACCCTAGAGCAGCTTTCCAGTACTTAAAGGGTCTCCAGGAAAGCTGGGGAGGGGAAAGAAGTGATTTTGGGTGGCATTATGGACATAGATGTTTCTCAGTTGGTGAAAAAAAGGGTCCATACTGCTTCCTAGCAAAAATTTGGCTCTACTCCAACGTCAGAAATCACAAAGACTAATATGTAATAAAGATTGCATTAAAAATAGAATGCAAAATGTATCTTTATTAAAAAGAAATTCAAATTCCAAATATCTTTCTTCTTTCTCTGCAGAAAAGAGGGACTTCTTGCCTATTTATGTCGCTGCTTCTTGTTCTGGTTCTTTAGCAGATTTGAAACAAAGAGGTAAAAGATGAGAGAATGAGGCAGGTAGTAAATTACGTAAGTTCTCCAAATGCCCAGCAATAGCATGCAGATTCCGGTTCTAGTGCAGCTGGTAAAGATTTCTGCTGTTCAAGAAGCAAGGAAGGAGCCTGAGGAGTAATCTGACTGCACTTCAGTGCCTGCTCCAGCCTGCAGAGATGGGCAGCTGCCACAGCTGGGAAAGTGGGACCAACTCCTGGAAGCTGCAAAAATGGCCATTTCTTGAAGCTGCAACTTCTGCGATAAAGGCATCGAGATCATTAACTGCCAGTGAGGAGAGATTGTGGAGGAGAGGAGGGAAAAACCCCCAACGCTTTGACTCTGGAGTTTTTAAAAGTGCCCTTGTTTGTTTTCTTGGCAGAGGAGCAGAGCGTTTGGCACCCATCGTTGGAGGGTGGCCCGGCTCTGGAATGCGGGCCTTGGCCCTCTCCACGCCGTTGCTAAGCGGATGGCCCAGCAGCCCCGCGCCCCGCCCGGAGCCAGGCTCCAGCCCGCCCCCCTTCACAGCCTCTCTTCTCCCACTTGCTAATAATAATCATTAAAAAAAAAACCTCAAGAAGGGCCGAGTTTTTGCAAGCAGAGATGACCCAGCTGAGGCCAAGAGCTCATCAGAGAGGAGCGGGGCAGAGCCGCCCGCGCACGCCGCGGGATGGATGGCGCTCCGGGCTCCGTGCTGGGCTCCTCCCTGGCTCCCTTTGCTTCTCTTCCCGTTCTGCTCCCAGCAGCCTCCTGGGACAGGGCAGAAACAAAGCAGGTTTTCTCCCCACACCCTCCTTTTTTCTTTTTTTTTAATAACTTTATCAACTCTGAACCCCAGGATGATTTGTGTGTTTCGTACTGTCTGTGCTTTTACTCTCAGTTAGATTTTGGGCCCTTGCCATTTCTTAGTTAAAAACTCCTTTTTTTTTAATCTCCCCCCCCCCCCCCCCCCCCCGCTCCCCCCGCCGTTGTTTGTGGTTTTGCAGGAAAGGGTACTGTTAACTCTTTCCTAGCCTGTTTGACAGAGCTGTCCTAGCTGTCCTGCCTCAGCTGTTATAGGCATTTCTGGGAGAGCAGAATAAAGCGCTGGGTTTCAGAAACACAGGCTGAAAAAAGAAGAGCAGTAATGGAAAATTGAAACTGCTGCTGTAGGATAACCTGAGCTGGAAAGCAGAATACCTGTTACTTATTTACGAATGCCCTGATCACTTCTACAAGACACTAGATGAGACCTTTCCAAGCTGGTGCTCGAAAGCATCAGCACTGCAGGGAGAAGGGGACAGGTTTGGTACAAGGTGGCTGTCCTGGCTGCTCTGCATGGGCCATCTCAGACTGACCACCCCCGGCTCAGTTTGCCCCCTAACATAAACGTAAAACAACAAACCAAGCACTTGTACACTGAGGCTCGTTAGATGTTTTGCCACACTTGCCCGTGGACGGACGGGTGGTCCTTGATGCACCAGGGATGCACATAAAGTGTGGGAATAGGTGGGGAAATTTTTACTGGATATCGTAAAAAGTGGAGGATTTAGTTTCCCTATTGTCGGTAGAGATGAGAGACTGGGAAGTTGGTATCTGTCATTTAAATCCTTTTTTCCCTCTTCATCAACTGTTGCAGCTGCAGAAAGTGGGCATTGCCTCGCTCCTGTGGGGAGACAGCCCGGGTGCGCGTGTCTGGGCTTGCACTGCTCACAAGAGCTCTCCCAGCTGAAGTCCTTGAGCTTTGAGTGAATGCGAGAAACAGAAAGGACTTAAATATTTGGCAGCAGCCAGGATAAGTTATCTTTTTCTTATAAAAAACCCAACATGTTATACAATCAGATTTTATTATATTTATAAGTATTAATTATTTATTTCTGTAGATGATAAAACAAACTTGTTGAAACCAATAGGAATGTAAAGCAATGTACAACATTCATGTTGTATATGAATTAAATGATACAACATTTCTTGTGTAATTTCTAAAAGTACATTAAAAAAATCTCCCATATATTTGCAAGTCCTGTGGTAATTAGCACAGGAATATTTTTATTTTTCAGTCTTTGAAAAAAACTCCACTTTTATCGTGGTTAAAACAAGCACACATTTTACCAGAATCCTCCCCAGTCCGATTGCTGCTCTTAAATATTTGTGTGCATGTTTGAATGTAAGTTTGCTAGCTGAGTTTTGTAGATCAAATGAAGAAAAAGAAAATACAAATTTTTTACCACAACAAGCTTCCCTGCAGACAGGATTTTTTTTGTACTGCTGTAGAAACACAGCAGCTTTGTGGAAGAGCACAGCGTGTAATTCCACACACATCACAGCCCATTTTTCTTACCACGCCAGCTGAATGGCAAATTACAAAAATGTCCCCGATTTTAAAAAGAGGCTTAACTTGAGGCATACAGGTAACTTCAAAGGGAATTAAGTGAAAATATAAGTAGTGAGTAGTTCCTGATAGACAGATGCATTAAGGCGAATGATCTACACAAAACTTGATTCAGACTCTCTGGAATTACGTTAATTGCCCTTGGTAAGCTAAACAAAAGCTCATTGGAAATTATGTTCAGAAGTTAAGCCCAAGACTTCTAAAAAAATAAACCCCAGAGTAGTGCATGTTCCTGTTCTTGCACAGCCACGGACTCGTCTACATGCAAAGGATGGAATCCCCAGCACTGTGGAAGGGAGCAGGAGCACTGCCGTTGGTTTTATCAATGCCAGAATTTTACCTCAAATGCTTATGCTTCTTCTGGTTTGGAGGTTTTATTATTAACTCTGACATCATTCTTTGCATCTCTGTTGTCACATTGCATGGGGTGCAAAAGCAGTCTAAAATTAACACTGGACTTCATCTATGGCGCATGGCTCAGTGATCAAACCTCCCAATCCATCTTGACAAAGTTTGATGAGACGTTTGGTGCAGGCCTGCCGTACACACACGTCTCCCTGTCCGCTCACAGTGTTGTTGGGACCTGGTTGGGAAATTTTGTGTACGTAGCAAATCCTGGACTAGTGGGGCAAACTAAGCATTGATTTTGTTTCACTATGTCGGAGTAAGCTATGTCAGCTCCTGCACATCGCTTTGTGATCATGCTAAAGCCGCTGCAACAAAAAGCCACCTCAGCAAGCTGTCATTTTAATGTTTTATCCATATTCTTTTTGTGTGTGTTTGCTCCACTTTCGAGTGAAGCTTCATCTCTCCTGCCCACCGCCATAGGCTATGAGTCTGCAGCAGAGCTTAGCCTCCAACATGTCACATGTAATGAAATGGGAAAATTCCTCTCAAAGCATCCTAATCGCCAGCTTTTGCACTGAAATCCCCTCCCAGTCAAGAATAGAAGAGGACAAGCGAGACAAGTAGGCTACAGTTGCAGGGGCAATGTCAGACCTCTTGCAGCCCCAAGCACTACCCCAGTTCTTTGCTGGGGGACACAGAACACTATCCTGTGTGATGGCTGCAGTGGGAACCCTGATGTGCCTCACTACCGCAGTCACACGTGGGATGCCCATGTCCATTTATTACTTCAAACTAAACAGCAATATTGTAATACTGCAAATTACATACCTTCTATATCATCATTTTAAAGCACTTAAGCTTGTGCTATCTTTTAGCTCTTTGTTCATCTAACTAGTTAAGATTCTTGAAGACCTAATCTAATTCCCATTAAGACAAAGAAGAGAATTCCTCCGGAAGCCAAAACCTTTGGTGTCTGCCTTAGGCATTGCTATCCTGCAGGCACTAACAACTAAATCTATAGATTTTTCTCCATCAGTGGGGAAGTTTTGTTCCCATTTTACAGGGTGAGATCTCTTACTCAGTGAAGTATGTGAGCATATGCCAATTTCAACAGAGTTAGTGGAATCTTTCCAGGATGGACTAAGTTTGCCAAAAGTGCAATTTGAGGTGGAAAACTATTTGCAAATTCAGGTTGAATGTAATGAGGAGTTTTGTCAGAAAGAAAATCAGGGGAATTTCTTTTCTCAGGAAAGTTTAAAGTTTCATTTGAGTATTTTCAAAATAAACTCTGTCATTTTGACCTTTCTTAAACCACATACTTTTCAAAGTTAAACTTTTTTGTTCATTACTATTTTGAAAGTAATATGATACAGAATATTAGGCTTCTCAATAAGAGAACAAATTACCACTGCTTTAAGTTTCATTTTGATAGTTTGAAATGGGGAGGTTTTCAGTTGGAACTGTTTGGCATTTAAATCTGAGGCTAAAAAAAAATGGAAACTTCCATTCTAGACCAATCAAATCAATCTGAGTTGTTCCAAAATGAAACTTTTTGGGGGGCTTTTTTGTCTGTTCCACCAAAACATTTTGTATTTTGCATTCAACTCCACCTGACTCTATTTTTTAGTTTGCCTTTCAGCCACCAGAGTAGAGGGAACACGCTTATACAGCTCCGACTCCAAGAGTTTAACAACTCTATTGTTTTCAGCTGACTCCTGAGAAACTAGCTGTGCTGGGAGTCAGCCACATGGCTTTGAGACTCCCTAAACTGGTGCCTAAACAAACTGGAGGAAGTCAAATGGGGTGACAGTCAGAGCCCCGCGCATATCGCTGCCATCCCTGTTGGTCCCTTTGGTGCTCCGAATTCAAGACCCTATTTGTCTTTCAGGTTTGCTCAGCTCTCTCCACAAACCAGGCTCACAAAGGAAGAATTGGAGCTGAAAGGGGAATTATTTTCCTTGCAGTTTCTCGATTCTTCTGACCCAAATTGGGAAGGGTGTAAGGTGGGCAGCAAATGAAAGAAATACCTGGGTGAATTTGAAACTGAGATCTGAGCTAAAATTGTAAGGAATTCATATATTGGCCTAAAATGTGCATGTCCTTCTTATTAACGTAACTTCCTTTAAATAAATCCTCAGGTAAGTTTCCAGTCCTGCTTAATATCAATGATCTGGATGAAGGGATTCAGTGCACCCTCAGCAAGTTTGCGGATGACAGCAAGCTGGGTGCAAGTGTGGATCTGCTTGAAGGAAGGGAGGCTCTGCAGAGGGATCTGGACAGGCTGGATCGATGGGCTGAGAGCAACGGGATGAGGTTCAACAAGGCCAAGGGCAGAGTCCTCCATTTGGGTCACAACAACCCTGTGCAGCGTTACGGGCTTGGGGAAGAGTGGCTGGAGAGCTGCCTGGCAGAGAAGGGCCTGCGGGTGTTGGTTGGCAGTGGCTGAACATGAGCCAGCAGTGTCCCAGGTGGCCAAGAGGGCCAATGGCATCTTGGCCTGTGACAGACCCAGCGAGGCCAGCAGGAGCAGGGAGGTGATTGTGCCCCTGTGCTCAGCAATGGTGAGGCCGCACCTCGAGTGCTGGGATCAGTTTTGGGCCCCTCACTCCAAGAAGGACATTGAGGGGCTGGAGCGAGTCCAAAGAAGGGCAATGAGGCTGGTGAGGGGCTGGAGAACAAGCCCTACGAGGAGAGACTGAGGAAGCTGGGGTTGTTTAGCTTAGAGAAGAGGAGGCTGAGGGGAGACCTCATCCCTGTCTACAACTGCCTGAAAGGAGGCTGTGACAGGATGGGGGCTGGGCTCTTCTCACAAGTGAGAACGATAGGACGAGAGGAAATGGCCACAAGTTGCGCCAGGGGAGGTTTAGACTGGACATTAAGAAGAATTTCTTGACTGAAAGGATGGTCAGGGATTGGCACAGCTGCCCAGGGAGGTGGTGGAGTCACCATCCCTAGGGGTGTTTAAAAGAGGGGTAGATGAGTTTCTTAGGGATATGGTTTATAAGGGATCAGGTACAGTTGGACTCGATGATCTCAGAGGCCTTTTCCAACCTTATGATTCTATGATTCTATGATTCAGTAGTTACCAAGAACTTTCCCAGCTTCTGTAAATAGCTCCTTCTAATAATGCAAAGTAAGGGACAAAATAAAATTGGAATAATTTTGCGAAGATGACTTTAATCCATTGGTCTGTTAAGGCAACGGGAGGAACAACAAAGATATAAAATTAAACATATATCTTTTAATAGCATGATCATCTAAGTTTCAAACTGTACACATAAAAAACTTATTTCAAAAAGGCAATATTGAAGGAAACATACTCCAAAGGAGACTTACTAGAACAAAATATTTCCCACAAAACTAATTTTTATTAACTTCCCAATGTTGTGTGATACTTAGCTGCAGCTCACTCATATTGCCTTAATTTGTTGCACTGTGTGACAAGTTGTAGTCTGATTGGGCCTGACAGGCCATGGTATGCACAGTACATGTATATCATGATAAGACAGTTGAAAATCAAAGACAAACAGCCACAAAGAGAGTTAAATAACACATTCCAGCAGGGGCCTGCATCTGTCAGAGGCAGAGTATTTGGTATGACACACCTTCCACTTGTGAGTAAATAAACGCTGATTGCATGCTATAGTTGGGAGTGAACGAGATCATTCAGGCCAGTGTTCCCACAGATGACTTTGTTGCTTTTCCTCTCTGTATATTCTTAGTTAACATTCTTTGTGGTGGCTTCCTTTTTGCCAATGTGTAGTGAAAAATAGGGCATCTAGGATTCCTAAACCCCAATGAAATGAGAAAGGTGGAGTTGCTTGCAGCCTGCTGGAGAAAGAGATGAACCCAGTTGCTGCTGATCTTGTAACATGATGCTCTGTGAGTGAGGAGTTTCTGTTCCTTATTATGTTGGTAAAAGCACCAATAATTCAACTAGCTTTGCTTCTGGCCACCTTTGGGTTCTCCTTTGAAAGACACAAAATGTTTCTGGGTTATAACTAAAAGGGTTCCATTGTCCAGGATTCCTCGGGCCTGCAGGTTTGGGGAGAAGTTGCTGCCCAGCTGAAGCAATGTTAGTCTGATTGAAATGCCTAGAAATCTGTAAGGAAACAGGTGACTTTTTATCATGTAGTGAATGAAGGCTTTGATAATTATGGAAACGAGCTCACATTTGAAGGGACCATTATAAAGCACCACAGCAAAAATCTATCTGCTTTGCTCCTGCCTCAGGTATCATCAGAGGTGTTCCTGGGGTCATTAGACAGATCTGATTTTCATACCTAGACATCGACACACACTAACATAACACAAGAACTTTTTATCACCTACATTTAGGCCACAACATAATATAAATGTCCAGGTAAAAATGACCATAACTTTTAATGACTTTAATGTCAGTGTTTCGTTTTATAAAGACTCTGGTCTTTGACCCATGGAAAGCTGCTTTCATTTAAATCCCTTTAGGCTCAGCATTGTGAAGGTCTAGCTAAGAAATTGGGAGTTTCACTGGTTATTCAAGTTTATCTTAAAGTGTCCTTAAAGCTGTGTCTGTAGCATTTGAACTACCTCGCTCTGACTAACTGGTATGATGAACTGGGCAAGTGCTGTGTCTGGTTAGTGTTTCTACAGACTGTGCAGGATGAGCACTCATTCGGAAAAAAAAGCACCCTCCACTCTACGTGAGCGTTAGTGGAAATGCCAAGTGTGTTCAGTGCTGTTCTCTTTTTATCCCAAAAAAGTGCTGTTCCCTATGGACCTGCTCCAAAGCCTGATCGTGTCAATGAGAGGCCTCCCATTGATTTCAGTGTGACTTGGAGTGGTTCCTAAAATTGGGAACAAAGCAGCGGACTTCATAAATCTTCTGATGTGGTCCTTAAAATAAGAATTCAGACCCCATGGGGCAATGGTTTGTGATTAGAAAGACGATTTGGCCTCTCTTTCTTGCTGAACTGAACCATTCAGGTCTTACTGAAGATTCATTCTTTGAGGAAAATCATACACCAGTCAGCACGGGGCATATCAGTCTGTGAAATGCTACAGTATGCCTTTTACTTTTCATTATGATGTGAGATTTGATTAAGGCAGTCAGTGATCCTGTGGTTAGGAACAGTAGGAAAAAAAGTAAAACAAGGCCAGTGAAGCCATAGGATAAAGCCTGATGCTGAGAAGTGAAATGATTGAAGGTGTGGAGGAGAGAGGAGTTATCACAGTATTGTTGGCCCTGAAGTGGTATGCAGAGGCTTTAAACTGCCATAAAACATATGCTGGCACTATTCCATCCGACACCTTTACCCTAATGCAGACTTTGTTTGAACAGGAGAGCCTCCCGCGTGAGAGGAGAGGTGCACGCTGATGCCCACACTCCAGAATAGCAAGGAATGCTTACAAGCAGCTGCTACTCTCTGCAATACATTGCCTGCTTTCCTAGACCTTTCCTAGAGAGGTTTTGGAAGAGACTGAGGAAATTAACAGGAGTCGAACCTCTGTGTCCCTTTGTGCCGTTGACACTACAAGGCCTGTCAGAGTGCTTATTCCCTTTACTAGCGGATATGACCTTTCCTTCACTTCCTTTAGACCTGCTGCTTGCCCTCCATAACGCGGTGTTGCGCCTGGCTGTTAAAACACACTGGGAAGGGAAAGCTTGTTCCCTGTACAACTTTCTGTCACGACTCTTTCAGCATTTGACTCACAAGTGTGATTTGACTTTATCGCTCCATGAGTGGTCTGTAGATGCCTGATTTCCAAGGCACATAACGCAAACCATCATGTTATCGTGTGGAAGCACTTTTCCACACTGCTCTATATATGTCATCCAACCTTTTAATTTGATTAGGAGGTTAATCTGCATGGTACTGTGTATATGCTTTTACTGGAATATATACACTAGGAAATGTATGATGTAAGTTAATCCAAAGCTAAAGAGGCCAATAAAAATGAGTTCCTTAAGGAGGAATTAAATAAAGCACAGCTCAATGGAAGAAAAGCTTGGTCAGAGTCCAGAGTCCTGACTCATTTTTAGCCTCAAGAGCATCTTGACTAGCATCAACGTGTTCTGGAAGCAATGTGGTTTTCCTACCGTATTAGCAAAAAGTAATAAAAAGTAATGTGAAAACAATAGGACATACCAGAAAATTTCCACTGAGGAATGGAGCTCTGTAATAAACTCATGTCAGGATGATTCCCATCCTGTTCCCATCATCTGAGCATATGGCAAAGTGACACAACTTTGTGCCCATTGTGCAAAAGCAAGCAGCTTTTCTAGGTGCTTTGACTGTTTATTCAATGCTTGAGAAGTGCTTGAGAAATCTAAGAAACAGAATGTGAAATCTATTTCTGTTCCTGGGAGCCACCCAGCCAAGAGGGAGCACTAGGAATGTGCTGTAAAGCTGCAGAGAACCATTCAGCCCTCATGGAAAGCTGAAAAATGCCTCCATGGCTTTCTACCCATGTCTATCTGTAACTATAATCTCAAAAATATATGCAATTTAGAAGTGACGGCATCCTGGAAGCTTGGCTTGTGTGAGATCACAGTTATCTTTTACTTGATCCTGTGAAATAAATTATGTGCAACAAATCCCAACTGCAGATAAATCCTTCTCCATCTGTTTTCTTATAAGAGAAAAAAAAATGTAGCATTACTTTCATGCAATTGCACAAGCAAGTCATAAGCTTAAAGAAGGAGAAAAAAGTTAGAATGTTTTCTGGTTTAATGCCAAAGATTTTGAAGATGAAAATTCTCTGAAAGTAACTGCAATAAACCAATGACTGTTAAGCTTAAAAAACCTTAAGTAAAGTTAAATTCAGTTTAAGTTCAATATTTCTTAGGAGAAAAAGAAAACAGAAATGCAGGAAACCCAAATCTTTTTTCCCCCAATGTCTCCTAAGCTGAAATGAGATCATTTAGCTTTTGGTAACCAGTCCAAGTACAGCACAAAAGAGATTTCAAGGCAGAACTAGAGTTCACGTTTCCAAAGCCAATGGGTTAACACAAATATAAAACTGCACAAGAGATTAAGTGCTCAATGCCTAGGGAAGTATAGCTTTACCTGTCAAGAACAAACCAGTTGATCTGCATCCATTGCATAGACATCACCTCACCTCAATGAGGGCTGTGCGAGAGCAAACAGCTAAAGGCTGTCAAATACAACTGAACTTAGCAGGAAAGAGACTAAATCAGAGCTGTTCTTTCTTTTTAAGGAAAATTTTGCTACATTTAAAAATCAAACTGATACTGTCTTGTAATTGTGTGAATCAAACATGTTTTTAGTGAAGACAGAAGGTACTTAGAAGGTGCTTATACTGCTAGAATTGTAGTTTGCAGGTCACTTCAGGGCCTTGCGTGGACAGTCCATAAAGAGAATCCAACCAAGAGCTATGAATAATAGCCTGAATAAATAGGGAAATTGTGGAAGTAAGGCTGACAAAAGATAAACATTCTTTTTGGGAAATGAAGAGTGGCAATAAGAATTAAAGTGATTCAGTATTTCAGGTATGAAAATGAATGAATATGCACTGCAAACATTGCATATGGGTATCGGAGAAATCTGGAAAGTGTCTAAAAAAAGAGTGTTTGAAGCAGGTCTCCCTGTTTTAGTCACAGCGTTTTTGTTTAGGACTTCATAGGTAGTGAAGATTCTTTTTCACCTTCATATTTGTTGTGTTTTGCGGTCTCTGCAAAATGTCTATTAGAAGTGCTCTAATCCCACTCAAAATACAAAACTCAAAAATGTATAAAAGAAAATAATCCAAATTCCAAAACTAACCATGAGCAGTTAGTCAATCCATCCAAACAAAAGCAATCAAGCCACATCCTTCTCTTTCCTCTCCAGAGACTCGTGTACATCTAATAATAACCCACCATGAGCACTTCAAGAGAGGAGGAGCTATGAGTTTTGACTACATTCTAGAAAAGAAATTGTCTCTGGGCATTTTAGGTTGAAAGAGGGGAGATTGAGATGAGATTTTAGGAAGAAATATTTTTCTGTAAGGGTGGGGAGGCCCTGGCCCTGGTTGCCCAGAGCAGTGGTGGCTGGCCCATCCCTGGAGGTGTTCAAGGCCAGGTTGGGTGGGGCTTGGAACGCCCTGATCCAGTGGGAGGTGTCTCTGCCCACAGCAGGGGAGTTGGAACTGGATGGGCTTTAAGATCCCTTCCAAACTATTCTATGATTCTATGATTTTATGATTCTATGATTCTATGATCAGTGACACTGCATCATAAATCTTCTTGTGAAGCATCTGATTTATAACCAGACCTCAGCTGGAGTGTGTTACACCATTTGCAATGTGTATGAGCAACCCCACAGGCTCTAACAGACACACTCTGCAACCTCTGAAGCTTTTCTGCTATCCTACAAGCGTATCTTCTGAATGGTTCCACTCTCAAGTCAGTATTGGAAAAGTGGTGAGAGCATCAGATGAGGTTTGCTTCTGTTAAAAGGGGCAAGAAGTCTCCAGCCGTTCATCACTCGTGGGCACAAGCACTTCACTGCACTTGCCAACACCATCCTCCTTAGCAGTGGGAGATGGTAACAGCACCCATTTCATTTACCTCCAGCCCCAATTGAACTGCCAAACCATGAGTGTGCTTCTGCAGGAATTGCTTAGGTGATAATGTTGGGGAAAGCAATTGGATTTATGCTGACAATCTTGCATCAAGAACAGTGGCAAAAATTTCACAGGGTTAATTGGTGTGATGGGCACAGAGCGAGGAGCTGGGCACAGCCTCGGGGCTTCATTAGGCAAACTTTTTGCAGAGTTGAATAATCCTTGTGAGCTGACCAGGACTACTCTTATATGTGAAGATATAGAATCATAGAATCATAGAATGACCTGATTTGGAAGGGACGCACAAGGATCATTGAGTCCAGCTCCTGTCCCTGCACAGGACAACCCCAACATTCACACCGTGTGGCTGAGGGTGTTGGCCACATGTTTCTGGAATATTGTCAGGCTGTGACTGCTTCTCTGAGGAGCTGTTCCAGGGCTCCAGCACCCTCTGAGTGAAGAAGCTTTCCCTACCATACAACCTAAACTTCCCCTGACACATCTTCCTGCCATTCCCTCGGGTCCTGTCATTGGTTGGCAGAGAGAAGAGATCAGCGCTTTTCTCCCCCCGTGTTGAGGAAGCTGCAGAGCACGATGAGGTCTCCCCTCAGTCTCTCCTCAAGTCTGAACAGACCAAGTGACTTCAGCCATTCCTCACTCTGCTTCTCCTCTAAATCCTTCACCAGGTTTGTGGCCTCCTCTGGACACTCTCCAGCAGCTTTAGGTCCTTTTTATCCTGTGATGCCCAAAACTGCACACAGTGCTCGAGGTGGGGCCGCACCAGTGTGGAGTGGAGCAGGACAGTCCCCTCCTTCCGCCAGCTGGCAATGTCTGCTTGATGCATCCCAGGATACAGTGGTGCTCTTGGCTGCCAGGGCACTGCTGGCTCAGACGAAGACCCCCAGAGCCCTTTCTATAGGGCTGCTCTCCAGCCTCTCACTCTTGCAGGGTGAGGGACTTTATGTCTTTATACCTCAGGTCCTTGAAATGGTAACTTTCATGGGTAAATACTTTATTAATATTGGTTTAGTTCTATGCTTTCCTAAGTGTGAGTGTATTATGAACCTACCTGAAACTGTCTTTTTCAAACACGTTGGTTTCAGTTTGTAAGGTTCCTGCATGGACTGCTGGGCATTTCTTTTGTCCATTTGCTTTTGGCAGAGGCTGAATGCATCCAAGCTTCTGTTTTCATGTGATCATTCTTGAAATTGCTTCGTGCTTGGAGAAACGTGTAGGTGTTTTGTGTGATTTCTTTAAATAGTAAGTGAAAACAGTACCACAGGAATGAAAAACCACCACAAGATTCTGTTCCTTTTCTGCCATTTTCATCTTTCATTCATCTAATGAGTTTATTTTTACTCTCTACTGTTCATCCCCCACTCTATGTTAACAAGTTCTTCCTTGATTCCATTGATTCTCCTTGCCCACGGTGGCCTTTTTTAATAATTTATTCAATATGTTTATTCTTCTGAAAGCACAGGCTGCCAAGAGAGGCTGTGGAATAGTCATCACTGGCTCAACTAGACACCCATCTATTAGGGATTATTTAAGGATAAGGAAATCAATCCTTCTGTGATTCAAGGGGAGGAGGGGATGGATTAAAGGTCCTGGTAGAATAGTCCCTTGTAATTCAAATTATTCTATTGTTTTTATTTTTGTTCTAAATTCTTTTTGATCTCAATTTCCTAATTTTTTTATGTAATGTTCTCTTGTTTTCATGTTCTTTGAAAGTATGGAGAATTTGCATGAA
The DNA here is from genome assembly GCA_033558235.1 of Neomorphus geoffroyi. NCBI lineage: Eukaryota > Metazoa > Chordata > Aves > Cuculiformes > Neomorphidae > Neomorphus > Neomorphus geoffroyi. The sequence continues at coordinate 1,579,697 of JAUMJM010000001.1, forward strand.
CCAATTTTTATTATTTCCCTTGAGAGTGTTAAAAACTTCAATTAGGTCACAGTGAAGTCTCTTTTCCAGAGTGAAATTCCTTAATCTTCCTTAATGGCTTAAATCTTTGAGAAGTGATGTTGTTCTGCAATGCATTTTCCTCAAAAGTAATTATATACCAGCTAAGTTGCTACATAATAGTCAGCTCTGTGTTAGGCTCTGACTATCATCAGACCTTTGGTTTTGTCGAGCCTATTAGCCCTGATGGGCTGGAAACACAACTCTGTCAGTACAGAGGAGCAGGCTGGGAGATAGGAATTTCCAGTTTCCAAGAAGCCCGCATTTTCTATTTGCCCAGGAACTTCTCGCAGTGTAAACTGATCTTCTGGCTGTATTTCTCAGTAGATCTGTTCAATGGTAATTTAAGGATTATTTTAACAACAGTGGGCAAGGAAAGCCATGAGGTGACAGCAAGTTACCAGGCTGAGGAATGATGCAAGCACTGCCTTTCACTTTGTGAATACATTATCATCTTTGCCCTGTGCTTGCTACATTTTCCAGTGGAATGCATCAAGCTGTTTAATATTGTAGGTAATCAAAAGCTGAAATCCTGGTATCGATCTGCTGCAGGAGAAAGCCAGTCTCTCCAGCCTGGCAGAGAATCCCCTTTGTGGCTGCCCTGCTGCTGTTCCCTCCTTCGCTTATGTCAGCTCTGGGGTCATTACATAACCACTCCGAAACACTTCTCCTTTCTGGAACTAAGGGAAAAGAGCCATCTAAATCCTCTTAAGAAGCTTTGAAACTGCTGCTTGCTTTGCTGTGTGCAGCAGCGAGTGCACTGTTAGCACACTGCTGGGAGCAAGAGCAACTCTGCTCGATTTTGTTTGCCTCTGTTTTCTGGCTGTGAACTGAATGTGCTCCTATGTCAGCCTCCAAAAGGATAAAAAGAGACATATTAGGCTTCATCATAAAAATAAATTTAATGCCAGAAACGGTTGTTCCTTGAAGAACTTTGTTGTACTGGCAAGAACAGCTTTATCTCACCTGAAATTTCATGGCAAAAATTATGGTGGTCTTCCTGGTCCATACAAAATAAATGATCTGTAAGGTCCCTTCTGATCCAAACCATTCTATGATTTCTGTGTTTGCTATGATAGATGTTTCCTGCCAGGTCTGTTGTAAAGGTTAGGACAATCTGCTTGGAAATCTGCAAAAAAAGTGAGACTTGAAGATGATGGGAAGAGAGGTGAGGTGCAGGGGTCAGTCAGTGATCTACATTTGCCTTGCTAGTCTTGTGCACCTTATATTCCTCTCTGGCCTATGCAATATTAAGAAGGATGGGACTAAGGCAAAAATCTCACGACCCAGACACTCCCCAACCTGAAGGAGTGCCATTAAATAGTTTCTGTTGCCTTTTAAATCCAATTTTATTAGTTCATTTAAAAATATGCACCCATTTTATGGAGAAGATGATACAGGTGTTTTGCAATTAGTGATGAAGACATCCCACTCAAGCAATAAGGATTTGTAATATCTTTCTGTCTCAGCTTAATTGATACTCTTCAAGGGCATGAGGTGATTCATGCTACAGTTGCCATGTTGATCGGCCTGGGCCTCAGTCCAGATACAGCAGAGAAGGGTGGGTTTGTTTGTGAAAGAATGAGACATTTGATTGCTTTCCTTAACAACTTCCATTTGAAAAGAAAATCAAGTAGGTTTGGAAAAGCAGCAAAAAACTTCTTCTTGCACCCAGTCTTTCACTTTTACACCTTCCTCCCCTGCTCTGCTTTCTCCTGATGCATTGTGCCACTTCTGGAACATTGTCTCTGCTAACAGGGGCACATATATAACTTAATTTTTCACTAAGTCATGATGAGAAGCCCCGCTACTCCAGTCTTGCTTCTTTTTCTCAAGAAATGATTCTTTAATCATTCTGTAATTATTACATCAATGTTTCCCCTCAGCACTGCAGGCATTATTTTGAAAGCAGGCATTGACATGGCACTGACAGAGGGCTGGAGCACCTTCTGTCTGGGGTTATTCAGCCTGGAGAGGAGAAGGCTCTGGGGAGACCTTGGTTCTGAAAGGGGCTCCAGGAAAGCTTGGGAGGGGCTCTTGGTCAGGGAGTGCAGGGACAGGATGAGGGGAACGGTTTTCAGCTGAAAGAGGGGAGACTGACATGAGATCTTAGGGAGAAATGTTTTGCTGTGAGGATGGTGAGGCCCTGGCCCAGGTTGCCCAGAGCAGTGGTGGCTGCCCCGTCCCTGGAGGTGTCCAAGGCCAGGTCGGATGGGGCTTGGAGCCCCCTGATCCAGTGGGAGGTGTCCCTGCCCATGGCAGGGGGTGGAACTGCATGGGCTTTGAGGTCCCTTCCAACTCTAACCATTCTATGATTCTATGATTCTATGTGTGTAATTTTGATGAGAAAAAACACTTCAAATATTTCTCCTCTTAATTTGCTTCATTTCACACTATTCTCCATATGCCTCATTTCTGTTTTGTAATCTGAGGTTGCATTTTTTCACACATTCAGTTACAACAGCCTGGATGTGGAAAAATCAGAACCCTTCCTGCTTTCCTCAGCAGAGCAGCCCTGTCTCTGTGCTCTGTCACAGACATACAAGTGACATACCTCAGTTTTCTGTCCCCAAAGAAGGGAAAGACATTGAGGATGAGGAATGGACCAGAAGCACCATTTCTAGACTATAACAACATCTAATGGTGCTGGACTGTGACTTTGCTGGGGGTGAAGCCATCTCCTACCCCAGCTGCTGCCCAACCAAGCATGGCCAGGGAAACCCTCCAATGAAATATGTGCTTGTCAAGCACAGGGGATCAAATTCAGAGCTGATGCAAGGAATGGCTCAAGGACAGCGTCCTCAGACTTTGTTTTGTATCATATCAGACTTCAAGTATTATGTAGTGTTACCATGCCAGGATATTTTTAATGTCCTAGAAACTGGAAAGAAGAAAATATTTTGTCTCTTAGCTGGAGGATTTGCCCGTATTTGTTCCAGTCTAATTTTACTTCAGTTGAATTTGGTGCATCCAACTTCTAGACTTTGCTTAACTTTGGGAGGTACAGTCTATCTATTGGCTTTGCATGCTGTGCTTCAGCAAAACAGGCACTGCTTTTAATAACTGAATAGCTGCTTTCTTATGACACCCCCTGCAAGGAAAAGAAGGCAGGCTCACAGAGAATTTTTCTCTTTGGTTTTTGGGTTTGTTTTCTTTTTAACCTGGCAAAAATGTGAGTTTTAAAAATTTACATTACTTTCTTTGCTAAAGTCAACAATAACCAAGTTTGAAGCAGGAATAGAAATCCCATGGCACTCAAATTAATATTATCAGGAAATGCAAGCCACTTAAGAGGCCTGTTGTGCAGTAACACAGTAAAGTCCTGAGCTGGAGCCTTAGGGGTCAAGTTGCTGGGGCTATTAGTCATGTTATTTATATATATGGACACATAGTTACGTGTGTATATTGCACGTGCGCACATGTATGCATACACCCCAGCTATCACTCAGCCCCGATCATGCACAGCATCCTGCCGTAGAGAAAGTCCACCCGAAAGAGTGCGGCAAAGATCCTGAGTGCCTGAGCTGCAGGTGAAGGGGAAGGAGCCTGCTAGGGAAGCGGGAATGCAGTGTCATCACTCACGAGGCTTGTGCGAGTTACAAGGTGTTTCTGATTCTGTCTTCTTATTGAAAGGAAAATAAAATGGGAGAAGGAAGCGGCAGTGTGTGAAGAAAGGTTCTTTTCCACAGTAGTTTCACAGTCACTGGATTTTGAGTTTCAAGATTATTGTCTTTGCACTGACTGCTTTCAGCAGAGAAGATAGAGACTCCTAAATCAATTGCATTTTCATACAATTAATGCAATTCTCCTTTGGCAAGTACAATTTCAACACACCTAGTGCTGAGTTACTGAGATGCACTGGGTACTGTGGTCTAGCAGCAGCTAAAAGCACCGGGTAATGTGGAGACAAAGAAAATGGCTCAGGTACAAGTTCAGCCCTGTTGCTTAAGAGATCAAAACCTACTCCCTTGTATTTCCCTTGATATCTAGGAGACGGCACACAGAGTAAACGTTTTGGACTCATAGGTTTCACAGGAGGCAGCTCTGGCTCACCAGCATCAATACAAGCTTTGATTTGCAACAGGAGGAGGTCTACAAATACACGGGATGCAAGCTGACCCCTGACAAAGACCTCACTGGGATCAGCTATGGTTTGATGTGTGCCTCCTGGTGTGCCTGTACTCTGAAAGGGCTGCCCCACTGTTGTCCTTTCTCAAACCTACTATCAGCGGGTTTGGGTACCTTGTGATCTGACACCGAATGAGCATGGCTGGGCTGTGGTACAGACTGTTTATAATAATTTTTGAACAAAAAGAGATGGTTTATCATTATATCACAGTGTTCCTGATGATGTGTTACATACTATTTAATCAAAACCATTAACAACTGACATCTTATAACTCTTTACAAAGCCAGCCAGTGTCATGATGCTTATTTGGCATTACTTATGCTTAAAATTTTATGGCACACGAGCTGATTTCCCAAACCGAGTTTGTTGAATGGATATTTGCAGCAGACAATCATACCAGCATGTGTGCTCACTCCGAGAATGAGTGTCTCAGTGCACAAACAAGGCACACACTGAACTCAAAGTGACCCCATTGTCTTTATTAGTCGCTTGCTGATTACTAGGCTAATCAGTGCCTTGTTTAGAAAAACTAAGCCAAAATTACTCTCTGTTATGCTGCACTCGCATAGTGGGATGCATTTTTTGTGGTCATAATCACTACATTGTGATCGCACTCGAGATGGACGATAAAATGCAGGTTGGTCCCATGCCGGGCCCTGCAGCTGTGGGTACCTCGCAGTGTTCTCTGGGTGTAGGCTTCCATGGCCCTTTGCTGTGCAGCCCCATGCAAGGAAGAAAGCAACTCATAATAGTTTGTAAGAGAGTGTGCTAGCGTTAGCATCCTCTCACAACTGTACAGGCTGGCGACTGAGGGACAGAAGTTCTTCCTGGAGCCAGGGTGATAAACTTTATCCTCTAACTGCCATCAGTTCAGTGGACCCCACTAAAGGTTAGGACCTTGGTTCATCCTTAGGTTGGAGTTGACTTCAGCATGGGGCTAGGGCAGGAGGAGAGGGGTGAGGAATCCACACCTATATTTCTGCAAATAAGTAGGTGTTTGAAAAAATGCACACTGTTTAAATGGGAATTTATCCTTTGTGACAGGATTTTTGTGCAGGCAAGAGATGGTAATTATAAACCTTCCTGTGATATCTGCTCCAATAAGAGGATCCCTTCAGGCAGCATGCTGCATGATCAAGCACACAGAACATGTCTCTTAAAAGCTAATGTTATCCTTGTCCTCGGCCAGAACAGGACAGGCCTTTTTGTCAACAAGTTTATTAAATGGTTAATCAGCAATAAATGGCTAAATTTCACTCTGGTGATTTTTAGTACAGACTTTCTGGTCAAACTTATCTTGTTATCAAACAAGTACCTGTGGTTTTAAATCAGGAAATAGAAACCCTTTTTGTGTGTTTTACAGCTTCTCTTCTGATGGGGGACAGAGTCATGACATGACCAATCCCTCAGAGCTGGTCTAAAAAGCAACAGTCAAAGAATTAGTGCAAACCTGCCAGTTTCTGCTTTTGAAATCCCAAAATTTTTTTTTTCTGTAGATATATTGTTATCTAATCATTATTTTTTAATGAGCATGAAGTGTTCTTTTTATGTGTTTTTTTTGTATCTTTCCTTCATTTGTTAATTTACTCATACAGTCACAAGAATAATCCACATGGAAAAGCAGAATGTTTTGTTCTACAATACCCCAGGCTAGCTAATATGTGTGCTACACCCATTAACGTTTAACTTCTTTAAGTTTACATGGAAAGGCTTCTGATCGCAGGTGAAAATGAGTTTAATGTATCATTTTCTTAAAAACACTGTACCTTCTGATCTTACTAGAAATTTCTGCTCATTTAAGGTGTCAGACAGGAATATCAAGATAAGAAATGAGGCTTATTAACAGAGTTATTGTGTATGAATAAAACTATCAACCTGTGTTTTATTCACTCTCACCAGTGAGCATGAAAGTGAGATGGGATTTACGGGTGTGGATCAGAGTAAAAAATATGTTCTTGATGGTTTGAGATACAATTAATTCCAGGTTCCTCTATTATCTTAAGATCTATTAACTCCGGATTTCTATGGACCAGAGGGAGTAAGAAATGGGGCTGACTTCAAATAGCAGCAGCCTTCCAGACTGTCTGACGTGCTGATGGGGCTGTCAGCTCTAAACTGGGATACATGTCCATATACACAAGTCAGAAACACAGAGGATGACATGATAGGGCTGAACTTGGTTTAAGAAACTTGCTATTAGTAATATGCCAGGACTTCACAACGAAAGACAAAATGTATTGAAATTTATGGGGTTTGAAATTTCCTCATAAAGTTAAAAGTAGGATTATGTTTGCGTTTTGCCTGACCCTACTCACCTTTGCCAGTGAGAAGGAGCCAACTTATGAAGGAAGCTGGCTTTTCCTACAGGCAGATTTGAGGTTTGGTGCATGATGTTAGAATTTCCTAGCATTTCTCCATGCCAGAAAGAGCTCTTTCCACTGATTTTCCCAGAAAAACACAACAGCCAAGTTACATCGTCTTCAAAATGTTGAGATAAATCAGCTACAAATATTTGAAACGTTCAGCCCTAGTTATTAAAGTAAACATTGCTGAGGGAATAGAAGTCTTTGTTTGGGAGTAGGAAGACCAGGATATGCAAGTCCCTCACTTTTCTCCCTAAGCATCCTCTGGCATCCCAGAGAAATCCCTGAACCTCTGTTTCCCCATTGCTGTTCTTGAACTAGTAGATTAGGGACTGGTTTTTGCTCTGTTTATTTTTATCACGCTTTGCATATTAGAGGCCCAATTGTCATTATATTTTATATTTATTTTCATGCTATTCAATAAACATCCAACAATTCCACTGAACAGAAAACTGGGCTGGAAGAATGAGGAATAATGGGTTTTTCTCAACTTTTGTCATGTTTGGTCAAGCACAGGAAGGACACGGATCAGTTGGAGCGAGTTCAGAGGAGGCCATGAACAAGATCTGAGGGCTGGATCACCTCTCATTTGAGGCCAGGCTGAGAGAGTTGGGGTTGTTCAGCCTGGAGAAGAGAAGGCTTCAGGGAGACTTTAGCGCAGCCTCCCACCACTGAAAGGGGCTCCAGGAAACCTGGGGAGGGGCTCTGGATCAGGGAGTGCAGGGATGGGGTGAGAAGGGACCAGTTTTCAACTGAAAGAGGGGAGACTGAGATGAGATCTTAGGAAGAAATATGTTCCTGTGAGAGTGGGGAGGCTGTAGCTGCCCCATCCCTGGAGGTGTTGAAGGCCAGGTTGGATGGGGCTTGGAGCCCCCTGATCCAGTGGGAGGTGTCCCTGTGGCACTGGGTGGGCTTTAAGGTCCCTTCCAATCCAAGCTGTTTTGTGATTCTGTGTTTTGGGTTTGCTCCTTGTTCTTCCCAGAAGGCTTCATGGACTATTTCCAGTCCACTTTTATTCCTTTCTTCGTAGATGAACTTCCTTACTCTTTTGGCGTTAGAAACATTTTCCTCCTTGGTCCTGGGAATTCATCTGTTCGTTTCATCTTCAGTCTCTCACAATGTGGAGCAGATTGTTTGATAGTGCAGGGTGACACACGTGCCTTTTTAAACAACTGTTGTCTTTATTCTTCTGGCAGCAAATGCCACTGCTGTCAAATAAAGTAAAATTTACTCTCCCAGGAAAGCTTAAAGAGTCAGAAATGCCATTGTGAGTTCTGGTGTAGACTGCTTGGCAGGACATGTGCTTGGTCCCTGAACACACTGCTTAGAAGCTGTTACAAAATATAGAAGACAGTAAATACTAAGCAAGTTAAAATTTTATCTGCTTTGAGAGATAGGAGTCTGAGTGTCTAAGACACCAGAATTCATTTGACAAGAACAAGAGATCTCATACCAGTCGTGTAAATGAGAAGCTGTTAGGCTGGCAGTACTTTCCCCAATATCTTGTTTTTCTTAGAACTGGGGCATACATTACACACAAATTTGAGATTATCTCTAACAATTATCTAAAATTAACTGTGGTTTTCTAATGAAAAACATTAAGAGGAGGATCTGATAAGAAGTGGGCCTATTTATAATACTTGCTACGAGAAAGAAAGATTTGCTTCTCTGAGTGAAACCAAACTGCACCGTGTGTCAGAGTATAAAAGAACACTGGCTTCCTTTCCTTCACTACTTAGCAGCAGCGCTGGGAGTTTATCACATCTCTCGGTGGTTAATTGAAAAGAGCCGTCCCAAAGAAGCGTTTCCATTTCTGTGTTTCTTCTAGTGCTGTATCAGTTCCTGAACACCTCTGTTACAGAGCATGCACACATCATGTGTTGTCACGCATTGCAGCTCTGGGTACTCCTGTCAGCTTTCATAGCACTGTGCACATCAGAAAGAGGCACCAGCTTGGGTGACCAAAGCAAGTTCACAACTGTTTGGTACCGCACCAGAGTGACCCCCATGTGCATCTCAAGTTGATGAGCATGGGGCTGCCCTGGCTGCTCCACGTGGGCATCTCATGTGAGTATCCTCATACAACCACCATTATCTCTGTTTATGCTGTAAGCCTGAAACAAAGCAGCTAAAATGCCATAACCATCAGCTGCTGGAGAGCCACTGGGACAAGTTCTTCTCTGAAACTGTGCTTATTTGGGTGTGACTTGGCCAGAGAAGCCCTGCTCGTGGTTGTTTCAAGTGACTCCAAAAGAAGCATGGGGTCCACCTGGACATGAGGTCCATCCGTTCTTCATTGCAGAAGGGTGGTCAGGAGCAATCCCAGGGTGTGCAGGCTGTGAGGGAAACAACAGGGGCACAGGTTATGCACTCTCCAGGCCAGCCCCTCTGAATCTTTCCAGCACAGAATGACAGGGGAGAAGCAACCACTGGCATTGTATAAAAAATGCTTCCCTCAGTCCAGGCACTGTGTGGGAACCAAATCGCTGTGTTTAAGTACTACTCCATGCCATGCAAAATGTAAATTACGGGGAGGGTTTTGTCAGCAGAGAGTATCAGTGTACAGGCTCCTTTTTCCAAGTCACACTCTGTACTACAGGCCAGAAAATGAGTCTCCAAAGAGACGCTGTGGTTTCTCTTTTGGCTTTTTGCACAATTTGGACTGCCCAGAGCTGGGTTCAGGGGCCTGGTTCACAAATAACAGTTACAGTAAGAAACAGTGCAAAGCTCTGATTTCTAAAACCGTCTGAAATTTGGTAGTTTCATGTCGTGGGTATCTACGTGCACACTAATGCATCTAAGTTCTTGTATTCCTTTAATGTGAGTTTGCAAGAACCCAAAGACAGTAAGACTCGCAGAACTCATCATACATCCCCTAAAATTTGCACGTTGAACAGATTCACATGCTGGTCAAAATGACAGTTCACACTTATCTGAAAGGCTGATGGATCTTGACGAAACTTTCAATGAACCTATTGCAGCTTTGCATTTGTAGGAGCCACAGAACCCAGATGGATTTTGTTGTAAGCCATTTTCCGTAGTCCTGCTAATCAGTCATGTGAGCAGAGGTGATTGATTTTCACCTCCTGTTTGCTAGTGCTGGTTTACTTTGCATATGACTGGTCTTAAAAGAAAAACTTTAATCTAAACCGAACAACCCTTAAGGCAACCAAATGTTTGGATGAAGAAAAGGCAAATGACTGCGTTTGTGAGACCAGCCCCCCAAATAACAGACATCATCTTGTATCACGCCACCAGGCAATGCAGAATAACTAAAAGAGCCAGGCGTAACTTTGCAACATTGAAAGAGGTTCCATGGTCTCTTCAGGATACTGGTTTGAACTGGTGAAGAGGTTTACAACATTCAGACATAATTTCTCCAAAAGCTTTGCAAATCTGACTGTTCTTTTTGTTTGTTCTTCATTTTTTCCAGAACAACTTTTAACTTGTAGAAATTTCTGCATGAGAAATGTTATTTCAGCAGCAACGGCTAATTAGGAGACCCAAGGATTGGGTTTGTTCTATTTTCCTCCACATAGGAGTGAAGTTATTTCATGCTATTTTTTACATAGCTCAGCGGTGTGGTGGGCTGCATACAGAGCAGTTTATTTCTCCCACTTTATCTCACACCTGTTTGGATACTGGCTGTTTTATGGTATTTAAATATACTGTTTCTTGCCAATTGCTTTATCTCTACAGTTCCTGCTTTTACTGCAAATGTTTCTTATTAACTCCAAAAGAAACATCAATTGCTCCCTGAGAATTATTATCGAGGACAAAAATAACATAATTGTTAGTAACTTCCAGCATGTTATCACTGCAGACCTATAAAACAGACATTCTTTCAAAATACTACAGGGGCTCTTTTATTTGGTTGAAAATAAATAATACATGTTTTAAGGACTTGTTATTTCACTGGATTTTTTTTTTTTTTTTAAATGCAAAAAACTCTACTTGATCAAAAAAATCACTGCTATCCAGTGGGCTTTTCTGAGCCATTGTGCTGATTTTCAAGCTACCAGAGCCCAAACAGAGAACACAGCCTTGGGCACAGACCCATAGTGAGGGCACAAAGCATTATTCATGTATAAAATGTGTGATCCCTCAGGGATCCCTGCCCCTGGTATGAAGATATCTCCCTATAGACCCAGCGTCATGGGTCTGACAGCAGCAATTTTCAACCCCGCAAGTAGGAAGAAGGTGGGGGCTGTGGGTTGTGGTTCTACACTGTTCAGACAGTGAACTGGTACACTTAGACTTCACGATCTCCAAGGTCTTCTCTAATCAGGCTATTCTATGATCTTATGAAACCCCTCAGGATTGTTAAAGGACTTCTACTCCCCAAAAAACCCTCTGAGGGGTAGCCACATGTCTAATCTGGCTTACCTGAAGCGAAGGAGGTAGATATTGTTATTGGCAAGGGAGCCATGTGCATGCTTGTATTTCTCATCCCATCATCCTGTCCCATTTGTACCAGGGCGATGAGATGAGGAATCCAGGGCAGCTGTCCCTTGTCCATCCACACATTTCCTTTAGGAAGCACCTTCTGGCAGCACCACTCTAGAACAGAGGCTGTTTACAGGTTGTACCAACTCCTAACAACTCAACCTGGGCTGGATTTGAATGTTCAGCCTCTATTAGTTGCCCACAGCCCTGTATGGTATTGCTATATTGCTGGCAAGATAGGTGTGAGACGGGGGAAAGAAGGGCTGAATTACATGCCCACGACTGACAAGGTTTGGATATTTGCCTCAGTGTTTGCCTGCCTAGTGTCAACCCTTATTTCATTACCATTGTCAGGCAAATACACCTCAGTCTCTGCTGGAACACAACAGGGCTGCCTGGAGAGAGGAGTAAGCTTTCAAAGCAAGCAGCTTCAGCCAGGATGCCTCGCTTCGTGCCTGCTTGCTGAAGCAGGTTCTTTTATCCGCAGCCAGAGCACACACTACCCTCCATCCCTCTTCCTTGGGTGATGTTTTTACTGGAGGCACTGAGGGATCTGAGCTTCACATTATCCTGCCTCACTGCTACTGTTTAAAAACCAGTCCAACTTGAAGACACGTGTCAATGCTACATGTAGGGTCCCAGCTTATCGTCTCCTGTTTCTTTGTAACCAAACTAATGCCATTTTAAACAAGCTGAATACCTGGCTATGCAGGCAGTTCTACATGAGCCCTTCAGAATGACCCTTGTCTTGCCAATTTGGGAGATTTACTACAAAAAGGTGAATTTCCAAAGGGCAGGATTTCTAACCCCAACTTGCCTTCAGTGATCCTCAAGGACTGGGAGTTCAGCACTGAAACCACAAACTAAACAGGGATGTTTGTTGTCTGGGTATTTCTGTAACTTCCTTTGGGCTTTGCTGTATCAACATGAAACTCCAAAAGCTCAATTTGCATTTACATTCAGGTGCATTTGCAATCCCCTTTGTTAAAACAAACAAACAAGCAAACCAGTTTTTCAAAGCTTATTCCCCGCCCCCCCCCCCCCCCCCCCCCCCCCCCCCCCGAGCCTTATGAGAGGTTTCTCCACGGAGACATCTGGTTCAGTCCCTGCTGGTTGGAGGATACTGACAATTTTTCAAAATGCGGGGGAAGCAGTGTTTACCCTGGGCCTGGGGAACTCCCCTGAGTCCGACTAAAATAGCTCTTGTGACTATAATCATTCATTGCTATTAGACGTTTTACGATGCATCTGAAAATGGATTTGTTTTATATAAGGATTTCTTAAAACAACAGTGAGACTTCTGTGTAAGTGAGAAGTCTGCTCCAAACCTGTGCAAATTAAGCAGAGATGTGTGACCGATGAATCACACATGAACCAACAGTGCCTGATTTCATTAGCTTTATTAAGTTGTAATGCATACCATGTAATAGAGGCTTCATCTTCAAGGAAAAGTTCTTATAGATTTGCAGAGGAGAAAATAAAACCTTGCTTGGTTTGGATGAAAAATGTACCGAGCTACCTGCAAAGTGTGATACAGCATGGCACCACTGCCCGAAATGGTTGTAAAAGGGTTCTCCTGTGCACTGCCGTTTCTAAGACTAGACCTGTAAATCACACTTCAGTCATGAATGCTTTCCAAGCGCTTTCCAAGAATATATCACATTGCTCAACAATTTCAGACTGTCTGACAGAAGAGTGTGAATCCTTGTAGCAAGTTAAATATGCACGGGGTGGTGATACAGCCCCGTCATCTTTCCATGTTTCAATTATAAATCTGCTTTCTCACACCTCAATAATGTTTTAATGTATTTTTTTCTTCCTTGAACTTGTTACCATTAGGCAAGAATGAGCTAAACTAGATTTTGAAATCTAAACTCTCTTTTTTTGGTTCTAAGTCACTTCCAAGCCTGAAGGAGCATTTGTATATTCTGTATAATCTCATGAAAACATTGAGTCATAGAAATTTTTGACCAAGAGTATCTGAAATTCCTTGAAATTTCTCTGCAGTTGAACAGCATCCTTGTCTTAAGTCTCTCAACTGAACCTCAAAGCCCAGACTAACCCTAAAGTGAACCCATCCCCAGGCACAAACAGTGTTCTCACCACTCCATATTCTATGTTGCATGGTTAAAAGCAGTCTTGCTTTTTCGCTATGGGCAATCTTATCTAAATCTCAGATGTTCACAGGTTGTTCACCTCTGCTTTATAAGTGTTGTTCAACACAGCAAACAATATCTACACTAGGGGAAGGATTTTCAGCATATAGAAATTTTCATATTCTTTACTATCATGCTGAAGATATAAATCCTGCCTTAGTATTTTCATCATTCTACACAGTTGTTGCCTTTATTTATCTACAGCCAGAACTGTAGCTCTTGGTTTACTCTTTAATGCTTAAAAAGCCTTAACAAATGTCAAAGGAGAAGTAAGTTATGTTTTGCTTTTCCATACAGTAAGACAAAAGCAGAAAAAAACCCAAGTACCTCTCACAGATGCTTACCAATTGCATATTTCCACACTGTGGAAAGAGAAAGCAGTTAATAGAAACCTGGGTCTGATTATTTACCAAGAATTTTGCAGAACATCAGTGCCCACTCTGCATACTGTCCAGCGTTGTGACTTACACAGGAGATAGTTGTAAAAGGCTGGATACCTGTCATAAACAAGTTCCAGTATAAGTAAATAAAACTACGTAGGCTCTCTCCCATGGTTTGCACCACATCACAACTCCTCTTACACAAGACATCTGTAGGCACAGCAAAGATACCAGCATACTATCCACACCTTCATCATCCCTTTATCATGAGGCTGGTTAGAGCTCTCTTCTTCGTAAACGCGTAGCAAAGCCAGAATACAGTTGTCTGTCCAGCTCAAGCATTGAGCAGACACGCACTGCGTATAAATCACCCTCCTCTTCAGCAGGGCCAACAAAAACTCATCTCATAATTGCTGTCCTGCCCGCTGTGGCAGGTTTACAGCCCTGTAACTAAACCAGCCCTGTTCTTTGTGCCTCGCTGTGCTCCAGGTGGGGGGAATCATGAATTCCTGCAGCACCCCCTTCAGAAAGATTTCCCTTTAGAGAGCAGCTGGAGAGAGGAGGCCTTTTGCTTGTGAGGGAGGTGCCATCTGTGGGAGTACCTCAAGGAACAACGAAAAACAGCTTCTAAGCCCCTGTTGGATGCTGGGATCCATGATTCCCATTGCCATTGAGGAATGCTGTCTGTAGCAATGAATCTTGCACAGTCACTTGCCTGTGACTACCAGACCCCCAAACACCCAGCTTGTGTGCTGTGAGGCCTTGCCCCGGGCCAGGGCTGCTCTGTGCTGAATACTTCTGTCCAACCAGGAAGGCTTGCTTTGGAAAGGGCATGAGGGTCTGATTCTAAAGCTGTTAAAGTTGGCCAGGGCAGTGGTGGTGTTCACCAGAGATGTTCAAAAAGCACGGAGATGTGGCACTTCAGGAAACAGTTTTGCAAGCACGGTGGTGTTGGTCCCACAGTGGGACTGGATGAGCTGAGAAGTCTTTTCCAACCTGAATTCTTCCATGATTCTAAAGCCAATGGTGTGACTTGTGGCTGGCCATTGCCATGCAGGGACGCCTCCCACCAGGGAGAAGTTGCTTCCTCCTTCCCACAACTCTTCGGCTCTGATTTTGTATGTCATGTTTCAAAATCTTCACGTGGTTTTAGAGTGGGTTCTCAAATTTGGGAGGTGAACTGCTGGGAATTCTTTTCTAATGTAGGTAATTTAAACCAACTATTCAAATATGTGACCTTTTAAAATACTAGAGAATTTTGACATATTTCAGATCTCTGATAAGACTGTACTGTAACAGAAAAGCTAAGAAAATATCTCCTTCTGTTTCTGTTTATAAGATGAGATAATGAGGGGAAAAAAAACTTGTCTACTTGTTTCCTTTGGTGACAAATCAGTTTTGGTCAGTGAAGGAAAACGGTCTAAACATAAGTTCATGACCCTTTTGGTTTTTTGAAGGGGGAATTCCCTTGGGAATATTATTTTTCCAGAAGATTGCTGCAGATAATATATGCAGTTTATCTCTTTAATAACTGTTGTGATGCTCTTAAAAGAGCAATTCAAGCTATACTGCAGCTTCAAAGTTGTACTTTAACACATCAACAGCTCTACTGAAACACTTGGAAAAAAGATTTACAAAGCCAGGCCACCCTTTTAATTATTAGCTGTGCATTTCTCATTCAGTAATTTCCTCCCTGGCCTCACTGATATTTGGGTAAATCAGTTAGTTCTGTCAGAGGCTGTGGAGCTGCACTGGTTTACAGAAACAAACATCTTCTTCAGAAAACATAATATGAAAATATGTTTTAAAACCATAGTTACTAGGAGTTTCATCGCCACTGAAGTCTCCTTTTTGGTCCTTTATGGTCTTCAAGTCCTTGCTAAGAACCAGATTGTAAAGTAAGATTAGAGCAGTGCATCAGTTTCCAATTGATTGTTTAAAGGGAAGTATGCTATCAATAAAGATAAGTATCTCAATCAAAATATTCAGTGAATGCTAATGTTACTATTTTCTCATTTAAATATAAAGATCAAGCCAAGACCCTGCTTGCTTGAAGTCAA
Organism: Neomorphus geoffroyi; assembly: GCA_033558235.1. Taxonomy (NCBI): domain Eukaryota; kingdom Metazoa; phylum Chordata; class Aves; order Cuculiformes; family Neomorphidae; genus Neomorphus; species Neomorphus geoffroyi. The sequence continues at coordinate 1,595,288 of JAUMJM010000001.1, forward strand.
AAACCCCACTCTCAGTTGAACAACATACACTGGGAGTATTTTTTAATAGCTTTTTTCCTACTTTTTCATGTGGAAATCGGACTGGATTTCATGTCCTCTTCCAAGATCAGTCCTTGGAATGAGATCATAGAATCACAGAACAACTGAGGCTGGAAAAGACCTCTAAGCTTATCCAGCCCAACCATCAGCCCAACCCCACCGTGCCTACTGAACCATGTTCCCTAGTGCCACAGCTACACTCTTTTTGATCCCCTCCAGGGATGAAGACTCCACCACTGCCATGGGCAGCCTCAGCCAGTGCTTCACCACTCTTTCAGTAGAGAAATTTTCTCTAATATACAATATAAACCTCTCCTGTTGCAACTTGAGGCCATTTCCTCTCATCTTGTTGCTTGTTATTGGGAGAAGAGACCACTACCCACCTTGCTACAACCTCCTTGCATATCACTACAGTCTCACATACACCTAGGTCCGAAAAACTAAAACATCCATAAAGAGAACTGATTTTAAAAGATCTTTCTTGACCTCTTTTAATAAAAAAAAACTAATCTTTTTTATGGATCAATGATTTCCTGCCCAGAAATCTGGTATCCTACACCAGGTAGCAGGGAGATTGGTAAAAAACGAAGTATTTAAAAATTACATAAACAAAATACTTCTAAAACCAAAATATTAGTGTTTGATTACCAACACTAAAAATTAAAATGCCAGCTATGCCTGGTGGCCACCATGAATGTCAATCACAAAGCAGCCACTGAAGATATTTGCTTTCTTTTCTTATTTTTACCATAGTTTCACTGACTACTTTTTGTGGTGCTTTTTGGGCTACTAGTGGTCAACAGAGCAGATTCATAGAATCATAGAATGACCTGAGTTGGAAGAGTCCCACAAGGGTCATGGAGTGCAACTCCTATCTCTGCACAGGACACTTCCAACACTCACACCGTTTGTCTGAGGGCATTGTCCAAATGATCCTTGAATATTGTCAGGCTTGGAGCCATGACTGCTTCCCTGGGGAGCTGTTCCAGTGCTCCACCACCCTCTGGGTGAAGAACCTCTTCCTAATGTTCAACTCAGCCCTCCCCCGGCATCTTCCTGCCATTCCCTCGGGTCCTGTCATTGGTTGACAGAGAGAAGAGCTCAGCACCTGCCTCTCCTCTTTGCCATGTGAGGAAACAGTAGAGGGCTATGAGGTCCCCTCTCAGTCTCTTCTCCAGGCTGAACAGATCAACTGACTTCAGCTGCTCCTCATATGATTTCTCCTCCAGACCCTTCACCAGCTTTGTGGCCTCCTCTGGACACTCTCCAGTAGTTTGATATCCTTTTAACACTACTTTAGAAGGTAAAGGTCTAAATAGCAAATCCCAGCTGAACTCACAGGTATCTTCCTTGTCTTTGGAACAAATCAGCAGGGGCTTTTTCCTGTTGGTTGTGACTTTACCAGACCATTTTTCTAACAACTGCTTCAAAACTGAGGTGTCACCCCAGTTTTGAAGAGGAAAATATAGACATTTAGGAATCCAGTGAAATGAAAATAGTTGTGATGCAGTGTGGTTGAACTGAACATAAACATCCCCTTACCACTCAGATTTTGCCTCCACAACGTTGCACAGAGGGTAACGTCCCAGTAAAATGCAGTCCTGGAGTGCACAGGTGGAGAGATAAGACCAATATGAAGCGAATGGCCAAAACTGTCCTATGCCAAATACAAGTGCAACCTTGACTCGATACATCCTGCTGAGCATCTGAGTCCAAGGGAGGAGAGGAGCTATCAGATAATGGCATGTAGGCCTTCCAGACCCGGGAATGGGCAAAAGGCATCGCTCATTATTCCATCAAGGACTCCACATGCCAGTCTATGCAATCTGATTTGCAATCAATTGCAAGTGATTACACATTGTTTATCATCGATTGGCATAAGGAATCCTTGAAAGAATAATGAGATGCAGCTGATGACAATCAGAGACTACTGTCTCGTTGCAAGTTTGATTGCACATCCTTCCACTGGTGCAATCGAGCACCCACCACCACCATAGTAAATAAATAAATAAAGGAAGAGTGGCATCAGAAAGCAAAATATTAAAAGCTCTTTTGAAAAATAAAGGCTGAATGGAAGTTCTTCAGTATAATCATAGGAACATAAAATGGTTTGTGTTGGAAGGGACCTTAAATATTATCAAGGTTAAAGTCATTAGAATGCTTTGGATCAGAAATAAAATAAAAAGATTTCAGGAGACCTTACAACTTATCTTTTTGGCAAAATAACATCTGGACATCAGGCAATCATTGCTATAAACAAGCAGAAATAAATAAGGAGAAAATTTGGACAAAGGCATCTAAAGGAACTCTATTATTTTTAAGTAAAGAATGCAGCCAAGTTAGAGAACTAGAAAGAAATAAGGAAATTTAAGACAATCCACTGATATCTCCTGGTTACGAGAAATTCACCTGTTCTTCACAATGTATTCTGTACTTCTATCCATAAATGCACAGACAACAAAAGTAAAAAGTTATTCCATGGCGAATCCATGGGCATCATCAATTCAGTATTCAACTCCCTCCAAATGAGATATCAGTCCTGAATGCTCTAAAAAACAGCTGGTAAAACTGCAGTAAGCAGCAGAGCATGGCCAAGAGCATGGCCCAAGAGAGTCCATACTTGACTTTATGCAGAGGTCAAAGGATGGGGACATTAAGGATGCGGTGTTCATTGTGTGCCCAGTGTGGTGTACGCAACGATCAATGCCTGAGACAGGTTCAGGAGTTATAAATTTGCTTAAAAAGTAGCTGAAAATAAAATCCTTTATTGTGCCTGGCTCAGTACCAATGGAAATGTGATGAAAAATTGACAGATTTCTTCAGCAGGGATTTAATTTTTGGACATTTACATAGAAGTTAAGTCTTGAAAACTTTTCTATTGTCCCAGTGGTGTCAGCAGGAATTTCACCATTGGCTTTGCTGGAATGGAGATGTTTACCTTCTGATCTGGAAATCACTCCACACAAATGAAGCAAAATAATTTCTTTGGAGATCTTGTGTTTCATGCAGCTATCAGACTGTTCTTGCTGTTTCCCTGGTGCTCAGTTGGCCACTAGCGACATAGTGGGTTTATACCCAGAGTTCTAGCTTATATGTTCCCCAGGATTTGCAGCTCCTGTTTTTAGTGTTTCAGACACCATGGATTCCAACTTGGTTGGCTCCGTTTAGATGGTCAGTCAAAGGTCAGCACACAAGAATTTTTAATGTAACTACCAGCCAGTGGCTGAATCAGGTGCCTGGGTATCTCAGTAATGCTATGGAAGGGAAGAGATTAAATTTGCTTCTTCATACGCCAGAGGAGAATCCAGATGACTAGGTTCCATTTAGACTTTCTTTTTCTTGGGTCTCCTCGTACCAAGCTCCTTCTGAAACCCTGTGAGCAGCCTTAAAATAAAAACCTCACACTCTTTTCTCAATTCACCTTCGCTCAGTTGCACAGGCAGAACAGGTGCAGGCCACCCAGTTCAAAGCCTCATGTTAAAATCATAGACTCATGGAATAGTTTGGGGTTGGAAGAGACATTAAAGCTCACCCAGTCAGACCACCTGCCATGGGCAGGGACTCCTCCCACTGGATCAGGGGGCTCCAAGCCCCATCCAGCCTGGCCTGGAACACCTCCAGGGATGGGGCAGCCACCACTGCTCTGGGCAACCTGGGCCAGGGCCTCCCCACCCTCACAGCAAAACATTTCTTCCTAAAATCTCATCTCAGTCTCCGCCCTTTCAGCTTAAAACCCATTCCCCCTTATCTTATCCCTTTACTCCCTGATCAAGAGCCCCTCCCCAGCTTTCCTGGATGCTCACTTTCTTAAGCACACCCACTCCCAAAAGCCTCAGTGTGCACTGACAAATGACACCAGGCATGACTTAGCCCTCTCCTTCACTGAGAAATGTTGAGTAGAGTTGTACTGGCTTGTTAGCACAGAATGCAATGTAGTCAGTCTCAAACCGTAAATCAATATCTGTATCTGAGAGGTGACATTTCAACAACTGTGGGATGCTGGAGCCTGTTAGGATCATTTTTTTTTTTTCAAGTGTCAGATTATAAACTTCATGAATAAATGATGAGCACACCTCTTAGAACACCATGTGTGTCTGTGTGTGCCTATGTCAGCACCTGTCTGAATGTAAGCACAGCAACCCTGGAAAAAGAGTTGCTACAGATTTACACACTTGCCCTATGCTGTAAAATTTTAATTAGGCATTGCCATACCCTGAGCCATTTAAGTACCCTCGGACTCTGGAGAGGTAAAAGGAATCACAGAAACTTCAGGCTGGAAGAGATCTGAAGAGGTCATCTGGCCCATCCTCTTGCCCCAAGGCAAGACCAGCCAGTCTGAGGAAATCCTCAGCACATCTTTGTTGAATTCATTGCTTGAAGCTATCCTCTGCTGGACCCTCCACCACCTCCTCAGGTGATCTGTTTCAGTGCTTCTACTGTCTGAGACATCAAAGAGTATTTTCCTAATATTTAGCCTGAATTTTCCTTCCTCCATTTTAAACCACACAGAAAAATAATCAAACTGGGAAAGGAAAAAAAACCGAGGGGGAAAAAAGGGGTTTCTGTTGAAAAGGCAGAGCTGGACAAGGAGAAGATGGATGTTTCAGTGGAAAACTGACTTAAAAGGAAGTGAATGTAAAAGGCTGTGCAGGAGGGGACAGTTAGGTCCTTGCACTGGAAAAAGACCAGAAGAAACTGCTGTCTGAGGGAGAAGGAAAAGAGTCTCTGCGAGGAGGAACTGTCCTTTCAGTGGTTTTCCCTTTCTGCTTTTATCCTCTTCACAATTTTTTTCTCTTGCAACTCTCCAGGCTGTGTAGCATTCCCCCTTCTAACTGTGCCTAGTTATTGGATTTTTTTCCTCCATAGGTTTTATTGACCAGACATTGTACTAAAGTGTCAGGATGCAGCATGCCTGGGGAATTTCTGAGGCCAAGCATGCAAGCAATGAGCATCAGTGGCTGTAGTTGAATGCAAACTCCACTACAGAGTATTTTCAGACCTCTTTCTTTATTTGTGCATTTTAATCCTTACTTATACACGGTTAGGAAGCTGAAGAAGGAAAGTGTTTAATTGCTCTTATATATTTTGCATAAAACCTAGTTTTTGAAGGACTTTTAAGTATCAGTTTATCAGCCCTCCCACCATTTTCCTGGAGCACTGGTGGTCCTTCACTACCTGAAATGCTAAGAGCAACCCAAATGGATCTAAAATGAAGCAATAAGAAATAAAATCAAATTGAAGACTTAACACTGCTAAGAAAATACGTGTTAGTTTATTAGTAGGCTTCTGGTGGAAGTAAAAAATGAAGCTTGTTTATGACTCTCAGATGTTGCAGCAACATTGTAATTTAACTGTAAACCAATAATTTACCAGTTCTCCACTTCTGAGTAACAGAAAGCCATTGTGAGAACAGGATTCAATTTTCAGCTCTACTTGTATCTTCTTCAAGGCTAAAACCCTTCTTATTTCAGAAGACCACAAGAAATCTGGCAAGGTGATCGCACACAATAGGAAGGCTGAAGTTATCAGTAGAGCAAATTATAATAATTGCATTTGCAAGTTGGACAATCATTACAATAACAATAATATCCCCAAAGGATACTTGATGTTCTTGAGTAATTACATGCAATCAATTTGTATCTAATTCCAGACTCTGGCATGATCTGTTCTTGCCTTTCTCAGAAATACTTGCTGGCAACAAAAAATAAGGTGCTGCTCAGGCCACCTCTGCTGGAAAAGCTTTGTGTTGTGCAAGAAGGGTTCAGATTCGGCAAAGAGAACTTGGGATTCTGCAAGGAGATATCTGAAGGGTCGCAGCTTGCCCCATGCACATGTGATAACTGTATTTGAGGTGTTCAGGACCAGATTGGATGGGGCTTTGAGCAACCTTATCCAGTGGGGGGGTGTCCCTGCCCGTGGCAGGAGGGTTGGAATTGAGTGGGCTTTGAGGTCCTTTCCAACCCAAACCATTCTGTGATTCTATGGTTTGTGCTGTTATTCCAGTTGAGGTCTTTACCTCAGTCTCCTCATGTTGCCTCTGCTGGCTCAGGCTGACCAGTACTCCTACAGACAGTATGGACAGAACTGTTTGGCACTGGCCAAACCAAGCCAGGGAAGAGACCTTCAGCGTTCCTAGCTAATGTTTTCATTTCCTGTCCTGATGAGTGAGGAAATGAAGACTTTGAGCCTCGTGTTCCCCAACAGCTGAATGTTTGTCACCAAACGGTTTATATTCCTACACCCTAGTTGAAGAAAGGCAGGTAGGACCCCACATTATTTCCAGACTGTACCTCTTCTTTGGCTGGGAGAAGGAAGGTTCATGCAGACCTTCAGAGACAAAAAAAACCAACCCAAAACCACACCCCCCCCCCCCCCCAAACCCCCCAAGAAAATGAAAAACAGAGAGGGAGGAAAGAAGAAGATAAGGACTTTAGACAATGCAAAGATTTTAGAGTCCCAAAGTAAAAATACCTCAAAATGCAAGGGCTCGGTTTCATGAGCATATATTTTAGACAAATCAATATTATTCACTGTGTCTTTGCTAAAAGTTCCATGTTACAGCTCACTATTGATATTGATTTTCATCTGCTCTTCTCTTTAAAAGTTCAGTTTCAGATTTTAAGGGAAGAAAGGGGTTGAGGCAGAGAACAGAGAAATTAGAAAGAGAGCAGGCACTGATCACTTCTTTCTGCCAACCAATGTTAGGACCCAGGAGAATGGCAGGAAGATGCCAGGGGAGGGTTAGGTTCGATGTTAGGAAAAGGTTCTTCACCCAGAGGGTGGTGGAGCACTGGAACTGCTCCCCAGGAAAGCAGTCATAGCACTAAGCATGACAATATTGCAGAAGCATTTGCCCAACACCCTCAGACACACGGTGTGAGTGGTGAGATTGTCCTATGCAGAGATAGGAGTTGGACTCAATGATCCTTGTGGGTCCTTTCCAACTCAGGACATTCTATGGTTCCATGATTCTACTCATGGCTAAGATGATTGAAATCACTTATTGGTATATATTAATTTATTTGTTTTTAATTAAACCACTATTGGACACAAGGAAAAACTCGTGTCTTTATAAACAGACAGACATTTCAGGTGTACAAATGGACTGGTTTGTTTAGGTTTGGGAATGGATGGTGCACAGTACACAAGTACCGCAAGTGGTAGAGTGGGTGAGGAGAAAACCTACACAGCTTGCTCTTAGCCTACCAGAAATGATGTCTTGCAGATAAGAATTCACCAAAAGGTTTCTGGCAAGTGTCTGGAATTATCTAACACAACATTGCTGCCTTGGAAGATACTCATGATCAGTATAGATCCATCCAGTATCAGTTGTGGAAGAAGGCACAATAAAAACCTGTACTGATCTACTGAGATGTTGGAAGAGGGTGGCCTTCTGCCTTGAACGACTGCTACCCTGGGCAGGGGAAAATGGGATTACCCAGGGGCAGGAGCAATGGCATCTCCACAGACAGCAGTGCTAGCTAGACAGCGTCAAGGCTAGCTGGGCGAGGCGCAGTGCAACCAGCTCCTGGTCTTTGCTTCAAGTGAGGAGTGCAATATGAAAGGCACACAGGTGTGTGCCTCAAGATCCCAAATCACAAACATCACCTGTTGTTTGCTGTCTTTATAAGCAGCCCTGCAGTGCTTTTTCTCTTGGGCAAAAGTGTGTGTATATACTTGTAAATACATATATTTATAGATATGCATATCATAAAAATGAAACCAGCCTACAAGCTCAGCTTTGATGTTAACGCAGTGAAGCAACACATTTTATTTGAAATAGCTTGAGAATAAATATTGTTGCAGGTGTCACATAACAAGTGAACTCAAAAATCTTCTGCACTGTAGCGTTGAGGCTTTGTATAATTAGATCAGTGTTACAGCTAACGGGAGGAGGAGACAGTTCTCAACAATGCAAAATATGCAGTCTTTAGTTATAAATTGTCTCTGTCGGCTAACCAAGAGTTATCTCCATCTGACATTAAGGGAAACCTTCCTAATGTGTGACTTTTTCATAGAATCATAGAATGATTTGGTTTGGAAGGGACCTCGAAGCCCATCCAGTGCCACCCCCTGCCATGGGCAGGGACACCTCCCACTGGATCAGGGGGCTCCGAGCCCCATCCAGCCTGGCCTTGAACACCTCCAGGGGTGGGGCAGCCACCACTGCTCTGGGCACCCTGAGCCAGGGCCTCCCCACCCTCACAGCAAAACATTTCTCCCCAAGACCCCACCTCAATCTCCCCTCTTGCAGCTGAAAACCGTTCCCCCTCATCCCATCCCTGCACTCCCTGATCCAGAGCCCCTCCCCAGCTTTCCTGGAGCCCCTTTCAGTATGGTAGGTCTCCCCAGAGCCTTCTCCTCTCCTGGCTGAGCAATTTCAACTCTCTCAACCTATCTTCACATGGCAGGTGCTCCAGCTCTCCCATCATCTCTGTGGCATCCTCTGGACTCGCTCTGGCAGGTCTGTATCCTTCCTGTGCTGAGGACTCCAGGACAGAACACAGGGCTCTAGGTGAGGTCTCACAAGAGAGAGGAATCTGTAGATGATGGAACAGGGATCTGCCATTGTCTGCATGTTTGGTGTAAACTTTGTAAAACTGATCCAGATGTAGAAATGACTACTCGAGTGGGAGGAGTGGTGTGTAGAGGGTAAAGCTTCATGCAACAGAGAGCGCAGTTAGTGTAGCAAAACCTCAGATTTCCCATTTTTGTTTTTACATTTTTGCATATGCATCAGATGCTCCGGGGAAGGGTGATGCTCGGAAATGGAGTTGTAATTATTTGTTTCGGAAATTAAGCTGTGTGTTAAAGAACACATGTACTTCGAGACTTCTAGCTCAAACAGCTACTCAGGTTTCATTAAACCAAGTGAATAAATGAACCAAGTGAAACTGAGAAGAAATCTTCTGACTCACATCCTCTCTGTCCTGACTGTAATGAGAAATGTCTTGAAAGCAAGATGTACCATTTTATGTTATCAATAAACTCCCCATAGAGTTTATGATAGAGTTATTTATCTCTGTCTGAACGATGAGGAGGGGCCAGGAACAGAAAAACACTCTATTTTTTGAGACATTTAAAAAACTTGGTTGTGATGCAGCTCAGAATGAAACTGCACTAAAATAAAACAAAGTATAACCTGAGAGAGGATAATTGATAGCTGGGTTATCAGAGAACTGATTTGGCAGGCTGGAGACCCAGACAAAACTCCCTAAACTACTTGCAAAACATTTGTCTTGAAATTCATACCTTTTGGCCCTAAGTTATGATTTAGAAGGCAGGGGTTTTTTTCAGCCAAGGTATTTTAACGAGCTCGCCAGCATGCAAAATCCACCTCTTCTCATTCTCCACTTGGCTTCCTCCAGTGTTTTGGATTGCAGTGCCAGAACAGCAGTAATCAATAGCCAAAAAAATTGCAGTATTGCATTTCACTGTAATGACTCGAATTCTGGTACGTGTGTTAGCTCTTTATCTAGCTGTGATGATGCCTACTGATTGGAAAAGAGGAGCAGTCACAACAAAACTCCTCTGGAATTATCCTCCTAATGTGTGCATGAGGCAGCTGGCAACATTGTGATAGCAAGCGAGTCAATCTTCACTTTCTCATTGTCTTCACTCAATCGACGGGTGAGTCTCTTGCCTGCCCAGAGGACCTGGCAGAGAACCTTTCCTGCATTTCACGCTAGGAAAGGAGGTAAGAGAGGCTGAATTCTTCTCCTGTGTTGGGAAACCAACACTCCACATTGTCCGAGGGATTTTAAATTCCACCTGTTTATTCAGTGAGATGGAAAATACTGAAATGTGACCACATGGGAATTACATTGAAATGTGAACACATGCGGTGCACACGGTGTTGCGTTGGCTGCAGCCTCTGCCATTTTCCTGCTAGGTCCTGCAGATATAGTGGGGTCTACACTGGAGTTTCCCCTCTGAATAAGATCTCTCCATGTCTCTATCTTCTAAACCACTGTATTCCCTGATTTCCAGTTCTGTAACATCAAAGAAATGCTGTAAATGCTGTTACGGAGCTCCCACAGTTTAGATAGCACATGCCTCCAGTGTGTGAGGTGAGCTGGAGCGGTGTGGATGTCTCTTGACATTTTCTCTGGTGTTTGCAAGTGGGCTGCTGGTCTTGGCAGAGAAGGTGGCTCCTGGTAGGTACAATGCTGTGCATCAGCTCAGCTTCCACCCCAGAGAGGCTGCAACAGGGCTGCAGCTCAGGGGGAGCAATGTGGATTGGGTTCAGGAAGGTGGTTTTTCAGAAGTGGTTTATCTATGACTGAAATAGGGAACTTCATGGGGCAACAAGAGCAGTTGCATTTTGGCTGTATTGCCAAATTCATGTGAGCATACAAAGAGCAACAAATACGCAGAGAAGGGTATTTAGGGGCATCTTCTTGGAGCAGGGTTACAGCACTTGGTACCTGGACTTGTAGGGGGAAAACTGGCCTACTAGCAAAATGACTGTGCAACATTACAGGGGTTCTGTGTTCTTGCTATGTTCTTGTTTCCCTATGATTTAATGGCTTTTCTAATCAAGTTCTTAATGGCAAAGGAGTTAGAAACTGGATTTCTTTACTATCTGTTTCTTTCTGGTTTAGCTATTTCTTTCTATCCTGCTTTGAGAAGGTATTTATAATGATTGAATTGGTTAGATGGTAGAAGACCTAGCCGTTCCTCTGCTCTGTCAAGTGCTTTCCAACAGTCCTTTGGGAAGGGAGCTTGATGAAAGCGTGAGGCCCTGTTTCTCTGTCTCTGATGTTTTTCTGGAGAAAGTGGAAGCAATCAGTGTAAACACAGGTCAAGGCTCTGGGCTTCTTTTAGTAGCAGATACGGAATATATGTTTCTTCTTCCTAATCAGTCCTCCAAAGCGTGTGTGTTTTCCCATGCCCAGCTAGTGCCAAGTCTCTTCTAGAGCTTACAGTGGTGGCCTCTGGGCTGAGGACATGACGCAAAGTGTGATGTCACCAGGGCAACCTTCCTAGGGCTACAATGAAGTTCTGGTGAGGTCAGAGTAAATCATACGCCTTGCCTTCAATAAAGCACGTTTTCTTTCCCCCAGGTTTGTCTCTGGAGATGACAATGATCTCCTTTGATGCAGACAAATGAAGATGGAGCAACTTCTTCTGAACACTTTCATGGGAGTTAGTTTTTCTTTTTTTTTTGTCTTTTAATCTGGAAGAACCCATCCTGTGAATGCTTCTGTCATTAAATATAGAGCTTGACACTGAGCTCAGTTAAGACATTGCATTTTAAAGACAGAATTGATATTTCTTCTCTTTAAGAAGGTGTTAACAGAAGGTTGCAATTATACATACATTTTAATATATAACTCTGAATTGTAAACAATTCACTCTTAATATGTCTACCTTTTGTTTGCTGTGAAGTTATACACTATATCTGGATTAATGATTCACTTGGCTGTATAGTGATTTCTCTGTATAGGTACAATCTCACTCCAGTCACCATAGATTATTTTTTAACACAATCTAATTCTAAAAATAAAAGCTCCTCCTTGTTTGTAAAAATATGATTAGTTCTTGGCTCTCATACATATATTTGGAGAAAAGAAATGACTGATACTGAATAATGACTAGCACTCAATTTCTCCAACCACAAATGATGCACCTCTATTTGCAATTTATTCTAAATGTTTATGTTGCTGGAGTTTTTTTAAACACTTTGTGTATTCTCTCATCTCACCATGCGGAGATTCACATTCATACCCAGAAACACAGATACCTGAGCTGGACTGGGGAATATGAGCTCACATAAAGGCATGAGGGTCAGCCAGACACTGCCGTGGCTGCTGTGAGATTTGGTTTAGACTCACAAACTACTTAGAAGAGAGACAACGACCACCTATCACACCACCCAGTCCATAGAGGGATTGGAGTGTGAGTATCTGCTGTTGGTATCAGCACACAACAGAAATGGGGAGAAATGGTTCTTGTGCTGCCCCCAGATAGAACAGCTTCCTCTCTCTTCTGTCTTGGGGTGTGTCCTTGAGATATGGCCTAGCTCAGGGAGGGAGAACATATCATGTTGTCTATATATAACAAACATTTCTGTAACATAAACGCAGGTGCCTACCTGAATACCATCCCTCTTAGTTTATTATGCAGCAATGTAGGAGAGGAATCTTTGGATGAAACCTCTGGAAATTGCTGCCACAAAAATATCGGGTTTGCTGCTTGGTTAAGGAAGTACATGTTTGCAGTCCCATAGCTTGTTCTTTCCTGGGCTGTAGAAATATAAGTGCTTTAATACCCCAACTCATTGGATGTCCTTGTGCAGACAGGTGGTTCTGAATAGGTTCATTTCCATACATGTACATTGCATGCATTCGCGGCAGTACAACTGTGGCATAACTGCTCCACAGAAGCTTGAGCTAGATGCCAGGAAGGGGAGCAAAACCAGGCAAAGTCCTGTCTCTATGGAAATTGAGGGTAGCATTCCTCAGATAACAGCTCCCACGAGTCCAGGCTCCAACCTCTACCACGGCCCCTACTAGCCCACCCTCTCCCCCCAGCAATAATGTTGTGAACTATGAAATAAATAACTTTTTCCTAATGGCATTCTCTGGTTAACCACAGACCTTGTACCTGTTGAACCAAGGTTCAGCAGGAAACCTGAATCCAAATGTTTAATCCTTTACAGAAAGAAGTGCAGCACACGCTTTTCAGAGAATACAAAGTACCAATGGTTGAAAGTTTCACACTAATTCCTGATCTAGAAGTATTAATGAACATTAATATATGCTTCATATATGGATTCTAAGCTATTTTTCTTTCTAAGCAAGAGAAATATTTCCAGTTCTGGCCTTTCAGAAGTTTTCAAGTCCAACCTAATATTATGAAATGGACACAGTTCTGCCAGAGCGAGTCCAGAGGATGCCACAGAGATGATGGGAGAGCTGGAGCACCTGCCATGTAAAGATAGATTGAGAGAGTTGAGATTGCTTAGCCTGGAGAGGAGAAGGCTCTGGGGAGACCTAAAATACTGAAAGGGGCTCCAGGAAAGCTGGGGAGGAGCTCTGGATCAGGGAGTGCAGGGATGGGATGAGGGGGAACGGTTTTCAGCTGCAAGAGGGGAGATTGAGGTGGGGTCTTGGGGAGAAATGTTTTGCTGTGAGGGTGGGGAGGCCCTGGCCCAGGGTGCCCAGAGCAGTGGTGGCTGCCCCACCCCTGGAGGTGTTCAAAGCCAGGTTGGATGGGGCTCTGAGCAACCTGTGGAAGGATCCCATGATAGGTGGAACTGGATGAGCTTTAAGGTCCCTTCCAACCCACACCGTTCCATGATTCTATGATTATTTCCTCCGTGGATATGAAATTCCTCTGAACTCTCTTATTCTGCAGTCAACTGAATTGTTACCTTTAAACAAGCTTATTTTCCAATCTAGTTGTTTCCATTTTTTTGAAGCTATCCAAAAACCATCTGTTTTTTTATAATTTTTTTTTTTTTCTTCCAGATGCTTCTGTTGAAATTGAGAATGTGTCTAAGTCATCTCCTGAGAGGGGAACCCAAAAATATTAATTTCCTGAGAAGTCCAGCTTTGCTAATCAGGAGCAGACACTGGCCAATACGACAAGTCATCTCTGGGCTCTCTGAAACCCAGCTTCCCATCTCCTATGATAACATTATCTTGATAGTGGCTTTGAGTAATTTTTGTGGCTATTTACCTGTCTACTGACTTTCCTCCTGCCTTTAAGGGCTCCAAAGTCCAGTGAGAGATTTTCCACTGCCTTCAAAAAAGTAAGATAAGGTACTTGAAAAGCTCACTCATTTAGGGCAAATAGGTACTTTCTGCAAGTACTTACATGCTGCTGGGTTTGCATCTTTCTTAAAGGGATTGCAGGCTCTCTAGTGCGTGTGTGAGTCATGCTGGTGAATCAGAGCTTTCCCTGGATTTCAAACTGTGGTTTTCTTTATAATAAAGCACACATTATACTTCCACAGCCAAAGCTCTACCATCACATCACTCTCACGGACATACACTCCAAAGGGAGAAGCTGTCCATGGGCTTAAGTATCTTGTGCAAATAAAAGGGGGACTACTAGAAAGATACACCTTTTTTTTGTTTGTTTTCAAATTGTATCTTTTCAAAGTTGCAATAGGAGTTTCTTACAATAGTTCCAAAGTGTGGGAATGGTTGACCTGCTAGTTATTTTGGACAGGAGTCAGGTATTTCTATCAACTCAGTTACCTTTTGTACATCTAACTTTTATGGGGGAAAAATGTGCCCATTTTTCCATGTAGTAACTCACTGCTACTCTGTGATGGATGTTGGCTTCGACAGAAAGCATATCATGTACTGCATGGTGCTAATTATCTGGTGTTCTGCTGCTTGTCTTCATCCCTCTCTTTACACTATTAATCCTCTAGGTATTTCTGTTGTGGAAATATTCTTGAACCCATAAAAACAAATATAATTTGGGATGTTGGGCTCAGGTCCCTGGTAAGTGTAAATCAGTCCTGACTGGAGTGTGTTTATATTGCTATATATTATCTGGAAATCCAGGCTTCCTTGTCTTCTTTCAAGATGATGGCTTGATCAGGGAGTGCAGGGATAGAAGAGGGGGAATGGTTTTAAGCTGAAAGAGGGGAGACTGAGGTGAGATCTTAGGAAGAAATGTTTTGCTGTGAGGGTGGGGAGGCCCTGGCCCAGGTTGCCCAGAGCAGTGGTGGCTGCCCCACCCCTGGAGGTGTTCCAGGCCAGGTTGGATGGAGCTTGGAGCCCCCTGATCCAGTGGGAGGTGTCCCTGCTCACGGCAGGGGGGTTGGAACTGGGTAGGCTTTAAGGTCTCTTCCAACCCAAAACATTCCATGATTCTGTTATCTGGAATCTCAGGCTCCCACAGGAAATGTAAATCCCCTCACCACATATCTCCTATGACAGCACCCCCTCAACAACTCATGCACTGGTGGGAGATGAACTAGCAGAACTTCTAGGTCCTTTCATTGATAGATATTGTGATAGTTCAAGTCGCTTGCAACTCAAAATCTGTTCATACCTGTTTTTTTTAAAAGAAAAAGCCAATTGCCTTAATAATTAGCAAGAACAAGAAAACAGAAATAGAGGACAGAAAGATCTGAAAATATTTTGTCATGACAGTTTTTAGGGTGTTTGATTTACTCTTCAAGTGTGTACAACTGCTGCTTGGAAGCAAAAAACCACCATGCCAAGAATGAGAGACAAGGGTAGAACAGCAGTGAGAGAGGAGAAGATTGTTTGCAGACTGGACTATTAAATGGGCTTGGAAAAAGGTTCCCTCCCTCATTCCTCTCTCCACAAAAAGTTGTCTGCTTCAGAGTCCCTCCAGCTCAGAAATACGCCATGAACTGATGACAGGACCAGAATCGACCCTTCATTCCTCAGTCTGGTTTGCCTCAGAGGCAACGTCAGCTGCATTAAAAGCTCCCTTATTGGTAGCATCTCTCTTGCACACTCCCTCTCACATCTCTCAGACAATCAGCTTGAGTGGGAAATATTTAGTTATTCATTTTAGTGAAATGACAGAAGTCAACACTACCTGGGTCACAGCAATTCAGGCTCTGGGCATGGCAGAAGCACAGTCGTGTGAGGTGGCATGAAGCTTCAGTACATGACACTTGATGCGATCAGTCCAGCTATGAATCAGAAGCATTTGCTAAAGCTCATCTCAGCCACCTCTTCCTTACTTTTCAGCAAGGTGAAGGATGTCTCCCTTTGGACCCAGAGATTTGTCATCATTCGAGCATCACTATACTTGCACAGACACAGATTGACTGAGTCTTAACAGCACTGATCAGCCCACTCAGGTGACAGCCCTGTAACACAGCTGTTTATTTCGCTGCTCCCACCACCAGGCAGCTCACATTTTTCTCTGCTTTCTTTGGTGCTATTGTTGTTGCTTGGGTATCATTGGCTT
Source organism: Neomorphus geoffroyi (assembly GCA_033558235.1). Taxonomy (NCBI): domain Eukaryota; kingdom Metazoa; phylum Chordata; class Aves; order Cuculiformes; family Neomorphidae; genus Neomorphus; species Neomorphus geoffroyi. The sequence goes on from JAUMJM010000001.1 coordinate 1,611,242, forward strand.
TGCTCATGGTTTGCACTCCGGAAGGTTTCAGCAATGCTCCACTCATGCTTTGAGATCCAAGGGCATAGACTGATCCTTGGGCAACAGGGCCAAGATCCTTTCTATCAGCGAAGAGGGGTTTGACCCTTATTTTCCTGTGCTCCACACTGATCAGTGCTCAGCGAGGGAGAGGAACTGGCTTTGTTACTGGTTTGGATTACTTTGTTTATGAGAATCTCGCTTTTGGTGGTGAATGCCTGCACATTGTACAGGAGTCGCTTCAAATTTCTCTTTGAAGCACGGCTCTAGAAATACTACCAGATGAAACTTCTTCCCAGGCACATGCTGCCTTTTCTATGGAAAATGGGAATGCATTGCCAGTTGCGAAAGTCCCTGATCTGGTACAATTTGTCATCTTATTTACAAACACAGCCTCTTTATTCCAGTAAGAGGTGAATACACTCCTCAAACATCAGACTGTTCAAACTTACCATAAACTAAGCTGGCACTGCCTTCCCAAGTGACCAGTTCAAACGATTCACCAAACCAGCTATTGAATTCCACAGTGAGGGCTCTGGACACAACATCTGCTTTTGCCTAAGCTCACTACTCACAGCTTTCTGATCTTTCAGCACTCACTTGGGAAGAGGCTTTGGATGAGCTGGAACGACTTCAGTCTGATTTAACAAGCTTTTTTTTATCCCTGTAGTTCAGTCCCAATTTCTCTTACCTTTTAGGAAACAATGTTTTAAAGAGACATTTATTTAATTCCTACTCCTACTGGATTTTTGAGATTTGATTGCTCATGCTCAGTGATCATGACAAACACTATAGCCAAGTGCGAGAAGACTGACTTGAATGCAGATTGACATGAAGGAAAATTGTCAGAGGAGCTTATGTGACTGAGGTATACAAAGCCTATTGACTTTGAAGCTTTTACCTAATATCTTTCTAATGATCTTAGGAGTCCAGTTGTCTCATTTGCTAATAATGAATTCAATTTTCAAAAACGTCTGTCAGACTTCTGCAAACAGGATTTAAATTCTTAAGTCACTAAAGAACTTAAAAATTTGTTATTTCTTACCTGTAACACTTTATGGTAACAGGAACTTTAGTTCTCATTGAACTTAAAAATAAATCAACACCATTAACAGTGAGGTAAACTGCTGAACTGTGTGCTGGACTTTGGTTTCATTCAGCTGTCTGCTCAGGTGGTGTTTGTGACTGTGTCTGTGGGGACACAATCCGAAACCAATGCCTTACCGTATCATGGGTTGGACTGCATGACCTGTAAAGGTCCCTTCCAACTGAAACCATTCTGTAAGTCCATGTCTCTACCATACATCCTCCTTCCATCCAAGCTCCTCTGCTACACTCTCCTTTTATTCTGTGTCATGATTTGTTTGTTTGTTTGATTTGATGTGTACTATTTAAACTTGATTTCTTGTCTCTTATAATGTTATCTCGTTAAAATTTTTCTCTGGAGGTCATTCATACAATTATACAATGGTTTGATTGGAAAAGGTCTTTGAGATCATCGAGGCCAACCGCTGAACCAGATCCCTGAGAATCTCATCTACCCATCTTTCAAACCCCTCCAGGGACGGTGACTCAACCACTTTCCTGGGCAGCCTCTGCCAGGGCCTGAGAACCCTGCGGAAATTTTTCCTGAGATCTAATCCGAACCTTCCTTGGTGCAGCTTGTGGCCATTTCCTCTCGTCCCATCCCCTGTCACTTGGGAGAAGAGACCAACACCCACCTCACCACAACCCCCTTTCAGGCATTTGTAAATAGTGATGAAGTCTCCCCTCAGACTCCTTTTCTCCAGGCTAAATAACCCCAGGTCCCTCAACCTCTCCTAAGCGGCACTAAGACTTTTTCTTGAGCTTTTGTTTCAAACACCCATGCTTCAAAACACCCACGTAACATTGGGGTGTTGTCTCAATTCCTTTTGCAGACCATCAGTCAATACAATATTGGTTACCATTTGGAAATGATTTTCATCCATAATATTTTTTCACTTTATTTCATTTTCTGTCTTACTGGTTTGGGGTAATTCCCTTTTTTTCCAAAGTCGTGCAAATTAAAATCCCACATTGTCATTTTCTGAGTATAGCAGTATCAATGCTTAAATGCATCCCTGGAATCAAATCTCTGGCAACCTTTACTCAGTACCACAGCTCCTGCAGAGATCTCTCAGATTTGTGGAGATGCTCCTACCAATGCTAGATTAAATACAGTTATCAACTGACATCTTCACCCAGGACAAAATATTCCTACAGTCTCAAATTACTTCTAACTGTAAGAGTTCAACAACAGATATTCTACAGCAAGGGAGGATTTTTTTCCCTATTTAAAAAATCTGTATGTGTATGGCTCTGACTTGCAATCCATGTGTGGTCATTTGGCTGATTATATTTTACAAGAGAGCAATTCAGTTTTTTGACTGATCTACTAATTTTAAACAACAAAACATGACTATAAAGCTAAAGGGGTTTTGTGAGTTGTGATTTTCTGTTTGGGAGTTAGAAAAGAAAGACTCTTCTTCATACAAATTGTGGTTTGGGTTCCGTTTTCTTTCTCTTTCCAGTGCAACACATTTTTTCCAATTTGTGTAGGTAGTAGGTTTGTGTAGGTTTTGTAGACTAGTTTGCCTGAAGGGGAATTTTAATACACATTTTAGTGTTTCCATCCAGAGTACAGGCTGCTGTTCATTAAACTATGTATAAAATGACGGATATCCTCCTCTCTGTTCCTCGAACATAACTTCACCGTGTTTACACATGTGATTTTCTACGATCACAACTGGCTCTCTCAGAAGTTACACATCTTCTAGTACTGAAAGGGGCTCCAGGAAAGCTGGGGAGGGGCTCTTGATCAGAGAGTGCAGGGGCAAGATGAGGGGGAACGGTTTTGAGCTGCAAGAGCGGAGACTGAGATGAGATCTTAGGGAGAAATGTTTTGCTGTGAGGGTGGGGAGGCCCTGGCCCAGGTTGCCCAGAGCTGTGGTGGCTGCCCCATCCCTGGAGGTGTTCCAGGCCAGGTTGGATGGAGCTTGGAGCCCCCTGATCCAGTGGGAGGTGTCCCTGCCCATGGCAGGAGAGTTGGAAATTAATGATCTGTAAGGTCCCTTCCAACCCAAATGATTCTATAGTTCTATGATGATTTCTCTTTTTTTGTGCTTACAGGTGATGGCAGACAATGGCATCCTCTTTCTGAATTCAATGAATTCTGGGAAATGAACTGATCATCAGTACAGACTTCTTCTTTTCTGTAGAATTGATAACAAATTCATCAGACAATCCAAACACAGGTTGAGAAAAAGTATTAGTGGATTTTGGTTGAATCTTTTTTGTTTTTCTCTTTTCCTAGCCAGTATCTCAATCTCGTAATTACTTTTGAATGTTGTAAATGGTACAACAATTGAAACTGTTTAAAATAAAACATGATCAATTATTTGCTTATTTACTACTAAATGAACACTGTCAAATTAAAACGTTATCTTCTTTTCCATATGTAGTAAAGTTGAAAGAAAGAAAAGAAAGGGAAATTGTCCAAACTCTTTTACTGCTGGGATTTCTGAAAAGAAATCATTGCAAGTGACTTCAAATATGCATTTTTCCAAGACAAGACACAAGTATATTCTAGGAGGTAGGAAAGATTTTGAAGACAGCAACAAGTATACAAGAGTATTGCTAAGCATATCCTTTCAAGGGTGATTTCTAGCTTCTTTCTTTCTTTGGTTTGGAACTAGCTTACCCACTTGATCTTCACATTCAAAGCTTTTCTACTTTCTGCAGGCTTTGGAGCAGCCCCACAGTCACCCAGTTCTTTATGTCGAGCATGTGGGAAATATTCAGAACACACTGGTTAACTGGTTCATCACAAAGCAGAAGATTGTTGAAACCAAGGTATCTCCCTGCAAACTTTTGGATGTAGTTTCAGGTGAGTTTCCCAAGCAAAACCAATCCCAAGGGATCACCTTGTAAGGACCACTTTGTGAAAATTTCTCTGAACTACCCAGAGTGAGTGAGACGTCTATCGAGCTTTCCTTGGGATAGCTGGGAAGCCATAAAGCATTCCCCAATGGTTTCCAGGGGAGGCAAAATTGCACTTGGCCTTCTTGACATGCTTCAGTGCATCTTAGCACACCAACAACCCTTGTTTTGGGGAACATGAGGCTATTAAAGACAGTTTAATAACACAGAGCTAGATCCTACATTAAACCAGCTCGCAGAAACATACGCTCACGTCATTGCAACTCAGCTATACAGCCTTCTCTATATAATGGGCATCTTTCTCTGTGTAGGAAAACCCTTCCCATAAATGCTGTTAATCTTATTCTAACCATACTTTTGTAAACACAATGACATGGTCAATGGTCCCACTGAGACCACATTTCCCAATAATGAGGGAAATGGTATTTACAGGAAGGACGTAAATATTTCTTTTGTACCAGAGCATGCATTTTTGCATGTAGTATACGGACCCCCTAATACAGCTATGACTAATGTACCCATCTAATAACATTTTTACAACATTCCAGCGTGTCAGTGTCAAATGTTTGCCTCCAGTTACCCTCCTCATAACACTGTCAAATAAACTTCTGCTTTTTATATTTAGGGTCTGCCTGTCTCCTTCCACACCACGCAAAGTCAAGGCATTATCATCATCTTCACCAAGACAGGAAAACAGCCTCCTGCTTCCTCTTGCCCTGACAGAGACCCCTAAGCTTTCATCTTGCCATTTGCAGAAGGATCCCATATATTGTTATTCAATTTTACACACAGGAATTAGAATTTGTAGTCAGAAGATGGTCTGCATATGCAAATAAAGGGAAGAAAGGCATATATAAAACTTGGTTTCATTTGTAGCTTTCCCTGAAGAAAAATGAGGCTTTCTCACTGACCAGAGAGCTACTTGGAAACAACTTGGGGAAGGTAAACCAGAAAATATCAAGCTTAAGGCTAGTAACTGTTTGGACATAAAAGCCAGGTGGAAAGGTCCTAAAGGCACCTCAAAGCTATATCCCTCTAAATAACAAAAAGGTTTATGTTCGGAGATAGAGGGGGTTTACTCTCCCAAATCAGGCATCACCCAGAAAATAAAGGCATTGTTTAGTTCAGCCCATTTAATCTTCCCTTTAAACAAGGCAGGTCATCGCAGCCTCCCTGAATCCCTAGGTAAGCACTGAGTTGTTGCCTTTAATTAGTCTGCAAGTTATAATTTAAATGCAGAGGCCTGACATCTCAATTAAGTATGCAAGATAAGATCCCAATAAATGATTTCTCAAGACTAATATTCTACAGCAAGGCTTTCTGGAGGAGCGGCACAATGGGCATTCTTTTCACCACAGAGCAGATGCAAACAGGGGCTTTCAAAGTGTGCTGTTGTAAAGGAGCACTGAGTACTGCTTAATATGTTACTTCAGAAGTGCGTTATTTGAACAGGTTCTGGAAAATAACCCTTCACTAATACAATTGGGAACAGTCTGGGGCCAAGCCCATTAGTGCCAAATAGCTCTAGATACAGGTGAACCTACATGGTGATAAAACGTTGTGTGGAGGAGTTTATCAGCCAGCTGTGAATGAGCACTGCAGATTGAACAGCTTCTCCAGCAGCAAATATTCATCAATGAGTAAACCAAGAAGAACGCCAGGACTCCTAGTGATGCCAGTTCCCTTCTCCTCATGGGCTGCATCACAGACCGCAGACCAGACTCTGGTACCAATGGGAAATCTGTGCCCTAGAGATTGCATTTTGCTTTTAGAAAATTTGGGACACTTACTTTTCTTGCAAATTGTTGAGACTTTGCCACTTACAAAACCTACCACGCAATGTCAAAGGCATTTGTGAGTATGATGGGACTTCTCAGAGAAGAAACTGGGCAATATAATCCAAGGAATTATTTCAAGCCAGTCAGCTTGTTCCAGTGAGGCTGAAGTCTTCTTTCACTTGGACTATGGAGATTAACAGAAAATAATGCAGCTCCTGAATTCAGGGTGCTGAATAATCCTGAATTTGGTGCTTAGGCTGCCAGATAAAGTATCAGAAAATTGCTCAGTGCCCAGTAGTGGGATCCGTACAGATGAGGACAACCAGCAAGGGGAAGCCTAAGCAGCCTTATAGGAAATGCCAAGGAAAGGCATTTAGGGGTCTTCCTCTGGGCCAAACCGGCAGATTTCCTTTTATAAAAGTTAATGGTCTTGGATCTTTCCTGGACACTTGAATCCTGAACGCTTCCCCAGGAGGGAGGGAAGAGTCATGAAGTTAGGGAAGGTTTTAGAGGAGAAGCCGTATGAGGAGCAGCTGAAGTCAGTTGATCTGTTCAGCCTGGAGAAAAGGAGGCTGAGGGGGGATCTCATCACCATCTACTGTTTCCTCACATGGGAAGGAGGAGGAGCAGGCGCTGAGCTCTTCTCTGTCAATCAATGGCAGGACCTGAAGGAATGGAGGAAGATGTGCCAGGGGAGGGTTAGGTTGGATGTTAGGAGAAGGGTGGTGGAGCACTGAAACAGCTCCTCATGGAAGCAGTCACAGCCTGACAATATTCCAGAAGCATTTGGCCAAGGCCTCCAGACACACGATGTGAATGTTGGGGTGTCCTGTGCAGGGACAGGAGCTGGACTCGATGATACTTGTGGGTCTCTTCCAACTCGGGTCATTCTATGATTCTATGATTCCAAGCGGAGAGAGGACAGCTCTTTTCTGCCCCATAATGGGGCTGGAGGGAAGGTGGGGTCAGCCTGGGCTGGGTAGGATGCTGAGAGCATTGCTTATCTCCTGTCCTCCGCCTAAAGGCATTCAAATTCTTGTCTATCATCTCACCCTGCTGATCTTCCTCCGTTTGGGACTACAGGAGCTGAGTCACTGCCCACCCTGTGGGCATCGCTCCCCTTTGTACCGTGTGCCACGACCTGTCTTCACTGGAAAGGAGGGAGTGTGTGCCAGGACGCCACAGATTTGAGGTTGCTCCAAGATAAGGAAGGTGAAGCACAGAGGATCTAAACTAGTGCATGAAAATCCCAAATGCTATCTACATTTCACATTTGGTGATTAAGTCCTTTCAAGAGAGAATCCAAATTGCTGTGGCAGTGGGTAAGCACTAAGCTGGTTCAAACAAACAAGTGCTTTTCAGTAGGGGCTTACTCATAAAAATCTTCATCTCTCATTAACCAGTTGATTCTGCAAACCTCCCCCACCCATTAATTCTGTCCCCCATCTCTTTCCCTTGGCAAGCTTCCTATTTCTCACAGCAGCAGCTGTGCACAGTTGAATAGTAAATCAAACACCCTAAAAACTGTTGTTTTACTACAATGTCTAAGATTTCCCAATTCTATTTGCTTCCCCCCCCCTTATTTTTCTTGATAACCATTCTAGCTCATCTTTGTCTGGTAGTAAAATAACTAAATCTGGTAGCAAAACCTGACCTGTATTTTTATTTTTTGTGGAAATTAGTGGGTAGTAGTAAGTGAAAAGCAAGTAATCCACAAGCAGCTTAGATAAGTGGATATTACAGGCTTGTGTTGTTAACTGGTATTAAATACATTTTTAAAATTACATTTCAGTAGCAAATGACTTTTCTCATCAGACTTTCTTGTGGCAGAGCTATTTCTTTCTTTGTCGTGGTTATAAGTCTTTGGAGAAATCAGTGTGCGCATTCCCTGCAGTCTTCGTTTCATTCTCTCCCTGGACCATGCCATCTGGCAGTGTTATCTTTCTCTAAGTCTTCAGGTGCCTCTGTCGGCCTGAAAAACCTTCCAAAAGCACATAGAGTTCAACATGTCTTAAGGGACCTCTTCTCTAGGACAAAAGGACCTTCACAGCTTCCTGACGACGTTTGAAGGCTTCCCAGCCCATGGTGCAGCATCAGAGGTGGCTTCCTGGCTCAAGGAAGGGTAAATGAATCCCCATTGGCAAGGCTGTGACTCTTTGAAGCATAGTTGGCATGAATCAAGAGCTCAATCTGCTGAAGGAGTTATTGAACTTTTGTTATCTCTGTACAACTTGGCTGCCTTCTATAGGATGCGCAACTTGTGGGTTAGTGCTCACATCCCTGATTACATACGGCACGGCGGGTTTCTGTTTGATTTTTAAGCCTGTGCAGCGGAACCAGCCAATAGCAAATCCATCTGAGTGAAATGCCGTCTGTTATGAGTTAGGAGAAAAACTGTTCCGATCATGCTTGCAATGTGCAAATTGCAGATGCAGTGCCAGTGACACTCTCAGAGTGGTTAAACTGCGGGGGGGCGGGAGGGGGAATGTCCTTTGCTTCAAGAACAGCCTTTGTGTTCCCTGCTCTTTTTACAGAGGGTCTGTAAACACTGCCGAATGCAGAGGCAGAGCACAGGGCAGGATGTACATGCAGCAAGCGCATCACATCGTGCAAGCAGCTTTTTCTAATAAGCTTCCAAGAACAGCAGCAGAATCGCGATACTGCTGTCAGTGCAGCTGGGTGAACAGCATTACCCAGGAAACTCAGAGATAAAGCCTTCACTCCAGCCATTTGGAGCAAAAAAACTTGATGACAAGACTGAGCAAGGAATGCCCATCAGAGCCGGACAGGGAGGAGATGGACACAACCATGGCCATGGGGAGCGCAGCACCGCTGCCATTGGTGTTCTGCTCACTCCTGTATGATGGCTCTGGGGGCAGCAGAAGGTGGGCCCCAGTGCTCACTGAAAGCCAGTATCTTCAGCATGGATGCTTTGGGTCCAGACTGCAATTCCTTGTCCCCTGGTTGAAGCTGGGAGTTGTTATGGGGAGCTCGAGAGGCTCTGGGAACCGAGAGAAGATGTGGAAGTGTAATGTAACATCCTGGCTGCCCACTTCTCTCTTTTTGTAGAAAAGGCTTCTGGGGAAATCACTACCACTGCCTCTCTTTGTGCTCCTGCTCCCTTCCTGTGGGACATCATGCTTTTTGTGGCTTTTGGTCATTTGAAGTTCAGCTCATTACACAGCCTTGGTGAGCGCTGTGTGACTTGTGGCAGTGTGTAGGCGAAGAAAAAGGACAGGACTCTGCTGAAGTCACTTTGGTCTCTGTTGGTAGAACCAGCTGTTAAAATCAAAGGCAGTTTTCTAAACCATCTTTAAAAACCACTCCAGCAAGCTCTGCTCCCTGCTGCTCAATGCCCCTGTCTTCTCAAACCACACCAGTCACGCTTGTTTTGGCTCCTCCTCTGCTTGCTGAAGTTGGAACTCCACAGCCTCCACCCATGCTCCCATGCCTCGCGCTGGTTTCTGCTGATCTGGCAGCATGGCTGGCAAGAGAACGGCGCTGGGAAAGGCCTGCAGACCATTCTGGGCTAAATATCTGTTATGCGGCACTGGATCAACTGACCCACCCTGTGAAGTACGTGTGTTAACAGCATAGAGTGCTGCAGCCAACAGTAATGATTTGTGGACAGGCCATGGTATCTTGGCTAACCAGATTAATACCTCATCTGGTAAACAAATTCTGTGTAGCAATACAAGTTGCACGCTGTCCACAGAAGACTGTGATGACTGCTCTATAGCCATTGCCATCTAACTAGCAAACAAATATTTGGGCACGCAGGCTCATTTGAAGATGTGGATTACTTCCTGGGAGGCTGCAATGGCTCCTGTAGGTAAACACTAGCTCAGGGCACTCTCTATAAAGCAGATTTTTGACCTAGTGGACCTTGGCTGGCAGGCAGGCATGTGCGCCCAGGCAGCGAGCGGGGGGCTGGGCTTCGCTGGGAGGACAGCAAGCCTCAGGCTCAGAGTAACGTCTTGTTTCATCAAATAATGTGCCCTCCCCTTCCCACTCTTCTCCTTGCTTCTTTTCCAGTTTTCTTCAGAGGGCATAAAGGTGCTTTTCCAAGCAAGGAACTAAAACCATGAGTATTCAAAAAGATGCTTTTGAGTTGAAAAGTAGAGTTTGTCAAGTGAAGCTTTAAGAAATACCGTGTTGAGGTGTCTTTTCCAGGCATGTCTCGGCTTCCACGGAAGGACATGGATCTGTTAGACTGAGTCCAGAGCAGACCCAAAGATGATCCGAGGGCTGGAGCACCTCCCATCTGAGCACAGGCTGGGAGAATTGGGGTTGTTCAGCCTCAAGAAGAGAAGGCTCTGGGGAGACCTCAGAGCAGCCTCCCAGCACTGAAAGGGGCTCCAGGAAAGCTAGGGAGGGGCTCTTCATCCAGAAGTGCAGGGACAGGACAAGGGGGAACGGTTTTCAGCTGAAAAAGGGAAGGCTGAGATGAGATCTTAGGCAGAAATGTTTCCTGTGAGGGTGGGGAGGCCCTGGCCCAGAGCAGTGGTGGCTGCCCCATCCCTGGAGGTGTTCAAGGCCAGGCTGGATGGGGCTTGGAGCCCCCTGATCCAGTGGGAAGTGTCCCTGCCCATGGCAGGGGGTGGCACTGGATGGGCTTTAAGGTCTCTTCCAACCCAACCCATTCCACGATTCTATGAAATATCATGTTGAAGCTTCTTTTCCAGGTGTGTTAAAAGGAAAGGCATTTTGGGTTTGCATTTAAGAGTTGTCTTTTAGCAGACAAGAAACTTCTGCTTTCCCCCTCTCAGGATACCTCCAGATCTGCTCTGAAAGGCTCTTTCTCTGCCCTCTTTTTCAGTCGAGCACATTTCCAAGGCAGAGAGAAAAGCTCTGGAAATAGGTTAAGCATTACACTCCCATTAAAATGATTGATTTGGTATTGAAGTTAGGGAACCAGATAAGCAAAGAGGAATACAAGCAAGATACCAAGCTCTGCTTCCTTTAGTGGTCAGCTCCCTCAGTAAGGGGTCCGGTGACTCCTACCCTAATCCCTGCAGACTGTCTGGTCGTTGCCCCGACATCAGTTGGCTTCAGCTCACAGAGCTGGAATGTGTCCATATTGTAGGATTCCCCGCCAAAATAGACTCCTTCGTGCTGAAACTCCACTTGAAGCTGAGATCAGAGCCCAGAGTAAATGGCTCAGCACTGTCCTTGTTTCTGTCCGTCCCTGGGGGAGGCATCTTCATGCCAAAAACATAACCTGAAGTTGAGTTTGTTGGGATAGGTGATATTCAGAGATGCTGAATGTTCTGCATGGTCAGCACAAATTGAATTTGAGACTCTGAAGATCAAGGCACTCGATTTATGTCACTAACCACTGAGATTTAGGGTTTCACTTCAGAAAGAGGTTTCAAAGACACTCAGAAAAGCCCAAGCCTATTTTTGGTGATGTTAAGTTCTAACTGCTCTCCTGTGGTTTTGCAAATCCTTCCCACTCTCCTCAAATCTGAAAACATTGTCTTCAAGCACTGCCAAGCAAGAGATCCTCAGTGATGCTAAAATTCACTTGAAAGAATGCATTTAAAAATGAACATGCTCAAAGATTATGCACGGATTCATATGCACGTATTCAAAGACATTGTCTCATAGACAGCAATGCGGCATATTGAATCTCATCTTGGGGAACGATTTCACAGTGCTTTACTGCCTGTTTTAGTCCTATCTCTTTGCATCTTTATCAAGAGCCCATATATGTCATCATTCATATCTCTCCTTGAAACAACAGAATTTGCTGGCTGAAAAGTGTTGAGGTAAACTTTTTTTTTTAAAGTGCTCCCTCTGGCTCTGGGAGGAAAAGGGACCTGCTTGGAGATGTACCCTTAGAGGATGGAGAAGGGTGAAGATGGAGTTCAAAATCATCCAGATTTGGACTTTACCTCCTTCTCCCCAGGCCTATGAAAGCACAAGAAATCTGATGAATTAATCTGATGCTGTGGAGGCAGAGGCTTTGCCACAGACACCAGATACACAATAGTGCTCAGGATGTTTTTTATTATGAGAACTTGCACTCTGCAGGGAAGGGGAAATGAGGGGATGGTGAGGGGGCGGGTTTCGAGCACAGACGAGCACAAACTTTCATCAAAAATCAAAGTCTGTGTAGATATCCCTTGCATCCCTATATGAAAAGGCTTCTTTGGGAGATGCTTAAGAAATCAACCATCTCTTCTCCCCAGCAGTGTTTCTTGATGATGGCAGAGCCCCTCTCTCCCTTCCCCCCGTGCTGTCAGCTGGCTAATCTGCCTGCACATTCTGACACACAGCTGCGAGAGATGAAAACTGTACTGTTGATAGATGAAACTTTGGATAAGATTACATGGTTTTGAATATCTTGATGACATATTTGTCTGAAAAGTCTTTTAGAGGACAGCCTAATATAAATGCACGGAAATGTTTCTAATGACTAGCATTTGTCTACGTACTTGGTTTGGAAGATTAACATTCACGTGTTCTTCAACTGTCATTTGCATTTGTATGTGGAGGCAAACTTTTCAATAATCACTTCTTCATGCTGAGAAGAGTTAACAATTTATTCAAAATACACAAGGCCAAATTAGTCCCTTCTGTAAGGCTGGGAGCTCTGGTGGAGTTGCACCAGCAGTGGATCTGGCTTCGCTGTGCTTTGCAGCAGCCACATCCTTATGCCCGGGAGGCTGCACACTCTGACCTTGCCCATGGTAATGACAGAAGTCCCCCCCGTTAGAAAGACAGAGCACACCGCAGAGCAAATGGGGGGGGGAACCAACCACCCAAGGGCAGGACAATTGCATCTCTCATTTCTTCTGCTGTGCTGAAGCCTGGCTTGTTTTCTATTTTGCACTGATAAATGAACACAGTAAAACTTACAGAAGTACTTTTACTCTTACTTTTACAACACTCAGTAGTGTAGTGAGATCTCCAGAGTCCCGTTTTTCAGCTGGGGGGAGGGAAGAGCCTGATTCTGACAAGTATTGCCACTACCTGTGAGAGTGTGCCACCAGGATGCTTTTGAAACCTGCCCTGGCAGAAAGCCTTCAGAATTTTAGGATTTGAGGTGCCTCAATCATTTCAGACAATTGGCCTTCAGGAACTCCTGAAGAAAAGAAGCTTCCATTCCTAAATATGGCAGTCCTTCTTGACACCTGGACCCATTTATGTCACAACAAGGAGGTATCTGTATTTGGTCACCTCAGTTTTGCCCTGATGTGACAAATGTTGATGGAAGAATTTCCTCACTGAGGATCTAGAAGGGCTTTAGTAGACCACACATTAATAAGCATCTTCACATTGTCCACTAATGATGCAAAAAAGAGTTATGGCTCAACTGTGCTGTACTAATGTGAAGCTTCTGCCCTGCTCCTTCTTGCAGGCAGCATAAAATGAAGATACTTCTCAAATCTGGCCCCCTAGATGATGCATTCCAGGTGTCTGGGCTCAAAAAATGTAACTGAACACTATGGAACTACACTAATGAAATGGTGGGGTGTCCTTTCCAAAGGCAAGCAGGAAAGCGGGGTAGGGGAAGCCACTCTCTCCACAACCCAAACCAGTGTTCAGCACAGCTGGGAGAAGAGGCAGCATGTGGGATGAAGAGTTGCAAGGCTGAATATTTTATGAAGTGGTTGGGGTGAGGAAAGACAAACACTTGCAGAGGCTAGCGGAGCTCTGCATCTCTGAGGGCTTTGCCCAGTTGCTCAAACACAAGTGAACCTTTCGATCTGCTCAAATCCACCTCCATGAACGCAGCAGGTCCCACTATGCACCATGAGCATTATTTGCATACTAGTGCTTTGGCTACAGGAGAAAACACTTGCTTTGGTATTGCTGGCTGCTGTTTTGAGCAGCCCAGAAGCTGGAAAAACCCTTTAAGACAATGCTGTACCATCCACTGACCAGAGAAAGATCTCCTCTGTGTGAAAAGAGTGGTTAGGAGGACAGCAGTAAACAGTCCAACAGGCTGTTCCTCTGTCCTGTTATTTAATGCACATTGCTATATCCTTTTCCAAGCACCTGCTCCCACTACCGTGAGACTTCTGGCTGTAGATGAGGTGTTTCAGCACAGAGGAGAGGGGTTATTTAGAGCTGAAGTTTCCTTAATACTTGGAAGTATCGCAGTTGCCTGGTTGCTTCCTGTTGAACACTGCACGCACTTCTTAAAAAAGCCTTCTGGATTGAATGTGTCTTTGTCTGGCAGCGTTGGACAATCACAGATACGATCCCATTTTTCTTCCTCTTCACATACCACCATGTCTCTGTAGACTTGCACTGACACTCTTTCCCCTTTCGGAATATGTTGACATCTTGATGTCTTCTCCATAGACTCACACTGACACAGTGTTAGGAACTTTGTGATGACACCGCAGCCCGTGTTAGTGAATGGTGAAATAGCCCTGTCACAAACTATATTAGAAAATATCAAAACTGTTTAAAATGTAGTTTTCCACAGAAAAAAAAGAGGGAAAAAACCCCTGAGGGCCTTGAGCAGAGCTTGAGGAGTGAGCTGCTCAGCTCTATGTGAATATGGATGCTTAAGTAGAGAAGTTTAACCTATGACAAATACAAAGATAGGCTTAATGCCTATACATTACCAGAATTCACAGTAGCTAGAAATGATGTTTTTTGTCTTGTGTGAACATACTTTAAGATATTTGTCCAGTTCTGGTACTTTAGAACTCTGATTGAATGGATATTTGATACTAAATTTGTTGTTTTTTCTTTGCACGAAGCACAACGGCCAAACTTGAACTGCTCAAAATCTTTTTTTTTTCAATGATGAATATTCTTTATGCTAAACTCTGAATCAAGCATTCTTCCTTTCAGAAATGGGAGCAAAAATTACTCTGGTGCACCCACTTAATTTCTTCTGAAAATGACTCCAGTACCCATTATTAATTTCTGTTGAAAATGACTTTAGCACTTGACAGGGTTTTGTCAGAGTTTATTAACAAAGTCCTCACTATGTATGGCAACAATTGGTTTCTCCATTTCTTTTGACAGTTAAGAGAATCTAAAATAGGGCAGGTGAAGATGAGCGAGACTGCCCACGCTTTCCTTCTTTGCTGCTCTTTTTAACCATTGAAGACTGCAACCAGTACAACCCAAGACTGAAGAAAACATAAGCTTTAAAAGAGGTGCAACTGTTACAGAGTATTTCCTATTAATATTTGGGACACTCATTGGATCCAGGATGAGATAACTTGGACAAATCAACAAGTTAAGACAAATAGTTTTGATTTTTTGTTTGTTTATGGAAAAAAACCCCACATTTGCTTAAGAATGTTGGAGAGGTAATTTTGTCTCTTAATCCAAAAAGGAATTAATGGTAGGGCAGGCAGACATGCAGTTGGAATTTGACCACGCAGGACAGAGTTCATGAGACAAATTCAACCCTGGTTTAAATGCTACATGGTCTAATGAGCCTCAGGATCTAGTTTTCTTCTCTGGTGTCTGCCTTGCAGACACCTCAGATCTGGAATCAGAAAATCCAGCTGTGCTCTTGCTGCTTCTCACACCACAGTGTAATTAAAACATGCTGATAACTTGGTTGATGCATGAGAGATAAAAATCCATTGTACCCCATGCTGATGGTAAAAACGTGGCTTCATCAGGAAAGAGAGCAGATGCGAATTAAAAACGTGCTGAAGATGACAGCAGCATTTTCACCAACACACGTCTCTGACACCACCAACATCGGCTGCTTCATCCCTTGCATGGTACTGATCTCAGCCGTGAGTCAGGACTCCGTAGTTGTAGAGACTGCAGAGAAGAGAAGGAAGCATCCATTGACCTGGAAGCCCTTACGTCAAGAACCCATCAACCCAGTGGCTCCTGCAGGAGGGCTCTTCCTGAAAAGCTCCTGCTGCTCCACAGTCAAGCCTCTAACGGAGATGATTTCTCTTGTGCATCCTGGGAACAATTTGTCCCGCAGCAATTTTATGAGTAGGGAACACAACATTTAGTCACGTTTTCCGTCCTAAGATGTTACATGTTGTTAAAGATGACTATAATAGGTTATGTACACATCAAAATGAGTGAACTTTTACCTTTCCTATTGCAAGTTATCCGTGACATCCTTGGAAATCATTGACTTCCCAGCTATTGGCACTGTTGGGGGAAGGGGAAAAAGGTTCACCTTGCAAGAAATGCTGACTCAGAGATTTCTCAAGAAAATCTACTTTCTTAGCTGAAGAGGAAAGCTTCATTATTTGCTCATCTTGGTGAAATCTAATTGTGATATTTATATTCTGTATTACTTTGATTCGGTAAAGATTTCCAACATAGGCAAAGAAGCCAATCGTAATAATTTGTTCTGAAGCTTTTATTACTATTGTGTTTTGAATGCGGGTATTAAACCAGCAGTGGAGCTGCAGATGCTGTCCCTTGCATATTGCTAAAGATGCTACCTATGCAGTTCCTAAAAGCATGAGCACTTCTAATGGGAGGAAACAGTATGGATTTCATCTGGTAAGTATGGGGCGGTGTTCCTTGCTGAGGAACAGTCATTTGCAAGGAACAGTTTACAAAAGCTTTGACTTCTCCTTTGTACTTGGTACTTTACAAAATAGAGTCACATTCCATCTGTAAAAGTGAGTGCTTGGCATTAAAAACAAGTTTTCCTTTTAAGTTGAAGAAACCTGCTTAAAAAGAGGAGACATTTGTGCCAGCAGCTGTGACTTAGTGTATATTTTTTCTACATTTTCAAATACTCATTACAATTCCTACTTATTTTATAGGAATATCACACAATAAACATTTCTTTTCCGATTAAGGGGTTTGAAAGAGAACTGAATTATAAACAGTATTAATATAAGAGGGAATTTCTATCCTGTGCTCTGGAGGACTGAGTTTATGTGACCTTAAACAATCAGGCTGAAGAAGTCACGTCAGCTGCTGTACACATTCCACATTACTGAGGAATTAAATTAAGCAGCTTTAATATCTGTGAAATGGCACAGGCCTGAAAGAGAATCATTCCAATTTATGGACTTTGTATCTGATTTACTAGTGCGTGTCTAGCAATTTCAGAGCCACCAATTGCTTTAGGACCACCTCCAAAGTGGTTTTATCACTTACAGTAAATGTGCTAACATAATGTTTTAATTAAACATTTAAAGTGCATCAAACAAATGTATTGATGCTGCCAGAGAAAGAAGGTAAAAAGAAGAAATTCTACTATTTGCAAAATAACTTGGTTCACCCATGTATAAATTAACAAAAAACTTCCCCTCCTTCCAGTTCCCTCATTTTCCATCCCCAACCTCCAAATCATACTTTGTGCATAAAAACGTGGTAAGACCTTGTTGAAAGCTATTCGGCTATAATATCAAATGGATGTGAACACTGCGTTTATTTTTGCTCCTTGAACACAGGCCTGATATTGAAATGATATAAAAGTCCCAGCAGCGCTTTATATTGATGTTGGCATTAAAAATGCTTTTTCCGTTACTGAGAGAGGAGTTCCCCCTTAAAAAAATAAAAGCCAATACCAGGCCTATCAAAAGTTTATCATCCTGTTGCCACTTGGGCACTGTATTAAATATTCACAAGTGAAGCTGGTTTTCATTAAAAATCCTTTTCCCTTCTGCACTGGGGATCACAGCCCTGACACGCATCCAGAATTCCTATAACTCTTTAAAAATGAGAAAAGCGAGGTTTGCACTGACATCACCTGAAAAAACACAGTCAGATTTCCTCCTGGTTTGTTCCCAGTTACGTGCTTGAAGCAGTGATGGGGGGTGGCAGGGCAGAGATCGGCCTTGGCAGTCCTGCGGTCCTTCTCACCACCTCCTCCAGCCCTGCTCTTCGCTCTCGAGGAGGACGGGGCCGGGGGCACACAGCACAGCAGCGCAGTGTTGGGGCTGTGTGCAGGGGGCTGAACTCTGATTTATGCTTCGTGGCACCAAAACTACAGGCGTGTTATTTGTGTACATAATATGGCTTGGGTTTGCCTCGCGAGGGGAAGAGTACTTTGTCTTCCTAAGTAAGCATTCATTTCAGAGATGGATAATCATGGCAGTTTGCTTGCCTACACATCTTTTCTTACATACATCTGTCGTTGTGTATGAGAGAACAGCTAAATACAGTAGGTCGTAACACGAATGGAAAGCATATTTCTGTACCAAAGAGACTTACAGATGCTGGTGCCTGGAGATGGGATGCTAAACAACTTTTGTTGAAGTCAGTACTGCTTGCTAACAAGCTGATAAATAAATGTAAAGTGCATTTAATGTATATTAATGTATATGATATTAATGTATAAGATATTAATATATATGATATGACGTGATATATTATATTATATTATATTATATTATATTATATTATATTATATTATATTATATTGCAGTATATTATATTGCAGTATATTATATTGCAGTATATTACATTATCATCTGCAGTGCAATTTGCTCCATTTATTCAAACTCAATAACTGTAAGCATTGCATGGTTGGAAAGGAAACAAGCAAGGAACCCACTAGTGGCTGGATCTGCCAGGAAGCGACAGGCAAGGCAAAATGCCATGGCAGAGCTGGGGAGCAGCTGTTCCTGGGAGACTGGCCATACCTTTGGTAAGAGAAAGAAAAGAAATAAAAATAGGGATAACCAATTTCATGATCAGGAATCAGAGCCCTCGTTTCTGCAGGTAATCCTGCCAGAGGTTCCATGAAAGCTGCTGCGTTGTTCAACACAAGGCAGGATAATTATTTCAATGGTGGTGATTCAGTGATGTGAGAGTCATCACGAAGTTCATCTTTTGTGATCTCCCATCATGTTCTGACTTACCCCAGGACTGCCTGCAAGACAAATCCACTGCAGGGTGTCCCTATGGCTCACGGTTACCTTGCAGTCCAAGTCTATTTTTGTATCTGTTGTCTCCTGCTTTATATTTAGGTCTTTGGGCAGAATTCAGCATAATGGAGCCCAATCAACAACGTGAGCCACTGAGCTGTGACACAGTGTGAATATGAAGAAATAATAATTGTGGCTTTCGGCAGGAAGGTGGAGACATTTTTCTAGAGAAAAGAAATAAAGACCTCAGAAGGGCACAGCACTCTCTTCATATCACTTCATCGTGCATGATTTACCATTGTGTTCTAGGGGACTGATTTTCAAAAAGAATGAATTTTGCATTAAATTCAAAGTACGGTTGCTGCAGAACAGAAGATATTTGCCTATTCAGATGATGAGCTGGCTGCATAAGTGATCACATCAACGGGTAATATGCACATTCAGTCATGAGAAAACATTTGCATGCCCTGTAAAGACCTAAAAGTTGAACATCTGGCCTTTTCTGTGGCACCTCAATTTTGTATCAATGTCTTCTTTTCTTTGAAAAGTTCATTCCCAAAGCCATCAGATCATCACAATCCTGATATAAATGCACCCAGCTCAGCTGTGGCAGGAATGACTTGAATTGGCCTGCGTTACTGATGCTGTGATTACCACCAAGTCCTTGAATCGCTCATGACTGGACACACATGGGAGGAAAGCTGGTGCTGTTCTGCCATGCAGAGGAACAACTCTTTCCTTCTCACCAGATCTTATGTTTTCCAGAACTATGTACTTAGTTGTCAGCATGAACTGTGAGGAAATAATACCTAAAATGAGGTAAAATTGAGTACCAGGTACCATTCACTTCCTCTTAGCTTTGTCGTGCAGCCCGCTCACCTCACTGATGCCCCTCCCTGGCCTTTCTGCTCAGTTTTCTGGTCAGATCGAGACCTATGCCTGTCCAGGATAATGTATATTGTGATATAATTTTTTCATCTTATTAATTTGGAAGCATCATGATGAAAGTTTCTCCTAACCAGAAAGACTGATGTACCAAGCACTTTCTTGCGCCTGTTCACCACTATTTGGCTGCTGCTGTTGAAGAGCATTGTTATGCTGCGGGTGTTCCCTCTTCTGAGGGAAGTCTCCCACATCTTGTCTTCATTTTTGTAATTTTGCCCTTGCCCCAACCACTCCAAGCCTCTAAAGAAGTTTGGATTTGGACTTTGCAGCTCTGGTTATGAGTCACAGCAATATTCTCACAGTATATTAGTTAGGGGACTTGTGAAACAGAGGAAGGACAGAGAGTTATTAGTTGAAATTCCCAAATGAAGGGCCAAATGCTGAAAAACCTCCTCCACTTTTATTCAGCCTCAGCTGAGGCAAAATTCTCATGTAGCATCAATAAACAGTTATCTGCTAACTAATGAAAGTAAAAGAAGCCATGGGAGCAACAGCTTGAGGGAGGGAATTCTGCCCCTCTACTCTGCTCTCATGAGACCCCACCTGGAGCCCTGCGCTCAGTACTGGGGTCCTCAGCATCGGAACAATGGGGATCTGTTAGAGCAAGCCCAGAGGAGGCCACAGAGATGGCCCAAGGGCTGGAGCACCTCCCATGTGAGGGACAGGCCTCGAGAAGAGAAGGCTCCGAGGAGACCGTCCAGTACTGAAGGGGGCTCCAGGAAAGCTGGGGAGGGGCTCTGGATCAGGGAGTGCAGGGACAGAACGAGGGGAATGGTTTTCATCAGAAAGAGGGGAGACTGAGATGAGATCTTAGGGAGAAATGTTTTGCTGTGAGGCTGGGGAGGCCCTGGCCCAGGTTGCCCAGAGCAGTGGTGGCTGCCCCATCCCTGGAGCTGTTCCAGGCCAGGTTGGATGGGGCTTGGAGCCTCCTGATCCAGTGGGAGGTGTCGCTGCCCGTGGCAGGGGGTGGCACTGGATGGGCTTTGAGGTCCCTTCCAACCCAAATCATTCCATGATTCAATGATACTTGTTTGCTAATTTCTTGGCATAAGACTTCCAGTCTGGGTGGCAATGTTAGGGCTCTTGGCTTTTGAACCCCCAGCCTGGGTATACAGGACCCTCATTAAGGAAATTCAATTATGTTAGGCTTGAGCCTCATTTTTGGGTTGAAGATTATGAAGAAGCTCATGCTTCTGATGGGAAGCCCTGTTTCTAACCCTGCCAGACACCACCAGAATCTGAAGAAGGAGGATGTCTATCTCCAAATCTGGGTATTGTTTAATGCAGGCGATAGGGAAGATAACAAGGGGGGGTAGAGTCATTCCCTGTGCAGCCTCTTTATGTGCTTGTACTTCTGACCCCAAGATCAAGTTCCAGATAGTGATGTCTTTAAAGTTTAGTTATCTTTCAGAGAGACCACAAGAAACGTAAAACTGAATTTCTCTTTTTCCATGAGGAAATCCTGTTGCAGCCCTGCCCTGCTACAGCAACTGCAGCTTTGCAGTACCTTCACTGCAAATGGACACGCAGGCATCCACACTGGCTTTGTGACTAGCAATCAGGATACAATTCCTACACAGCCAAAAAAACCCTCTCTCAACAAGGATGCTCCTGGGAAATGAAAGGCCAGATCCTCAGGAACTGTCACCTCCCCTGATCTAACAGCAGTTCACCCAGCTGAGGCTTGGTGTGAGGTGTTTACTCATCTGCCTGAGCCCTGGGAAATGAAAAGGAGGTTAAAAATTAATCTTTACAGCTGGCAACTGCTGGAGTGAGCTGACGTGGTGGTGCAATTTTTTTCCAATACCAGGAATGTTATGTAGCAGTGGAGTGACCAGGCACCAGAGCTCGCATATGGTAGCTTCACCCATACAGCCGGAGGCGCTACATGACCTTTGTGGAGTTAAGCACCCCTTTTTGCAGTGATCTGTTAAGCTTTGGGCAACATGAAGGTGTTGGTATTCCAAGTCTTCTCTGTGACAGTGCCCATCCAGCTACAGTCAACCTTGCATTCCCAGCTGGACTTGCAGAATAATGTGCCATGATGGATAACTTTCCTTTAACTTTGCAAGGGCAGATTTACTAATAGCAGTCATCTGGAAAACTACAGAAACCTTCCGGTATATCGCCCCGCTCATTAGTGGCTCCGAGCACTTGATTGGGATCATCATTTGCAAAAGGACACAGCCAAATGCTGCTGGAATCAGCTTTAGCCTGAGCCTTGAAATTCAGGCAGAAAAAAAAAAAAATCCTTGTTAGAAGAGCCGGCAGGGGATGGAATCTAAACCTGCTGGGGCTAAACTAACACCAGAAAGTGCTTGCCTGCCACTACACGAGGCCAGTCTCTAAGTAGTTTGGTAGTTACCGTAACTGCTATAAAAGGTGAAAATCTGTAGAGGGGGGAGAAAGGATAAAGAGAGAGACTGCCCTACCTGTCTCCTACTCCACAGGGAATAACACAAGCTGCATTCACAGTAACTGATCTGAGTAAGTGCTCTAAATGGAGAGGAAAAAGCCATGGCTGAAATCTCTGTGCAAATTACAGGGAGACAAGTTTGCGGCTCCAGCTTTCTCTCTCATTCTAACTCCTGTGCTGGGCAAACAAATCAAATCTGCCCTTGCTAAATATCTTTAAGCCCCTTTGTACAATGTAGTAAATACAGGACTATACAGCTCCAGGTAGGGAAAGGCTCCTGCAGGAGCACTGGCGTGCTGTTACTACTTCCCAGAACAACAAATGCAGTGGGGGTGGGAGAGGTGTGTATTGTCTTCAAAAACATCTCAGGCTTGGCATCAACAAGAGGCAACTGACCAGCTTCTTGTTGTTTTGAATGCAAGTGGCTGTAGAAAAGGTGTTTGCACCCTGTGTGGATGGCTCCTAGGGCACGGGCAAGAGGTATTTGCTTTCCTTGAGCCAAGCTGGTCTTGAGCGCAGCTGAGAATAAAGCTGGAATTGGTACTTACATTTCAGACACTCGGAGCATGGCACATGTGGCCATTAGGGCAGGCTTAAGTAAACGTAATTAGAGATATTCCTTCTGAAAGATGGTTCTGCGAAAGGATTCAAGTGCACGCCTAATCTGCAGCCTGCTTGAAGTACTAACGCTGCTCCACTGCTAGAAGCAAATGCCTTTTGAAGGCAGTCCAGAGCCCCTGTGCCTCCGCTTAGCTTTATAGTTTGCTGGCTGCATGTCATCTTTGAAGGCTGGGAAATTGCAGTGGCAGTACCATGATTCCCAACCGAGTGAAGCAGACACTTGACACATTTCATCCCTTGCAATTAAGGGAGAAGAGCAGAATCAGGGGAAAATTCAAGCAGCATTTTAGCAATAGACCACTCCCGTATCAAGAGGAAGTACAAGCATCACCCATAGCACCGATAGAGAGCACAGACACTAATAAACGCGTGTGAACTTTACGTGAGAAAGTCTCACACTTTGAAGTCTTCATTTGTTGCTCTTAGCCATTTACACAGGTCCTTCTAAAGCAAGGACGTTCAAACATAATCAAACCCTATGTGCAAATTACTAAGTCAAATGCTGTTGTTCCGTTCTGTCCCCTTTTAATATCAGATTGCCAACCTCCCCGTGCAAAAATACAATCTAGTGATAAAATGACTAATAGATGAGTAAAGTCTTCTTCCTTTGTGCAGGAATAGCTTTGGGGATCATTTATTTTCCATGGTAGATCCCTCAGACAGTGCATTCCTCTAGTGGTTGGGATTATATTAATGACCAGGACTGTTAGTCACCTCAAGGGAGCTGAAACAGGATGCCACAATGGTTGCCATTATTAATTTCAACAGCAGGTGTGAAAATCAATTTCATGAGTATTTTTATAATTTCCTTTTAGTTAAGGATTCAAGTTTCTGAATGATCCAAACTCCAGACGGAGACAAATCTGAACTGGGTCTGCTCAGCACTCCTGCAACAGTGAACTAATTCTGATGGAGTAGGAGGGAAAAAATGGGATATAAGACTTCCCATCCCTCGCTGGGTGAAGACAATAAATGACACTGAAAGATATCAGATGTCATCATGACATACACTTCTTTGCACCAAGACTCTGTAAAGCAATCCAGTAAATTGCAGGTTGTTTTCATTTCTGTGGAAGAATAACATATTTGCCAATAGTGGGAGAAAAATGAGAAGTTAAATATATCAAACCAAATCAAATGTAGCTGATTAGAAAGCTACAGTTTCCATCTGCTGGCACTGGTACTGTTTTCACATAGATTTTCTGACAGATGCTGCTATATCTCCATCGTCAAGAAGACAGCACCAGCAGCCAAGCTTCTGCCACAGAAATCAAACCCAGCATCATTAAGCAGAGGTGGAGTTGGGCTCTTGAATTTGGGGAATGGGAAGGGAAAGGCTGGGAAGGGAGACAGCTCACCTTGGCTGGAGATGTAATCAGCTGGATCCATAATGGAGGGGCAGACCGAGAAGGGGGGAAAACCACACATGGCCCCTCCCATGTTTCTGCCCATGATTAAGCCCTAGCTTCTGCCAGTTCAGCTAGCGAAGGTGTTGACTCCAAAACTGTCCATATTCATTGACACCTCCTCCTGCCAGAGCGCGATGAGTAATGCTCGGAAGAGAGGCGGGTTAGGTCAGATTCACACAGATAATTAGATGTTGGACATAACGCAAGATCCATATGTACCCATGTAGGCACAGATCATCTAGGGTTTTGATTTATAGTACATTGCATTCATAGCCACCTTTCATCCTGCAGCTCTCCTCATGTCTGAGGCATCTTTGTTGTGTAGGCAAGCACCCTACCGACACCAGAGATGGACAGACAGAGAACCAGAGGTCCTGCCAGGGCCTTCGGGGCTCAGAGCTCCCTCCTCATCTGTGCCAAAGCCATTGCCCCCCCCCCATCTGTCTTTAAGAGTCTCCGCTTACTGCAGCCACACAAAGCCTTCTTGACCTGATTGCTCTCCCCTTGCACCTCCCGTAGCTGTTTCCATCAGCACCACCCAAGTGCACAGTGGGGGGGAAAGCTGCTGCCCAGAATTGGCTTCACTTTACACCTCTCTCCCCACACTGAGAGCTGCGACGGCTCACTGCCAGCCCTCCTCTGCTAGAATGAACCTTTTTAGGTCATGTGAGCCCAGACTCCTTGTGCTGCTGCACACCCCATCCATTACTGTAAGCAGTTATCGAATGTTACTGTTTACACGGAGCAAGCCCAGAGTGCGGTGCTCAGCCCATCCACACAGTGCAGTGGGTCACCAAAATTAATGAGTCTGTGCCATCTCTTGCTTCTGGACAGTAAATCACAGGGTTGTTTAGAATGTGCTGAAGTTCATAAAGTTTAATAAAGACCGTCTTGACCTTCACAGTTGCACATCAAAGCACCACATCAGAATCGTGCCCTCCTCACCACTTACTGATGCTGGGCTTTAAGAAAGTGAAGGCTTATAAAATTCACTCACTTTTTCACACTGCTGCGGCCACTGTTCCTCACTGTTGCAGCAACTTTACTGCAGAGAAGAAAGGAGGAAAGCATCAGTGATTTTTCTAAACTAAAATAGATACAAACACAGTGTGCATATCGCAGGACAGCTCAGATACATAACATTAATGGAACTCTTTTATTCTCTTCCCTTAAAAAAATACTGGGTTTCTGCTTCTGTAGAATTTTGGGATTCATTTGTGCATGAGTTTTTACCAGGTTCTCTCTCCCCAGTTAACTTCAGAGAAAACATCACGTTATACAACCAAATATGAGCATCCAAATTATAAATGACAAATTCCACCGTAAAGCTTGATAAAAATCTTTATTGCAATTTCAGGTTTTATTTCTCTTAGATAAATAGATTTTTTTAGCACCAAAATGTCCTCATTGATTTTTACATTTAGGCAAAACCATTCATGAAAATTAGTAAACGAGGACATGCACCATGAAACCAGCTCAGCACAAAGCTTGTGGCACTAAACCTCTGACCACGTCTTACAGTCACCTGCAGCTCCGTGCTGCCTTCCTTTCAGACAGAGAAATTGTTTCAGGATCACACAAAGTTATCTGGAATGTTTTTAGCATTTTAGAAATGTTATAGGCAAGCAAGGAAAATACTCTGACACCTCTTCTTTCGAACACAAAGCCACCTCTTCTTTCGAACACCAGGCACCCTGAGTAAACTCACACCCTCGGGTGCAGCATCGACGCTGCCTCTTGTGTGCAGCAACTGTCAGGCACTTCCAGGGGGATAAAACCAAAGCAGCTGCAAATACCTCACAATTCCGAGAGCTAAAACACAAGCCCTCTTGGATGTGACACAAAAGCAACCAATATGTGTGTTTGAAACGCCTGTTTTCTAATTTAGCAATAGCAACTTCACATACAAGTGAGCAGGGGTTGTGTATTCAAGGTCTGTGCAAAGTGGCCAAATAGGAGAGCGAATGGGAAAAGAAAACATCTTTTTTTCCCTCTGCTTTTGCATGGTTTTGAAAGGCAGCAAGGCAAGTGAATTGGGTTAAACTAGTGCAGAACTGAGAGGGGAAGAGAGAGGAGAAACAAGTTTCATTAAGAGGGAGAATCCTACATAAAATATCCTGGAGTTGATGAAGGAGAGGAAAAGACAGCCAAGATGTTCAGCTGCAAGTGGAGTCCAATTTGATGCTCAGTGTGAGTTTAAAGGGAAGATTTTCTCAGCCTTAAAATAAAAGAGCAGTATCAGATGTGTATGGGGCAGCAAACTGTCGTCACAGAAATGGATTGTACCAGGCTAAGGAAAAGCGAGAGTGGCAAAAGCAGCTCACTTTGCTGTGCTACATTTATAGATGTGCTCATTTGAATGCTCCCAGGAGGAGCGGCTTTATGTATCCAAACAACATACACAGGCATCCCAGCACGCAGCCTCCCAGTACGCATCATCCCAACGATAAAACCTGAGCGTACACATAACTGGGAATATTGCCTTTGGATTTTTGGGAGCAGACCTGACTTCCTGTCAGCAGATCTGGCAGATCTTTCATTCCTTGTAACACCGGTCTCTGACATAAACAAATCACTGACACCAAGGACCTGATCTTGCTGCCACTTGAAATCAATACCAGTTTTGTCACTGGTTTCAATGGGATCAAGGATTCAGTCCTGCAGTTCTTGAAGTCAATAGGCTTGGGGCTTTCTCTGCATAAGTAAGGTTGCATTAATACTGCAGAATGTGCCTAAATTATATTGATCATTTGGATTTAGAGCCAAACATAAAACCAGGATTGGGGGAAAGACAGAAATGTTTGAGAAAGTGAGTTTTGAGCAGCACACTTTCATGGTGTGTGGGAGCTCAGCAAGAGCAAAGCCTGCAGCAGCACAGCCTCCGTTAGCCAGGTCCCTCGGAAAGCACTGGAGGAAACAGAGAGAAGAAATTCACTGTGAAGATCCTTTGAGATCCTTTTTCATTTGTTCCTTCTAAAGCAAACCTTTTAGTCGCTTACTCTTTATTAAAAACAAACAAAACATTCACAGCAGAAAATATTACCACATACACACACAGTAATTGATACACACACAGTAATTGATTCGGCTTCTTTGCTGCTTCTCCTTTTTGGTCTTCTCCGGCACAGGGTTGCTTGGTACTTCTGTAACACTACTGGCAAATCAGGATTTATCGTACATATGTTTGTGTTCCACTTAATAAAAAATATACCTACATTTTCAGATAAACTTTGTTAGTAATTCATGAAGTAAGTGACTATTTATGCTAATAAGGCAGAAAATATATTCTCAAGCATAATGCATTACATAAATTTGAATGTAAAATGTTCAATTATGAAGTAAATACAGGTAATGCAAATAGTAAATTACATCCAATAAAAATATATAAAGAATGTGTCTTCAAAGAGAGAGAGGCTTTTATTCGTGTCTGTGAGTTGTTTAAAGAGAAGAGAATTAATAAATACTGAATTACTCTTATGATGATTTAGCTCATAATTCACCAATCTGTAACGACTCCCA
Organism: Neomorphus geoffroyi; assembly: GCA_033558235.1. Classification (NCBI taxonomy): domain Eukaryota; kingdom Metazoa; phylum Chordata; class Aves; order Cuculiformes; family Neomorphidae; genus Neomorphus; species Neomorphus geoffroyi. Next base: position 1,638,693 of record JAUMJM010000001.1, read on the forward strand.
GTATTCAGACTGTTGTTTCATACCCACCAATATAAGGCAGGACTGTTTTCTCAGCAATTTTATCCCTACCAGATTATCTCGTCTGATTCTATTAATTCTCTCCCATAAATCTGCTAACAGTGATGTGTGATTTACTTACCCTTTTAACTGATCTGAAGACTGTTAAAAGGATTTATCTAGCACTACACCTAGGAGCAGTTTATGCCTTATCACTCTGCTACTCTGAAGAAGTCTTTCTGAAATCAATTTGGCTGGTTTCATAGTTAAATTCAGCGGACATTGTTTAGTTCTGCACCATAAAACCAGATGCTGGATAAACAAAAAGAGCAGTAACTGTACTGAACACGTTGCTCTTGATATGTGTTTAAGTAATAACAAATTAGGCTCTGATTCCATATAACTCATAACCTGCACGTTTGCTTCTGCGTGACATACACACACACACATGCACACACGTTCACTTCAGCAATGGAAGGTCTTGCACAGGCTGCCGGCGTGCTCCTTGCAACACAGGGCGATCCGGGTATATCTGGAATTAATGTTTCACACCCCCCACGGGATTTGTCAGAAAACTCTCCCACAATAAATATACATTAGTTGGAAGGCTTAGGAACCAGGGTGGCAGCCGGGCTTGTCATTGAAAAGAGATGCTCAAAAACAAACTGGAGCAAGGGGCTGCTGAGAGGGAGTTTTCCCTCTGCCTGGCTCTGGGCAGGATTGTTATAAACAGTGCTGGGAAAAGGGATCAGTCTGGGGGAATTGCCCTGCGATAATTGTGGAAAAACTGGAGGCTGAATAGCTCTAATTGAAATGAAAGTGTGCGATTGTTGGGGAAGAAATGCTGTTAATAAAGGACTGTAAATGTTTAGACATCCATTGTGAATAGCCAAATAATAAAGAAAAATACTACTAAAATGAGAATTACATAGCACAGGGAGGAGAATGTTGCTTCTGAAGGTTATCCAAAAATTGCTAATAATCCTTTCCTCTCTGCTGTGCTGAACAGCAGAAACATTTTGGTGCAGCAGCTCTGTCTAACAATCACACAAGAACAATATTGTACAACTAATAATTGCACTGGCTGTTCTGGTAGGGCAGAGCTTCAATTAATTTGCAGCACTTGCTTACATTGGTATCAATTAAGAGAGGGTCCCCATTAGCTCACACAATTCCACACTCTTTATCCGGAGTTCAGAGTTTACTCCAGAAATTTACTCCTTCGCAAATGTAGCACTTGGAATCCTCACGCCCAGACACGCTGTTTCGTGAGGCTGGAGCCGCATTTCCACAGCCAGCTTTCCAATGGGCAAGTGAAATACTACAATTGTACACTATGAAAAGCAATAAACTTCTCATTTAAAAATATTAGCACACATTTTATGCCTGTCACAGGTGAGCACGGTAAGTGATCTGCAGTGACATATTATCTTTCCCAGGGAAAAAACAAACACAGGGAACTGGACTGTACGGGGTGGGAGGGTGGGGGGATTTATGCTCTGTGAGCCTGCAAGGTTTTGTTGATTCCAGCGACGTGAAGAAATGGGAACGCCAGCCCGAGGAGTGAGGCTGTGTTAACTTGGTCAGTAAGTCAACGCCAGTAGACGTCCCCGGCTCTGTGTGCGGCTGTGTTTCGGGACTGTGCACACTGTTGTTGGGGATGTGGGTAGCATCCTTAGCTTTACAGAGTTGCCTCTGCGATGATTTCTCGGTGCAGCTGCCTCCCTAACCTCGCAGCCTGCCTGCTGGTGGGAGCTGCCAGGAGCAGCACGTGCTGCCAGGTGTTCGCCCTGGTGCGGCCAGGAGACGCTGTCCGTTCAGTGCTGGCCCAGCAGAGTCTCTGGTTATTGCGTGTGTTGATTTCCACAGCCGGCGAGAAATCGCCCCGCGACTCTTGTGCACGCACAGAGCAGCCCTGCGTGGCTGCAAAGAGCGAGCCCCGCGAGACAGGGCAGCGAAGGGAGCGGGCGGTGGGCAGAGCAACGTTCACGCAGCCCGTTTAATGTATGACTGAGTGCCAGGAGTCAGTGTTCGGAGAATTACTTTTCAGATAAACAACTTTATAGCACTGCACTTAATCTTACTTACCAGAGACATCTCATTTATCACGGAATTACAACTAACTTTAATTCTATCGATATTCCCATAAAGTCCGGTCGGAAAATCGAGACCGGCGACCCCGGAGGCTGCGGGTTCCCCCGGGACAGAGCGGGGTGCGGGACCAGGAATAGTGCGGGCTGTGGGTTCCCCAGCCGGTGCGGGGAACGGGGACGGCATGGAATGCGGGGATGGTGCGGAGTGCAGGTTCCTCCGGCTAGAGCGGAGTACGGGGACAGCGTGGAGGCTACGAGTTCCGGGACCATGCGGGGAAGGGGCTGGTGCGGAGAAGGACGGTCCCGCCCAGCACTCGCAGGTCCCGCAGCCTCACTCAGCCCCTCTCCAGCCCCGCAGCCCCGCTCCAGCCCCACAGTCACACTACCCCGCTCAGCCCCGCAGCCCCTCAACCTCTCTCAGCCCCGCTCCAGCCCCGCAGCCCCTCAACCCCTCTCAGCCCCGCTCTAGCCCCCGCAGCTCCGCTCAGCCCCGCAGCTCCTCTCAGCCCCGCACCAGCCCCCGCAGCCCCGCTCAGCCTCTCCTCGCAGTGCGGTTCCGCCGAGAGATGGCGCTGTCGGGGTTCGCTCCGCTCCGCGCCCGCCGCTGCCGCCGCTGCCGGCCCCTCCTGCGCGGGGGGGCGGCTAAAGCCAACACAATTAGTTCTGAGTGAATCCAATTAGTGACGCCGGGGGGCGGGGTCGGGGTCAAACAAGGGAAGAGAGGGGATCGGTGCCCCGTCCCGCAAACAGCGACCCGCGGAGCGAGGGGGGGGCTCCCGGCGCAGCTGCCCGGCGGGCAGGCAAGGGTTAAGGCAGGGGTTAAGGCGCGTAGAGCCCCGGGGAGCGGAAGGTGCAGCCCTGTCCCGCAGCGCTGCCCGGCGGGCAGACAGGGGTTAAGCGCGGGGCGGGAAGACGTTTGGCGCGGGCGGGCAGGCAGGGGTTGAGCGCGCAGCAGGCAGGAAGGGGTAAATGCGTGCGGCGGGCAGGTGCTCGGCGGGCAGGCAGGGGTTAAGCGCGGGCCAGGTAGGGGTTAAGCTCGCAGCGGGCAAAGGTTAAGTTGCGGGGTGGGCAGGCAGGGGTTAATGCATGCGGAGCGGACAGGCAGGGGTTAAGGCGCACGGGGCAGGCGGGCAGGGGTTAAGGGACACGGGGCGAGCAGGCAGGGGTTAATGCACGCGGAGTGGGCAGGCAGGGGTTAAGGCGCCAAGAGGGCGGGCAGGGGTTAAGCACGCGGCGGGCAGGCAGGGGTTAAGCGCGGGCCGGACGGGCTGGGGTTAAGCGTGCGGAGCGGCCAGGTAGGGGTTAAGGAGCGCGGGGCGGGCGGGCAGGGGTTAAGCTCGCAGCGGGCGGGCAGGCAGGGGTTAAGGCACTCGCGGAGGACAGGCAGGGGTTAATCGCGGGCCGGACAGGCAGGGGTCAAGGAGCGCGGGGCGGGCAGGCAGGCGTTAAGCTCGCAGCAGACAGGCAGGGGTTAAGGCGTGCGGGGCGGGCAGACAGGGGTTAAGCGCGGCACGGCGCGCGCAGCTGACAGTCAGCTGAGGGCCGTGATTGGCAGCCCGCGAAGGGTCCCCGCCGCCGGGCCCTATGCTAATGCGGCGGGGCGGCGCACGCCCATTGGCCCGCGCGGCGGGGCGAGCGCCCGGCTGACGTCAGGCGCGCTATAAAACTCCGCCGGGCTTTTAAAGTCCCGTGCCGGATGAAGCCTTTAAAGCATCCCTCGCCGCTTGGCCGTGGCTTTGGCGCTCGGGGTTTGTTTTTTGGGTTGTTGTTGTTTTCCGTCTGCCCCGCTCCGCCTTGCTCGGGCCGCTCCCGTGGCCGCCGTCGCGGTCGCTTCGCCTCCGCCCTCCTCGATGAAGCTCTCTGCGCGCTGCGCGCTTCGCACGAGGCGGCCCCGAGGAAACGCGCCGTGAAGTGTTAAAAAGCAGCCAAACAACACAACAACAAGAGATCTCCTCGCGAGCAGCCCGGGCAGCGCTTCCCGCTGCAGTTTGCGGGCTGCGAGAGAGAGAGGGGAGGGAGAGAGAACGCAGAGAGAGCGCGGGGGGGGGGAGAAAGAAAAAACAGGCGCCGCGGAGCCCTTTCTGCGAGCGGCGAGCGGGAGCCCCTCGCGCCGATGCAGCAGCGGACACGGCGCCAAGGGTAACGCGGAGCCCGGCGGATCCGAGCGGAGGCTGCGCGCGGCCGTGGCGAGTGGCAAAGGCAGGAGCGGAGCTCGCCAAAAAGCAAGCTGGCTCACCCGGCGGCCACTCAGAGCAGCCCGCTGGCCCCCGCGGCGCACCCGTTCTGGAGGACTGTCGGCAGCAAGAGGATGGCATCGGAACTGGCGATGAGCGGCTCCGACCTGCCCACCAGTCCCCTGGCCATGGAATATGTTAATGACTTCGATCTGATGAAGTTTGAAGTGAAAAAGGAGCCGGTGGAGACCGACCGCATCATCAGCCAGTGCGGGCGGCTGATCGCGGGCGGCTCGCTCTCCTCCACGCCGATGAGCACGCCCTGCAGTTCCGTGCCCCCGTCCCCCAGCTTCTCGGCGCCCAGCCCCGGCTCCGGCTCCGACCAGAAGACGCACCTGGAAGACTACTACTGGATGACGGGGTACCCGCAGCAGCTCAACCCGGAGGCGCTGGGCTTCAGCCCGGAGGACGCGGTGGAGGCGCTGATCGGCAGCGGCCACCCGCCGCTGCCCGGCGCCTTCGAGGGCTATGCTAGAGGGCAGCAGCTGCCCGCGGGCTCCGCGCCCGCCGAGGACGTGGGCTCGGCGGCCGCCGTGGTGTCGGCGGTGATCGCGGCGGCGGCGGCGCAGGGCGCGCCCCACTACCACCACCACCACCACCACCACCACCACCCCGCGCACCCCGCGCCGCCGGGCTCCGCGCCCCCCGCCACCGCCGCGCCCGCCGCCGCCGCCGCCGCGGGTGGCGGAGGAGGAGGAGGAGGCGGCGGCGGCGGCGCCGCGGGGCTGCACCACCCGCACAGCGCCGCGGGGCTGCACTTCGACGAGCGGTTCTCGGACGAGCAGCTGGTGACCATGTCGGTGCGGGAGCTGAACCGGCAGCTGCGCGGCGTCAGCAAGGAAGAGGTGATCCGGCTGAAGCAGAAGAGGAGGACCCTCAAAAACAGGGGCTATGCCCAGTCCTGCCGCTTCAAGAGGGTCCAGCAGCGGCACGTCCTGGAGTCCGAGAAGAACCAGCTGCTGCAGCAAGTGGAGCACCTAAAGCAGGAGATCTCCAGGCTGGTCCGGGAGAGGGACGCCTACAAGGAAAAGTACGAGAAGCTCGTCAGCAACGGCTTCAGAGAAAACGGATCGAGCAGCGACAACCCCTCCTCGCCAGAGTTTTTCATGTGAGTTCCCACCGCGCCGCTGCCGCCGGGTCCTGCGGGGCCGCGCTCCCAGCGCGCTCCCAGCGTGGCGCCACGGGCTCCGCTTGGCTTTTTTTTCCCCCTTTTCGAGGTGGGCTGGCTCCGCGCTGGCCGACCTAGAGTTCTCCATGAGTTTCTTTTCTGTGTATTATTATTATTTTTTACTTTGTGGGGGCTTGCTGTTGTGGGTTTGTTTTGTTTTTGGGCTTTTGTTTTTGTTGTTTTTTTTTTTTTTTTTTTTTTTTTTAAAATCTAAAAGCTCCAACTCGCCACCAACTCAGTTCTTCACGTGAAGCTTCTCTGAAACCTGCCATCCACATACTATATAGGTATATTTTTAAGTTCAGGAAGTGTTTTTTTTTATTTTGAGCTTGCTGTGTCCAAAAAAAAAAAAAAAAGTCAGATTTCTTTTGTTGCCATCCTGAGTTCTTCAGATGAGATTTGAGCTTTGCAAAGAGAAAAATAAAATAAAAAAATACAAAAAACCCCAAAACAAAACAAAAAAATACAAAAACAATGTGAAATTTTTAGACTCCAGCTTGCCGAGTTCCATCAGTTTTTAGCGTTGTTGTGCGAAACTAGAGATATGCCTAGATCAACCTGCCAGAATCGAGCCTGCATCAGCCTTCCGTGTGTTCCTGTGAGTTTTGGCCTTAATCTGCCAAACGTGAGACTTTAGTCTGCCATTAGAATCCCATACTCATCTCATGCATTACGCTTGCTATTTTGTCTTAGCAACGATGAACTATAACTGTTTCGAAAGACTATGAAAAAGAGACATTATATTAATAAGAAACCCTGCATGCTGGTCATGTATGGTATAAATATTTTTTTTTTTTCTTTTGCTTGGAAATGGACTTTTGGAGACTATTATGGCATGGCATTCATCCTTTTGTTTTATTGCCTCATCACTTTTTTGGGTTGAAAGCAAAAAAGTGCAACCTTTGATCTTCCTCCTCTTCCTCCCCATTAAAGTTTGCATCTGCTCTAAAACTGCTTTGAGTTACTCAAAACTTCAGACTTCCTTTTAAATGCACTGAAGCTCTCTCTCTTTCAAAAAAACCTGCCAGAATGGATTTTGATAACCTAATGTGGCAAAAAATAATATATATATATATGTATGTGTGTATATATATGTATATATATATATATAAAAAACACAAAAAGAACTTTGGAAAGATGTTCAAAAACAAAATTCACATCCTGCCCGGGGGGGGGACACACATTGAAACCATGCTGTTGGCTAAAACAGTCTAAAAATTAATTTTAAGTGATCTGCCCCATTTTATTTTTCCTTTTGCATTTGGTCATTGTCAAATGTGGAATGCTCTGGGTTCCTAGTCTATAATTTAATTCTAGTTTCTGTCATCTGTTAGCCCAGTTAAAATGTATGCTACAGATAAAGGAATGTTATAGATAAATTCGAAAGAGTTAGGTCTGTTTAGATGTAGATTTTTTTTTTTTTTAAGATTGATGCACTAAATTGTTTACTGTCGTGATGTAAAGGGGGGTAGAATTTGCAACGGGACTGTTCTAAAAAGTAGTTTATGCAGCATGTGCTTGCAACTTAAATATAAGTTGGGTATATGTAGTCCTTGCTATACCACTGACTGTATTTGAAAACCAAAGTATTACAAGGGGGAGGCACCCCTGTTTATATCTAGAGGGGTATTTTACATTCAAAATGTATGGGTTGGTTGGTTTTTTTGGTTTTTTTTTTTCAAAATTGAAGTATTTGGAACTGAATTGCACTAAGATATAACCTGCAAGCATATAACATAAACAAAAACCAACAAAAAAAAAATGAAACTGTTTAAAACGCTAATACCATTTATGCAGTTATAAAGATGGCATTACTGCACAGTTTTAAAATGATGCAGATTTTTTTACAGTTGTATTGTGGTGCAGAACTGGATTTTCTGTAACTTCAAAAATTCCACACTTTTAAAGGCAATAATCAGTAAATTTTATTTTCAGGGACTGATATCCTGTCTTTTAAAAAAAAAAATGGAAAGTAAATCTTACCACAATAAATATAAAAAAATCTTGTCAGTTACTTTTTCTTTTACATATTTTGCTGTGCAAAATTGTTTTATATCTTGAGTTACTAACTAACCACGTGTGATGTTCGTATGTGCTTTTCTTTCATTTTCGACTCTATGGTTATATCAAAAGAGAGAATAATCTACAATAATAAACTGCATTTTTTTGATTCCGTACTCAGTTTCTTAGTCTGTAGTTTAAAGTTCGTAACTTCAAGGGCTGCACGGCCACGTCCTGCCTGGCCAAGGGGCGGTGATGGCGCGAGAGCTGGGCTCTGTAAATCTAGGAGGGAGAAGGGAAGGGATAGCTTTGTGTAAGACCGGAATTGCTGCCTGTTGGAAATGAAGTTACCTCGCAGGTAGATGAAAAGCGAGAGCTCTCAGGTGCTGCCTCCGAGTTCTCAGTGTTGCACGAGCTCAGTGCCAGTGACTTGGATCACCTGGCCAGAGTTAGGACACCTCCGAGGGGATGGCTGCTCAGACACCCGATGACACGATCTGGCCCTGTATTTTGATTGTTTCATGATGGAGAGAAGGGGAAGGGAAGGCTTCCCATCCTCTGTCCATCTGATCCCGGCACAGCATGCCTGCCTCTGGTCCGAGGTGACACCGCGTCGGGCTTGGCTGTCACAGAGCCACTTAGCGCTGATCCAAAGACTTCTTGCCACTGGGGTCCATGCTGCCTCCTTTTTGATTTTCCTTTGCTTTTTCCCTCATCTTCTTTCGTTTGCCCTGTGGTTTTCTTTTTTTTTTTTTTCCTTTTATTTAATTTACTTTTTTTGCTGCAGGCTTTAGAAAGCCCAGAGCAAGCTGAGGAGCCGAGGAAAAGCTAAGTCCAAGGACAGCCTCCAGCTTTTGGGAGTTACTTGTCCTAAACAACCAATCCCAAGGTTAAGGTGATAGATGTGTTCACGACTCCGAGCCCCTCTTGGCTGCCGTTCTCCATCTCAAGGGGGTTTTGACTGCAAAAGGCGCCTCAAGCCCTTGACCCATGTCATGTAAAGCCACCTTCCCCGCAAGTCCCCAGGTCCGTTTGCGGAGTCCTCTTCTGCCCTTTGGATGGGATTGTCTGCCCAGTTTGTTTGGGAAGTGGAGGCCTCTTTGAAGGATGCTCCAGCTGCTCTAGGATGGGGATTTTATCTCCAGACCCAGGCTCACAGATCCAGCACTTATTTTTTTCCTTTACTTTTTTCCCTCCCACTGTTGGTGCAGCTCCTTCCAGCTGTAAATTCGTCCCCCTCGGGGCACCGGTGGCACTGAAAGGAGAGGACCTGTTGCCATTCCTCTGCCCATTTGGGCCAGTCCGTGAGTCAGGCCCCATCCTGCCCTGTCTGCTGGGGCTGCGATGCCGCCCTGAGCACCCCCCGCACTGGGTGCTCCTGGAGGTCACCCTGCTCCCTCGGAGGTCCCTGCAGAGGGGATAGACACACAGCCCTGCTGTGGGTGCCAGTGGGTGCCAGTGGCCATGGTCCCTGATGCCGATGCTGTGCCTCACCCCTTCCCAGCGCCAAGGCACCAACCTGCCCTTTGGCATCTGACCTGCTGTTGCACCAGTGTTTGAGTAATGGTTCAAGCTCCAGATTCTGGTTAATTCGAGTTCCATTTGCTGGTTAATGTGTAATCTGTGGGTAAACTGGTTACCATTGGCCGAGCAGAGAATTATCTCCTCTCATAAAGACAGGGCTGCTTTTTATTTCTTCTCCCAACTCCCCTTCCCTGGCTGAGGCTTTGCTGCTGCCCAGGTTTATTTGTAGGGACTCACTCAGAGGCTTTGCTGCTGCCCTTGCCGAGCGCTCCCAAAGGAGCCCTGCGCTCGGGGAAGGACGGGATGTAGCCTCTCCTCTGCAAAGCCCCGTCCAAGGTGGCACTGCAGCCTCAACTGAGTGCATGGAGTGCAACCTGCTGTGGTCCAGCCTCATCCCTGCGTCCCTTGGCTGCTCTGGGTTTCCTCGCAGGAGAAGTTAGCAGTAGGCACTAGGATTTAAAAAGTATCGTGAATCAACTGAGTAGCGTAGACGGAGGAGAGCATGGCTGCCTCCCTGAAGTGTCTTCTTTCCCAGAGGGAAAAAAATACCCACCCTGTTTGAGCAGCGATAGAAGAAATCTTTCCTAGAAATAGACCAAGTGCAAAGGGAAAAATTCCCATCACACACCCAACCTGAGAGGGGAAAGAGGCTCTCTCCCAGGTTGGCATCGTTCTTTCTTACATTTCAATTGTACTTTGCAAATAAAAAAAATATGCAGCCTTCCTTGGGTTCCACTTGAATTTCAGCCTGAAACACACTAACTGCTCAGCTGAGGAAGGGGAAATAGATGCAGATTTTCATGTTCCCTACAACGAAGCGAGTGTTGGGGTTCTTTGTGGGTCACTGCAGGGGAGCACCCACCTTTGCTGCGGGACTGCTTGCTGAGGGCTAATTGGAACCGCTGTGCCCTGAATAGCCCCCCTCCATTGATCACCCCGCACTTGACTGGCCTCCATCCTGCTCCCATTGAGCTCCTAGGTGTGAGCCCCGGGAATCTGAAAGGGGAGCAGGATTCTGCTGTCCTCACGCGGGTACCTCTCTGGCCAAAGCAGCGGAAATGCTGCCCAAGCTGGGCAATCGTGGCCAAAGCGTGGTCTTCATCTCCTCATCACTAACAACATCCTAGGGCTCCTGTAGTCCTAGAGCGCTTTCCCATTTATTAGCTGTGTTACGAAGAACTTTGTTGTGACCAGTGACGGGAGATGGGTGCACAGACAGGGGCTGGGAATGGTGTGCACGGAGGCTCAGCCCCCTCCTCCCTCCCCAGCCCACCTTACCCTCAGCCTTTTTTATTCCCCCTGCCCCTAAAATGAAACATAACCTCCAGCTCCAGCTGAGCAGAGCCCAAGAGTATTTCTGTGTTTGTGCTGCAAGGTTTTCCCTGCTCAAGAAATGTTATCCCAGACCGCATCCTAAAAAACAGAGAGGAGAAGGGAGGGAAATATCCCAGTCACACCAGCATGTATTTATTTCTTAAACAATTTCTTGCCTGTTTGCAAACGGAGCGGTGAGAGCTCCTGTTTATTAGAAAGCCGCCTTCACCCTTTTAAAACAAAAACGCCTGCGCTGAATCAAAATGCCACTTGAAAACTACCCCCACGCGAAACAGGGCAGCACATTTTTCTTTCAAAAAATGAACTTTCCCAGCTCTTTTTTTCCTTTCCCTTGCGAAAGCCTTTGCGCAGCTGTTTCCTCCCTCTCCCTCTGCGTGGTGTGTAGGAAGTTCTTGATCTAGAATCATTCATAATTTTAATACCAATTTCTATTTGACATAATATACTAATATCAGATAGAGAGTGTGGCTGCTTCCTGGATTTAGGGAGGAAATGATGCATATATCAGAATTATCTGCTCAGATGCCAGAACTACATCGGTGTCATTTCAGCATGTGCTGCATTGAAAGGAAATCCTCTATATTTATTACGCCGATCATCAGAGGCGCTCAATGGCCCCACTGTTTCTGACACCTGTTCAGATGCCTGGATTTAAAATTTCATGCAGGGAAAACAAAAAATAATTCTCCGTACCTTGATGCTAAGAATTAATATTTTTTAATCAACTTTTCCCCTCCCTTTCCCGAGTCGCTGGGCTGTGAGCTGCTGCCATGAGGCTTGGGCTGGGCATTCCAGGGGTAGCTATGGAGAGTGGGATAGATTTTGTTTGCTCAGCTGAGACAAAAACCAATCCTGCTTGTATAGACACACACACACACACACACTCTTGAGCTGTTTGTAGTCAAACGCTTCAGATATCTGTTTTAGGTCTCGGTGTGAATAACACGGGGTAGCACAGCCTGGGACGCGGCAGAGGTGAGTGGCTGCTGAGAGGATTCATCTTTTCGGGAGGGAGCTGAGCACTCAACCGCTTCACACTTTTAAGGCTTCTCTAATGAATTTTTTGGGTGCAGCGGATACAAATCAATAGATTAAAATACTGTACCCTCTGCTGCATCTGAGTCTCAACTGACTGAAATTGTGGGGGAGGACTGAGAATAACATTTGTCACTCGTTGAGGGCTGGGTGCATTCAGATTTGTGAGCTCTAAGTTGACACGAGGCAAAAATAGTCCAAGATGTGACTTAACTTTTCAAGTGAAAAGCAAAAGGCCAGGGATCAGTGCGGCTGTAGCCGGGTGCAGCGGCAGATAGGCAGCTCCCGCTCCTATCTACCACTGTATCGGGTTGACCTGGCACAGTGTGATAATGTCTCTGTGCCCCTGATGCAAGCTACCCGTATCTTACACCCTCTGAAATGATTGTTTTCTTTCCCTGTTGCTGTACCCAACTTCCCCCCTCCCCCAAAGCCTGGCTTTTAAACCAGTGCTGCTACCGAGCAGCAGCAAGGCGTGCAGACCTGTAGCTGTGGTGCAGTGAGTTAATGGATAGTTGCCCTGCCTCTCTCCTTGCTAGGGTTTGAAGCTCTGTGAACTTGGTGACATGTTTTACTTTATTTTACTTTATTTTATTTTATTTTATTTGGGGTTTATTTTATTTTATTTTATTTGGGGTTTATTTTATTTTATTTTATTTTATTTATTTTATTAATTTTTAATGCATCTCCCGAAGATGTCATGCATGGAGGAAATCAAAGCTGGAGCAGAACTTTACTGAAAGTGGTGTTTCTGCACCACGCAATAAAAAATACACTCAGCGAACAACAAACCGAGCAGCGTCCTCAAGTTTCCAGTGGGGGTAGGGAACGGAGAGTCACTGATTGCCGCTCCCAAGTGTAAATTCATAAAGATTCATAAAGCAGAGTGATCCTGAAGCACATGCCCAGCATCTCAGCCCCGGGCAGCGCAGAGCGCAGGTCAGCAGCCGCGGCCGGCAGCGTTGAAGGCTGGGCACCCTGTTCCAGTGGGAGCCCTTGCATCTCCCTGCCCTCATCCTCATCGGGGTTGGGGTTCACCTGGAGCATCCTCGGGGCTGCGGGTGCTGGGGTGCCCGGACACGGGGGCGACACCCTTGCCCCCCTTGGCCGGGGCAGCTCATGTGGGGGACGCGCTGGCACGGATTTCAAACCCCAGGTTATAAATAGCCCGGGCCGGGGAGCGGTGGGTCTGTGTCAGGGTGGGACACCCCCACCTTTACCCCGGGTACTGGGCGGGACGGGGGGACGGGGGGCACAGGGGTTGGAGGGACTCCCGCACAGCCCCAGCCCGGGTCCCACCGCAGGCGGGGGCGGGGTGGGGGGAGGAACACAGGATCCGGGCGGGGAGCAAGAGGGACAGGAGGGGAGTGGGCAGCATCCTTTGTTTGTTTGCCTGTCTGTTTGTTTCTAAATTCAATTCCTGGAACAAAAGGGCAGTCGGTGCCCACCTAAAAAATCCGTCCCCGCATCCAACCCTTAGCAACGTGTCTCACCCCGGCAGCTCCAGCGGGCCGACCTTCCCCATGGTATGCCCTCTCCTCCTCTCCTCTCCTCTCCTCTCCTCTCCTCTCCTCTCCTCTCCTCTCCTCTCCTCTCCTCTCCTCTCCTCTCCTCTCCTCTCCTCTCCTCTCCTCTCCTCTCCTCTCCTCTCCCTTCCCTTCCTCTTTTCTTTTCTTTCTTTTCTTTTCTTTTCTTTTCTTTTCTTTTCTTTTCTTTTCTTTTCTTTTCTTTTCTTTTCTTTTCTTTTCTTTTCTTTTCTTTTCTTTTCTTTTCTTTTCTTTTCTTTTCTTTTCTTTTCTTTTCTTTTCTTTTCTTTTCTTTTCTTTTCTTTTCTTTTCTTTTCTTTTCTTTTCTTTTCTTTTCTTTTCTTTTCTTTTCTTTTCTTTTCTCTTTTCTTTTCTTTTTTCTTTTCTTTTTCCCTTCCCTTCCCTTATTATTTTTTCCCTTTCCTTCCTTTTGTCTTTACCTCTGCTCACAGAAACCTAAACCGCACTGCAGCTGAAGGGAGTTCTTTACATGATGCGTTGGGCCAGGCCCTGAGATCTGTGCAGGACACAAGACTGGGGGGAGGCAGGATTTACATTTCATGGACTTTAAAGAATCTGAAATACAGAGAACAGTGCTTTCCGAGGCTGTTTCCCAAATCTGTGTGGATGTATCTCAGAGCGGGTTATGTGACTGTGTTTAAAGCCCTTTGCTATAAGCAGGCAGATGCAGTTCATGCAGCTTGACCCCCACTTCTCTGATTTTGAAGCAAGAAGTTCTTCTTGCCAAGGCTGTGAAAGCAGTCTCTCATGATGCTAAAGGGGATAAAATCAGTTGAATTTGTTGTTCTAGGCTTCTAAAGCTGTGGTGCTCTCAGACAACTCCGCTCCCTCCAGTGTCTGGAGCTGTGTCAGTGAAACATTGGTGACAATGAAAATGAGCCCAAAATTGAACCAAATGAGATCCAGTATTTTTCCTTTCTTCCCTGTCCCTGTCCCTGTCCCTGTCCCTGTCCCCGTCCCCCCCTCCCCTCCCCGCCCACCCCCCCTTAGAGCTTCCCTGTTCCCTGATGAAGGCATTTTAAGATGTAGGAAGAGCTGCTGGAGGCTGCCAAGATGCACTGTTTTGTAGTGTGGGATGAACAGATTTTCCTTTCCGTAGGGTTTCCTCCTGCAAAGTCATTGTAGAGGAGGGAATGCTGTAAGATTAAATATGGTTAAAATAACTATATTCATATCACACCAGATATGGTCTCCAGACTGTGCACTGTCTTTCAGCTTCCTTTATTGTGAAATCCTTTTAAAATAGCACAGTTTAGAGTAGAAAACTTACTGAAGTCAGAGAAAACGAAGGAAAGTGATTTGCCTTCTCTAATTAATAAATTTGCTCATCGTCTCTCACTGCCTTCATGCTATTGTACTTTCTTTGACTCTGCCCTTATAAATAAGCTGATAGTTAAATAAAGCCGCTAAATGAATCAGTGCACCTTGGGGGTGAGAGCAGGTTGGTGCCATCCTGGTTTGGGTCTGCTGTGTCGCGGCTGAACAGGTCTGGGTTTGGAGAAGGGATAGCAGGCTGAGCCTGCTAACGGCAGGCTGACCGCGTCGCCTTCTGGATGCTCTCAGGTGCGAGGCTGGAGCCTCCATTCCTCCTGGCCCATGTGTTCGTAGCAGGATGGATCTGCCGGCTGGTGAGGGAGCAGAGGGCATCTGGAGGAAAAGGACACCAAAGGTCTACAGGCGCCCTTTGCTTTAAGAGATCTTGGGCCGCGTGCCAAGGGTTGCATTTAAGGAAGCACCAACCTCTTTCGTAAAAAAAAAGAATACAACCCGAAAAGGAAACAAACAAACAAAAGGGAAGGTTGCTTTGGGGTGGGATGGGGGAGAAGGGGCCTTTCAGCTGGCACCAAAGATGCTTTTTAAAGCTGCAGAGCTCTTTGAATCAAAATGCTGAAAAAGCGCCTGTAGTTTGCCGTGGTTTGTTTTTTTTGTACTCGAACTGATCAGGCTTGGGGTTTATCCTTCCTCTGATTATGCTGTGCGGTTGCAATAAATGGATGGAGCTGCAGCATTCCTGCAGGCAGTTTGTAGAGAATATATGTGTGTATATATGTCTGGGTAAGCACGCTCGGGGAGAGAAAGTGAACTATAAGGGGCAACAAAATAACCATATTTAAGAAACTCGGAGTGACTCACTGACTGATCTCACTTCTTGTGCTAAGATTCACTCTGATTTGAATTTTTTTTTAAATTAGATTTTAAATACGTGTTGACAGGCTGAATTCGTACAGTGTGAGTAACCATGGGGAGAAGCAGCAGTGCTGCTTCTGTTATTAAACTACTGTCCGGGAAATAATGAAGTGTGTACAAAAATTGATTAGTATTTTGCCAATTACATTAGTGCAGCTAATAACAATCATTAAGAAAGAAATAGAAGAAATAAATGCTTTCATGTCTTAGAACCTGATATTCACTGGTGAGGCAAAATATGTATTTTTAAGGTAATTTGTCCGTAAGTCTCTTGTTATTAATGCAAAGTAAAGACTAAATGTCTGAGCTAGAAACATTTCACTTCAAACTGTATTAATCTCTTCTTCCCTCACTGTTAATAAACAATGCAAGAGGCTTTGTAAATGTAATTTAGGATTTGAACAGAAAAGGTGCTATTCTACAGTGGCACAACAACATGTTTTACAATGTTAAAAATTCCTTTTAATAATGGTTTATTTTAATATATTTACTAATTTAGGTACCCGAGAGAATCATCTACAACGGTGATGTGAAAATCCCTGTTACCTGAGGTCAAAAAGAAAAGGTATGTTTTCATTTTCCTTTGCAATCTGACCCATTTCACAGGGGGGGTGATTTTGCTGCTGAACTGATGCCTCGTGGTCCAGCCGTGGGGAGGTGGGACAGTTGGTGAGGCAGCTTCCTGGGCTCTTGGGTGAGGATGGCTTTGAGGTGACTGCAAGAAGCACTTGCAGTGGTGGAGCTTTGTCCACGTGTCAGCGAGGCAGGTCTGTGTGTCCCACAACTCTTTGTAATCCTTGGCAAATGTTTTCTTTCTTTGTCTTCAAATGCTCGCATTTCGACATCAGCTATGGGGATTACGGATGGGCCTGGAGATCCCCTCGGCTCAGGATGGGAATCATGAGTCGGGTTAGACTCCTTCAGTACTACAAATTATAATGGAATTTCACAACCCTGCTTTCCTCTCGAAACTCCTGTTCTTGCAGTCTGTCAACATTGACAGAAAACTGTGCTGCTAATGAAAATGGGGGAATTAAACTCTTCCCCTTCCCCTGCGTGACTCACACGGGGACTATTTTTTCCGTGGAATCTGATTTTTATTGACCTCGACTACAAAAAATACTAAGTGGCTTCAGTGAGCGCCAGGGTTGCTGTGACAGGAGTTCTTGTGTACATCACGTTATGAACTCTCCTAGTGGGATCCAGTCACGAGCTATTCTAAGTTGTGGTTTATTCGCTTGTGGAATTAAGCTTTATTATTTTTTAATTATTCTTATTGAAAAATTTGTGCAAGGGTGGGGAAAATGTAATTAGTGCTCTGGACTCTACGTTAAATAGCAGTGAGAGGAGTTTTTGTTGGTGCCTGTGCTGCAGCAATAGGATTCTCCAGGAGCACCAGCAGAGGTTTTTGTTTTGAGCCTGATGCTCCTCTTGCATCACCCAGGGGAGGGGTTTTGCCCGCAATGCCTTTTTTTCCTGTCTTCCAGCCCTGTCAATGAGAGGAAAACCAGACCATTTGGTTTTTGTGAGAGCTTTGAGTGAAATGTGCTTTTTGCAGGAGCAAAGCTAATGCGTGATTCAGCTGAGGGAATACATTAAATACTTATTTTCATTGCAAAGGTCCAGCCTGTCTTCCATCACCTTGTTCCTCATGTAATGGTTCTAATTTCAATAATCCCGTAGGAAAACTTTTGTTGTTCCTGTAATTTATATATGTGACTATTAGGTTTGTATAAATAACATTCTTGTTATCCAGCAAAAGCTTTTGCCCCAATGGACACTCATGATCTCAAGATGTCCTTAGCCTGATGCTCTCTGGAACAACTCTTTGTGCCTTCCTCCCAATATTTCGTGCTTACACTTTCCCGTATCATAGGAAAAAAAAACCCCACAGCAGCAAAATCTGTTACTTTTAAGCAAATAGCTCTTGGGTCTCGGAAGAGTTAATGAACTTTATGGCAAGGTTCAGGCAGCTCTGACCCCTATGGTAATATTTCATCTAAGGTTACTGTTGGGAGAGAAATCAAATTTCAGCTGTGAACGTGATTGACAGGTGAAAGCGAGAGAGAGAAAGACATCTGCTCAGATGGGGAATTTGGGAAGGAGAAGGACAATTCAGGGAAGTGTCTCTGTGATATTAGGAATAATAAGCTTAGATATGAAAACTCCAGTACCCTCTGCTCTCTAGAGGTGCACTTACTTGGTATTCATGGAGGTGGGCTGGTTGGGGGAATTCAAGACCGTATGTTTCTGACAGTGGGCAGTAGTCTCCGTGGTCCAACTTCCTAACTTGACTCCTTTGAAGGAATTATGTTGTTTTTGGCGCACTTTCAGCGTTTTAAGGCAATTCATTTTATAAGTGTGACTGGAATAGCTGGCCGTTGCTGGTTCAGAGGTTCTCACCACCCTGTTTCCGGCGGGGCAGATCGCAGAGTTGGTCGGTGGCGTTGCTCCGTGCACTCCAGCCTGGGGGCATTGCCGGCAGTTTTCAGAGTAAGCACTACAAGATGATATTTGTGTTTGTGTTACACACTGTTATACCAACAACAAAATCAGTAGCTACCCCATAAAATGCCACAAAGGGTACCTTGTGTTATTTTACAAGGCAACTTTTTTTCCAAGGGCCACGTGTTGGCCTGTTCTGTCTCCTAGCAGCTCTGGTGAACATCCCTCGCAATATGTTCGTAACCCCAGGCATCTTTCATCCTGCTGCAGCGTATTTTGTTTGGTGCAGAAGAGCTTTTCAAACCTCCAACATCATGGAACCAACAGGAACAAGATATCTCTCTGATTATTATAGAGTTGGGCTTGTTCAGCCTGGAGAAGAGAGGGCTCTGAGAAGAGCTTGTAGCAGCCTTCCAGTAATGAAAGGGGCTGGGGAGGAAAGCTGGGAGGGCTCTTTAGCAAGGTTTGTTCTAGCAGGACAAGGGGTGATGGTTTTAAACTAAGGGAAGGCAGATTCAGACTAGGTATGAGGAAGAAATATTTTCCTGTGAGGGTGGGGAGGCCCTGGCAGTGGTTGCCCAGGTCGGTAGTGGAGGCTCCATCCCTGGGAACATTCAGGGTCAGGTTGGATGGGGCTCTGGGTGACCTGATCTGCTTCTGCAGGGGGGTTCTACAAGATGACATGTAAAGGTCCTTTCCAACCCAAATCGTTCTGCAGTTCTAACCAAGTCCTGGTCAGCGTGGTGATGCTGCGAAGTAGAATTTGACTTTGACATAAAAAAATATATGCCAGGCTTTCCCTGTATGAGGTAAAAAATCTTGTAGTTTTATCACTGTAACACTGTTTCAGTTTTCAAAGAAGCTCTGAAGGAGTTTTGCAGAGCTTCAAGGGCAGGATGTGGCGGTTATGGACCCTGGGATCTACGCTGGTCCTCCAGGCATCTCAGGAGATGGGGCGGGCTCCTGACATTGGTGAAGTCCCCGTTGCATTCCTGGGGCCTTCCACCACAAAGGGAATGTCTAGGGAGGGGGGGCAGTGGGGTGAAGGGGTGGGAGGGTGTAGTACCAATAAAAAGCACCATCTGAACTCATATTGCAGTAGCTGGCCTATGAATTCCCTGGATGGATGTTCTTATTTGAGAGTAAGGGTGGATTTCCACCCCTACTCCCCATTACAGCTTAAGCTGCTTTCAAAATAAAATAAATTAACCAGGAAAATCCACTGTTACTGTACTGCAGCATAGTTTACTACATAATTTCCCCGTATGGATGAGTCCTAAAACTAAGGGGAGAATAAGGAGCAGTAAAGAACAGAAATATATTTTCGGTTCCCTTTCCAGTTTACCTCTAAGACCTTTCACACAGGGGAAATCAGGGCACTCTTAAAGTATACATTTACTTACTTTTCACTGCTATTCCTACAGTCACACATGCATTTTTAAAAGAGATTTGTGTTTTCAGCAAGACCTTTTGCATCCTCATACTGTTCATGTGTATTTTTGATGTGCAATCAAGTCAGGCTGTTGTTTGTGACATCATTTTTCTTTTCATGGCAACAGCCTGTGGTGTCAAAACGTTCAGCTTCGCCATAAACTAGAACTCATCACCCAAGGTTTATTCTCAGATCACACATCTGATAAAACTGAAAATTAAAGTGAAGAAACGTGAAAACAATCCCATTTCTTAGTGTATAAGTGAGTTATTTTAACTTCCTGTTGCTGAATTAGTGCTCCCTTTAAAACGTCTTATTTTCTGAAGCTGATATCAAGATAACTTCCATGAAATATTATTGGCAAGTTTCCCATTGCAGTCAATGGGATCCTTGTGTGTATTTTTCAAGCAGATGTGCTGTATTAAGTCTAATTGAGAATCTTTTATTTCAAATGGAATGCAATGTGTTATTCTTGATTAAAAAAAAAAAAAGGATAGTAACCTCCCTCCCTTACTTTTCTGCTCCCAAAACTATTTTATACAGTTTATAGGTCATTTTACTTAGGTAAAAAAAATGTTCTCAAGTATTTGAAAAAAGCACAGTTCTCTATGTCTCAAACACCATTCTAGCTTAGTCTCGTTTCTACGGGTTTGAAGTATGAAAACATCTTGAATCTTTCTGAGCAAAGTCCGTACCATACATGAGAAACAACTTTTACTCCCCCCAAATTCCTAGCAAAGTAAATTTATTGAATCATTTTCCCTGTGTTTAGAATAAGCTCTAAAATGTTTTCAAGTGCTGTAGCTTTTGCTGTTATTTAGTTCTAAAGGAGGATTTTAAGTTAAGGCCTAAAAAAATTGAAGTATTTTTACCTTCTCTTCTGAGTTTTCTAATTTGCGCTGCTTATCAAATGATTCACTCTGTACCCAAATACAGGAGACTGATAAGACAGGAAAAGTACTGATTTAACATCCCACATACAGAGTTACTTCTCAGGCTTCCACATATAGTGCTAATGTTTAGAAAGGGAAGGAGCCGGGCGCTGGGAGTTGCAGTCTGACTCACTTGTGAGACTTTGACCCAGTTATTTGATTCGAGATTCAGCAAAATACTGAGGCACTTTAAACTTGTTATCTTAGGTTTCTTCTAAAGGTCTGTTACCGTTGATCTCTTTATATCTCAGTTTACACAGTTATAAACCTAGATAATTAATTCTTACCTTCGAGGCTTTTGTGGGAGTTAAGAAATAGCTGTAATGTTCCTTGAAGCCCTTCAATGAAAGCTGGTGGATTGAAGTGCTTGTCACTCACCTCAGTTCTTACCCCAGGGTGAGAAACCATTGGTGTTGCTCCTGTCCTGTGCACTGGGGTGAGAATTCAGTCTCCTGAGTGCACCAGGACGCGAGTACAAGGAAGGGGTGCTCTGGGAGCTGGGAATGTTCTGAATTACACATAATGTAGCTTTAGCCTGGTTTTGAGTGAGCCAAAGCATGAGCAAAGCCGTGGCTCAGTTATGTGCCCCCTCTCTCTCTTAAACTCAATGTGTCCTTAATACCTATATATGCACTCACATATACGGAACAACTCCCGTGCACCTGCAAGACATATAGAGGTCACCCTGTCCTTGTAATTCCTCTCCTTCCAGCCGTTACCTTTATTTCCCAAGGTCTGAGCCATTATCATTCAGCAGTTCTGCAGCTTTCCTTTTCTGACCTCCCCAAATTATTATTGTTTCCCTCCTGCCTCCCACCCCTTCCAATCCATAATGGGATCCTCAGCTGTAAATTCGCTAACTGTAAAGATTTTGACTTGAAATGCTTTGAAAATGCCATAGGGAAAAAACCCAAGAATAACGCCTGTGAACAACACGCTGTGCCACGCTCCAGCATTGCGCTTCTACGGGAAAGATAATAAAGATATTAGCACTCATATAATTTCAGATAGGAAATGAAAACAGACATGAAAGAAACACTGGCTCCAGCTGTTGAGTGGGAATCAAACTAGCTCTGGGAATTACAGGTACTGTCACTGGAGACAGCCCGACTTCTGAGAAATGACCTCAGGTGTAGAGCTTGCTGTGGCCCCTTGCAGATATTAACACCTAATTAACAATCTGTGAGAGCATCCTACATCTTAATCACCAGTGAGGTGAGAATGACAATTGCAAGGAGGAGAAGGAGAAGGGAAATGGTAATTTTTCCTCTGCACGCACCATCTAATAACCATGGTTATTCAGATGCAGCTAAATGTGATTCCCTTTTAGTCATTTCTGTCTATGGGAAGGCACAGTAAGTTCATTTGCTAGCAGGTAGACAGCAGAGGTGAGAATTGAATTGATCTGAGATACTCTGAAAAATTGACCCTGAGGTCATTCCTAGTTTAAATTGGGAAGTACGGCTGAGCTTCTGCCTTCCCTTTCTTCTCTCTTCTCTCCCTACTCCCTCTCTTTTTGTGTTTCCAGGCATGTTAGTCTGTACTGTGTAATTATTTAAACATACTCTGATGGTGGGGAACCTCATTCCCTCGAAGTTAATCAAAATAAAGCAAGCTTTTGTTAGCGGTGATAGGTAATTAAATAGCTGGCTCCGTGTTGTGTGCGGCATTGTGCTGGGTTATTGACATCCCGGAGCCCGGCTCCCCAGCCCTTCAACCCACTGAAGGCGCCGAGATTAAGGCCCAGTCTAAATTAAGGAAAGCAGGTGTGAAGCCATGGGAATGATTAATGAGGCCAGACTGGGAAGGAGAGGAGTGCCATACCCAGTGCCTCCCAGAGGAAGGGCCGGGTCCATGGGAAGGGACGCGTGTTTTAAAGAGGAGAAGATCACTTGTGGCATTTCTCCTCCATGCTGGTGATTTCTGGCTGTTGTTTTAGGCCAGAACAGCTGTAAGCGAGGATGAATCCACTTACCCGATATCAACTGCATTGTAGACACCTAGGGCCAAATTCTGCTCCCGGTTACCGGGTATGGATGGTCAGGAGTGTGGGGGGAGCTGATGAAGAGGCTCTGGGCTTAGACCTGTGCCCAAGGGCTGGCGCTAGTGAAAAGCAAACAAGAAATAGTGGACCAAATTTTTCAGTCCCACCGAAGCCAAGGCACGAGGAGCTTCCCTGCGCCCCGTGGTGATGCTTCAGCTTGCCCCTGTATCACCTGGCAGGATCTGGGGGAGTTTGAATGTAACACCTTCTAAGGGATGCTTTTACATGCGCCTCCAAACAGCTTCCCCTTTCAAACAGCTTTACGACACAGTTAAAATGGGAGGCAGGCAGGGAGCAAGGCGTGAGGAGTACAGGCGTATGTGCAGACCGCGCTCTGCTTTGTCTTTACTGGCAGCGCTCCCTTGATGTGCTCGGTAACAATCTGTTTCCATATCACTCGGACCCAAATATTCTAATAAGGAGAGAATGGTGAAGCGTCTTATTAACCACTCAGCTTCCACAGAAACTCCCACCGTTTGCTTTCTGAAGGATAAGAGCTATTTTCTGTTGTAGTCACTTCTTCGACTCCTTTAGCTTTGCTTTCACGTGTTGGCCTTGCGCTAAGAAGTATAACTTGACATTTTGTGTCTTCTCAGCTGAAAAGGTATTGGTTCCTGGACTTCATGTCAGCTGTACCCAGATCAAAGGCAAGGAACATAAAAGTTGACATATATTATTTATTACATGGTTTACATCAATGATGTTTCTCTCTACCCTTTTCTGTTATTATTGCTGATGTTTTGCCCGTAATGTGCTCGCTTCTCAAAAGTGTTTGTCCCCTACAGACAAATATTCATATTCATGTCATCCCTCAGCAGTTAACAAATGCCAACTCACTTCAGCATTTCCCGCACACCCAAAACTCCCATTGTTTTTGCAGGACTCTTTGGGTGTGAGAAGAATGCAGGATTGGGCCCTTGGGTGGGAATGTCAGAGCTGAAGTTCTCTCCCCCAGCCCCAGCAATGCACGGGGTTGGCTGGAGCAGCAGCCCGGGCGCTGGTGCCGGAGTGGGAGCTGCTGCATTCTCTGCCTGCACTGGGAGCTGCTGCAGAGGCCGGGGAATGCCAGGCTTTGAGGGAAGCAAAAGAGCAAAGAAGATTTTTTTTTTCAGTTAGTTGGGTTTTTTTCCCCTACCTTTCCCCATTTTCTTTTCTGCCTTCAGAGTTTTACATGAGTACTACAAGGTCTGTCTTATAATAGTGGCCAGAAAACCATCTGAGAGCAGTCAGAAATGCTGCTTTGACCTGTACATCCCTCTGACTGCTCAGTTTAGTGTAAAA
The DNA here is from genome assembly GCA_033558235.1 of Neomorphus geoffroyi. Taxonomy (NCBI): domain Eukaryota; kingdom Metazoa; phylum Chordata; class Aves; order Cuculiformes; family Neomorphidae; genus Neomorphus; species Neomorphus geoffroyi. The sequence continues at coordinate 1,661,948 of JAUMJM010000001.1, forward strand.
CTTCCCTTTTTTCCCCTCTTTGTCAACAGCGGTAGCAGGTTTTCCTTCCCTGAGTTTCTGAATCGGCTAAAATGCTGAGTCTGGTTTTGCCCCTGCCCTCCCCTGAGCTGTCTTTTTCTGCCATGGAAATAATAATGCTTGAGAAAGATCCTTGGGAATTTTTTTTTTGTTGTTGTTGTTTTCTTTTGTTTAGGTTGGGTTTATTTTAAAGCTTGCTGACAATTGTCAAATGCTCTTTCTAGCAAAGAAGCGCTTGGAGGGCAGAGCCGGCTGTACTGCCAGCAGCAGCAATTTGCAGTTCTCCTTCCAGCGCCGCTAGTCAGCGGCTGTGTGGCGCTTTGCTGGTTCTTTAACATTTAATTGGGATCAGGCAATCAAGTGTCTCCCAGTTTTATTTTTTCCCCTCTTCAGGCTGCAATAAAGCCACTTATAATTTATAATCAAAGTTTGGTGTTGTCAAACTAAACTGTAAAACTGACTTCAGGGTTTCAGTCATAAAATAAAAATACAATAAATATTGCAATGGGGCTGGAGCAACAGAGTGAACAACAGCACAGAGAACTCATACACACACTCTTCGCGTGTGTGTGTGCGTATACATTTAGTTCCAGAGGTAAGAAAGATCTAAATAAAAGATAACTGGGATGTATTCTTTTGTGCTGCAATTGAGACTAAGATAGATTTATAGCCCAAGCAGTTATTTTAAATGCAAAATGAAGTGTTAATTTATTAAAGTCATTTATGCATCAATGTTACTTTTACGTCTTTATTTATATTTTTCGGTGATATGGAGCGGTGTTGTATTCAGCCTGGGTTTTTCTGTCTGTTGACTGTAGTGCTCCTTTGCTTGGATTTTTTTTCTAACAAGGCAGCTCATTTAGAAAGAAATGTTTATGTGAAGTGCTTGTCAGTTGGCATTTTTACTGGTGTGCTAACCCAAAGGTAAAATATAAAGGCACATCTTTTCCTCGCTGGCTTGTTGCTACTAGAAGGGTTCCTCCCTTGTTAGCTTGATAAATAATTTTACTAGCGGGAATCTGCTGAATTTTTATGCTTGCTGTCTATTTTCTGCTTGCTGCAAATAAATTCCAGCACTCAGAGGGCACTAAAACTCCCAAACACATGGTATTTTCCCATTTTGTTGCTGCTTGCCTAAAATATTTATTTCGTCTTGTGCTTGTGCTTTTAATTAAATCTTTTCTTTAAAAAAGAAAAAAGTAAAAAAGTTCAAGTTTTGCAATTATTTCCAAATGAAGGACTGAGTCCAGGTTATACTTGATATAAAATCTGGAGTTTAAATAACACATTATCACAGGTAAACTAAATGGGTGGTGTTAAATCAGTCATCAGTCCAACTGCTTCGTGCTTTTTAGATGAAACACAAGGATTATTTATTGAAAATCATCCGTTTAAGCATTTCTTGCAATTTATTCAATAGTTTTAGTTTTCCCAGTTTGCAATCAAGGAAGTTAATTTGATTTGCAAAATAAATACCCCAGTTTGGCGAGAGGATGCACTGAAAAGGTTTGGGTTAAGGGTTACCATGGCAGATGTGGCAGAATAAAAGAGGCATTAGCTTAATTTTTTTCACTTTTTTTTTAAACACTTTTCTTAAAGGGATTGCTTTGCAGTTATGGAAGCTTTATGCATTTTCAAATTGAATTTAATTCAAGCGAGGGCAAACTGACCCCCAGAAGTCTCTGCCCGCCCCCAGCACACTGCCTGTTGGAGGGTGGTTGGGGCTGCCACTGTCCCCAGCTGGAGCTCGCTGCTCCTTGGCAGCACAGCCCCACTCAGTGACCGGTGTTCCTGATTTCGAGGGGCTTTGCAGACTTGAGCAGGTTTAGGAGCTTGCTTGGCAAGGCTGTTCCTTCCGTGGCGCCAGGATTTACATCTGTCTGGGGTCGATGCCTCCTGTGGTGCTCGTGGGTGCTGGGAGCAGAGCTTTTTGCTGCTAGTGGGATCTCTCCCTGTGGCTTCTGTGGGGCAGTCCCACATCTTCCCAGCCAGTCTTGGGGATGCCACCAGCATTACTTCCTTACGCATCTGCTCGATTCAGGGGGTGAGTAGTGAAAGGACTTGGCTGCTTGCTGCCCTGTCCCACACCCACCCTGTCCCCACCCAGAAGAACCCAGCCGGGCGCAGGAAGGCCAAGCAGTGTGCCCTGTTCAGCAGAAAGCCACGTACTCTTGAAGATGCCAGGCAAGGCCACTCAAAATTTTAGGATTATTTACATATTTTTAGGAAAATTTGTCTCAAAGCAATTCTCAAACTTTGGCCCAAATTCTTACATTCTTACACCAACCACCCTCCCATGCGTTTCCTGATTTCCATAAGAATTCGGTGGCAGAGCTGAGCAGTGCCCTTGCAGATACCAGCCTGTTCCTTTACGAGAGCACATCCCAAATCAGGTAACTGGATGTTGGGAAGAACTGATGCACCAGCACTGAATGGATTTGGCCAAAGCTTGGGCAGCAGGGAAAATTACCTTTGGTAAAATCAGAAATGCAGTAGGGTTGCAGGAAATCTCAGGAGTGATATAACCCAGCCCCACACCAGGGTCGGGCAGACCTGTGGTATCGCTGACAGATATTTGCATAAGCTGTCATTAAAGCACTCCCGAAGAGCCTGACACCTCCCTGGGAACACCCTTGGCAGACCTTCACCACCTTCTGAAAAGCTCTTCTCCTTGTCTTACCCAGCACAGGTCCCTTCTGTGCTGGTCCCCACAGCCACAGAAGGCAGTCCAGTCCTGTCCTCTTTGCACAGACCCTTTGCATATTTGAAGGCTGTTGTTATGGCTCACCACAGCCTCCTTTTCTCCAGACTAAACAACTCCACGGCTTTCAGTCTTTTTTCATAGGTTATGGTCATGACTTTGTTATTTATATGTTGTCTGAAGAGTCCACATACAGTAAACTTGATAAAATTCAATTTACCTATGTTGAAAAGGACTGTGAGGATGCTGCCTGGAGGCTTTACAGCATCTGAAAAGGGAACAATTTAATTCTCACTCTGATAATTTTGCTTCTGTGGATGGAAGGTAGAGAGCATTTCTTTACCTGAGCGGGTTAACTGCAGCCTTCCCATGGATTCACCCTGCTAACAGGAGCATTGTAGTGCGGTGTGCAGCCAGAATTTACTGACAGACATTAGGAAACATGTTTTAACATTTTATGATCAAGACCAGGTTGGATGGGGCTTTGAGCACCCTGATCCAGTGGAAGGTGTCCCTGCCCATGGGAGGAGGGTTGGAACTGGATGGTCCCTTCCAACCCAAACCATTCTATGATTCCAGAATTCAATGATAATTTTATATATAAAAGCAAGAATGGAAGATAGGCTGCAGATAGGTGACACCTTGGGGTGTCCCTTCAAGAGGCTACGTGGAGATTTTGTCACGCCTGTTTCATTCACTTCAATGGCAGCTGAGGAGCTACAGCCATCCCCATTCTGCCTTTCCCTCTGCTGGTGTTGCTAGTTGACTGTGGTGTTTCAAATATTCCCAGCATCATCATATATTTGAGTAGATCCAGCTTTTTCTTTGTGGCAGGCAGAAGTTTTCTCCAAATGCCACCAATGAAAGTGGGCCAAAGAGGGTTTTTCAGACCTGGCTTTGCTGTTATCTGGATGCCACTTTTGGAAAGGTTGGAAAAGGCATTAGGGCTCTTTGCATGAACATTCGCTTTGCTCCTTGGAAAAAATGAGCCTGCTAATTCTGTTTTTCTCATTGTCCTCTGAGGTCTTGCCTGGTAGGTTGCCGGGGAGATGTCCTGGAACAGAACAAAAGAACTTGTTTGCAGGGAAGTATTCTGCAGGGACTGGTCTTTGAGGACATGCTGGTACCAACTGTCCCACAGTGGGATTAATCAGCACGACAGAATCCAAAGGAGCCTCTCCAGGAGGTGGTTTGAAGTTTTGAAGGATTTTGGCTTCCTGATATCAGTCTTAGCTAAACCCTGTGTTGAAAGGTGCCAACAGGGACACTGCACATGCTGCCACCTCATCTGTACAGACCAGGTACCACTCCTGGAGATCGGCTGTGACAGCTTTGACTAATAATGGATTAAATATATTTCTGAGGGAGGGTGATGACTGGGGCATTCACACCCATAAACCTTTGTGAAGATAATAATGTCCCTTTGGCACTCAGATACCTGTGATACCATGTTTCTTGTTTTATCCAAGGTTTCACCTCTGATTTGCATTGTATAGCATTCCATTTCTTAAAAAAGCCTTTTGGACACCTGTATTTCCTCAGAGATCCACCTTAATCACAGATTCTGCTTAAAAGTTGTCTCATTCAAAAGTATAAACTCTCTGTACAGGTTGGAAGTGTGTGCAGAATCAGGGAACACAGCTCACAAGTCAAGTTGACATTTTAGCTCAAGTATTTTCAAGCTTTAAGGGAAGATCTTATTGAGAAATATTTGTGGGGCTCAGTTCCATAGGAAGTGAAATGAGAGTGACCTTGCTGAGCCATTGGCTCAAATTGAGCTGTGGCAGCAGAAGTGAAAATATTTGCTTCCTTCTCTAAAGAATGGAGTTAGGGATCTGTTCTTACCATGGGAAAGAAGAGAGAGAAAAATGGATTGTCTTCCTTTCAGTAGTTCATTTCTCTTTGCAAAGTGATTAATGCATTACTGTAGCAAATTTATTGTATGGCCTGATTACCATTGCTTAATAAATCTAAACAACTGTGACTGTCGTGGTGCTAAGGATGCCATGATTTTGTCTCTCTTAAAGAAGGTTTATACGTTAAGCTTAACTTTTAGCTTTCTACATTTCTGTGATAAAATTTATTTTGGCCATTATAGCTCTATCTGTTTGAAACCACACCGAAAGGACATCAGTTGTTCCAAAGGAGGGTTTATCACTGGGAGAGTTCTTCCTTCTCTCAATTTGTGAAAGAAACCGAACATCAGCATTAAAATGGAAATGGAGTTTAGGAGAAAATAATAACTTGGTTGTTTTAAAAAAGTTGTAACATTTAAAAGGGACTTTTCAAATATCAAGGATGGACAACCCAATTAAATTAACTACATTATATTTGCAGCCGTTAACACCTCAGGCTTGGCTTTTCTCAGGCTACCAGAGTTTGCTGAGGGATTGCCTGGTCCTGGATGAGAGGCTCCCACAGAGCTGTGGGAAGAAGCGCTTGGGAGTAATTAAAGCCATTTTCTCAGAATCGTGGGGAAATTCGTACTCTAGTGTTGCTGCTGTTCCTGTGCCAAACTAGAGCCTGAGTAAGGATCTCGTGGCCATGTGGGCATTACCCGCTGCCCAGGCTCCACTCCAGCTCTGTCGCTGGACATAGAGATTGGTTGTTTCTTTCTTTGTCCTTTCCCCTCTTTGTGAACATGCCTGAAAGAACATTGCATCTCTGTACTACAAGTCCTTCATGCATGTTCTTCTGGAGTGCCAGGGCGAGGGTTACCCTTGTGAAAACACCCAGCCTTTGGAGAGCATGATGTGGAAAGAGATCTTGTACCCAAGAGTACCGATGTCCTTTTGGGCCATACTTCTCCCATTAGTAAGAAGGTACCAGTGCAAGGCAATAGCAGGACATGTTGGTGCCAGTGGATCTCCCGTGCCTTGGATTTTCTCTTTCTGGCTGTGTTTACCTCTTGCCTTTTCCCAAGGCTCCTGCCTACCACTGTGGCTTTCAGCCTCTTTTTCAGCAGCAGCAGCTTTGACAGCAGCAGGGAGCACTCAGGCATCTTTATACCTCTTGGCCTATCATTGTTTTATCCTTCTTCATGCTTTCTGCACAAAATTTTGGAGTGAGGCAGAGAATGGGGCCGATTTAGTTGGTAGAGCTCGTCTAACTCGCAAGGTGAGGTAACAGCTGTAGGTTATAAGTGGCAAATTGTTTCCAAAAAGGTGCAGGCAAAATTTCTTGCATAGTTGCATGAATTTTGTAATGTAAAGAGGGACTGGACACAGATTAGGAGTCACTCCAGACTTCCACTAAAGCTGTTGTAGCCAAACTCCAGGAACATGGACAACAATACAGTTGGATTAGGAACTCCAGAGAGACTTTTCCTTTTGCAGTGAGGACACGTGAAGGTCACACAGGTGACAGTTTCTTCTCTAGTCTATGAAAAACCTGTATTATCTCTTTGTGAAGAACATAGCCTCATTAGGTTCTGGAGCACAAGTCCTACCAGAAGCAACTGACAGAACTGAGACTGTTAAGCCTGGAGAGGAGGAGGCTGAGGGGAGGCTTTATTGCTCTCTACAACTATTGAAAAGCAGGTTGTAGCAAGGTGGGTGCTGGTCTCTTCTCCCAAGTAACAAGTGATAGCATGGAAGGAAATGGCCTCAAGTTGCTCCAGGGAAGGTTTAGACTGGATATTAGGAAAAATATATTTACTGAAAGAGTGGTGAAGCATTGGCAGAGGCTGCCCACGGCAGTGGTGGAGTCTCCTTCCCTAGAGATGTTAAAAAATATGTGGATATGGCACTTCGGGATGTAGTTTAGTAGTAATGTTGGTGTTACATTGATGATTGGACTTCATGTTTGTAGAGGTCTTTTCCAACCTTAAAAATTCTATGTTTCTATGATCTCCCATCTTTGAAGGCCTTCTACCTCACAGAATTCTTGTTTCCATGGATGTGTTCTTGATGGACACAGTGGGAACTTATCCTCCATGGTGGTTGTGTGGTGGTTGTAAGACCGTTCACATTCCAGTACCTAGGTGACGCCATGCCTGTTCAGAGTCATCAAAGTTTTTCTTAACTTGGACTGGCAATACTGGAGCTGGATTTAGGGTCTGGACAAGCAAATTCAGTCACTCAAAAAAAGTCAAGGCTTGCAGCCAGGACTGGCAAAATCTGGTAGCTTATTTTCAAAAGCTGAGAGTCTTCACCAGATTTTATGTCCCTGGGCTCCTGGAATATTTTTTTCTTCTTTCACTTTTCCTCCCATCACGTTGTAGGCTGTCTTAAGGCCAGTAGGTTCAAAAGATCTCGATTTAGATATGAACTACTTCTTAAAAAAAATAAATAAAAGGAAGTTACTTGGTGCAATCTCATACAATCAAGTCTCATGAAGAGGGAAAGAAGACTAAAGCTTTTGCACTGTCTTTCAAGGACTCAAAGGCTTCTTTTTTTCCCTGAGTATGTTGAACATCTTGAAAATAAACCAGCATATTTCAGAAGGGAAAATAGATGTGGCTGTTCCAATAGGCATTGCGTTTGGAATTGATGCCTGTGATTGTTAAACAGAATCCTTGTTTAACATCCTAATTAAGAACTGTGACTTGCAACCAGTTTTATGAAGATCAAGTAATTTACTTTTAAAGTAAATTAAAGCAAATTTCTCGGTGGTGACAAGTCAATAAAACAATGGAAAGCTCAAGTTTTTCAATCACCCAGCATCTGTTCCTTGTTTTCCTGGAGATGTAAATGCCCTGTGTACAGCAAGAGGTGAACAGAGGGAGAGCCAATAGCTGTGATGTTGGGGTTTGGGTTTTTTTGTTGTTGTTAGAGGATGTTTTCTTTTGTTTTTCAAACGACACTGAAAACGGTGTTCATTTTTGGAAAGGGTGACTTTCTGGTTTCCTGTGGCAGTGTGTTCAGAGCCCCATCGACACGGGAGCAGTGACAGTTGGTGGCTCCGATGCTGTACGGTGTTGCTGGAAGCACTGTAAGCTGTTGCAGGGTAGAGGTGAGCCACTTCTCAGAAACCCAGTCAGCACAAATGAGATCCCTGACTTCTGTCCGAGCCACCCACACCCCCAGCAAGCACCTCAGGAGAGGGGATGGTCTCCACACCGTGGTGGGAACTAGGTTGTATCAAACCTCACTGAAACCACTTCCACGTTGTACCCACGCTCAACCTGTTTGTCTTGAAACATTGCCTCAGAGAGAAGCCAGCGGATGAAAAACAAGGTATTAGACCCATTTTACATTTCAACAAGTGCAGGATGCAAACTGCAAGTGTTTGTTTTAAGTGTTCTGGAGGATCTGGCATTTCGTGGTGTAAGAATTGGCTCCCTGCTGTGTGAATTATTCGCATGTGGATTTGCGCTGTGTGGGAAACGCTGGCACAACGGAAAAGAGAAGGGAAAGCTCTGCTGGGAAAGTGAGAGGGGGCTGGATGTTAGTCACTTGGGGCAGGAGTCTTTTCCTATCTCCTCTGAAGAGGGTGGTTTGTCTTGGAGAGTGCAGCACTGACTTTTGGAGTGGCTGAGGAGGACAGGAAGTCATTATTGGATGCACATGAAAATTACAGAGCTCAGATCATTTTAGAGATATAAAAAATAAGTCAGTGGAAGTCCAGAGACCTTTGCTGCTCAGTATTTGAGGTCTGCCTGCTCTCGTACACATGGCTATGGACCCCATCTTTTGAGGTGTAGGTATACCTTTTGTCTTGCAGTGTCTTTTGACTCTTCAGGTTCAAGACCTTTGGCAGCAGTAGTTTGCCCTCATCCAGATCTCTATGGAGTCAGGAAATGGGCTGCTCTACTTTATGGGAAACGAGTACTTAGGTCTCACCAAATTCAAGGTACCTGGCTGTGGGAAACAGGCAACTTGCCCTGTCCTTTAAAAGGCTGCGAAATTCTTCACATGCTTCTGCAATGCTATGCTAGATTTAATACACTCAAATACATAGATTCATTGAACAAATCTGAAATCTTTGTTTTCTCCAAAGGATGAATAATGCTGTAATCTTATCACCATATTAAAAAAAATTGTAAAAAAGACCTAATGGGATTTTAAGTGACAAAGAAATAGTGACATTTAGTCTATCCCAAGAATATTTGCAATCGTTGTCTATATTGGTGCCTTTTGCAGCTTAAAGACTGAGTATGGGAATGTATAATTTTAAATGGCTTTCTCTGCTTTCTTCTTGTCCACATGAAACCATGCTGCACTCAATCCATGGAGAAGGCAGGCGACTCATCAAGCCATAATACAGCTTTCTGGGGTATGATGCTCCTGAGGTGTCGTGCAGAGTAGAGGCGGTAGCGTTTGGAAGTAGGGATTCCTCCTAAATCCCCCTTTTCCATAGTTTCAGTGGGCTTTGTGCAGATCCTTTGCTTGCAACTCTTGTCACGATGCTTGGGCTTATGATATCTGGGAGACATCTATCCAAAGGCAACATGCAGAGGCATCCTTGTAGTAAAAGTGGTCCTGGACAGCCCTGACTCCCAGTCATCTGCAGTTAGGGCAGCAAAGGAGCCTCTTGCCAGGAGGGCCACGTGCAGATACAGAACGGCGGTGCTGCTCCTGCCAGGGACATCCTGGTACCTTAGAACGATAGAATGTCCTGAGTTGGAAGGGACTCACAAGGACCATTGAGTCCAACTCCTGTCCCTGCATGAGACACCCCCAACATTCACACCGTGTGGCTGAGGGCCCTGGCCAAAAGCTTCTGGAATATTGTCAGGCTGTGACTGCTTCCCTGGGAGCTGTTCCAGGGCTCCACCACCCTCTGGGGGGAAGAACCAACCTAACCATCCCCTGGCATCTTCCTGCCGTTCCCTCGGGTCTTGTCTTTGGTCACCAGAGAGAAGAGCTCAGCGCCTGCTCCCCTTGTCAGGAAGCTGTTGAGGTGATGAGGTCTCCCCTCAGTCTCCTCGAGTCTGAACAGACCAAGAGTCTTCAGCCAGTCTTCATGCAGCTTCTTGCGCCAGAGCCCTGGCAGCACTGAGGACAGATCTTTTTAAGGAGGCTCATTTAAAATTCTAAGTCCTCATTTTATTTTCAAAGTGTCAGAGTTGTTTTTAGAGGCCAGGTAGAAACCAAGAGGATCAGGCCCTTCAGGGCCAACTTCCTTCATTGTATTGATGATAAATAGAGATGATCTGCAAGTGCAGCACAGATTGACCTTAATGAAAGCTCTATCTTCCGCCTGTGGCCAGGAGCCCAATTGTTCCTGCTGTGAAATGACCTCTGAGAGGTTTCTCCTCAGGAAGGAGGTCTCCCTGAATGGTACAGTCAGAAGTGCTGAGGTCTTCCTCCAAATTGAGCAGAGATCTTTAGGCTTTGGCAATGACTCTACATCCTCATGGTCCCATGGCTTTATCAGAGCATCCCTGCTGATGTTTGATTAACAGCAAGTTGTTGTAGCAACAGCTGCTGATTCTGTATTCCTTCTTGCCATTTTTATTGTTATTATTTCATTAATTTTACAGGGCCAGAGGCAGAGACATATGCCCTCAAGTCTGACCTTGGCGTCTCCTCTACATATTCCTCTACATATTTGCACACTCCTTACTTTTAGAGCTCGTTATGTGTATTGAGGGAAGGTGTGTAAAGACCTCAGAACCAGATACTGCCCACTGCACGCTGCTCTTTCTGTTTCTCCTTTCAGGATCAAATCAAACTCTCACTAAACCCAGTGGAAAAGCTTCTCGCAACTGTAATGGTGGTTGTCTTGAGCTGTTGCCAAAACCAGAGAAGAGGTGTGTTAAAGCACAAATGACTTTTGAAACCTCAAAGGCAACCTCATTTCATGAGTAATTGAGTATCTCCTGGTGCATGAGAAGCACCCTTGATTTCTCTTAGGTTCAGTGGGAGCTTTGGTGCTCAGCTCCTCCTAGTAGACCCTCAGCCTTGGACAAGGTAGGACTTCTCTGTTTGGTAAACTGTTCAGGGAGTTAATGCTGAAATACATTCCAGTAACTGTTTGAATTCCCAGGTCATACTGTTTATCTAGACATCTGCTCAGAGGTGGGTGTGAAATAATAATGCCTGTCATTTCCTAGGTGCCTTTTATCTTCCCAAATATTTATTAATTAGCCCTCAAAACACTCCTGCAATGCAGATCAGAGATGGATGGATACGGCTCCTTTCACGCACCAGTGAACCCCAGCAGCTGTTTGGCTGTATGAAACAATGCTGCCGGCAGCCTAGGGCAGATTAGGAAGTAGGTAACAACCCTGTATCTTGTAGAGGGGTGTAGAGAGAGTTTAGCTAGGCAGAATTTAATTACCTCTGCTGGAGCTCGGCCAGTAAGCCAAGGCTCACCTCTCTCCTGATGTTGCTTTCACCGTGGAGTCAGTAACTCTGTCAGGTTTTGTTTCATTCAAAGTTGGTCTGACTTGAGTCGGTGCAGAGCTGAGAGCAGAGGACCCTTCCTGGGACTCTGCCTGTGTCCTGTTTCCCCAAAGATTCACCCCAGTACCCTTTTTACAAGCAAGCAAAGTCCTGTGCCTTATGCCAAGATTCCCTTGCTGGTGTCCCCGGGGCAATCAGCACCGCACCACAGCAATTCCCTTTTGTTTGCTTTTGCAGTGTGTAATACTAGAGCATAAAAATGTTGAAGATAGAACTCAAATTTTACCTGGTTTGTGTTAATGCTTTTAATAAATCTCCAGACTCTCTTTAAAGCTTTGTAGAGTGCAATTTATTGTAAAACTACACTTGCTGTATTTTATGTCCACTGTAATTGCTTGTTTCATCTAATTCAGATTATGCTCATGTATAAGAAGGACTAGTCCAAGATAGAAAGAGATGAATTATTAATCAAGAAAGTCTGGGAATCAAGATTTTAAGCATACATACTAGATACATGTGTAATATTTAGAAATGGATCTGAAAGGACTTATGTGATGTGCTTTAATCAAAGTTTGAAAAGAAGATAGCCAATACATCAAATCTTGAGAAGGAATTGGCCAATAAATCAAATCCGGAAAGGAAAGTGATGGATAAATCAGGTCTGAAAAAGCAAGCAACCAATGTGTCAAATTCATGCAGTGTTTATTAAAGTAAGGAATTGCTTGTCTGTGGCTGAATCTGCATGCTACAATCATGCAATTAAATACTTGAAATTCACCAGTAACCATTTATCTGTGCAGGTGTGCCCACATGTGCCTTTGTACATGTACACAAAGCACACACACATGGCTCTCTGCAGGGTTCTGAGCCCCACAAACCACACGCAGTGTTTGTGTAAGTCTTCGGTGTGCCTGGGGTTTCGGTTGGAAATCTCTCCACTGCGACCTTCGCACAGTGCTAGACTTGAAAAGCTCATGATTCCAACTCTTTTAAAACCAGTAATCACTGCTGTAGAAGAGACTTTAGAAACGACGAGATGTACCTTGTTCTGAAAGCTTTCTGCTTCTGTTTTCTAACTGTACACTAGAAGCAGCACAAACTCCTTTGGCTAATTCCAAGGCTTTTGATAGACAGGTGGGTCCAAAGCATATTTTCAAGATCAAGACTATAAAAATCTCACTATGGAAAAATCATCATTTGCCTCACTGCCTTTGATTTACATCTGTGTTACACAGCCATGAAATTTAAAATAAGATGACCTAAATTGTCCTGTAATAATGTGGGCATGGACGTGTACTCCTGGTGGCGGAGTTTCTCTGTCACTGAACCGAATGAAATCCAGTTTTTACTGCCAATCAGTTAGGCATCATTAACCCTTTCAGAACTTTATTAGCATTCTCACAAAGTTTCTCATCCTGTAACAAATGTTTTCAGACTAAACTTGTTGAGGTCAAAGAATCCAAGCCAATAAGATCTAAGATTTTTTGTCCTCTGCAATATTATATATAGGCTCTCCATCGTGCCAAATAGGAATCATTAGCAGTGGGTTTAAAAAGCTTGCAAAAATATAGTATTTAAGTTGAAAGCTAGTCCTTCATGAGCTGTCCCCAACTTCTACTGGCAATATGTGTTCCTCCCCCTCATCTCTTTTTTGCTGTATAGTAGAAAAATTGCTCTGTACATGAATCCTCCAGGATGCAGGAATGAAAATTGTTTTGCATTTGCTATTACATTATGATGCTCTCCGTTCTGATTCTCAGTTCATGTTGTTCTTTTTGCAATAAGTGTATGTTTGAATTGAATTGAAGAGTAGCATATTAAAGAACTGGTTTTCATAGCTGTTTATGTCCTTTCATCCAAGGAAGTGTGAGAAAAGCAATCAGGGTTTCAGATTGACACGCTAAAGCTAGAGCTATCAGAGAAAGCATCTTGCCATTGGAGTGCTGAATATTTGCATACCCAGTTTGAATTAGTCCAAATTAAACCAATGTATTTATAGAACTCACTTCAGCCCGTGGCCATGCCCATGAAGAATAACTGATTTAGTTTCAGATAAAGTAATTATCAATCCGTTCCCCCAGCTTTGCGCCTTTGAGTATGTCAAAATGTAGCACCTATAGCCCTGACTCAGTGGATTATTCAGACTTTCCATCACTCTGTTTTTTAACAGATAGCATCTAGGTGACTTGCAGGCTTACAAGTGCGATTGATGATGTGAAACAGAGGAGTTTAAAAAGCAATTGCAGAGACAAGATGCAAAATTAGAAGTTAATATCAGTGTAGGAAATGGAAAGCAGCATCACATGGAAGAGAAGTTCTCAATTGGTGGCTTTTACATCAAAAGTGATGTTTGATTTGTATTTATTGCAATATAAATAAAGTGATGTGAACAGTGGCGGTGTGTTCAGTAATTCCTCTTGCAGGCGTTTGGGATGAACTTCCCCAACAGACAAGTGAGGGAGAAGCTGCATGCCTGGATGGGACTCTGATTGCAGAGAACACTGTGTCCTGCAGCTAGGATTTGGGGAAAAGGCTGCTTGCGCAGCTCAAGTAAAACATCCTGTGGTTTTTGGTTCTAAAGAGCTCACATTCACATTTTGAGAATGACTCGGTTGTGGCCCATGAAACAACCTTGATTACTCACTGAGACACTCAGTGTGAATCTGTGTGAATGTAGACTGGGTAAACAGTCAGTTTTAAGGGAAGGATAAGAACTTGGAAAATCAAGAGTACAATTCACATGGCTGGCTGACAGATATGGTTGAGTGCTATTAATGAAGCTGAGCAATATTTACAATTGATTTACACAGTGGTAATAATCATAGCACCATAGAATGGTTTGGATTGGAAGGAACCTCTGTTCCAACCTCTTTGCATGGGCAGGAACACTTTTCATTGGATTAGGTTACTGCAAAGTCCATCCAACCTGGCCTGGAACACCTCCAGGGATGGGACATCCATGACTTCCATGGACAACTTGCACCAGTGCCTCATTTTCTCTGCAAAAGGAACAGTGGCAGTATCATAGAATCATACAATGATCTGGTTGGAAAAGACCTTTGAGATCAAGTCAAACTGTACATGTCCACTACTAAACCCTGTCCCTAAGAAGCTCATCAACCCGTCTTTTAAACACCTCCAGAGATGGTGACTCCACCACCTCCCTGGGCAGCTGTGACAATCCCTGACCACCCTTCCAGTGAAGAAATTCTTTCTAATGTCCAGTCTGAACCTCCCCTGGTGCAACTTGTGACCATTTCCTCTCGTCCTATCGTTGTCACTTATGAGAAGAGCCCAGCACCCATCCCGTCACAGCCTCCTTTCAGGCAGTTGTAGACAGGGATGAGGTCTCCCCTCAGCCTCCTCTTCTCCAGGCTAAACAACTCCAGCTCCCTCAGTCTCTCCTCGTAGGGCTTGTTCTCCAGCCCCTCCCCAGCCTCGTTGCCCTTCTCTGGACGCGCTCCAGCCCCTCAATGTCCTTCTTGGAGTGAGGAGCCCAAAACTGACCCCAGCACTCGAGGTGCGGCCTCACCATTGCTGAGCACAGGGGCACAATCACCTCCCTGCTCCTGCTGGCCACGCTGGGTCTGACACAGGCCAAGATGCCACTGGCACTCTTGGCCACCTGGGCCACTGCTGGCTCATGTTCAGCCACTGCCAACCAACACCCCCAGGTCCTTCTCTGCCAGGCAGCTCTCCAGCCACTCTTCCCCAAGGCTGTAACGCTACACGGGGTTGTTGTGACCCAAATGAAAGACTCTGTACTTGGCCTTTTTGAACCTCATCCCGCTGGTGTCAGCCCATCGATCCAGCCTGTCCAGATCCCTCTGCAGAGCCTCCCTTCCTTCAAGCAGATCCACACTATTCGCACCGATGGCAGCCAGTTTCTCCAGCAGGATACTGTGAGAAACGGTGTCAAAGGCTTTACTGAAGTCCAGGTACAGCACATCCACAGCCTTTCCCTTGTCCATTGAACGGGTAACCTTGTCACAGAAGGAGATCAGGTTGGTCTGGCAGGATCTGCCTTTGGTGAACCCATGTTGACTGGGTTTGATCACCCGGTTGTCCCGTGTGTGCTGTGTGCTAGCACTTAAGATGATCTGCTCCATGATCCAGTAGAATAAGGAATCAGCGTCTTGGGCTACATCATCCCCAGAGCTGAAAATCAGCAGAGATAAGTTGCCACATTTTGGCTAGGACTTAGTTGAAAGCACCACTTCCCTTCTTAGCTTAGCCCTGAGGTGCTAATTCAGTGTGCATTCTGCATCATCAGTGAATAGAGTTTCATGGTCAACTCAAGGTAACTGGCACTCAGAGCCCTACCAATATTCCCATGTGAATACGTTCATCTGAGCTTGCTGGATGTGTGTTAGCACTGTGGTGCAGTGGTGACTTTGAGAGAAAGCAGAGACGCGATGGGTGACTTGCCCTTTCCAGTGCTCATTCTGCTGCCTTTGTGAAGCAACATCCCCATGTAAATAAACACCTCTGTTGATCTCCAGCCCCTGTGATTTCAGTGGGACTCAGCTCTGGACTTTGCACTTTAATGCATCAGGATCTAAATTCACACCTTAGTAAGACTAATGCTCAAGAATTAAGAGGCTATTTGTCTGTCCTAGCGAAACCCTTTTTGACATAACACCTTTTACAGCTATATGTAAATTCATGGTGGTGTAGGAAATACTTTTCCCTATCACATAGTGCCTCTGTCACTGCCTTCTCCTAATATTCATGTCAGTAGAAAAGAACATTTAGAAAAGGACACTTAAAAATGTGTGCCAAAAACTTGCTACCTGAAAACACTGGATATGTTTTTACTAAACATTTTTGAGGCTTAATGAACTTCAAAAAGAAATTGGGAATAATAAAAATTTCTGAAGGTATTTTTGGTTCTCTTCTTTTGCTGTTTGAAAAATTAAAGTAATGGCATTAAAATCCATGTGCTGAGGAGATGAACATGTACATCATGTTTCAGCGTAATGGGGTTTGAAATGGTAAAAGTTAGAATTTGGTGAAAGAGGCTTTGGGATGTCCGGTCTCTAGAAGATCCCTGCAAGTCACATGAATCGTGGGAATGGAGTTGATTTTATTAACTGTATGCAGCTGTTAAGAAAATAAAATTGTAAAATATACCAGTCAAAGACACATGGAAATACTGTAATGACAAGAATTCCAGTCATATTGTCACTGTTGAAACCAGCTTCTTCGCTGCAGTCCATCAGTATTTAGGCATATGCAAACGTGTAATTCCAACCCTTCACCGGCACAGGAGAGAATGGGTAGGGGGCTACGGAAAAGCTGGGGAGGGGCTTTTGATCAGGGAGTGCAGGGATAGGCTGAGGGGAATGGTTTTAAGCTGAAAGAGGGAAGACTGAGATGAGATTTTAGGTAGAAATGTTTTGCTGTGAGGGTGGGGAGGCCTTGGCCCAGGTTGCCCATAGCAACTGGGGTGGCTGCCCCATCCCTGGAGGTGTTCAAGGCCAGGTTGGATGGGGCTTGGAGCCCCCTGACCCAGTGGGAGGTGTCCCTGCCCATGGCAGGGAGTGGCACTGGGTGGGCTTTGAGATCCCTTTCCATTCAAACCATTCCATGAGTCTGATTCTATGATAAGACCCACTAAAATATAAAAGGGTTTTTAAAGCAGTGGTTCATTTTCTGTGATGTTTAACATCACTGCGATGAAATACATTGTTATTAATAAGCAGAATAGACACATTTCGCATATTAGCTTTTATCATCCAGGTCTGTTGTCCCAGGGGTCAGGCAAGACAGTCTGTGGGGCTCTGGCAGCCTGAGAAACACGTATGAATTTGCTTGACGTGAGTGGTTCCGTGGCAAGAGGCAGTGTTTGAACATGGCTGAGGACAGTGTGCAATAGGCTTGGAAGCCGAGGGCAGGTATTCCAAGAAGCAGAGCTGCGATGCTCAGCAGGAGTGTGGGGCTGGAGGGTGGATGGGGAGGTGGCCCTACTGTTTCTTCTGACAGGTGCTCATCACTTGGGTGGAACTCGGGGGACATTCCCCACCCTCACCTCAGCTTGAGAAGAAGGTGGAAAACAAATAAGCCCGCTCTCCCCTCCGGGCTCATCCAGTCTGATGGGTTGAGTCCTCCCCAGAGAGAGGAAGAGCAGAGCCTAAATGTCAGGGAGGAGAGGGAAGGGGCTGGAGACATTGAGGCAATATCCATATTCCCTTCTTCTCAACAAACTTAGCAAAACAAAATTGAGAAATAAAAGGCTCTAGCAGCAGGGAGTGAATGGCTGGAATTTCCTTAATATTAACTGAGCTTTAGGCAGCAAGCCTCAACGTGAAGAATTATTTTTAATTAATAGCTTTTCCCCTGCTTTGGTGCTCAGTGGGAGGATCTTCTTTGCATTGCACAAGGAGGGGAGATGGGAGCAGTCCTGGTTTTGTAACTGATAACTATTTCAGGCCAACTGCATTGCCTGGAATAACTTTTTATTGAGGAAAAGAACAAAATGTTACATCAAAAGATACCTCCTTCTGGGTCTTGGCTTTAAATTGCCTCTCCAGATAAACCCACCGCCTGGCCAGCAAGGAGTTGATGGATTTTTAAGAGTCTCTTGGCCACATTATTTCCTCTCACCTCTGAGTTATCAACATGGCATTTGTCCCTAAGAGAGGACCTTCCAAGGATGCTGAGCAGTCACAGCCCAGACAGGATCTGAGGGCGCGGTGCTTGTGCTGGGCAGCAGAGTCCTTTACCCAAACTAGCCCAAATCCAGATGGAAAAAGAGGCAGGAAGGTGTTGTGAATTTGTATTACTTTAACACAATGGGTTTGTTCAGGGACGGTTTTCAAGCAATAAATGGCTCCTTTGTGTTCCTTCCCTCCCCGCGGTAGCTTTCAGAGCTGTATATGTGCATATCATTTTGCCTGTGTGTTAACAAGCAGGAAGGCTCCCTGGCTCCAGGCTCCCTCCGCCTCTGCCTCTCCTTCTCCCCATCTTTGAATGGCCTCTGACCCAGCCCACAACTCAAACAAAATTAGCGAAGTAATGGGGGAGGGGAGGGAGGAGAACTCCTCTCTTTTTCTTCTCGTATTCTGAGGACTGTAAGGGGCTGCAGCGCATCTTTTATGAGCGGCTTCATGGGAGTTGGGACATTTGCTTGTTATACTGAGGCTCTGTAAGAGGGTGATCGTCATGGACTATAAAGTAACGGGAAGTCTCACAGCTCTGTAACACAGAGCCTTGCTCACACAGGAGAGAGGGATTTATAGCATTGCCTTGTATTTTTTAACATATTTTTTCTGCTTTTTATTTACAACCTAGCCTGACAGTTCTTGCTTTGTGCCCTGTTTCCCCCCTCTCCTATCTTAACTCTGCCTATTCCTTTCGGTGCTTTGAAGCCCCAGCAGGCTCCAAAAATCTGTCAGATTAGATGGAGGAGCAGCACGGACAAAGGTTGAACTTTGAGTTGTGCGTATCCCCCTTCAAGCACTGTGTCTTGCCTAAGTAGAAGCAAGTGAAGGCTAAATATCTGCTTTTCTAGGTGGTGGGGAAGACAAGGAGAGGATGGAGCTGGGAAGGAGAAGCAAGAATATGAAGAGGAGTGTGTTCCTTGTTATCAAACTTATCAAGCTGTTCTCCTTATGAGCTTTTGTTAAAGCTCTGTGTCTTTCTCTTATTTAAATAAGTATAATCTCTGAAGGAGTTTTGAGATGCAGCTTTTCAAAGCAGCGGGGTGTAGTTCTGTTTTATTAGCTGTCATAGAAGATCTGATGTAGTCATTTCAGAAGCTGTTAATGCATCGATGCTGTCAAGCCAAAGCAGTTGCGAGTGAGGCTGGGTGCCTGCTGTCTCTGGCACTGCCTTCGGAGTCAGAGTCTTTCAGCTGCTGAGACTTGGGAGCAGCACTTGCTAAATTTTGGCCCCGATTCCATGGCATTCGTAGGGCGATCATGTCCTGGTGTGGCTGAAGCATAAGTAAATGCAGAATTAGTCTTTACCAGATGGAGAGGGGAGATTGCTAATGGTGTAGGCACCACCTTAATAATTAAGCAGCTTTTGGGAGCTGTTGTCTCTGTGTCAGCATTGGAACCTGCTCTCCACATCCTTTCCCTTTGCCCTGATCAAACAGCATGGCATGGTGCCGTTGATCACGGCTGGGCTCTGGTGTCATCTGCTCCCATGGAACCAGCTCCCCCAGGAGCTACGGCATTGAGTTAACCATCTGGGGTCAAGAAGAGGACATTAAACATAATCAGCAGCTTGCTTAATCTTAGGAAGAAAATCCTCATTTGCTTGAACATGTCTGCTGATCAAAGCACTATGCGAGCTGGGATGCCGTGCAGTAACATCTATTTCCCAGGAATGGGTTTTTTCCCCCTCTTTTTAAGAGTAGAAAGGAAAAGCACCAGGAATTCTGAATCCTTGGAACTTTTTCTCTTGTGGTTCAGCTAATGCAGTGTCTCGAATCCACCTGACCAGCATTTATCCATGTTAACCATCAGCTCACATAATCTGAAGTCCTAGGAAAATGGGTTGTAGCACAGATGTAAGACACTGAAGGGAGACAGTAATTTTTTCCTGTAGATGGGAAATGCATATGTTGCCTCACTCACTTGTCATTACTGAAACTATAGGTAGGGACAAAAATAGAAACTACTGACAGCTTGATTTCTTCATGCTGGCACTGAGCTACAGCAAAGCTCTACAAGACCCTATAAATATGCAAGCGAAGGGAAATCCTACACAAGTGCTATCATACTGCTATAGGACTGAATAGAATCAGCTTTATTGCAACCCAACAGTATGGACAGAGTCTGCTTTTCAGAGCTTCCCTATCTCGGGAACAATGTAAAATGTGAACCAAAGGCAGCTAATCTGGCCTGTTTACTGGGCACAGTTCCAAAATATATTGTTGGAAATGACTAGAAAAAGCTTTGCACTGCACAGCCCCTATGGTGCAGCTCTTTCTCCCTTTTAGAGTGAAATGTCCTTGCAGAAATTAAACTCTGTAAAAAGAAAGAAAGAAAGAAAGAAAGAAAGAAAGAAAGAAAGAAAGAAAGAAAGAAAGAAAGAAAGAAAGAAAGAAAAGAAAAAAGAGAAAGAGAAGAAAGAAAGAAAGAAAGAAAGAAAGAAAGAAAGAAAGAAAGAAAGAAAGAAAGAAAGAAAGAAAGAAAGAAAGAAAGAAAGAAAGAAAAAGAAAGAAAAGAAAAAAGAGAAAGAGAAGAAGGAAAGGAAAGGAAAGGAAAGGAAAGGAAAGGAAAGGAAAGGAAAGGAAAGGAAAGGAAAGGAAAGGAAAGGAAAGGAAAGGAAAGGAAAGGAAAGGAAAGGAAAGGAAAGGAAAGGAAAGGGAAAAGGATCACTGTGACTTCAAGCACTTATTAAAATTTGTGGAGGATGCAGTGCACATTGAAAATGTTTCCCCTCCCCCCCCAACCTAAACCAATAAAAAAAAGCCAACCCCATGAATAGCTCTTCCCAGCTTCCTGCACATTGAATATGTATGTTAAAGGACAAGGAGCCAAGCTTCACCCTGTTTTGCCTTGCTTGGAATATTTTTGCTCATTTACTCTATGAAAGCCGGGGATGATGCCAAGGCGAGGCTGGCGAGCTGGCCACCACGGAGGTTGCTGCGGATGGCTCGCAGTGGTGCGCAGAAGCAATATGTGTCCCGCTGTGTAAACGAGGCTTCCTGCCCCTATGAGGAGAGTTCAAAAAGTTTACATGGCAGGAGGAGAAAAAACTGCTGCTTGTGGCTCTGAGTGAAGCAGCTGGGGTGAAACAAGTCAAGCAGAACTGAGGGGAAAGAGAGCCCAAGCCTTAAGCATGGATTCCTGGAAGTTTTCATTGTTGTTCTGTATTGCTCTCAACAGAAGATGTTATTTGTGCCATCTCGTGAGCCCTGCCAAGTGTGTCTCCTCGCAAGAGGACTCCATGATCCTCTTACTTTCATTCACATCTCGAAAGCAGCTCCATCTCCCCTGTTTTTATAAACTGCTGTTGTAAGTTTGCTTCGTGATTTAGCTTCTCTCACCTCTTCGGGAGGTGGCAGCTTATTGCAAGCTCTTTCTTCCTGGTTAAAAATGAGCAGTGTACACAACTACAGAGTAAACATTTCTATCTTCCTCCTGGTTTGGGCAAAAAACCTTGACCCCCTTGCTGGTGGAAGTGAAATGTTTCCAAAACACACAGGTGACTGGAGATGTGTCTGTGTTTGAACTCCTCCAATTCAAACACAGTTATCCAGGAAACCATAACCAGGAGATGACTATTCCCCCACCAGAGGTTTAACTCGGTAACATTTTGTTGACCGACTGGAGAGTTATTGTTTTATTGTCTGTACCGTGGAGCACTTATCTCTTAATATGCATGATAATTAAAATCCCACAGAAGTTTAAATTAGAGTAAGGCTCAGGGATCAGGCTTAGCTGGTCATTGACTTAGGGGTCATTGACTGTCATATCGAATCAAGTCACCTTCATTAATAACTGAATCATTGACCCTAAAATCTGGAGGTTTTATTCTGTCAGCTACCAACTCTTAAGGGGCAGCATGATTCCCACTTGCCAAGGGTTTGAACCTGCCCTCCTCCCTGCTTCTCAGCTTTTCAACTCTAAGCTGCTTTTCATCTTTTTCCACTTTGGCATATTCCACCCCAAATTTTATCATGTAGTCAGTGCTGTACAACGAACATCGGGTGAGGGATGCTGTGTGGGTGATGTGGGGCAGTGAGGGTGAGGGTGAGGATGAGGGATGCTGTGCGGGTGATGTGGGACAGTGAGGGTGAGGGATGCTGTGTGGGTGATGTGAGGCAGAGAGGGTGAGAGATGCTGTGTGGGTGATGTGAGGCAGTGAGGGTGAGGGTGAGAGACGCTGTGCGAGTGATGTGGGGCAGTGAGGATGAGGGTGAGGATGAGGGATGCTGTGCGGGTGATGTGGGGCAGTGAGGGTGAGGGATGCTGTGTGGGTGATGTGGGGCAGTGAGGGTGAGGGATGCTGCGTGGGTGATGTGGGGCAATGAGGGTGAGGGTGAGGGATGCTGTGTGGGTGATGTGGGGCAGTGAGGGTGAGGGATGCTGTGTGGGTGATGTGGGGTGGTGAGGGTGAGGGATGCTGACCTTTCTCATCTGGTCCGGTTGCTGTCAGTACTTGTGGCAGGGGGAGCACAGACAAAGTGATGATTCCACTGTGGTGTCCCATGCACCGGACTCACCTCTATCCCTGCCTCCCAAAATCACTCCAGAGCTGCTAGAATTGAAGCGAGCAAAGGTTTACTTTTCTGTTGTCTTGCCAAGTTAGAATGGGATTAAATGCTCTCAAGGTCTCTGGACTATCACTTTACCCAAAACATCCATCCCAAGCATTCACAGAGGCAGAGAGTCTCGGCATAGCTATTTATTTTAAATGCCTGATTAAAATTTCATGAAAACAGGAAATCATGGGAAAAGAATAGATTGCAAGAACGACCAAATCCAGGGCTTTGTCATTTTTAGCTCAACAACACACAACAATGAAAAAAAAACCCAACACCCAGCACGTTCAATTGTAAGGAAGGGATATTTTCACCACCGTCCCAAGGCCACTAATGGTGTACTTTGTCATTGACAGGGGAGTTCATGAACTAAGAATGAAACCAAATTTTTTTGCTTAACTTATTACACAGTTTTGATTCAGTTGATAAATTGTCACCTTAAGGTACCCTAGAGCTGCTGAACTTAAACCTTGCAAATTTTAAAGTTGTTTTTTTTAGATATTACTTTTTTTTTCTATCTCAGCAGCAATAAATATTGCAATACCTCATCCTTAACCATACTGCTGCTCTTTTGTCCCAGTATCTTTCTGGCTTTTCCCTTCTTAAGCATATCTAATGATCCAAATAGATAGGGACAGGAACAAAAGGCTGATTTTTCTGAATATCTATGATGTGCAAAGGATCTTCGTGATTTCCAGCATCCTTGAAGAGAAGGACTTGGGGCGCTTGTGGATGAGAAGCTCAACACGAGCTGGAAATGTGCAGCCCAGAAAGCCAGCTGTGCCCTGGGCTGCATCAGAATTGTAACCAGCAGGGCGAGGGAGGGGACTCTGTCCATTTACTGTGCTCTCATGGGACCTCACCTGGAGCTCTGCGTTCAGCTCTGGAATCCTCAGCACAGGAAGGACATGGAGCTGTTGGAGCGGGTCCAGAGGAGGCCACGGAGATGATCTGAGGGCTGGAGCACCTCCCATCTGAGCACAGGCTGAGAGAGTTGGAGTTGTTCAGCCTGGAGAAGAAAAGGCTCCAGGGAGACCTTAGAGCAGCCTCCCAGTACTGAAAGGGGCTTCAGGGAAGCTGGGGAGGGGCTCTGGATCAGGGAGTGCAGGGATGGGATGAGGGGGAAAGGTTTTCAGCTGGAAGAGGGGAGTTTGAGGTGGGATCTTAGGGAGAAATGATTTGCTGTGAGGGTGGGGAGGCCCTGGCCCAGGTTGCCCAGAGCAGTGGTGGCTGCCCCATCCCTGGAGGTTTGAAGGCCAGGTTGGATGGGGCTTGGAGCCCCCTGATCCAGTGGGAGGTGTTCCTGCCCATGGCAGGGGGTGGGACTGAATGGACTTTGAGATCCCTCCCAACACCAACCATTCTATGGTTCTGTGATTCTATGATTCTGTGATCCTAGACAGCATAAGTCTTGTACGTAGCTCCTATCCTTCTTTTAAGAGGAAATATCCTCTTTGCTGAAAACATGTGGATCAGGATTGATATTTAGACTGGCTGCATGATGGAAGGATTTAGAGGCCTTTTAATTCTTCTTGCCTTTGTAGGTGCTGGGTGACAGGATCTATGTCACCAGGCTGCAAGTGCCCGTTGGCTCGTTTGCAGGACCTTTGTCCCCTTGGCTCTCTGTAGGTCATCGTGGGACACTCAGGCAACAGCAGTGTCCCCATGTGTGCCCCTGTAACAATCCCACCAAAAAGAACTAGATGTTAGAATTCTGTGTCAGCCTCTCACTGGAGAGACAGCATCTGTAAGGATCTTAGCTCGGGCATCCACTGGCTCTGGGTAAGGTATAATTAGGAGAGCTTAATGACAAAATAAGTTTTCACTTGCCAATGTCAAATTAATCCTGTCAGGACACACATCACTGCGAGTGCATTGCTCAGCGTGCCTTGCAATATGCACAACACCACCTCTCTTCGCTTTTGCTTCCCACCATGTGGTCCTCTTGATGCAGACGCTGCTCAGCCACTTAAAGAGCTGTAATGCTACCAGGGGGAAGGAGGGAAAAATAATGGGATGTTATACTGGAAGGAGTATAATGAGCCTAGAACCTTGGAAGCCTTCCCTTGTACATCGTTCTTGCTGCAAACAGTCACAGTCTGTTGGAGTCCTCTATTGTTTCAGGTGTAAAAATTCAACTGAAATTTGATGGGGATTATTGCTGGCGTTGGTTAATTGGCTGGATGGTGCATCTGTGAGTGGAGGTAGCAGGGAGTTCACAAATGGCCCTTTCCCTTGCTCGATCAGTCCCTGGCCAGCTGGACTTTTGGCATCCTAAGGTGAAGAGTATCTGAAATTAGAGTTTTCTGGCTTTGCTGCTTTGCAGGGCCGCCAGTTCCCTGCGTTAATTCATCATATCGAAAGGAGGAATAGAATCAGCCACTGGAGAATGTCCCTAACGCTATAAGAAAGCCCAGCGATAATGGCTGGGAGAATTTTGCAAAGCAGAATACTGTGCAGCTCGGTCCCTGCCTGTCCACTCCAGCCGTCCCCATTCTGTGCCAACATGTCACAGGTGCACCCACCAGGGACCGCGCAGCAAATGGAATTGGGAGGCAGGTGGTGGTAGCTTGGACTCCGTACTGCATCCATCCCAAGGTATGCTCGGGCATCTGTTAGAAAGTGAAGTCATTTTTTAATGTGGTTTGGCTTTGTTTGTTTGTTTGTTTGTTTTAATGCAGTTGGTTTAAGAAAGATTTCAGCCGCAGGAAGACATTTCCCATCTCCTAAACACAGCAGGGAGAAAGTTACCCAAGATCCTTGGAGACTGGGAATGACGTAGAGTGATGGCTTCTGAGCTCAGGGGAGAAGCGAGGGCTTGGAGGTTTACACACAAGTGGGTCAAATGTTTTTAGGGAACTTGATGG
This sequence comes from Neomorphus geoffroyi, assembly GCA_033558235.1. Classification (NCBI taxonomy): domain Eukaryota; kingdom Metazoa; phylum Chordata; class Aves; order Cuculiformes; family Neomorphidae; genus Neomorphus; species Neomorphus geoffroyi. Next base: position 1,687,046 of record JAUMJM010000001.1, read on the forward strand.
GGCTTTTTCCTCCTTTGCTATCGCTGCAATATCAGCACAAGCTTTTCCTTTTTAGATGCCAGCCTTTTGTAACCACATTAGCGTGGTGTGCTCTGGCTGGGTTGCTCACTCGCGTGGGCTCTGCCTTCCCTGCAGTTTTCCAAGAGCCAGAGCTGAGCCTCTCATTATAGAGAACCTTCTTATGTCTGCACTGAGTCCTAACAAATGGTGCTTGTTCCCTCTCTACAACAGTGAAAGGACCCCAAATGCCTGAAAACAAACCTTCCCAAGCTAAGCTGCAGTGATCTCTGGGGTGGAGTATAACAGCTCTAGCGCAGCGTGCGAATCCGTCTATAGGAGAGGGCGGCGAGTGCCAATTCAGGGCAAAACTGTGGGGAATGGGATTCAAACGAGCACACAAGCGATGTTGCTGACGGGTGAAAATGAACAGCACAGTGCTGCAAAAACGCACGTAGGTTTTAGTAGCCTTTGGTAGACAAAATCCTGCTTTTATATGAAGGATATGTAAACAGGACAAACAACATCAAAAATACGTCACACGGTTTGAATCTCGAATGCTGCATAATCCCTAGGAGAGGGTTTTCCCTGCCTGTTTCAGTTCCTAACTCCACTACTTAACTCTCCTCTTAGACTGGAGTTGGGTCCTGCTGCAATCTACAGCTATTTGGCGCAGTTTGCATGTGAAGCTGCTGGAAGGGTCCCTTTGCTCTTCTCCCAACCTCTGCTCCAGCCTCTCCTGGCAGTTTGCAGACTTTGTCCTTCCTCCCTCCCTTCCGAGCGACTCCCGGGCTGGCAGCATGGCCAGGTTAACAGTGAGCGGGAGGCTGTGATAACCCATGGCAAATGTTTTGTCTCCCAGAAGAGATGGAAACAATTTGCAAAAAACAGAAGCAGAGCTCTGGTTTCATTTTTGGTGCAGCTACTCCAATTCCCGGCTGTAAACCCTCACCAGCGGAGCCCGTGTGTCGTCGCTCATCAGCGGGGATCCTGGGGGTGAATGCGCTATTATGGCTTCATCCCATGGAGCTTTTTCTATCAGCACTGTTCTGGCTCCTAAACCTTCCGGAGGTGCTGTGATTGGGTACTTAGAGTGGCTTGGCTTCTTTTGTAGCATGAGTAAAATTTTTAGATTGGGCTTTGGAAATAAAATAAAGTAAAATAAAGCAAAATGAAGGAAAAGAAAGTGAAATAAAAGAAAGTAATGTAAAGTTAAAGAAATGAAATGGAAAAAAAGTATCAGTAGTTAGAAGAAAAGAATTAAAGTTCCTAACAACTAAATTCTACCTTTATTTCTTGGAGTGATCTAGGACAGCCAGGACGGATCCTCTAAGTTACGTGAAGGTTTAAATGTGTAAAGAATGCTTTATGATCCAGCTCTGTTTGCTGTGATACAGTTTCCAAATCAGGATACTGCAGAGCAGATTGTGAAACAATGATTTACATGACTTGAATATTTTTCTCCCTGTCATTAAACACAACAGCACTTCTTTTGGTTGCCTTCGAAGTGTATTTTTTAAAATGTATTTAAATGTATATATAAATGTATTTAAAATACAGATTCTTTCATCAAGAGTAAAAATATCAGGCCAGAAGAGCCCTATTAAGTGCAGTGTAAAGCACAGCTAAACATCTTTACAATTGCAGCATTCTAAAGCTGGAAATAAATGTTAAAATTACAGCTGAGAAAAATATGTAATATACCATTTTTTTCTGGCAGGAAAGTGAACACATGGAGTTTTCTTGGCTCGCTCCTCCTTTTCCAAAGGATTTAGTGTTGTGCTTTTACCCAGCTACATGATCTACAGCAGGGAAATGCACCGAAATCCAGGATTTGAGATGAGTTGTAACAGCGAGTAAATTTTACGTTGAGAAATTTAGAGCGTGCCAAGCGGCTGGCTACCCGAACAAGAGTCTACCAGGAACGGGTTAGAGAGTTATTATCCTCTAATAATAGATGATATACTATAGATCAAGTAATCACTGCTTACTATCCTGCATGTATCTGCAACATGATGTCCTTTTTAATTACCTCCCCTGCTGCCACGGAGGCAGCAGCTGGGGCAAGAAATGCTGCAAAGCTCCTGCTTTCGTCTCTCATAAAATGGAAGCACTCTCAGTCTGTGCCCTTGTGCCTGTTAGCCATCGGCTTCCCAGGAATAAAAGGCACCCAACGTATAGCGTTTCTGGAAAGCAGTTTCTAAAGCCGTTTGTTTTACTGAAATCTTTTTTGAGCCAGTGGAAAGCAAAACTCTGCCAACTGACCCCAACCGTGGCTCTTCCTTTCGGATTTTAATCCCTTCTGTTGCTTGTCTAGGTGAGGAGTAGATAAAAATAGATTGTTAGATGAGGCTGTTGCTTTTCATTATATTCATAATGAGCATTTGCCATCCTGAATTTAATAGTGCAGTATAGCAGGGGGGAGGGCAGGCTTTTTTAACCTCATTTCCTCAGGAAACGAGGCATGGAGCATTCCCCCTACCCACCCATCTGCACCCAGACCTCTCCTAACAACGTGGGAGCGCCTTCCAGGTGGGTTTGAAAGGGGAAGGGCATCTCAAACATTACAAAGTCCTCAGGAAAATCAGAGTGCAAGGAAAAGCTCCCTGTTGGTGTCTATGTCAGGGACTAGGAACATCCAGCCTTCATCCGCGCTGCTGACAGCTCCTGACCAGTTGCATCCCCCTGCCCACCGAGGAAGAGCAGGATCAGAGACACCAGGTTTGGTGCTGGAGCTTGGCTTTGGGATGGGCAGCACGGGGCATGACCAAAAGAAATCAGTTCTGCTGCTTACAACTTGGTTTTTGATAGGAGCATATATTCTGTGAGCCTCATTCTGAGCCGATTCTCACCAGCGTAATGGCAGTGCCGCAGTCTCCTGGTTTTGCGAAATCAGGGCAGAATGAGGAGCTGGCTTGCTTTCTGGGAGCAGGACAAAGCTCAACTGCAAGTTTGCTGCCATGCTTTTGGAGCTGCAGTGTTCTAGGGGCCCTTTCCCCTCGCTGTGCCCCCAAAGAGCCGCTCTCCTCCCTGCTCCCCTCTGCTCCCACACCTTCCGCTCTCGGAACTGGCAGCACATTAATAAAAAACTGTTAAGTTTTATGGGACAAAGTAAATAAGGCAATTCATATATCATTCCTAAGACACAGAGAAAGGAGGCAGAAAAAAATAACCATCCGATATTTTATATGAGGATATTTCCATGAGTCAGCTCACTTTCAGGTTTCTGGGCTCCCAGCTGCAAGCTGTGCTGTGTTGGCTTATCTTCTACTGGAGGCCTGGCATGTGCCAGAAGTAGCTTATAGTTGACTGTGTTTCCCCTTTGTAAATGGCAATAATAGAGCCTTTATCAGCAGAGAATGACTAAAAGTTTGGATGTCTTTAATTTCATCACAACTAGTAATTTTTTTCAGGCCTAATATTACCCAAAGAGATCTCAGAGCTCCTTGTTCTGGTGGCAGAGGGGATGAGTTTTGTGGGTGGGATATTGAACTTCAAATGTTCCACAGAGCCGAGTTTCTCCACTGACTGCTCTGGCACGGCTTTCGTTAACCCTTAGGCTTATAGAACATTGCGGTTGTTGCTGCTCAGCCTGGCTGGCAGAGGCTGATACGTTCCTTGGGCAGCCGTGGTGTTTATTGCAGGGCAAAAGATGCAAGGTATTTTCAATGACTTTTAATTCATTTGAGGTTTTCAATGAACTTACCTCAGCCTTCTCCACTCCTCTTGAGAGTGCTTCCTGTGGATTTCAAAATGACTAAATTTAACTGGGGGAAAAAAGCCCAGCTCATTCAATGTGATTCCTAAAGACAACTATGCTGGCTTGATAAAAAATACATTTTAAATTTGTAATGATAGAAGAATTTGGTTGATCCCAGACATAAGAAGAATGTTGCAAGTTTTTTTTTTTTGCAACTTGCAACTTGAATTTTTAATAAATTCGGCCAAAGTATAAAAAAAAAAGTAAGGAAATACATCACTTGATGCATTCAAATCTCAAATATGTTTGAGGATAACAGCAATCTGCTCATAGGAAAGATTTCACATGTGTTTAATACATTCTTTTTGGGGAATTAATTGTTCACCAGCACTGATGAGCATGGGGGATGGAGGAGTGCAATGGGAGCGATTTGCAGTTCTTAGTGGGAATTGGTGGCATAACTATATTATAACAATCATAAATAAGCTTTGTACTTGAGCAGTGCCTTTCCTTGGGGAATCTCAAGGCACTCTGTCAAATTTATGGGGAAATCCTGGGGAAATAAGTGATTTCCCTACAGATGTGCAAAAATTTCTCAGCGGGGCTGTGAGCAGAGCCCAGGTCTCCAGGCTCTTGGACGTGGGCCCTAGTGCAGGCAGGAGCTGCCTGTTTCTCTGCTGCAGCCCAGGCAGGACGCGGGGGCTCTCACCGCGCCGGTGCTGTCTGGGGCAGCTCCCTGGGTGCTTTGGCTGCTTTGGGTGCAGGTGCCTGCCCTTGCGCGGGGCAAGAGGGGAGAGCAGGGATGCGGGCTGGGTGTGGTAGGAAGGTGCAGGCAGTGACAGGCACAGGCAAAGGGCCCTTCAGCAGCAGCCTGAGCTTAAATGTACTGAAAATACCAGTGGGAAAATGCACTTGGTCACTGTATGACGGTAGGAAAGTCCATGCTCCTCCAGGCCTCAGTTTATCCATACGACCACACTGCAGGAGGACTTACGGAATCATGGTTTGGGTTGGAAGGGACCTCAAAGCCCATCCAGTGCCACCCGCTGCCATGGGCAGGGAACCCTCCCACTGGATCAGGGGGCTCCAAGCCCCATCCAACCTGGCCTTGAACACCTCCAGGGATGGGGCAGCCACCACTGCTCTGGGCACCCTGGGCCAGGGCCTCCCCACCCTCACAGGAAACATTTCTACCTAAGATCTCATCTCAATCTCCCCTCTTTCAGCTTAAAACCATTCCCCCTCATCCTGTCCCTGCACTCTCTGATCAAGACCCCCTCCCCAGTTTTCCTGTAGACTTGGGGAAATTGATGTTTTTGTGACAAATAGACTGAAAAATTGGGGAATCTTATTTAGGGATGTGTTTAAAGTTTTTCCTGAAGGCTGAAGTCCTTAGCAGGAAAACATGCTCTACTTTATCTCAAAAGTTAGGGTTCCTGCAGGAAATACACAGTGAAATTATTTATTTGTCATAAAGGAGGAACTGATGAGATGATCAGAGGGGTCAGTCTTGCTTAAAATCCCCAGGGTTAAAACTCTGTGCAATTTAATGTTCCTAATGTGCTTTGAGGTCTTCAGGCAAGGTCCCTTTGGACTCAATAGGATGAATTAGCCTTCTCAAGGAAGCTGACTTGAACTTTGCATGTAGGACAAGGAACTCATTACACTCTGGGTTGGTGTGTTCCCTGGCTGGTTTCACCACTGTATGCAGCCTGGTGAAAAAATGAACAAATCTGTTTGACTCCACAGACAGCGCGGAGCTGACAGTAAGGTTTACATCTAAGTGCCTGTAGAGGATGACAAAGTGTTTAAAAGACAACTGGACTTATGTTATTGAGCACGTTTAAAGTAAGCAATAAAACCTTAAACATTGATTTGGTGTTTTACTGGAACCAATAGAGAGATTTAAAAACAGTGGTTACACAGTGAAAAGCACAGCTCTGGTGACAATCCCCATCTTTGCACTGAATCAATCCTCTCCCTCCAGGGAGCAAGCTGACTGCAGAGGGGAGAAGACTGCTGGCCACTGCTGTGAGGTCCAAGCTGGGTGTTTGGCTTCACTATAGGCAAAAGGATATTTTTGGGCATGTGTGAAGGAGCCCATCAAGAAGCAATGGGTGATGTCTCTTAGGATGGGAGCACATAGTATTTTGGAGGGAGCTGAGCTGTTGCTACCATTCAGAGAAGCCCCTCCTCTCTGCCCCAGAACCAGGGGTCCTGGTGGTGGCATGACAAGAGGCATCACTCTCCTGTGGCACCTCAGGCATCTCTGCAAGCCTTGGGGCAGAGGACCAAGGGTATCCCACCAGAACTGGGACAATTGGCAATCCTCGTTCTTGTGCAGACTGTGTGAAATGCACACCATTCCCCAGAGCTTACAGGCACAGTTACAAACGAAGCAAAGATGGCAGGAATGACATTCCCTTGCTAATTATAGTATGGTCCCATCTGTATATTTGGTGTTATGTCACCAACTCCAGCCTGCTTTTCTCTAGCAGGGAAATACTGCTGCAGGTCGAAGCTCAGCACAAAAGGCTCCAGACCTCTAGCGATGTTATATTTACTTGTTTAACGGGGGTGAAACAGCCACCATTTTAATTTTAAAGGCCATTGGCTGGAAAACTGAGAGTGTTTTGGCCAAGGTGCTTTTTGGGTAACTCAATAGCCCAGCTTTAAAAAGCACTTGGGTGTGGATAAACATAACAGAATACAGAGGCCGCACATCTCATTGAACTTTGCTGGCTCCATCAGTGACTTGTGCACAGCAGCAAAGCTGTGAGCCTGGATCCGTCCCTCCCTCGGGGAGAAGCTGGGAGAGCAGCCAGCTCCCTTGCCATCAGTGCTCCTCTTGTCTACAGACTTATTGGGGCCGTGGGTAGTTTGGGAGGAGTTTGGGCTGTAGAACATGCATCATTGTCCAGTGACTCTCCCAAAACATAGGAGAACAGAAACCACCCTTCTGATTCACCCCATGGATGTTTCCATTCAATCCTCTTGAAGCTCTCATGATTCCTCCTTGGAGCTCAGGTGCAGTCCTGCAGTCCACAGCCCTGGAGTCCACATCTCTGTTGCTGCTGGTGGTGTTTCTGGCTCCTCCTTATAAAATCAAGGTATACAGTTGTGATTTAAGATTAAATTTGCTCATCTAAGAGGTCATGAGTCCCTCCAGAGGAACCCATGGAGTGCTTTGTTCTTGCATGTTGTACTTGTGAGCTGCATTGGTGAGACTTGTGCTAAATCATATAGGACTGAGACATTTAATTTGGGTAGAGATCGGAGCCTCAGAATCTCATGTGGTTAGAGAGTTCTCATAACTTTTACATTTATTATGAAGTCCAATTAGCATATTTCTTACTTTAATATCTGCATTGCCCTATTCAAGTGTTGTAAATCCAAAAATAACTGCACTTTGCTAAAACCTGAAAGCCATGAAGTGATAATGGACCAGAAACAGAAGTAAAATCAAGTGTTCCTAATTTAATTCACTGTTTTCGCTAAACACATGAATAAAACATAGGCAAAACAAGGGAATACCATAAATAATGACAAGGAAACTAAGCTCTGAAAACCTTACTGGTTTTAACACAAGTAGAAGGAATTTTAAAAAATAAGTTACCTAGGGTTTTAATCCATGCTAAGTGCAGACTTATATCTATCCAGAGGGACCCGGACAGACTGGAGAGGTGGGCCTGTGCGAAACTCATGAAGTTCAACAAGACCAAGTGCACTTGTGTTGGGTCAATCCCAAGTACAATCACAGGCAGGGCAGAAAAGGATTGGGAGCAGCCATGAGGAGAAGGACTGGTGATGCTGGGCAATAAGAAGCTCAACATGACCGGTTAAAGTGCACTTGCAGCGCAGAAAGCCAACTGTGTCCTGGGCTGCATCCAAAGCAGTGAGAGCAGCAAAGTGAGGGAGAGGATTCTGCCCCTCTGCTGCTCTGGTGAGACCCCACCTAGAGCCCTGCGTTCAGTTCTGTAATCCTCAGCACAGGAAGGACCTGAAGCTGTTGGAGTGAGCCCAGAGGAATCCAAGAAGATGATCCAAGAGGCACCTCCCATGCAAGGACAGGCTGAGAAAGTTGAGGTTGTTCAGCCTTGAGAAGAGAAGGCTCCAGGGAGACTTTAGAGCAGCCTCCCAGTACTGAAAGGGGCTCCAGGAAAGCCGGGGATGGGCTCCTGATCAGAGAGTGCAGGGATAGAATGAGGGGAAACAGTTTTCAGCTGGAAGAGGGGAGACTGAGATGAGATCTTAGGGAGAAATGTTTTTCTGTGAGGGTGGGGAGGCCCTGGCCCAGGTTTCCCAGAGCAGTGGTGGCTGCCCCATCCCTGGAGGTGTTCAAGGCCAGGTTGGATGGGGCTTTGAGCCCCCTAATCAAGTGGGAGATGTCCCAAGGGTGTTGAAACAGGAAGATCTTTAAGGTCCCTTCCAACCCAAACCGTTCTATGATTCCATGCGGAGGCGCAGCAGCACTGGGCAAGGCTGCATCTCCCAGGACCTGCTCCTGGACCTGTCCCTTGAGCTGAAAGCCCCTCGATGCCTGGTGGTGTACAGATGCACCACAAGGGTGTTCAGTGGAGCTCATGCGGCAGGAAGGGAAGCAGTCATCGAGCCATTTTATGAGTGAGAAGCTGAAAGACAAAGGCCGCAATGTCTCTTCAAGTCAAGTAGAATTTGTACCAACAGAAATAGGCTCTATTTTCTTGTCATGCAGGAAGCCGTTGGTGGAGTAGGAATTTAACAAGTTCACAACTTAACAAGTCCCAGCCTAGTGTCTGGACTACCAGAATAGACTTTTTTCTCAAATACCCCCAAACCCTCAATACTTTTGTCAAATTCCAGTCTCTCTGTACTCAGTGTCAGCCTCAGCTTAACAATGAAGGGAGTCCCAGAAAACTTCTCAGAAATAAGCAGCCTATGCTCCCTGTTATGAAAGCAACCTCCTACTGTCTTGTATATTAATTCTGTTCTTGTGTGGCACTGTAGAGGCTAAATCTGCTCTGCCTGACATGGTAACATTCATTGCTTTCATTTTTTTGGGCACTTTCTCCAAGTTTCTGAAAAGCTTAGCACAAGCTGTGAAAGCTTCACCTCTCTTGTGGTCCTGTAACCCCTGAGCAGTTCAGTTGAGGCGAGGGGATTTGTGTATAGTGATTTGGAAAAGTTATGAGTATAAATAGAAAGGAATTTGAGATGTTTTTCCCCTCTGTAATTCAACACTCAATAGCTTCCCCTTCCACTCTGCACATTAGGTGCTGTACCAAAACCATGGAAAGAATTTGTGGAGCTTCAGATCAAGGAAGTTCAGAAGCCAACAGGCTTTGCTCTCACTTGCTTTTGTATAAAATCTGCTGCTATCGTCTCCCCTGAGGAAGAGCGTGGCCAGAGGACCTTACAGATTGTCACTAGGTCCACTCCCCCGGGGCAGGGGCAGTCAGGGCAGCCCGCTGGCCTCCTATTTATGCACAGAAAAAGGAGGAGCCGGAATAAATGTTCAGCCTGGGCTTCTTCCTTTCTTTTTTCCTCCTTTCTCTTCCTGATAGCAGTTACTGCTGAGACAAAACGTTCAACCTGCTTGAAGCTCCAACCTCAGCCTTCCTTTGCCTTCCATGTCTCAGTGGTGTATGAGGGCATGGCATCAAACTGCGACACATTTCAGTCCAAGCTGTGTGATGATGTGACAGTGCCCATCAGCCTGGAGTTGAACCCCACGCCAGGCATCCAGAGCTCAGAGCTTACTGTCGCATCCTGCAGCAGAGCTGGAGCTGGGGAGCCCTCGGCCCAGGCAACTCGGCAGCAACAGGCTGGCTTTGAAGTGCCCACAGGTTCTTTTCTTCTCCAGTGTCATCTTTGTCTTCTTTGAATTTCTCCTGTGCTTTAAGCCCTGCATACAAGGACAATGTAAGCCTTAGAACCCCTCACTTACTCAGACAGAAATGACAGCTCTTAGCAGTATCAGTGCAAACTCTCCGCAGCCCCTCTGAGTTCAGGCCTGGAATGGGTCTCAGTTCCACACTTCATCTCCAAACCCTGATTTACACCCCTTGTGCAGCCCTGCAGTTTCAGCTGACTTGGGTGCGGATGAAGAGCGATTGCGGTGTATATTCATGCACATTCCTTGCCAGGCGTTTGATGTATGGCTTCATTTTTGAGCCTTGACTTCATTTTGGACCGTGGTTGGGCATGCAGACTTACAAATCACACCCTGGCAACAATGTTTAAAGAACCCTCAATGCTTTGGATAAAAACCTGAGTAAGTACTTGTTATATTTAGAGGCAACCCTGCCTATTGTCTCTTCATACTAGTGAGCGTTTCCCTGACCTAGATTTTACTGTGCCATTTTCCATTTGCTGTCCCATGTTACATTTGCACAGGAGCACAGCCTTTTGTCTTTTAGTGTTGTCTTGCACTTGCTGTTTTGTCCACCAGCCAAAAGCAGGCTCGATGTCCTGTGATGGTACAATCAGCTTCGCTTTAAATTATCCTCTTCTTGAGGATCATAGAACCATAGAATGGGTTTGGTTGAAAGAAATCATAAAGCCCACCCAGTGCCACCCCCTGCCATGGGCAGGGACACCTCCCACTGGATCAGGGGGCTCCAAGGCCCATCCAGCCTGGCCTTGAACACCTCCAGGGATGGAGCAGCCACCATTGCTCTGGGCAACCTGGGCAAAACATTTCTTCCTCAGATCTCATCTCAGTCTCCCCTCTTTCAGCTTAGAACTGCTCCCTTTGTCCTACCCCTGCATTCCCTGATCAAGAGCCCCTCCCCAGCTTTCCTGGAGCTCCTTTCAGTACTGGAGGCTGCTCTAAGGTCTCCCTGGAGCCTTCTCTTCTCCAGGCTGAACAAGACCAAATCCCTCAGCTTGTCCTTGTACAGGAGGTGCTACTGCCCTTGGAGCATCTCTGTGCCCTCCTATGGACTTGCTCCAGCAGATTCCTGTCCTTCCTGTGCTCCAGAACTGAACACAGATGGGTTAAATCCCCTCCCTCACCCTGCTGGTCACACTTCTTTTTCATGCAGCCCAGGGCAAGATTGGCTTTCTGGGCTGCAAGTGCACATTGATGGCTTGTATTGAGCTTCTCACCCACCAGTACCTCCAAGTCCTTCTCTTCAAGAGCCTGGCTTGAAACTAGAAGTAACAAGCTATTGTAAGTGAATCCTTATGCTGAGCAGACCTGGAGAAGCAGCCGGCAGCAGAAGAGCATGCAAAGAGAAAAGGTTTCTGTGTTTTCCTGCAGAAGGACTTCACAGAAAGCAAAGAAAGTTGGGGCAGTCAGAAACTGGCTTCCTTCCAGTTGAGAGAGTCGTCCTCTCCCTGGATGTTTATTGTAACTTATCACTAAAGACAAAAACCTACATCTTGGTTTTAACTCTGCTGTCAGTCTTAACGTGTCATTAAAGAGCTACCTGTATTAACAGGAAGAGTTGTAGCGCTTTTTGGGGAGTTGTTATTATCGTATTACATGATTATGGTGTTCATGGCTGTAGTGCCTTAGGGTCAAATTTATAGCTATTGTAGATGGATTACACGGGTATTATGCTGCACATAAATATTTTGCTGTTGAAACATTGTGTTGAAATTCTGTGAACTGGACAATGTAAACAAATTATCAGGGAAAACCTGTTTTTGAAGTCAACTTTCCCTGCAGACTGTACGTGGCCAAAGGACACTTGCCGTTCCTTTCCCATCTCCTAAGTCTCAGTTGTGTTCAAAAATGTTTTTACTAGCACATGCTCACCAAAACCTCTTCCTTTTGGGGAAAAAAATAAGCAGGTGTGTGTTTAAAAGTGCATTTAATCTGCCTTGCCAGCGTATTTTGAAACACAACTGTGTTATGTTTTACAGAATGTTAGCATATGTCAATTAAGGGATTTCCACAGAGTGCTGACAGAAGGGCCCCCACCAGCCCCAAGGGGCCCCAGGCATGGCCGGCTCAGCAGAAGGGAGCGTTTGCCCGCACCTCTGCCTTGCTGGAATTCAGCCCCGACTTTTTGAGGGCAATATTAGGATGTTGGGCTTTGCACTGAAGCGGTGGAGGCGTACCTCCTTCTGCTGGCAGTGGCTGGGGGTAACCCAGGCTGGGGGGGCCCAATGAGGCTCATCCTTCAGCACCCCAAGTGACGCCTCCTCAGAGCACACAGGCAGGCTGAGAGGCTTTCACCGCACGCACCACCCTTCCAGACAGAATAAATAGAGACTTTTTCTCACATTGTCATGAAATCACACTCCTTCCGTGTGCCAGATATAGAGAGATGGAGGAGAAAAGACACACGTGCACAGAGCCCCTAAATGCCCACGGAACCCAGCCTGGGTGGTGAGGATGGCTGTGCGTGGCTGGGGGTACCTGCATTGCCAGGTTAGTATCTATGGTGAGTGTGTAGCCTGCGCAGTTTTTGCTGCTCCAGTCCATGCCGGCTAGCGCAGAGGGAACACCTTACTGCACTGTAGGAAGCAGCAGTGAGTGTTTTGCCTGGGAGCCTGGCACAGTCTGTTGGACAAAGCCCTGGAAGCATGCAAACTAACCAGTCTTTTCCTGGCAGGACCTTCTTCTGCATCCCGACCATGAAATTACAAGTGATGAGAAGAAAGCGGGGTGGGAATTGTAGAATCATAGAATCATAAGAACACAACTTGGATCTCAGCAGCCGTGTGCTGCAGGAATGCGTACTGCTTTCCCGCCAGGATGTGTGAGTGCTCATCTGTGTGTGCCAGATGTGGAAACCCAGGCTAGCGTTCATCGGGTCTCATCTGTTACTGGACGTGGAGGGTGCTGGAAGGATGAATGTGCAGGCATGAAAAAGGCAGAGGAGGTGCCTCAGGTGGGAGAGAAGTAGAGAGGGCTTTGCTGGTAGTGTGGGAGCTGTGATGTGCTGTGGTGTGTTATGGGTGAGCACTGAGGAGGATGTGGCAGAGGGAAACTCACTGGAATGGGAAGCCAGGCATCTTCTGGCAAGCCCCATTGCTGGGAGACCAAAAGAGTCTCCTGGGCATTTCCCCTGGGGGTTTCTGCTGCAGTGGTTCCTGTAGCCACCCCCAGGCTAGTGCTGGCACGGCTGGTGTTCCTTGACCTCCTGTTTTCAGAGGAGGCCACAAAAGTGATCCAAAGGCCAGAGCACCTCCCATATAAGAGCATAGGCTGAGAGAGTTGGGGTTGTTCAGCCTGGAGAAGGGAAGGCTCTGGGGAGACCTTAGAGCAGCCTCCCAGCACTGAAAGGGGCTCCAGGAGAGCTGGGGAGGGGTTCTGGATCAGGGAGTGCAGGGACAGGACAAAGGGAACAGTTCTAAGCTGAAAGAGGGGAGACTGAGATGGGATCTTAGGGAGAAATGTTTTGCTGTGAGGGTGGGGAGGCCCTGGCCCAGGTTGCCCAGAGCAGTGGTGGCTGCCCCATCCCTGGAGGTGTTGAAGGCCAGGTTGGATGGGGCTTGGAGCCCCCTGATCCAGTGGGAGGTGTTCCTGCCCACGGCGGGGGGTGGCACTGGGTGGGCTTTAAGGTCCCGTCCAACCCAAACCGTTCTGTGATTGTGTGATTCCCCGGGTGTGCATCCCTGTGCCCTGCCGCTGCGGGCTTCTTGGGGTACTCGTGTCCCAGTCAGACCCACATGCAGGAGCAGCCCCGAGCCAGACACAGACAGACTCACCTTTGCTCCTATTCCTCATCTGGGGAATCTGGGCAATCTTCCTTTTTCAGTTCATGATTAGTAAATGCATGAATGATTCCCACGTGTTCTGGGATAGTGTGAATGGGATTCATAGTAATACCTAGCATAGACAGTGTCCAAAAATAGGTCTCTTGCCCTGCCAGACCCTTGCACATGCCCTTAACTTGCTTGCCCTGGGAAGGAACTCCTGGCACCTTGCAGGGCTGGAGACTTTTTTCATTCACTTCAGTCGATGCGGGATTTCATTCTGCTTTATAGACCCCTGAATTCTAGAGGGACTGGTCTCTGTTGAGCTCTCTGCAGGGTTGAAGTGCTTTATATTTTTAGTGTTGACATGATGATCATGAGGCAAAAGCATATGTTTTTCCCCTGCTTGGAGGGCTCGGGCAAATGTGCTGCTCTGCCTATAGGTGCTCAGGGTCAGGCTGTTACTGGCCCTGGACCATTTCTTCTGGGTGCTGTGCCTGCCTGCCGTGCACCTTGGCTGCCCCAACTGCTGTTACGAAGCTGACCCATGCGGGCCCAAACACGTTTGTGGAAGTGGGGTTTTATAAATAGACTGTGTGGACAAAGCGTGTCTGCTCTGGGGTAGTTACGGGGCCAGGGAAAGAGCTCAGAGCAAGGGAGGGAGCCCACAGCTCCCGGTGAGCCAGCACAGCCCTCTTTGCAAGCAGTGACCGCAGTGCCGGCGAGCCCTCCGCAAAGGGAAGGACGGAGAGGCCACGGCCTGGGGTTTGGGTGCTCGGCTGTTTGCTCCCTGTGAGACCGGCTCCCAGGCCCTTGCTCAGGCAAACCCTGACAGATCCCATCTAAATGAGTAGTTGGGAATGATGTGCTCCCTCCCTAGGCTGGAGCTGAATTTCCCCCGCTGGGCTCGGAGAGTTGGTTTTGCTGCTAAACATAATGAAGAGCAGCAGAACCCGGTGCTATGGGGTAAGGCCCCTCCCTGGGAGTCAGGGTGATTGACACTGGATCCTTTGATTTCTCCAGAGGCGTCATAATATTTTAAACTTATTATTAACTACAAGTGTATTAATCTTTGAATAGTATTAACAGTATTTCAAAATACTATAATTTTCTCCTATCTGATCCACTGGGGGAAAAAAAAAGTGGTTTTGGATGAAGTGCCCAACTTTATAGACAGTTGCTTTATAACCAGATGGATTTTCCCCAGTCAGTTCCATTTCTGTCTGATATTGGTGCAAGATTAAAGATAGTGAATCAATGGCTGTAAAAGCTCACATTAAAAATTTGCAGTAAATGAGAAGAGGAAAATTTCATTAGAGGCATAAATTGTAACAACTGGAATGTGTGCAACTTATTTTTAGTGTTCTACTGACAGTCACCCTTGAAAGGCTTTTTTTCCCAAATGTTTTCTTTTCCCAGATAAAAAAAATTAGAAGAAGAAAATGACCTCTAATATTTTGAAATATAGAGCTAATTACAGGAGGGAGTGATCCTGATCTCACTGAAGTCAACTGTGCCATTCGTTATGACATTGCAGGATAGTGCCTCTATTAAGAAATAATAAGGAAATGAGATACTTTAGAGAGGGTTTTAAAATGAACTGGCTCTGTTGGCCTCTTTTGTTAAAATACCTTAGAGCCACTTTTATCAAGTCAAAAGGTTCAATTGAAAAGAAAGAAATTAAAAGACGCCGCTCATGGAGCCTGGCAAAACATGCAGTTCGCAATAAATATCTCTCCAATCCAATTATAACATTCAAATCAAGGAGAAAAAAAATATGAAATATAATGAAAGCTTTCTTTTGACTGGAAAAATCTACTTGGAGGTGTCCAGAACTCAGGGAATTTCCAAGTCAGCATTATCGTGGGGGAAAACATGTAATGTAAATGAGAGTGAAATAATCAAATTTTTCTAGTGGAAATAAGTGTAGTTGTTTGATATAATTTTGACACATAGCATAATTTCAGCATCGACACTGAAGTTTAAAGCATCAGGGTGTCTTCATGAGATTTCTATACAGAGAAGTCATTCAACAGGAAAATCTAAATCAAGCTTTGGTCTCCACACTGGCCCCTCTCTGCTGTGTTGCATTTGCTGCAAATAGAAAGCTACAGATGATCCCTTTTCAGTAATTTCTAGGCACCCTTTCCACTTGAAAATCCAGTATGATTATGGCATATAAATCACAGGAAATGTGATGTGTGAATGTTTTCATGCTCACAAACTCAAACTTTATTTTGTGCCTCCAACAGCAGCTCAGCCAGTTGAAGGCGCACACCATGTTTGACCGTGCTTTACACTGTGCTCACGGTGCATGGGGATTGCAGGTGTAATTGTTAATCACAGAATTATAGAATCATGGAATGGGTTGGGTTGGGAGGGACCTCAAAGCCCATCCAGTGCCACCATCCAACCTGGCCTGGAACACCTCCAGGGATGGGGCAGCCACCACTGCTCTGGGCACCCTGGGCCAGGGCCTCCCCACCCTCACAGCAAAACATTTCTCTCTAAGATCCCATCTCAGTCTCCCCTCTTTCAGCTGAAGACCCTTCCCCATTGTCCTATCCCTGCACTCCCTGATCGAGAGCCCCTCCCCAGGTTTCCTGGAGCCCTTTTCAGCACTGGGAGGCTGCTCTGAGGTCTCCCCAGAGCCTTCTCTTCTCCAGGCTGAACAACCCCAGCTCTCTCAGCCTGACCTTGGATGGGAGGTGCTCCAGCCCTTGGATCATGAGGATATATCCAAATACCATGATATATATATATTCCAGAAAGTTACAACAATTAGGGCCAAACATGTCTCTGTCATTTTACTCAATCTAGTAGCCTGTATGAAATATATTTGTAATTTTGGGTAAATTTCCAAATGGAGGGATATTCACACACCCTCACAGCCCAACTCAGCAGAAGAACCGACAATTAAATGAAGCCTGAGAGCCAGTCCAAAGGAGACATATACTCAATTTAATTTTTAAATAGCTTAATTAATAGTTTCAGTAAAAGCAAAGAATTGAAAATGGGTCAAACTATGTAAACATTATTTAGGAAAATATACTGTCTAGCCAAAGGATTGTAGAAGAGCTTTTAAGAAGAATGGCTTTTAAATTTAATTTAAACCTGGCTTTCTACCTTAGGTCAAAGCCCAGTTCAGACAAGGCCCAAGCTGGTTTTTATACCACAAAGAATCACCAAGGTATGCTGAGAGTTTATTTAGTCTTTGCTTCTTCTGAGGCTGTGTTTCACTCTGCAGTCATCATTTTCTCGTTGCTGTCAGCACGTTGTTACCTCTCGGCAGCTCAGGATTCACCGAGAGCCTCAGTGCATTTTAAAGCTGAGTTTAATCACCAGTGGGGCCTGGACAAATGCTACGGAACATGGTTCACAAATATTTACTGGAATTTTGAAATGAATTGGGTTTGGCTCTGCTATTGCACTTGGAGTGTTTGTTTTCCGCAAACATCCAGGTTCAAGTTCTTATTGACATGGCTGTGAGGGGTGGGGTCCCTTACATAAGTCTCAAGGTCAGGAGGGGGCTTTTGTGCCACAGCAGCTGGGGAGGAGAAGCAATACCACGTGCCTTATCTGACCAGTTACCATTAAGCACCAGCCCTCACGGAATGGGAAGAACCGTTTACTGATTTGTTAGTAGAATGTCGGCGTAGAGAGAAAGGAACCTGCTTTACTCCAAAAAAATTTTTTGCAAGACTTTTCTTCAGTTCCTGTCTCACTTAAAATGAAAAAAAAAAGATAAAATCATTTGAAATCACTTGGGAATGTTGGTTTTAAGGATTCTTTTTGCTATTATGCAGTAGTGTTTACATGACTATGTACCTATGCATGTATTTGCAGTTTAAATATCTGCTTGAGTGAGAACAAGAGGTGCTTTACAGGTTTGCTGATTTACAGTTGACTTCCAGAACTTTTCAGTTAGAACAACTGAAAGGTTTCCATTTGTTTGATTGTTTGCTTTAATCAGATTAAGTTAATAAAAGAGAAAGGTGGAAGATTGAAAAAGTCTAGGTTATAAACATCAAGTCTGGCTTCAGTTTGGCATTAGGGTGCAGTGCTGTCCCTAACTTCCACTTCATCAGCACCTCTAGGACTGAATTTGGGAGCTTGAGCTGAAATTTTGGCCAAGTTGAATCACATGAAAATGTTCCCCAGCTTCTCCTGTTGCACCTCAATGCGTTTGGAGTGAGTCCTGCCGCATCAGGGGACAATGTCTGAAGGTGTCACTGCTCTAAGCCATCCCCTTTGGAGTGTGAAATCAGGTTTTGGGGAGGAAATCCACTGCCGGTGGCTTTTTGTGGAGTTCAGAGCTGGCAACTGAGACACGAATTGTGGTTTCATCCTTCCCCATCTGAACATCTTTGCTCCCATTGTTAAGGACAACATGTTGCACAGTGGAACAGACACCGACCGGTTCTTCTTACCACCTGCAGAACATCTACAGAAGCAGGAAAGTTATCAAAGGTCTTCATAAAAAAGAACACTTTTTTACCGATAATATTCAAAATGCAAAGCTACAATGGGAGACAACATGCTTTCCACAGAAAGCAAAACCCAAACATTTCTGTTTGAAGAACAGCCTGGATGAGCTTGTCTTCACCAGCTTGTCCATAAACTTAAAGATGTCAAAGGGTTGTCTGCAAGGCAAAAGAAAGATGTAGGAGAGGATTTTATAAATGGCAGCTGGGCAATTAATGTTAACCATCAATATCAGAATGGCTTAGATTGCATGATTAACTAGTAAGAGTTTTGAGCTGGCTGGTAATTTTAGATTAAATAGCCAGGCAGCCAGTGACTTGAATATTGATGAATATCCTGTGTTTTATTAATATGCATTCTCTATAAATTAGAGGCTTAGTACACAAAGAAGAAACCTAATGCTCTTGCTATTTTTCATTGCCACAGGTAGAGCTGAATAATTCATAGCAATTAATTTATTTCCCTGATTTAGCCTTTTGGAGTGAGGAGGGGGAAGTTGAGCACAAGTAGTCTGCAGGTAATTTTGTTCACGTTTATTTATTATAAATAACTCAGCAAACACATTGGAAGACTAATCCTGAGTTGCAGAGAGTTTTTGGTGTTCTTAAATTGAAGAAATTGGGAGGAACCTGGCAGATCTGCAAGCAACTCACCAGTCATTACAGGAACACAAATTAATTTTAAACTGAAAAAAAAAGCAGAGCTAATTGCAAATCCAACATGGTTAGGATCAGGCTCTTGGTGATCTGTATTGATTGGTGCAGTGCTGGTTACGTTGCATGTTTCTGCTCCTCATTTGATTGTTAGGAATTCTTCAGGATCAAGGTTTTCTTACTAATATTTTTATGTGTGGAATTTGTTACCAATATTTAGTCCCTAATGAGTCTAAAATGGAAAAGGTGAAGTGCCTCCCCTCTAGAATCCGATGGGAGCTTTAACATGGAAGACTGGGAGATCAGGGATTCCATCTACTACTGGGAACATTCCGGAAAATATTTTTTGTGCAAATACAGCAATAATGTGTCCAACACAAATGATATTTTATATTTGTGCAAAACTTCAGAATATGCGAATATAGATTCTATGAGGGTTTTGGGTCGGAGGGAGCTGATGCGGGGAGATGGTGGAGCCTGGAGTGGGAGATGAAGTGGTGCAACACAAAGATCAGCTGCCAGTCCTGTGCAGGGTGGCTGCAGCTCCGTTTTGGTATTTCGCGGTCACATCCAGAGCAGGCAATATCCAGAAACTCATGAGGAGGAGGCTGTATGATTACTGCCTCTCCCTTTTGCTGCTTCTTGCAACACATTTCACAGCAGTGAGAATTGCAGAGCAGGCAATAAATCATTGCCTCATTATGCTCCTTCTGTAAGTTTGTTTAGGGCACCTACTCTAGTACCAGCTCCAGAGGATTATTTGTTCTTCTCCAAATTCCCCTCAGATATAGATTTCTGCTTTGATTTGTGGAAAAAAAAAATCTCCATGTCTTATTTTTAAAAGAATTTCTTAGTATACATAACAATTTACATTACAGGGCTGCCTAAGAAAAAAATTCCAGCAGTGCCTGGAGATGATTTTAATCTGTAAGTGGACAATTTTGTCAAGAGAAGGAAAGAGTTTAAACAAGATTTTCATGTTTTTGTGACTTGTCAACATGAAGAATTAGCAAATGAAACACAGGGTCTACCTTCCCTTCTTCCATCCTTCCTCTCCTTTTGTGTGCCTTCCTCTTTTTTTTTCCTTCTTCCCTTCTTTCTTTCTTATGTTTACAGAAGCTGCTGAGCTCTTACTCAACCAGAAGTTGTTGAATTACTCTCAGTTTTAAAAGAAGACTAAGCACCTCATAAAAAATACTGTGAGGACCTCAATTCTCTTTTCCCATCTGTCTTTAGCCAGCCCTGGTCCACAGCTGGTGCAGGAGGGCACTGCTGTGATTGGTAGAATAAGGACTTTTGTCACTTGGTTTTGATTTAAACAGACAAATCTTCTTAAGAAAAGTGTTCATTAGTTAATTTACTAACGAGGAGTGGTATTCAACATTGCTGATTTTGATAAACCAGTATTTATTGAGCAGTGGATTTGACTGTCTGGAACAGAGACCTTAGAGAGCAGGTGGGTGTACTGCGACATGACTGGGTTTGCTGCAGTGTGACAATATGATCTAGGAGCCAATCCAAACTCCTTGGAAATCAATGGAAATTCTACCCTTGACTTTAGTGCGCTTTGGATCCTGCTCCAGTTGTGCCAATGTAGTAATGAAATGACTCCAGCTTGGGGGAAAGAATTTCCTGGCTTAACAGATTTAATTTTTTGTGTTGCTAGGTTTGTTTATATAAGGGGGCCTCACTTCAAGTTTGAATGGTTTCACGCATGCCTTGCTCAGATCCTCCCTCGCAGTTCCTTTGAATGCAATAGATTTCTGTTCCATGACCACTAACACACATTCCAGCTGAACAATGACATTTCATAGATGAGTCTGATGTGAAACTCCAGATCATTGCCAGCTTGTTTGAAATGTGACCTTCGTTCACACAAAAACTCTCTGAGCTTTCTGAACCTTCAGCAAAATGGGATGTGTTCAAAGCCATGACGAAACACAAAACTAAGTCAGGTTTGTGTAATTTGGGATTTCATTATATGTACTTCTGCATTGTTGTCTCTCAGAGACCCAGATATAATTCTTACCTGATTTTAAACTCTTACAAAGGACTTAGGAATGAAGATGTGCTGAGGTCAGGACCAGAAAAGACTTTTTCCAACACCCACTGTAACTTGAGTCCCCCATAAAGATTTAGGACTCAGCGAGAATTGTACCCAACTCTTTTTGATGGAAGTACACTGATGACCTTCTAGATTCATTAAAGAAGTGACATTGATTGACTTTGAAGGGAGCCACATCCACCCTTCTTCTGCCAAAAAGGCAGTGGCTGCAATGTGAAGCCTCAAGAATGGGGCATTGCTCCTCCAAGTACGTGGAAGACATCCAAGGGTAACGGGATAATGCAGATAATGGGATAGAGTTTCTCCCCTCCTCTCCCTCAAATACCATATAGCTAGGTTTTAGCTATCCGAACTCAGGCCTTAGAACACTTTGATAGGTATTTAAAAGATAAAATAGCTAAGGAAATGAGCTATTTTTATAGGTTATGTAGGATGTTTGGTGGTTGAGAATGTTAAAAAAGGACTGGTAATGTTGACTGCAGGGAGCTTAAATGGTGGTGGGGAGATGATGTGGTGAGGGCTGGCATGAAGAGCACTGCGGAAGGGATGGTGTGGTGGGGGAAAGAGCTTTCTTCCTCTGGCAAACCCACTCCTAATCGTTTTACGAGCTGTCACTTTGGGGTGTCTAGATTGAGAGATGCTAAAATGGCCCAACTTTCCAAAGATATGCAGTATCTTAGCAATATCTGGTCTCTTTAAGGCACCTTGAGTTGGCAATGAGAAATATTGGCCTCCAGAATTACCGCTTTTGAAAATCTAGGCCACTGAACCTGATATGAACTATCAGAAACCAGAGACAAGGGAGCATTTATGTTGAAGAATGCATAGTGGCTTGAAAACTACAAATCAAAATAATTCACCCTTTTATGTGTAAATCTCCTTCTCTTTGATACACGAATTGAAAAGCTGTCTGGTTTCCTTGTAGTTTCTGTAAGCAAGCAATGTATGACTGTACCCTCTAGAATGCTATTTAAGTGCTATTTAAAGTACAGACCTGTTAAGGTCAAGCAAGCTCATCTGTATGCTAAAACTCAACCCAGCAATTCTTACACCTAAAACCAGCAAGCAAGGAGGTCTTGAGTTCCGCAGTTCCCTCCTGACAAGGGTACGGCGTGACAAATGGTGAGGCACCAGGGAGATCAAAGCACTTTTTCAGGGATAAGAATAAAACCAGAGAGAGAAAGGCCCCGAGTCCTGGTACAGGTGTCTGCTGTTCTTTCTCAGAGATGACACCACCAGCCCATTGTGAGGGGACACGGGCAGGAGCTGCAAACTGGCAGTAAGAGCATCAGCAAATGTAGAACCTGTGCGGTGCATCTCTGAGCTCGTAGAAAGACTGAAGTGTCACTGCAAGAAGCCCATATGGAAGGGTTTACTGTAACTCACTGATTTACCATGAGCAATATTGAAAAGGAACTTTTCAATGGAGGCATGGAAAGACAGTGCGATGTGGCGTTGCTTCTGTTCCTCTGTCTGAGCGCCTGAATACAGACCCGTTGAAGTCGATAGCTCTCTTGCCTTCCAGAAGGATTATGCCCCTAAATAGCTACTTTAGGAAGTGTCCTTAGCTTGGTGGTAACACAAAGCAGAGGATGGATGATTAACACCGATGAAGATTATTTATGAGAACCTGGAAAACAATAGGTCCATAAATCACTGTCTCATCAATCGTAGTTCCTCCCGCGTAATTTAGTCATCATTGGGCAAACTGTGCGTCTCACTGTTCATTAAGCAGAGATCTGACTGGCGGTCACTGAAGTTTGTGGGAATGTTGAAGGTACATGATGACCTAGTAAAACAGCAGAGTGTTACTTCTGGTTTTTTTCAACATTTTTTATGTTCTAAATCCCCTACAGTTTTTCCCCAGGAATATTTAGTGTATTTGAGGTGACTGACAGTAGCCATGCTTCTCTTGGGTTATGCTACAGCTGTATCTACTGTGTCTCAGTTTGGAGCATGTGGGGTGGCTTTTAAGTTGCCCCCGATTGCCTTCGTTTGTTGGGCACTAGTCCAGTTGCAGAGCGTCTTCGATGCACACAGATCCCTTCCAGAGAAGGCACAGGGATGCTCTCTGCAAAAGAAAGTCAGGACTTGGTGAGACATTCAGCTCTGATCCAATGGGTCAGCCACACCACCACGACGTCTTTCAGGGTCTGCTTAGGCCTGCTTTGCAAGAGGAAGGCTGTTGAACTGCCCAGAGCTCCAGTGGGAGCCTGGAGTGCAGCTTGTGCTATAGAGAGGCTCAAATACTTTATGTGACACCCTCTTTACTGGTGATGGGCAGCTCTTGTGACTGCTGTTCCTCTTTCTTCCTCCAAGACTTCTTCTGGCTCGTTACCCCTTCTGTTTATTAACTGTCCCGTCTTCTGTAGCTGTTCCTCCTTGCTCCTGTCCTTTTTTTCTTCTACTTTTATCACTTTTTGTGATCCCTTTTCCAATTTCCAACCTTAGTCTCCCAGAAGACCTGGAGTGGTGACGCCTGGATGCAGAGGAGATCACACTGCTTATAAATCTGCAACTTGAGGAGGCCAAAAGTTTCTTCAGCAGCAAGAGGTAAGGCAGGACTGCTGGTGGGTGTAAGGAACAGAGAACGATGCCACACACATTCAAGAAGATGAAGGCAGAGTTCTTGAGGACGGAGACTTTGGGGCAGTATCACGGTCCTGTACCGAAAGCTCGAAGAGATCTTCAGGTGGAACCACAGCACCCAGACAGCCGCCTGTTTGGGTTACTCCATGGGCCTCTTTGGTCTGCACAGCAGAGACTGAGGACCGATGACTTACCCTAAATTTCCTCTTTGTGGACTTCTGATGTGATGATAAGAATGGCACAAAAAAGTCAATACACCTGCTTTGCCATAACTTTTTCAGCCTGCTAACTTTCCCAGGACTACTTTCTGCTCAAATTACTGGAACTTAGTTATGTAAGGCTTAATTTTGGTTGCTTGGCCAGCTTTAAAAACATATATTCAAATGTGAACCACAACGGCAGAATTTTGGGAGCCTCCTCACCTCTTACTATGTGTTATTTTAAATGAAGAAACTGTGCCTGTGAATCTCTGCTTTATGACAACTATCCCAAGTCAGGCTCCCATCTGGAGAGACTTCCCAGACTCTCAGCAATTTGAGGGGAAGCACAAACTACCACTTATGTTATAGTGTAATTTTTTGAAACTGTAAAAACAAAAGATCTTTGTCTCTCACTTATTCATTTTCTTGTAAATAAAATTTATTGAGAACAGAGATGGAGTTCCACTGCCTTTACACCAGATAAGAATTCATATTGACATCTGACAGAGAAGAGTTGTGTTATCTATATGGTTCACAAGTAGATCTCACACTGTTTAATTTGCAAAAGAACTGGGAGGGAGTACCAAAGGAGGGGAAAGGAGGTAAAAGGATACAGATGGGCAATGGTGGAGCTGGAGGATAACACTGGCTATCAGAGCATTATCTGTGAGGAGGGTTAATGATCTTTGTGACCTCACTGTTTCATTATAACCTGCTGCTTAGGTGATCACTGATAAATGGCCTCCAATGCATTGCATTTGCTCACTTTCTCTAGAAGATTTGCATTAGTTTGTTCCCTTCCATAGGGTCTTGTTTCTGTTAAGGCGTGAAGACTTTATGTTTCTGCTAGGGTTGACTTGATCTTCTGGGCTGTCAGTGTTTCTATTCAGCTAGCAAGGGTCCCACAGCAATTCATTGAGTAACATTTCCATCTATCGTGTTGGGATGATCAAGAATATATTGCAGCTGAGATGCAAACACCACTGTATATCTGGAGCTGGGCACTCACCTCCTACTCAGCAGATAAAATACCCTCCAAAGAGCCAAGAACAGAGGACTGTTTTTAGACACTTCAACCCGCTAGTGGATTATTCATAATGCATTGGCAGCATGCCCCTTCCTTCCGTTGCAGGAATGCTAGCCTGGCTCTGCAGCCCTGGGCTTTTGTGTTACAGAATGCAGAAGAAATCAAGTGCAAGTTTCATTTGTTCACAGCACTTTTTTCCTCTGCAACTTGAGATCACCTTATTTATCTCCAAAGAGGCAAGTGTAGTGAGAAGCACCTCTCTTTGTTGAGTGATCTTGCCTGGCCAGCATGGTCATGCAGGAGGGGCTCCTGGATGGGCTGGCTGTTGTTTCTAGAAGCTCACTCACATATCTTCAAGGGTTGAGGGTTCAGCTTCTGCGTGAGAGAGGAGAGGAAATGACCTTCACCCAGCTGAGCAAGGAACAACAGGAAACCCTCATGGTCCCGAGCTCCTGTCGTTTCCCACCTCCCAGTGTCTGGCACTCGGGGGCTGTTTTGATGAACTGTCCGGGGTTTTGTCAGGGTTTAGCTGCTGCAAATATATTAGCAAAGTATGTTGATGATTCATGGTGAAATGGGGTACACTGATTTAAGTGATGGACTGGTCATTCTGTAATGGATTTGAGAATTCCCAATCAGGTTGTACTTAGTTTTATCAAGCAGGAAGCTGGCAGGCTGTGTTTTAATCAACTGATAGCATCGCTTGACAATTGGCATCCAGCTAGTGAACAGAGTATTTCTCAAAGACCAGCTTGTGAAGGTGCAAGCAGCAACATCCGCTCTGATCTTTTGGATTTACCTCCTATTTGTTCTGTTTAGCTTGTTTCTTCCCCAAGTGAAATTTTGAGCTGGAACTGCAGAAAGATGCAGCACATCTGATGCTCTACTGCTCTTTCACTAATGTTGATGGGAGAATGGAAGAAGGAGAAGACATTTGTTCCATCCTCCACAAAGCTGTGTTGATATAACCTCTGAGATATAGAACAACATCGCAGAACTGTGCAAATTCAAGGATTTGATTCTGACACAAGGTCTGAGCGCTCACATCACAGAAGTGCAGTAAATCTATAACATGAGGCCACACCAGGTGACACATGGCCTTTTCAGGCTACCCATTTCAGATAACCCATTATCTACTTTATCGCCAAAGACTCACCCTGTGTTCTGACCTGTGCCAAGAGATATCAAGAATGGGTTCCTTTCCTGAAGAAACTCATCAGCCTCTTCATTACATCTGGGAAAGGCCAGCTCCAGTTGAGCATCTTCACAGCTCAAGTCCCCAAGTGCTACAGCTACCTTAAATAGTCTTCTCCTCAGGATCTATGTTCTAGCACAATTAGTGAGCCATGCAGCCATCTACACCTGTGTAGCTGTACTCAAGCGCGGAGTCAGACCTGGGGAGCTGGTTTGTTGTGCCTAGCTTCTGTATAGTAGTTATTGTGCTTAGCAACCCACCTCCAATATAAACATATCTACTACTCTGAAGAACAGGCTTTGCAAAGCACCAGAAGGGATCACTCCTCCGTAAGGATTTTTTCCAGTATTGCAGAGCTGTTAGGACTTTCAGAGAGAAATTCTTCTCCTGGTTAAGCTTCCCATCCGGAGAGGTCAAGATTTCACCCTAGACTGACAATGATCTGCTGCAACTTGCTGCAACAGGTCTTGAACCCCCTTTTGAAATAGGTCCTGTCTGACTTGCTTTTGAGCCATGAAGGCTTGGAGGGAAATAGAGAGCAGCCCTGCACACAGATGGCTGTGGGAGCCATCCATGAGGTCTTTGCATAGAGGTCCCGTGGCACTGCGTCAGGGAACTGCTCACTGGGCTCCTACCCAAACTACATAATCCTGTGGGTTGAAAATGAGTCAAACATTTGAGGCCCTCCAGAGAGGCTCGTGATTTAAAGGATGTAAAATAACCGTGCATACAAAAAGTAATAAAAACTAAAGTAAAGTATTAGGACCAGAGAGGAATGATTCATCAGGAAATGATAGTCTTGGAATTGTGCTGTAAATCCTGTGTGAGGGAGAAGGTGTGTATAAGAACCTAAGTATCTGATCCTGGTTTGTCCAGGTGAGTTGAAAATATAGTGAAGATTAACAATTAGCCCCATAATTTAGGGGATAATCTCAATTTCCATCTTTGGTGTTTTCTGCTGACCATGACATGAAAATCAGAAAAATGGAAAAAGATTGCTGTCTCCAGCACCACCCACACCTGAGCACTTCACCAGCCAGTACCACCTGCTGCAAGGAATGAAAAGGTTTCCAATGCCAGAACCACCAAAAAGATGTGTGAAATCACAGCTGAAAAAAAAGTCTTCTCTCTTCTCTCTCTCGGCCGGAGAGCATAAGATTCCCATAGGGTCGTTTTCTGTGTTAACTTTCCTATTTGTATGTTTTATAAATTAAAATAAAAATGTATCTTGCAGATGTATTCAATACTTTAATTTTAACCCAAGATAATTAATGTATCTGAACTTTATCACAGAGCATAAGTGAGTGGGAAGAATCCCCCAGCCAGCTGTGAAGAGCCTAATCTTGACTTTCCCAGAATGTTTCATAGGTTTGGGTTCATTTATTACAATGTTTGTTCACTTTTATGAAAACCCTGCTGATGGAATCATCTCGTTTCCAAGAGCATCTCAAGGGACAGGAGGCCACATTACAATGTCTCACATTATACGTCAGTCAGGCAACGTCTCTGAAATCATAAAACTTATGGAAAGGGAATGGCTCCTGGAGAGCAGATTCTTCCTTTTTTTCATTTTTCTGATCGCTTTTTTTCCCAGCAGAGTGCAGTCCTCCTCATGCTGCCTGACCCCAGGCTGCTCATCTCCATTGTGTGCACAAGCAGGCTCTGCTGTTCGTCTCTCCCTGCTCTATCGATCTCGTCCTGTCTCACACCGCCTCGTATAGAGATTTAGGTCTTTTTTCCTTCTGTCTTTGTGCTCTCATTTCCATCACCTCACTATCCATATTCTGTGCCTATGGATGCCACTGTGTGAACTGGAGCAAAGAACTGATTCCTATTCACAAAATATCTGAAAGAAGCCCACGTTTTGAAGCAATCATTTCCCCAGTCTGAATCACCACATTTGTGTCCAAAAATACGTAGGTAAAAAGAGACGGGACTTTTCCTGCCAGCACCAATGCAAACTCCTGGGCCTGCTGCACTACCTTCTCCATTTTTTTCAGCAGTTTCAGGGATTTTGAAAGTGTTCACAGAATCACGGAATGGTTTGGGTTGGAAGGGGCTTAAACTCACGCAGTGCCACCCCCTGCCATGGGCAGGGACACCTTCCACTGGGTCAGGGGGCTCCAAGCCCCATCCAACCTGGCCTTGAACACCTCCAGGGATGGAACAGTCATGCATTCTCTGGTCCATTCATGTCCACCCAGTCAGACAGGGCTTCAATTTTTAAGATGCCTTCCTTACTATCATAGAAACTCACTCTTTACTGTAGAAGCTTGCTAGCTTCTACTTCTACTTGAGACACCAGTTCCAATATAGCAGAGCACTTGCAGCTTGCCTAAGTCTTGACATGCAAAGATGTGGGGTCGTTTGTGTGAAAATGGGTTTTCTAGGAGATAATCCTGTGGCTCTAGAATGAATTCTAATATTCAAATCTAACGGGAATACCTCAGTCCTAGGTCATCCAGTTGACATCAAAGCCATAAGCAATTTTATTTTGCATGGTAAATCCATTCCAGGTTACCACTCCCATTGCATATTTCTTTATGTAGGAATTGTGCACCGAACTGTCTGCTCTGATTAATATCAGTTTATTGTGCCTACTAATAGCACTTAAAACACAACATAACAACAGGAAAATAGTCCCAGCCTTTTTAAACACCAAGGACAGCAGAAAAAAGAACATCAGGACCAAATCAGTTCTGACAATTTTTCATTTCCATTTATTCAGAAAAAAATCATAATTGAGACTTAAAAAAGAAAGAAAGAAAAGCCCTCCATGACTTTAAGTGTAAAATCCATTTTAGTAGCAGGAAGCTCTTATATGGTTAGAGCAGTTATTTTTATTGTCTGTCTGGGTATAGTTTTGAACTGCAGGCACAGAATAAATCAATAGTGTCATAAAGCTACTCTCACCCTCTGCCCTTTCTAAAGGGACATTGCTCCATGTCTGCGCTGGATGTGACACAGGTTACTGCTTTGATGCACAGAAATACGCCTCAACTAATGTGCTAAAGGAGAGCTCAAAGTGCGACCCATATTTACCTGTATTTCTGTCCATATCATCGCCGAGTTACCAGATTCAGAGCAGATCAAACACAGACTCAGACATAAAAAAAGCACGGAAGTTCTTCATCAGAAGCATGGGGTTATCCTGTTTATTCTCTTGCAAATGATAGTTTCAATGAATTTGTTCATTTATAGATCTCCTCAGGTGATGTTATTTCCAAGACTACTCAATACGAAAAAGTGTTCAGGGATAGGATAGTCCCCACACCTTAAATCCGATTGTAGTTTGCTCCCTACTACAGCGAGGAGGGATTAGCAGAATCTGACCGGGGGAAGCTGAAGCTAGATAAAATTGGCCTGGAAGTGGGCCTTTTTAATAGCAAGAGTAGTTAATGGCTGGAACAGTTGGCTTAGGAATGCAGCGGATTTAGCCTGACTTTCAGTCTTTAAATCAAGAGTGAGTGTCTTTCTAAAGATATCCAATAGCTTCAGCAGAAGTAATGGCTTTGATGCTGAAATGAGTGGGTGAAATTCTTCAGCTGTGCTACATAGGAAACAAAACCAGATGATTGTGATGGTCCTTTCAGGCTTGCTAATCCATTAAATCCTGGTTTGGGGCCTTTTCACACGCTGGGGTTTAAAGCAAACTCTTAGGCTTTCCAGATGGTTTCTGCAGGCGATACATGTTCCAGAGCTGGGTATGACAAACTCCGTCTAAATGGGTGTCTGGAACTGACACACTTTATAATTTATCTATAAACCACTCTGAATTCAGTTCCAGATCCATTTCTCTGTGGAGCGGAGCTCACTTTGTCCATTCCTTGCAGTGCGGATTTGCCTTTGCAAAGCAGGTATCCATCAGAGAGAGGTCTGAGCTGAAATGCACATCAGGCACCTGTGAAGCCCCCAAGAACACTCACACCTGATGTGGACTAAGAAACCTCATGGATCAAATTCTGGAGAATCTTATTGTGAGAAATGCACCCCGTCAAGTTAATTCATCACTCCTCTCCTTGCTTGTGCACTGCAGCTTCCCCAGGTTGGCACTTCTGCCAAAGGCATGAAATCTGTACTTGTGCTGCAAGTGGGAGGTGGGGACAGAGAAAATCTGTGCTCTGTCGGTGGAACTCCATGCTGAGACAGCTAAATTTGCACATCTAGTCACAAGGCAATTGACATTACCTTGGTATTTGTTTGAGGACAGCTCTGAAGAACAGGAGTTTGGGTTCAGAAAGATTAAAGTAACACCCAAAAATAATGTGATGGTTTCTGAGGGTGGCACCACACACATATAGCTTAGTGCTGGGCTGGCAGAGAGATACAGGAGTTTGCACGCTCTGTGGTGAGTGGGGAAGTTGTTGACTGTGAATAACATTCAGCTGGGTAACCTAATCTTTGTTTTCCTTCTCTCTCCAAAATGCTTAGTGCTGGATTTTGGTGTCTATAAATAAGGATTTGGATTTCCCTTCCTTCCCTCCCCACACACAATTGAAGGCGAAGCCATCTCAGCCCAGCGCCAGTTGCTGACTGCTTCCCTTCGGCTCTTCCGTGTCCCTACGGCACGTGAGCTCGGGTGCATGCAGCCCCTCGACTTCCCCTCAGCATGAATAACAAATGCTGGGGAACAAACCAGACCCCAGTGTGTATGAAAAATAGTTTAGGAAAAAACCCACATGAGCTTCCCAGATTCTTGAACTTTTTCACGACTGGACAGTGGCTGCTTGAATAGCAGCAACAACAATAAATTACACTAAATATTGTGCTGCCATACATGACAGCAAACCAAACCCACTGCTGTTCAGAAGTGAATTGGAGAAGGTATTTCTTAATCTCTTTTTGTATTATTCAGCCAGCTGCAATGATTTATAATAGTACAAAGATGTTACTGTACAGAGATGTTTCTTAATCATCTGTCTTAGCATCTTGCTATTATCCACCTGTGTCTGCGTTTGGCAGGGGCTCTGGATCTGCTTGGTGCAGTAGTTTCACCATCCGTTGCTGCGGTGCACAGTGGCTGCACGTGGGCTGGGGTTGGAGCGGTGCCTGATCACCCAAGGAATAAATTGATTCAATGCAGGGAGCTCTCGGTGACTCTGTGGGAACAAATCTGCTCTTAGGAGGAGATGGGCTGAGGTAGGAAAGCTGTGCTCAGCCATCCCTGGGTGGGCATCAGCCCCGTGAAAGTGCCTTGAGTGAAGGAGTTGCCCCAGAAGCCATCTGGTTTGAGCCCATTCGGCTGTAAATAATCCACGTCCAATGGACGCAGGGGCTTTGGTGCTGACGTGTTGGGTGGATG
Source organism: Neomorphus geoffroyi (assembly GCA_033558235.1). NCBI lineage: Eukaryota > Metazoa > Chordata > Aves > Cuculiformes > Neomorphidae > Neomorphus > Neomorphus geoffroyi. The sequence goes on from JAUMJM010000001.1 coordinate 1,717,892, forward strand.
CCTTGCAAACGAGCCCATCCCTTGGGAGTCCGTGAGCACACTCATTATCAGTGCAGGAAAATAAAATAGTGGAGGATAAATTAAACTGGGAACGCTGTATCAATCGCTGCTGTCTTTGTCAACTTATTACCAAAGATTTATACATGATGCAGTGAGGACTGCTCAGTGACACATTTTAATTTAATTAAATTTCCTGTTGGATTGATGTCTGATCAATCAATAATGTTAATGTTTTTGCAATTTAGAGATTAAAGCTTGGATGAGCGGATATTGAAATACTCTCATATCCAGCTGCCTGGGAATGTCTTCTTCTGCTTCCCTTTCTCAGAAAAACTGTTTGGGGTGAGGATGCATCCTGGGACTTGCCAGGTACCTACACCAAGCCTGAAAGTTTTGCTCCCCCCTAGAAGAGGGCAAGGGGGCTGTGCAGCAGTGTTACTCCTCAGAGAGACAGAATTTCACGGAGTTAATAACTGCTATGTAGTTCTGTATATTTTCTTTCTGATGTTCAATATAGGAGGGAGTTTGAAGAACTGTGCATTGCTGGGTGATACCTCCCTGTGCTCCTTGTTCTGGAAATCAGCAGGGTAGATGTTACACCTGGGGTTTTCAATATAATGGCCACTAAGGCATCTGTTTTCCCCAGGTCCTCCAGTCCCCTCTGGATTCCACTCACACCTTTGGCCACCACAGCCTCTTGCAGCAATGAGTTCCCCAGTTTAACGACTGCTTTCTAAGCTGCCATCCAGGGAAAAACAAGATACTGGGCTAGAGCTCAATTTAACACTTCTTGAAGCTCCTCGTCTGCCCAAATTTGTCACAGATGAGCTAATTGTGCTCCACCCTCTTTGGGCTATGAAGATGAAGAGATTCTGTAGCATGTCCACAGAACCTTTTCTTTCCTCTTATTGCCTTGTTTCATTTAGTAGCTCAAATGTTTTAATAGTGAGGTCAGAAAAGGCTTTAACTTATTCAGTGGAGTTACACTGACTTTTCCATGAGGCTTTGGGGTCTTGCACAGACCTTTAAAGACTTATGACTCAAAGAAAAAAATAATCCACATTTTCAAACTTGTAAAAGTGTGAACCTAAATTCCATCTGAGTTGTAGCCATGGCCATAGCCTCGATAAGTCAAACTAATTTGTCAGATCTTAACACCATCAAAACTTGGACGATGAGAAATCCCAGCCCAGCTCTGAGGTCTGCAGGCTCTGGTGTCCCTCTTTGGTCTTCAGGTCTGTACTACAGCTGGCTCTGTGCTACCCAGGCTGCTTATGTGCTTGTTGTGTTTAGGGAAGCCTTAAAAGGGTGAATTTCTTTCCCAGCTGTGTTTTAAAATCTGTAAAATCTTGATGTGTTCTTTCCCTTGAGGACATTTGTTGTGTACCTGTCACTCAGACAGACCCAAAGTAACACACAGAGGGAAGAAGGGAGAGAAAGGAGGGAGGAGAAAAGAAAGAGAAGCTCATTTTCCACTCTAGCATAGGCACCTGAGGAGTAGAAGTCAGCAGCTTTTTGACAGTACAAGAACTCGGTAACTTAAAACAGGAAGCAAAAGAAATACAACAACCAAGTAACTTTGGCTTGACCTCCTCCTAAGAGAGGCAGTGACTTTAAAGTAAACTGCAACTTCTTGCTGGGATTTATTTGGATGTCGGTTGCTCCTTACCTCATTAGAATCACAATATTCAGCAATGTGTCAAAAGATTTAGGCAGGCTGTAGGACACAATGAACTAATTTCGGGGGAATGGCAGTTTACTCTGCACGGGTCTGCTTTTGGGGTGTGTTACAAGAAAGGGAAGTCTTTACAAATTTGTGTCTCGCTGTCAAAATATCCTCTACTGCAGAGTTTCTTCCACTGAAACACATCATGTGCAGCAGGGTTTGTTTCTTCCTCTGTCAGAAGCTCCACTAGGCACCCACTGCTCCGGATGAGAGAGCACAGGGTGCCACAGGGTTTTCACCCATGGCTGGGGTGGAACGGCTGCCAGGGGGTTCAGAGTCCTTGCATATGTGAGTGTATGTGCGGGCACACGTCAGGGAAAGGCAGGGGAGAGAGGGATATTTAATCCTTGGGACACACTGAGGCAAGTAGCCTACTTCTAAACTGATGTTTTTTATAGTAGATCAACATTTTTACATTTAAGCTCTAATATAAAATGCTCTCCAAGGCTAGTTTACATAGGCAAGACTGCTACACGTTCATCCAATTTGCTGGGAGATCATTGAGAAATTTTTCCTTTCCCTCCCCCTCCCCCTCCCCCTCCCCCTTCCCCTTCCCTTCCCTTCCCTTCCCTTCCCTTCCCTTCCCTTCCCTTCCCTTCCCTTCCCTTCCCTTCCCTTCCCTTCCCTTCCCTTCCCTTCCCTTCCCTTCCCTCTCTCTCCCCCTGGCACTGAGCTGCTCAGGCCCCTGGGGTGCCCAGGACTGGGTTCAGAGCACTGTTCCTGATGCAGCAGAGGTGGCCGGTGCGAGCTAACAGCCACCTGCTCTGGCATGGGGAAAAGCACCGTGAGGCATTGTTAAAATGGACAGTCCTGGCTTTTAAGGGTTTGCTTTGCCCTCTTCATAAAAAAGTAAAGCCCTGCAATTTCAACGCACGCTGTTGCTGCTCCCATGGACTCCCAGCAGCACCAGCAGCAGCTGGGTTTCTGCTCCGCTGGCTCATGTCTTTGGTGGTTCCAGCTAAGCTCTTTCACAGTCAAAAAAGCACGACAAGCCCTGAGACAATGGCGTCCTGTGGAGCAGGCCAAGCTTTCACCATGTCTGACCCTCGAGGGTTTGTGATCCAGCATTCCCTTTGTTGTCCAACATACCACCTTGCTCACCAGGGCACGCTGGATTAAGCCCTGGCTGATGGTTTGGGGGATTTAACCTGGAAGGAAGGTGGGGCAGTGCCGCCAGACTCTTTAGAATTTTTCTTCTCACCCAGGAGAGTAAATTCCTAAAGGAAAGTAATTTATGCTCTGGGGGGTTTGTTACCTACAAGCTAGAAAATAACCTGAGCTCGACTGTTCCTGCCTTCAGCAGCGAGCACCCGTGCTGGAGCCAGGACAAGCCTTTCCTTGCTAGCTGTGATACAGCATGATCTATAGCAGAGCCACATGGGTTTTTGGCTCACATTCATCTTCCTTCCATGCAAGGTGTTCAAAAAGAAATAACTGATTTCTACTTACAGTGTTTACAGTCAAGTCACGTTGTTTCAGCAACTGCACGAGCTTTCAGTAAGTTATGCATCTGTAGGACCAGGGTGGCTTCTAGTATTACTTGGGCAACCTACTTGGAACCAGTCCCTCCACTTTAGCTGTCCAGAATTTTGTCATCTCCTCCATGCCGATCATCCAGGATCCTTCTGTCTTTGGGTGGGCTGGATCACCCTTTCAAGGTAGTTTATTCTCCTTGTTGACTGCAAGTGAAGTTGGGCTTGGAGCTTAATCTTTAGATCATTAAAAAATGTTCTCAAAAGTGTTTTATGTTAAAACCATTACAGTTTTCATGCATCCTTTACTGCAAAGTGAGTCCTACCTGCCTGTGCCTCAGGCACTGAGAGCTGTCAGGTATCAGCTTCTGCATGGAAATGGTCTCGGGCCAACAGCGGGTGATTCTGGAGCTCATCACACGTTTTACTCCACTAACTAAAACCAGAGAAGCACAAGAACATGGGCCAAGCCTTCTGTAAGAGTGATATAAATGAAACATGACTGAGGCCCATGCTGGTGCCACTCAGATCACAGAATCATAGAATCACAGTATGGTTTGGATTGGATGGGATCTTAAAGATCTTCCAGTTCCATCCCCCTTCCACCATGGGCAGGGACACCTCCCACTGGATCAAGGGGCTCTGAGCCCCATCCAACCTGACCTGGAACACCTCCAGGGATGGGGCAGCCACAGCCTACCCACTCTTATAGGAAAACATTTCTTCCTAAGATCTCATCTCAACCTCCTCTATTTTCAGTTTAAACCTGCTCCCCCTCAACCTGTCCCTGCACTCCCTGATCAAGAGCCCCTCCCCGGCTTTCCTGGAGCCCCTTTCAGTACTGGGAGGCTGCTCTAAGGTCTCCCCAGAGCCTTCTCTTCTCCAGGCTGAACAACCCCAACTGTCCCAGCCTGGCCTCGTACAGAAGGTGCTCCAGCCCTCGGATCGTCTTTGTGGCCTCCTCTGGACTTGCTGCAACAGCTCCCTGTCCTTCCTGTGCTGAGGGCTCCAGAACCAAACTCAGGGCTTCAGGGGAGGTCTCACCAGAGCAGAGCAGTGGCGCAGAGAGCAAAGCAGAATTGGGCCCATTTCATCCCTTGTAAAGCATCCCTCAGGGCTGCTGAGCAAGACCCAGCTACAATCTTCTGTTTAAATTGGGGCTTTCTCACCTTTAGAGGAAGAAAGCTCCTTTAACCTCTACCATATGCAGCACGAGAGGTCTTCTGCAGTTCAAGTATGTCCCTGTCAGCAAATTAGATTCCAGATTATTTCTTTTATACTGTGATTTTCTACCAGTTTCAGGCCATAGAGTCCATGTAGGGAATACCAAGAACATTTAGCACTTTAATGCTAGCCACAAGCAGGCAAAGCCATTGGATTTTAAGTTACACATAGGGCAAAGTAAGTCAAAGCCCTCTGCAACCTATCATGTCTGAATGAAACGTAGAGATTTTTAACCTCTGTGTTCAGGAGCTGCCAATTCTGCCCTGAAACTCATTGCATTTGTTTTTGTGCCATCCAAAATAAAGTTCTGAGGAGCTGTGTGCCCTCCTGCTGCCACACAGACAATCCTGGCACCTCTGAGCTGCCTGCCAAGACCTGTGTTGAATGCTGAGCACTTTTTGCTCATTATATCTTAAAAAATGAGGAGAGATAAAAGCAAAAATGAACCTGTAGAGAAAGCCCCAGCAGACTGTTCTTCAAGTCCTGCTGAGAAATGCTCAAAAGACCAAAGCTCGGTGGTTGTATTCAGACCAGGAACCTCCAAAATCTGTGTGAATGGTGGAGAACAATGGCTCATTTCTCTCAGGGAAAGATATGCTCCAATTCCTACCCATGTGCAAGAGATCTGGGCTTCCTAGGTGGCAGGGCAATAAAGAAGAGTAGAGATATGTGGATTGCGCTTTCCATGTACATGTTTAATTATGGCACATCTATCATTCTTAGCACTGCCTTGAGCAAAGGAAGATAAAACAGAAAAAGCAATAGCAAGATTTCCACACATGTAGGCAGTCTCAAAATCAATGGGAGTTTGGTATCTAAATACCTTTAAAAACCTGACCACCAATTCCCTGAGTCCCCCTGTGAATATCACATCCTTAAATCCTGGTGGGTGCACTGATGTTGCTTGACCTGTGGAAGGCAGGGCGTTGTCCTCAGGACAGCCTTTGATTTGTAATGTGAAGGGCTGAAAAGACATTCCATTAAAGTCTGTCTGGCTTAAAGCTACACACTGTTATCCTTCAGCATCTCTTTGGTTACAGGTTGTATCTGCCTGTGCCAGCAGCTAACGCGAGGGATCTGGTGACTGTTCACAAGTGCATTGCAGTAAATGTTCATTACTCCTCACATTTAATATGTTACAAGAGAAAACTGGTAGGAGAGAAGGAACAAAGGACCTTTGCCCTTATTCTTTTGCACACAAATAGAACCAATAAATATTCAGGCAAATTAAAACCCAGTTTCTATTGAAGATGAGAGAATCCACTGAGGCTGTGCCATCCAGTGGATGCGGGTGAGAAATCCCTCCACGTGTCCCTTTCCATCCTGCCAGGCTGGCACTGTGGCTCATGCTGGTCTTGCTGCTGAGCACCAGAGGTAGCTCTCCCAAGGTTAGGTTGCACAAGTGACTTACTTCGCCAAGGTGACTCCTCTCATCTGTTACATATCTTAGGGTTATAAATAACAGAGCAACCTCTGTTTGATCCGGCAGGGGAGACTGACAGCCCCCCCTCCTTCAGAACACTGAAACAATCACACAGAGGAGAAAGCCAGCAAGCACTTGCATCTTTACTGCAAACAGAGGGTTGGGTTGGGCTTTGCTCCTCTTTAATTAAAGTTTATTGGTAAAGCAACTCTGCTTTTCTGCTCCTGGAAAATCCAGGCTGTCAAAGCCTAATTCCTTGGGCCTATCAAGTATGAGATATGTTTACCAAGTCCCTCCAGGATTAGCTGAGTTGCTATCAAAACCGAGGAGTGTATTTCTATCAATGAAAGCCACTTATGACAAGGTCTGTCCCCTGAGACAAACGGCCTGTTCCATGGAGGCTTTAAATAGGAGCAATAATGGTAGTGAGCAGCACTGAGTTGAATAATTACATTGTTCTTCATAAATCCTCGAGTGAAGACTTCCAAGCAGGTCCATTATGTGCGTCGTATGTTAGCAGTGAGCTTTATGTGGTGTGGACACCTCTCTGCGCCGGGCTGTGTGATGGGTGAGTAAATCACCAAAGATTGGGACAGGAGGAGTACAGCTTGTTCCCCTCCTGCCTTCTCTCCCCGTGGAGATCATCTGCTCTGAACTGAAAACACCCATATTATTTATTTTATTGCTCAAGGAGTTTGTGAGAGGACTAACTGGAGTGATCGATGAATATGTATGCTTTGTTTGTTTATATTCAGAGACTGAAAACACACATATTTCATTCACGTCCCCAGACTAGTTCATTTACTGATTCACTTAAAACATCTTTGCAGATCCATCGAGAGATAACTTCTACCTCAGGGGGATGCAGTCTTATAATAGCAGCTCAGTGTTATCTCCACATATCCTTGGTGGGATTTCCTCTAGCCAACTGAGAACTAATTTTTTTCAAATAAATAAGTCCTTTCTTCTTCCTCTTCCCTGCTCAATTATTCAGGTTTTCTCTCTCTTTCTTGCTCTCTGTGTTAGTTATAAAAATAAATCTCAGATAAGCAAATGTCATTTAGCTCTGATCCTGATTGGGAAGCTGTAGACATTTCAGAGGACATCCTGGAAGGCAGCAGCATTTGCAGGCAGGGATGTACATCCACCTGGTGCACGATGCACGTGCCTGCTCAGGCAAGCACTTCTGCTCAACCCAGATGCACTTCATTCCCTCAGAAACGCGTTTGTCAGACCTGGTTAAACAACGCTGGTAAAAAGAACATGAAATCGTGTTATTCCCGTGAGAACAGTGTATACACCAAACTGTTTCATCTGCCAGCAAGAGTCTTGTGTCACTGCAAGGTTTACAGGAACTGGCTGGCAAAGGATGCCCCGATGATAAATACAACAGCCCTATCCTACGTCCCGTGGCTTTATGAATCAGAGCAGCTTCAGTGCCCCTTCCGGTTACTGGGGCTGTGAAGTTGTGGCACGTGCCTTTGGACCAGGCAGCTGATTGGGTCTCAGAAAGGGTGCGAAGGAGAAGGGACACATCATGCAATAAGGCCAGGAACAAGCAAAGCTTTTGTTAAAGCTTATGGCTTGCTGTCAAATTGTTCTGCTTCCACAGAAGCACCAGGACTAGGTCTGGGCTTGGTGGGATCCACAAGCTCTGCTGTGACCCCCCACGCAGTGATACCAACGGTCTTGCTGCCAGATTATCCTTCCCTTGTCCCTGATGGAAAAAACCGGTGTCAAAATGCTGTCAGGACAAAGAGTGTTAAACATTTTACAATGCAACTTAGGTGATAATCATCAGGGTATTAGAAAAATATTGTCCGTATTCACCGAAAGATGTGCTGTGCTTTCCTTTCCAATTACTGTAAGAAACGCCTTGCCACATCATGAAGATAAAGTGCCTGTGAGAATTTTTTAAGGCATATTCCTTCTTGTGTCATAAGAGCATAAATTCAAGGAATTTCCTACCCAGAAGAATCTGGCATTCCTGGGATGCAGTGCTCACACCCTCAAACACAGCCTTCCCTCCTGCCCCACTCCTTTCCAGCCTGCTTGGCATTTGGCCCTTAAGCACAGTAATTTAGGTGGTAATCACAGTTAGTAAACTGATTCATTACATGCAAATCCACCTGTTATCTCAAAAAATCTCAAAAACCCAGTTTGTGCTGTTTTAGCATCACAGGGTCTGACTTGTACCTTGGGCAGGAGCGGAGATTTGACATAGAGCTCTGGGTGGCGCTGGGAGATCCTGTCCCACCAGAGACAGGGCAGAGCAGACAGCAAAGTCCAAGGAGCCTGCACCAAAAGCCACTTGTGTTCCATAAATGGAGTTAGATCTTCTTAACAGAGTTCAGGCAGGTAAAACTGGTCTCAGTTTGGACGTGGGGCTGAGTCATCATTCCTTGTTACGTGCTTTACTTCTGGCAGAGAGCTGCTGAACTGTAACGCAGCCGGACGGAGGCACCCAGGACACTCAAAGGAAGTGGGAAATGTGTCTGCGGACAGTAGGTGATTCAGGGCTTGCTGGCAGCTGAACAGAAGTTTTCTGGATTTCAATTTCGAACTCAGGCAGGTTTATTCCACCCTGTTCCCACGGTGGGCACCTCCATCCTCTTATGAACCTGAGCTCAGTGCTACATTAGGGTACGGTGTTACCATGTTATCAGCACTTGCCTGCCCTGGGCGCAGGCTGCGTGTCAAACATGGTCTCAAAGTTGGGGCACTTGTGTTGCAGGACCATGTAAGGGCCTTAGATACACTGTTTTCATCTTCCAGAAGGTAAGGTTCTATTTTGGAAAGGTTCTGCGAGGTACCTGCCGTAGCCAAAAGCTTGTTTGCCACCAGCTCTTGCTCTGTGCATCTGCTGGGTAGTGCAATGCCAGGCGCCTTCCCAGTGCTGATATCCCTTCAGAAAATACAGGCAATGCCTTTTTCATGCATCAAACCCCCTCCTCAGTATCAGGAAACATTTGCTGCAAGAACGCAAGGGGTTCTTTCCTCTCCAAAGATTACCTTATAAGCCTAAAACACATCAGCCCCCCAATGTTTGTGGCTTGTCTGGATTTCTCAAAGTAGGTTTGATATATAGAGACTCAAGACTGAAAACACTGTCTGTTTGCAGTAGGATTTCTAATTACATTTCATGCCTATTCCAGCTTTATGAGGATATGCTGATTTAACACCTTTCTGATGCTGTTTCTTAATACAGCCAGGTTTTCTAGATTAGTAAAGGTATATGAAACAAAAACCTGGAATTAGGTTTGCAGCAAGTCTGTTATTTATACTAGATAGTAGTTAGATGTTAAACCGAGACAAAAGAAATTCACTGTCACAATAGCAAATCCATTTAAAAATCCATTTTCCAAGCAATCAAATCACTGCAGAAACCCAAAGACAAATCTATAGCAATAATGTAACCTTCACCCCAAGGAATTCAGAACCTCCAAAAACATCAGTGTTGGAGGTGGCTCTAGGGTGGAGATGCCAGAGTGGCACTGGGGTTTCGCAGCAGCCCTGGCATGGTCACTGAAAGAAACTCGCCTTCATCCAAGGGACCCCAGGCATCACAGGAAACGCGAGTTAGGTTTCCAGTCAGGCTGCTGTGCCCGCGATCGGCACGCAAGTGAGTGACGGGTGAACTTTGCCTCTTTCTGCAAAGGGCCAAACAATTAAAAAGAAAGTGCCATTTCCCCTTCTAAGGGCATAAACAGGATGGAAGTGCTGCTTCAGCCCAGGCTCGCTACAGGAGGCTGCGCCATGCTTCGGGTGCGCAATGAGATTATTTTTGCAAAGGAATTTTTACAGTCCTTTGAAAAACACCAATATTTTTGCTAAATATTAATGGAAGCTTGTCTTGAAGTCAGCTCGAGCTGCAGAACAGTGCTTATAATAATGATTTATGCATTAAATGCAGCAGATCTGTTATTTTTGTTATCTTGATGTGGTTTTGATGTTTAGTTTTCATACGAACAGCAGCCAAGTGCCCTGAAAGCAGGTTTGAACATGTACATGTGTGTGCACGCTTTAGCAAACACAACTCATGTATGATGTTGGAGTCAGGGCTCTGAATAATCAGGCATAGGTAATAAGCAGAGCCTTGTGGGACACCGTGATGCCATCAGCTTCAATGTGGCAGGGTTGTCTGCAGCCAGGTAGCTTTCTGCCCACGCTTTGTGTCTGATCTGCAGGAACTTTTCTGTCTTATCTGTGGAAAATCGATCCATATAGTCTCTTTAGAGACCTACATCAAATATTAATTTTGCCTATTTGTTCAATGTAATTAGCAGGTGTGATTAATCAATTAATCAGTCTGCGATTCCTATCTGTGCCACAAACAGCTTGCTGTGCTAAGTAGGGATATTGCAAGCAGTGATCCCACAAAGGCCACTCAGCTCCCCATCACAGGGCCCCTTCCTGACCCCACACCAAGGTCTGGTGCCACTTTTGCCTCTTGCTGCCCAAAGTGTCTGGAGAGAACAGCAGCATCTGCAAAAATGACATTGCTTGGCCCCATCCCCTGAAAAATTAAGATGGTAGAGCCAGCTTGCCTTTCCCTGGGACTGGGGGGCAGAAGGTTGCTCCTAAGCAAGAGATGCGGTGGCCCCAGTGTGTCCTCTGAGTCCCAGCTGTGCAAACGGGCTAAGGGGCCAGTGCTGTCCTGGCAGTCCATAGCTCCAGGCAGTGCCTCATTCTGCCTGTGCCAGGAGGGGACAACGGCAGAAAAAAGATGCCAAGAGTGGATGAACTTTTTATAGCAGGCTTTTGGTGACCTTCCCAGCCAGATTTTGTTGGTCTGAGGGATGCAGGTAGGTCATGGGAAGTTCATATCTGAAGTTCTTTAAATGGATAGAAATGCCAGACTTCAGGACTTCTGCTGAGACAGCAGAGGACAAAATCCCAGCCCTGTACTCAAGGACTCAATGGCTTTTTAAATTTAACCAGAAGTGGTGCTGGATTTCATGGAGGATGGCAAGTCTGGATCATGTTGCACAAGGGAACAAGCACCCTTGGGTTTGGCCATTCCCTGGAGCACTTTTTTGGAGGCAGTAGGAGGGCTATGACCGTGGATATCACAGGCAAAGCAGGGAGACCTGTCTAAGCTGTCGGGTACGAGACTTTACATTTCCTGGTGGCGGGCAGTGAGGGCTCAGCGGAGCTGCATGGCAGGACCTTGGGCTTTAACCTAGCCGGGAGCTGCGGGGTGAATTAGTGCAGGTACAGGAGCCTTCACTGCAGGATGGGTATTTTCAGAGGGTCTAGATTTTTAGAGGCCATGCTGAGGGACATCGCTGTGGAAGTGTGTTCACTTCCAATGCTGTGGTAGCATCTGCTGGGCTCTTTAGTAGAAGTGGCTTGATGGAAGTCCTGGGTTACACAGCTCAAGTCATAGAAACAATCGCAGAATGGTTTGGGTTTGAAGAGGCCTTAAAGCCCATCCAGTTCCAACCCCTGCCATGGGCAGGGACCCCTCCCACTGGATCACAGCCCCATCCAACCTGGCCTTGAACACCTCACACTGCCTCCCCACCCTCACAGGAACACATTTCTTCCTAAGGTCTCATCTCTACCTCCCCTCTTGCAGCTGAAAACCATTCCCCTTGTCCTATCCCTGCACTCCCTGATCAAGAGCCCCTCCCCAGCTTTCCTGGAGCCCCTTTCAGTACTGGAATGCTCCCTGGAGCCTTTTCTTCTGCAGGCTGAGAAAACCTAAGTCTCTCAGCTTGTCCTCACAGGGGAGATGCTCCTTCTCTTAACCCCTGCCCATTTTTCCTTGTCATATTCTGGACCATCTCTATCCCATCCTGACTGTTTCTCTCTGGCTTTCCTCATGCTATTGGGAATCCTGCTCTCTTGTTCCTTGCCCACCATCATTCTAGAGACCCTGGGCCGAACTGTATATCTATGATGATGCAGTATGAATATCATCCAGGAGTTACCATGTTGATGCCCTGTACTGACAGCCCTTGGCTCTGCCTTAACTCCTTTTCCTATTCTGTGACCTCCTAGTTCAGAAAGTCCTATCACCAGGCTATTTCTGGCCACTCTGACCTTACTCTGGCCTAGGATGGGGCACTTTTTTTTGTTTATGGGGCTCATTGGGCCTGATTTCATTCCTGTGCCTTCTATGCTTTGCTGACCTGGCAAGATTTGATGTTCCACAAAGGCAAATGCCCCCTAGAAGATGAACTGGTCTTAGTGTTGGTGTGATTTTTGGATTAGAACCGCCCAGGGCAGCACTTTCCTCAGAATGGTTTTCTACGAGTAAAAAGTATGAGTTTCCATCTGGCGCCTTGAACTGTCATCGTAATAACCTCAAATATAGCTGTCTTCACCACATCACCGTCCTCCTCTCTGACCCATAAAGTTTTACCATTACAACCTGCCCTTAATCACCTAACCATTTCCTTAGTCTTTCAAGGACAATGGTTTTTATGCCATACCTGCTAACCTTACGTATTACTCTACCATCCCGGGCTGCGTTTAAATGACTTTTCTGAAATCTATGTGGATTAGCTCCACTGCTTCTCTCTCTTTTCTGTTTTCATGTTAGCTCCTAAAACAAATTCTGCTGGATTTGTCAGACAAGATTTACCCTTTATGGAGCAGAGCAGATACGTTTTTATCAGTTCATATTTCTCTGGATGTTGGGTGATCTCATCCCTGATAATCTTCAAAATCTTGACTGTGATTAAAAAAAAATCATTTTCTGCAGGTTTGGGGCCAGATTCTCAGCTGCTGGGTGTGTCTGCGTGTGCATCAGTTCTCAGCTGATGATCTACTGCAAATGTGGCTTGGTTTCTACCTGTCTCTCTTCCTGGATTCTCAAAGATGTTTACTTTATATCAGTTGCTCTTTACCTCTTTTTATTTCCAAGGAGCAACTCAAAACCTCTGTTACTGGGCACTTAATCTCTCCTGCTGTTCCATTAAGCAACATGGACTACAAGTCCACCCTCTGCACTCAGTCCTGTCTCCTACTCTCGGGGCAGGAATTTGCCTTGGTAATTATCACAGAACCATAGAACGGTTTGGGTTGGAAGGGACCTCAAAGCCCATCCAGTCCCACCCCCTGCCATGGGCAGGGACACCTCCCACTGGATCAGGGGGCTCCAAGCCCCATCCAACCTGGCCTCGAACACCTTCAGGGATGGGGCAGCCACCACTGCTCTGGACAACCTGGGCCAGGGCCTCCCCACCCTCAGAGTGAAGAATTTCTTCCTATTATCTCTCTAAATCTCCACTCTTTCAGCTATCCATGTCCTCAGCTCTTCCCTGCTTGACTGTCACAGGAAACCACTTCTGTGTCTCTCATCTCCAGGTTCCTCCATGAGCACTACTCAGGGGAAATAATTTCATTTTGCTCATTTCTTTCCCTCGCCCTCTGTTACTAAGCTCTCTCAACGACTTCTCGGTGGTCCGGTGGCCACATTGTTTATCTTGTCTCCTTTACCTGTTTAAAAGGAATCTTTTATTGTTTTTATTCACCCCATGGGCATTTCTTCTCTCTCTGTCATATTTGGTTTCCTAATCAACTTTTAACATCTTTCCAGCTCTGCTTTACAATCCCTTTCATCGCCTTAATATTTGCCTCCTTACCGAAGTCACCTGCCTTGTTCCTCTCTTTGATAGCTTTTATGACTTCCTCAGTCATCAGCCTCCATCGGAAACAGCACTCGCCCATCCCTGCTTGACAGGGATCACTGTTTCCAAGTGCTGCACTCATTTCCTGAGCCTGAATTGCTGTATGTAAACGAGGGCTCAGTGAAAAGGCACTGCTGCCTCTTATATTGACATTTATTTCTTTCTTGCTGTTTGCTTATGAGCAAATGGCAGTATTCTCACATGAACTCATTGCTCCAATGTGCTTCTAAGTACCTTGGTGGGTTTCTTTTATCATTTGTGAATGGAAGTCCCACCAAAGCAGAGAGCCATGGTACTGACTGCCGTGGATCCAGGAAAAATGTGTTGTAATTTTTTAAAGGGACTTTAAATGCTGTAAGAGTTTAGCTGACCTATTCTGCTCTCAGAACAGCTCTAAAATCCCCCTTGCCATTAACAGATCTCAAAGCTCTTTCTAAGAAAGCCAGTGGTGGTGGATTAAGCCTAAGAAGGGAAACAGTGAGAATTAACTGACTTGCCTAAGGCCATCCAGAAGGTCAGTGGCAGAGAAGAAAGCAGACTCCATTCTCCTACCCAGGACTGTGTCCACCGAGCCAGGATAATTCCTGGCAAAGCAGGAACAGTGAGACCACAGAATCAGATCATTACTCATTTGGTTTTATTTGTTCCAGCAGTAGGTGATGAAATGCAAATGGTCCAGGCAGATGCGCAATTTCCAGCTGCCTGTGTGCTTGGACCCAGACATCAGAGCAGAGTCTCTCTCCCTCTGCGGAACAGTGCTCCTAAAGCTGCACAGAGACACAGAAAAGCGTATCCAACAGGTTCATATGCTCAGGAAAATCTGAATTTCAGGAATTTCTTTCTCGAACACCTTTGCTCAATTGCGATGGGAAAATATGAAGTTGCACACTTCTATATAGGCGCGCGTGTGTGTGTGTGTACGGGTTCTAATCTCTGTTGTAGTCTCTTAACCTTCAGGCTGATGAAGTGGGGAGGAGGGAAGAGGCACGCAGGAGGAGGAGGACCCAGGGAGGCCCGTCTTGTCCTGCTTTGTGTCCAGGCAGCCCAGCTGTTCACATCTGGCAGCCCCTGCACGGGGCGATGGAGGCAAGGAGAGAGGCACAGCACCCCGAACACGTCCAGCCCTTAGCAGGGCTGTCCCCTCCCTCACTGAAACCCTTCGGCAGGCAGTGAGCAGCAGGCTTGGCAGCGGCACCTGCAGCGGTGCTTGGGCAGCAAAGTGGAGCTTTTTAATATATATTTAAAAGAAAGAGTTGGCACAAACTGACGTAGAAATGAGCTGCGAGTGTGAGAATGAGAATGAAACCACACCTTTGTTCCTCCTAATGCTCTTTCCCCTGCTTCATGGTGATCAGAGCTGGTTAAAAATTTCTTTGTGCTATTTACATTTTTGACAGAGCATTCTTTGCTTTCTTGCCATGTTTTCAGGCTTTTTCAGCAAAGAAAACATTCCCAAGTCTGTACAGCCTTGAGATTTAAAAACAATTCTGAGCTTTCATAGTTTTTTCCAGTTCTTCAACAGAATTGTGTTGCAATCAGAAAGAAGGTTCTTCAAGAAAAGACACTAATTAACATTTTATTGCTACAATTTTTCTCGTCATATTCCCTCTGCTACACAGGTCCTCTCTTTCATCATTTATTACAGTGATGTAACTATACAACAGGGCTTATGCACAAGAAAAAGCCAAAGCTGAAGGCTTAATTCAGCATCACGAGCGTGATGAAAGGAACAAAGGATGATGCAGCTATGCCCTGATCCTGCAAATACTTATGCACATGGATAACTTTGCTGCCAGCAGTATTTTTGCTTGCAGCAACTGGGCGCTAAAGCAGCAGCAGACTAGAAGTCATAGAGCCTGGATTCAGCTCTGCTGGAGCCAGTGCATACACTCTGACACGTTTCAGCAGGGACTCTGCCAGTACTGACTTAAAGAAGCATTTTAGCACCGCTGAGTTTACTTGCAACCTAATCCTGAGCGTGCACAGGCTTTCCTGGGCTCCCAGCACATGCTCCTGCTACTGGACGTGACAGTGATTGATGACTTGATTCATTGCTATTCTGTAAAATTACCTCTCGCGGGCGCTGCCAGGTGGATCAGCACAGCTCAGCTCAGCATTGCCAGCAGCAGGGCTGGGTGAGTGCCGGGCATCTCGCTGGCCACGGGGCAGGGATGCCCAGGGACTCTGCCCACACAGCTTTCCACAGGGCACAGGGCACTGCTGATTTTGTCCTGGTCTTCTCCAGAAATTGTATCTCTGGCAAAAGAATCTCCCAGGGATGACATTCTTGTGCCAGATAGGCATTTTTCAACGCTGCAGGGGACATCTCTACACTTCAATTAGTCCTTTAATTGAGCTATTTGCAGGGGAAGACTCAAGGGAGCTGAACACCTATTTTCTCGCAGTTTAACTACCACCAAATCTAAACACTTAGTTTGTCCCTTAAATAGGAGCAAATATATAGAGTCTCCACAAACTTTGTCACAGTGCATTGTCTAGTATTTTCCTGCCACTGTAATGGCAGTGTGATCAAACTGCAATGTGAAGCATATTCAATTATAATTGAGTTTTGATTCCTTGATTTTAAAATAAATTGTATTTTTAGACAAAACAGCATGCATTTCTGCCAATTACTTCTAAAGCAAAGGGCTAGCTGAGTTTTCAGACCAAATATTATAGACCCAATTGTCTTTTTGTGTCAAGTTTAAAAATAGTATAATCCAATGTTCCAATGATCCAAATTTAGGGGGAAATGAGAGAAGGAACATTAGGTTTGTCCTTAAAACGAAACCAGGGTGTGTGCCTCACTTAAAAATAATAGAATCATAGAATCATTTGGTTGGAAAGACTTTTGAGATCATCGAGTCCAACCGTACCTGTCAACTGCTAAACCAGATCCCTGAGCACCTCATCCACCCGGCTTTTGAACCCCTCCAGGGATGGGGACTCAGCCTCTGCCCTAGGAGCCTCTGCCGGTGCCCGAGAACCCTTTCAGTGAAGGGATTTTCCTGATGTCCAATCGAAAGCTCCCCTGGCGCTACTTGAGACCATTTCCTCTCATCCTGTCACTTATTACCTGGGAGAAGAGACCAACACCCACTTTCACCACAACCTCTTTTCAGGGAGTTACAGCGACAGGGTCTCTCCTCGACAGCTATATGAAGGAGGTCTCTGGCAGTATTAGCTCAGTGCTGGTGTAGGGCTGAGCTGCAGCCCCTGCCCCCACCTGCCCTCCGTGCCCTGGTGCAGAGCAGGTGGTCGATACCTGCCCAGAAGCACTGTTGGAAGCATGTTGGCAGCACTGTGAAACTGAGAAGCAAAACATCTCCTCCACAGGCAGCATTCCTCCCCTTATACCAAACCCTGATACAAACAGCAAATCATGTCAGAATAAAAAATTAGAACTTCAGAATGTCCGTGACTGCTGCATCCAAAGCCCTGCGCTGGGGCCTCCAGGGCTCTCCAAGTCCTACCCCACCACAGACTGAATTGTGACTGTAACTCTGAATCTGAGCCTTGACCTTTAGGTTGGACCTTTCTTTAACATTATTCCAGCAGGTGTTGTCAAGGCCAAAGTCAGCGCAGCTGGATGAACCTTGTCTATAGCTGCCGCAGTGAAGCTGAGGGGCTCTTTTTTATGCTTCTTCACTAAAGCAGGTTAACCCTGCGTCTGAAGTCACCCCAAAGGCAAACAATGTGTGGGCAGCTTTCCACCAGGGCCTTACAGCGAAAGGTGCTGCAGCATACAGCTTCCTCACGGGCTGCCCGGACACAGGTAACCAGCACCCAGGACTGGTGTTTGGCCTGGTTCACACCTCCTGGCTGCTGGTTAAAGTAAATGCGCTGTCACATGATCTGAGTACCCCATGAGACTGATGTGTAATTATATTCAACTTGGAAATTAACTCTAATGCGAGGTGCACAGAACACCAATGAAAGCAACCATTAATTGTTAATATAAACTATTAATGAAACACCAGGATGAAGGTCAAAGTGCAGGACTGAAACCTCCCAGCAAATGAAAGGATTATTTTGCCTCTTACTGAGCATAGTAATCATCTGAATTTCATCAGGTTTCTGATCAAACCACTTCCCTCTGCACTGACCTGTTCTACCACAGCAGTAAATCTGCTCCCCAAAACTGGTGTTTGCTTTTCATTGTCCACCAAGGTTTTTATTGGCATCCTGGATGTCTGCAAGGAGCAGAAAGTCAGCACCCTTTCACCTTTGTTCCTATGGGAGCTTTTCCCCCTGCTTCCATTGTCCATTACTCACAAGAAATTTGCTTTGACCTGGCTCCCCATAAATTCTCCTGTCTCCTGCTGGCAGGTGCTTTCACTGTCCCAGCTCACATCCCATGGGCTCATGATGCAGTGGACACACCTGAGGGCACGCAGCCCAGGGTGAGGGCAGGCCTCTTCCCACATTATACAGATCAAAATAGCTGGAAGGCGACAAGTTGGAGGGATGTTTCGGAATGAATGGCAGCCAGTTTTCCTCTCCTCCTTTATGTGGCAGGATGTTCAGCCTCAACCAGCAGTAATTTCTCACACAGGCTTGGACAGCTTGAGTACTTTGTACTGAATATTTCTATTTGTTTCCATACACACACACAGTGTTTCATCAGAAAACACTGTCTTTCTTTTTCCCTAAGAGACAGAAAGCCCAGCGAATGAAAAAGACTCCATTCTAAACCAGGTATTTTGTTTCTAACAAACCCTAATAGAATTTTTAGGCATGCAAGAAACCAACTCTTTGCCAACATTCATTGCTTTAAGGAAATTTCAGAAGTGCTGCTCTGACCCAGAACTGCTTAGGAGTAACATCCCTAAGGCTGCTTAGGGGTGACATTCCCAGGATCGCTTAGGAGTAACATCCATGGCTCATATTCAGCAGCTACTCTCTATGTCTGAGCTGCCAGGTTTTCTGGCCTGTGTAGATTAACTCCTGGGATTTCACCTTTACCTTGCATGCCCGCTCCATGCCTCGATGGAGACGAGCTCGTCGGCTGAAGTAGAGCATTTGACTCTGTGGCAGTGCTTGCCTGGAGTCTGGGGGCTGCAGAGGCCGTGCTGGGTGGGCTGAGCCTGGGTGGGCTGGGATTGGAGCTTCACGGCTTTGAGTTGCAGCAGTGTAAATCCATGGCTGGAATTAGAGATGTTTTAGTCCTATGTTGAGTTTTCTGACACAGAAAAAGTACCTGGTCAGTCTCAACAGCAGGGGTAGGTATTGCTCTCACTCGACCAATGCCACAGGAGACGTGTTGGTGGGCAGGCCTGTGCCGGAAGGTGGTTGCATGGTCCAAACTCTTCATAAATAGAAATCCCCGTGGTTGAAATTTACTGAGCCAGTTGAGTTTATGGTTATGCTGGTGAGGGCTTCAGTTGCACCTGCTGACCTAATTAACAAGTGATATTATGTTAATGGCCTGCTCAGAGTCTTACGTGTGTTTCTGTTCGCAGGTTGTCTGTAGAGTTACCTGGTTTTCCATGAAGAGCATGACCCATCTGCATGGATCTTTCTCGGTTTGGTTTCTTTTTTTTTTTCAATCTAAATGCTTTTTATTTGTTTATTTCTCTTTTTTTTTTTTTTTAAGAAAGCAAGAGTACAGCCCTTGGGGTGCCTTTACCAGGGGAAAACGTTGAGCTGTTAGCGTGGGCATGTGTAAGCTGCTCCTTTGAAGAGAAGGTCCTAATACATTAAGGTATGCCAGGCTGTGACAAGCTGAAATCTCAGCTGAAGAGCCCTGTCAGATCTGTTCTCTCATCCATGCCCTCCCTCCGTTCAGCCCCTGACCTTCCCCATCAGATAAGCAGCACAGAGCTCGGCCCTGCGTTCCCTCTGCAGTCTCAGCTCATTAAAAATTCATTGCCTAAAGTGAATCTATTCTGTTGCTGCTGAAGTGTTATTTACCTCGGCCCGGATTTCCTCAGGTTCTGACAATTAAAGAGGGTCCAAGGAGAGGGCTGAGTCATGGGATTAAGGCTTGGGCAGTAACTCTCTTGTAGCAAGAGACGATCATGTAAAGCCATAATTTTCCCAGCTGCGCTTTGGTTCCCCTTCAGTGCTTCATTAAAGGTGGTGACTCAACAGAAAGGACAGAGGCACAGGTTAACAAGAATCCCTCCTTTTGTGGGATTAGAGTCTTGCATAGTGAGGCTCTTTCAAAGGCAGGAGATGTTGTCAAGCATCATTAGGAAGCCGTTTTAAACAAGAGTCATAAAGCACTCTTTGTGGTCAAACGAATTTATTAGAGAGGCGAGTGAGTGGAGGCAAGCACTGTAGGAGTGAAATAGATGAACAATTTGCACAGCATTGATAACAAAGCAGTTCACCAGACTCGGAGCTGCTGCCATTAGAACAACTTAAAAGGATTTAGCAAAAATCCCAGGGTGTTTTTCTTTCTGGATGAAAGCAGCGACTTTGTGGATGGCTCTGGCAGACACCGGGTGCATCTCGAAATCAAGGTTTGTGTGCAGGTTAACTATTTCCCAGCCTCATGCTAATTCCTTCCAACAAGTGGGAGTGACAAGAACCCATCTTCTTGTTGTGCCCCAGTGATCCTGAAAGCCCCCCTGAACCCCAACCCAGCCAGCCCTTCACAAAGGCAGAGCAGCTGGGGAGGGAGCTGTGGGAGTTTACTCAGGGCTGGGTTTTTCATAGAGCAGCCAGGGCAGAACTCGAACCTGTCTTGCTCTGAGAAGAGAAAGTATTTGCAGTTGCTTCTCCTACAACTTCTGGGAATATTCTGTAGCAATGCACGGGTTTAAGGACTGTGAGAGGGTCTTTAGACCCTATCTGATCTTTGGTAGGGTCTGAGTTTGGAAAGAAACAAGATGCTGTGCTTGGGCTTAATGAGGGGAGAAAAGAAGGAAAGGGTAGAATAAAAGAGGAAAAGATGGCTAAAAGTGACTTGTTTGGAAGTAGGTAAGCAGCTTTATTATGCAGTTAGCATGACGGACTCTGTAGTGTTTGTTTATCAAACCAGAAACATAAATCTGAATGAACCAGTAGCTCAAATCTAAACCAGCTGTGGCTGAAGGTAGAGGAATGCCTGGTACTAATCATCCAGGCAGCCCCAGTCCTGGTCGTGGAGGTGTCTCCCCTCCCCATTATCACTGAGAAATGTGCACGAAAATCCCTTTTTTTTAGGCATGTCCACTTGGGCCACATAAGCCACAGGTTCAGCAGCTGGTGCGAGCCCCACAAAGCCTCGTGTCTCCTGCCTGCATACACGCTTTGCTGCCCAGAGGAAGGATGGAAGAGGTATAGAGGGACAGAGGTAGCAGAAGCTTGAATGGACTGTTATTTTTGGAGTAGTTTCTTCCACTCTGTTTGAAGGGTTCTGGCTAAGGCGTGTTTGGAAAGAAGTGATGTTAACATTGCAGGAAGATTGCAGGAGAGATGAGCTACAGACAAAGGAGTGAGTGTTTGTGCTGTCTGTTTAGAGACTGAAGGATAGCTGTTCATCATTGAGGTGCAAAACAGTGGCCAGGCATCTCCTGAGTAGGAAGGGGGGTTTATTCGGTATTCAGTTATTCATATGTGTTAGCTGGTTTGCAGATGAAGCTGCAGCTCCTCCCTCCCTCCTTCCTCCTGATGCTGGCCAGTAGCATACAGCGTGGGGCTGGGAGCTGGGAGCACCCCGGTGGTGTGCTGTGCTCTTGGTTGTACAGGATGGTGAAAGTGAGGTGCCCACTTTTGTGCTCTCTAATTCCCTTCAGGGTTCCCACTCCACATTCTCACACTGCAGCTGCGCTGCTCCTCCCCCAGCCTCCCCAAGCCCTTCCTCCCTTCCTCTCCCCTCTTTGCCACTGCTGGGCAATTGCTCCCCAGTGCCAAGGGCCCCCTTTTCTTGGGCGGCAGCAGGGGGGAACTACGCAGGGGCTTTGGCAGAGCAAGGGAGGGGACTTGGAGCATTGTCTGGGTGTAATTCCGGCACTATAAACAGAGGCAGCAAGGGGTCACACTTTCTATTCTCATTTTGCCCCCTGCAATGTCGCCGCTAACTGGTGCATACAACTTGAACTCTTGTAAAAATTAGCAGAGAGCACAGTGCTGGTGACAGAGAGCTGAACTTTTCCAACAGCAGGCTCAAAATTCACTGTGTGCACTGAATCCACTTAAACTTTAAAGAGACAGTCTGCTTTCTGCTCTTTCCACTGCTTAGTTTGGAAATGACTGCAGTACTAATTAAAAGCAAATTGCTTAATCTTGTTGCGTCAGGAAGGGAGTCTCTCTTCAGAGAGAACGCCTCCTGTGAAAGGCCTGGAAACGCGGGACCCCCGCGGGGCGGCAGAGCTGAGCGAGGCAGCCCGCGAGCGCGTCGCTCCATCAATTACCCAGCGCGCTTGTGTTCGGGCCAGCAGCCGTATCGCAGCCCTGCCTCTGCCAGCAGGTATCAGAGCAGCAATAATGATATTTGTGTTGACTTATTATATAATCACCCGAATTTCCTTTGCAAGGGAGCCATCTGAGGCTGGAGCTGCAGCAGGGATGGATTCCTTGCCTTGGCATTACCAAGGGCGCCCGGTGCACCACTTGCCCGTTCCAGGCGCAGCTTGGACTGCACGTGGCAGCGAGGAGCATTGGTGGGATTGATGCTCAAAGCACAAAATGTAACCAAAATCCACTGCACACAACATGTGCTTCATCCCCAATACTCAGCTCTCCCAAGGGCTGAAGGGAGCAAACTCCTCACTCTGTCATGCACCAAAGCTTCTGGTTGATGCACTTTCTTCTCATGGAGGAGCCTCATATATTTATTTATTTTCTGGTGATCATCTCAGCCCACACTAATCATTTCTATGACCTCAGCATAACAGAAATGCACTTCTTTTTTTTTTTTTTCCTTTTCCCCCAAGTTTATATTTGCACACAAGGATGTGTAACAACACAGAGAATTGATTTCTTCCCCTCTATTATCTTTGAATAACATGCATACCATCTTTGCTGACTAACAAAGAAATAGGAAACCTCTCTTCTTTTGCTGCAGGATACCCACATGACACCCTGTTCCTGTATTTACTCTAAAGCAGCTGGGCATTGATAGCGAATTAACTAAAAGCCATAGAAGTCTATACCCATTTTCCTCCCCACCAAGTGTAAGGAGAACGAGCACAATGTACCTTTTTTTAGCAAGATTTTTATTGAGTTATACAATATGTCAAGGGCTTGAAATTTAAGTCAATTGAGGCAAGGCCACAATTTTCCTGCAGCAGGCCAGAAAAGAGCAGAGTATAGAGAAAATTCAAGTCACTCCAGCTTAGAGAGGGATTTGAGGCCGGTGTGACTGAAGGCTGCATTCAGCTGAAGTTCAGCGTAAGTTGGTCACACTTTCCATCAATTAAGCAAGCAGGGATCTGGTGTGAGCAAGTAGTGCTGTTGGGTGTAGGTGTTGCCTCTTCTTCATCAGCTGCCTGTGGGCAGGTGTTTGTGCCTATGGACTCTGCACTTATATAAGCCTAATTCTGGCAGGTGTAGGGTTTCTTGTGTCTGGGGAGCAGAGCTGCATCTTGGCTCACACTCTGCATCTGTCTCATCAACTTGAAGGCTGGGAGACCTTTGTGGTTCCGTGCTGGTAACGAGGACAGGAGTACTTCTGGGGTTTGCTGTTGTGTGAAGATCCCTGGAAATCTCTAGTCCTGCTCTGTGGGCGATGGGGAGGTCCAGGGTGTGCTCAGTACCCATGAGGAGTGATGGGAGAAAAAAGTTGTGGGGCTCCTTTGGAGATCCGCACCCAGCACATTCCCAGCACAGGTGACTTGGAAAGGACAAATGTCGTTGTGAATCACACATCTGAGATAGGAGTCTGGGGGAGTCTGGCACACCTCGATCTTACTCACTTGCCATTTTTAGAGAAAGGTCCCAAATGTAAATTGGAGGAAGGTGACTTCCCAGCAGTTCCTGGGCTGACTTCCAGCCTTCCATGAGACCCAGCATGGCTAGAAAGGCAGGGTGGATGTTCCCAAAGCAGGTGTCACGTGGCAGTGAAGGAGGTCTCCAGAGCAGCAATGGTGGTCAGGTTCATGGGTGCTTTTTGCAAAGGGACTGTTACATAAGATCAATTTTAGGCTCCTGCTTTTGCTGGAGAGAGTGGAGACAACTAAATTGCGCTGTACCATGAGTGACTCTGCAAAATGGTGTTATGCTTGTGAGAAAGTGTCGCTGGTCAAAAGCCCACGTGTGCATCACGCCAGCCTGAAGGGCACTCGGGCTGAGCCAGGTCCTGCACCTGCTCCGTGCTGCAATGATTCTCTTCACCTCGGTGCTATTCTAATTTACAACAGCGTAAATTGAAGCCTGGTCCAGCTTACTGCTTTGGTTTTCTCTTTTTTTGGGGAATAAAATAGAAGTCTTTCCAGGAATCTGGTGGCCCTAAGCTGGAGTACATGACTCTGGTCTCCAGCTGTTTCACACAATCCCTATGGTACAAATGCTGAGCATCATGGGTTCTGCTGTCTGCACCTCTTAGCAGAGGAAGTATTAGTTTTAATGGGCAGCAACCTATGAGATAATAAATATTTATTCGAGTGCTGCAGCATCCTAATGAAGCTTAACAATGTTATAAACCACATAATGTGAACCAAATAAGGTATTTTGCCAATTTAAATATTTCTACCTAATAAACCTGAAGCTTTTCCTGTTTAAATGTCTATCCAGGAAGGCTGAAGTCAAAGTAATGTTAAAAACGTTGTGAAGAGGGAGGATGGGAGACAGGATTATGTACAGACTCCCTAAAATAATGACTCCTTGGTTATTACACTGTGTATTATTTATGCTCCCCTCTTATATTTCTCTATTATGCTCCCCTTTTCACATCTGTACTCCCACTTTGGGGATCATTGTATATATACTGTATAGTACCCCAGGAACACTCGTAAATGCATTGACTCCCACAGTTATAATTTTTCCATTCCAAAAGAATACACAGCACAGATAATGATTTTTCTTATTTTTCTGCATTTAATGCCTTCTAAATGGCAACTTGGTGACAGTATCTGCTTCAAACTTTCCAGAACTCTGCCATAAAGTAAAGAGAGTCTATTACTGGTATAGATTTCATGTTCACTTAGTCTGCTCTGAAAGGGTGTGTGGACATGTATGCACAATGTGTGATGATTAGAAATGCTCTTTGCATTTGTAAAGCCCCAGACTTTTGTCTGTTTAGTAATAGATCATGGAAACAGTGCAGAGCATTGCTTCGTACAGGAATGATGCTGTAGTGTTTGTGCTGATCCCTATATGGTTTTTAACATGTGAAAAGAAGGCTGTGAAGGGCGTATTTTTCATTTCCTGATAATTGTAGTAGGTAGTTACCAAGAGTGAATGAAGTGAGCTGCACTTCAAATGTGCATCTCCTGCCAGATACAATATTTCATAGCATTAGAATGGGGCATTGCTGTATGAAATATTGCTGTTGAGGATGGCAAACACGTAGTCCTCAATGTTGATGGAATAGGGAGTCCATGTCCTGTACGAAACGGGGACTTGCAGAGGGGAAAATAGCTTCATATTAACAGAGGAATTAATGTGTTGTATTCTGATGGAAGGAGTTCTTGTGACTGTCCTAAGTAATGAGTTACATGGGTACTTCTCTGAGTTTCTCTGACTATTTTTCATCTTAATACAGCTGTTTCCGAGATCCGTGAGGAAACAGAAGTTGAGGCACTGTGTGTGACTATGGAAATCACAACTGCTAAAATACTGGATTTAAGTCTGACTAAGCAGAACATGAAAAGTTGCCCAGAACCTGCATTGTTTTACAAAATCCAGAAGCAGGGATGTTGTGTGGTAGCAGTAGCACAATCCTTGCCTTAAGCCACTACAGATAAAATATGATATTACAAATGGTAGGTAAGATCCTCAGTGGGTACCAGGTGGCTTAACTCATCTTGAATGCACAAATTTCTGTCAGCCAAACACTATTGTTTCAACAAAGATCAGGTTGAGATGATTTTCCAGAAAGAGTCTCCTCTGAGTACTGGAGTACCAATTCCTACTCGGATGCAAGGCCCCAAACCTTGAGTTTCCTCTTCATCTCCTGGTTGGCAACTTTAGCGCTTCCACACAGGATTTCTACTGCCAGGGCTTGGCGCAGCCTTTCAAGCAGAGAGCTCCTCTGGCAGGACGAGCTTCTGTTGCATTGCCCATCTCTTCCCACAGGGAAGCTCACTGCGGCGCTGCACTCCTATGGCTGACTGGAAGACCCCACTGCTTAGCGGATGCTTTCTTCCAGCCCAACTTGCCAAGTGGACTCTGTCCCCTTGTACCATTTTCTGTGAACATTTTTAAGTAAAATGACACTATTAGCCATCACAGAACTCTGATTCACATCTATAAATGGTGCAGCTGAATGATCAATTCTATTGATATCTTCCACGTGGCTCTGTCAGAATGCTCACAGAGAGCTGGACTGTTCTAGACCTGCAGGTACATCACCAGACTAACACCACTCTGTTGGCATCTCTATAGATTTCTCAGTTTCCTTTTTAATGGTGTCATATGCATATTTAGGGGGAGAAAAGAGCAAACCTGTTTGAATTTCAAAGAATTGATCATATCTGTCAAATGAGTCGATTGTTTGTACACAAGGGAAGTGCATTTAACATGATCTTATAAAATAAATAGTTGTTCAGGTGCGTAAGTCAGGACAGGCTGTCATTAGGTGTAAATCAATACCAGGTTCAGTGGCCTGGCAGAAGGATCTAGCCCTTATGCCTGTGAATGACACAAGAATGTTACAGCTCAGCTGGCCCATTGATTTCAACACTGTGTTAATGATGGGCGGAACAGAGATGCTTCCATAATTTCACCAGTGCCCTGTGTTCTTCTGTGGAGGTTATGGACTTCAGGTTGATTTTTACTTTGTAAGAGTCTGATAATTGTTTATTATTATTATTAAGACTTGGTTTTGTTAGTAAGAATGTTCCTGTCCTGGGGAGGTGAATGGTTTGAGTTGACATTGGTGGCTGGGATTGAGAAAGCAGATCAGGGGTGGCAGAGAAGAACCAGCAGGGTAAAGTAGATGATTCTGCCCCTCTGCTCTCATAAGGGCTTCCCTGGAGCCCTGCATTCAGTTCTGGAGTCCTCAGCACATGAAGGGCATGGATCTGTTAGAGTGAGTCCAGAAGAGGTTATGGAGACAATCCAAGGGCTGGAGCACCTTCCATACAAGCACAAGCTGAGAGAGTTGGGGTTGTTCAGCCTCGAGAAGAGAAGGCTCTGGGGAGATCTTAGAGCAGCCTCCTGGTGCTGAAAGGGGCCCCCGGAAAGCTGGGGAGGGGCTCTTGATCAGGGAGTGCAGGGATGGGATGAGGGGGAACGGTTTTCAGCTGAAAGAGGGGAGATTGAGATGGGATCTTAGGGAGAAATGTTTTGCTGTGAGGGTGGGGAGGCCCTGGCCCAGGTTGCCCAGAGCAGTGGTGGCTGCCCCATCCCTGGAGGTGTTGAAGGCCAGGTTGGATGGGGCTTGGAGCCCCCTGATCCAGTGGGAGGGTTCCCTGCCCATGGCAGGGGGTGGCACTGGATGGGCTTTAAGATCTCTTCCAATGCAAACCATTCTATTCTATGATAACTATTATTTCCCTGTAAGGCAAAATATTGCCGATAGCAAAGGAAATGTGTGTGTGGAGGAAAATATCAGTGGGGCGGGAGATGGTGAGTACAGAGGTGCCGAACACAGTAGCAATGGCAGCTATCGATAGGGAATGGTTAATTTCTTCCTGTGATGCGCTGCTAATTTGACGAGGCCTTGTCCTTCTTTAATAGCCAAGCCACCTGTCAAAGACGACAGCAATAGCTGTAGCTGAACCAAAACTTTTGGCGGATTTTTCACATCCTCTTGTCTATTGTTTTCACTAAATCTCCTTATTTATGCCAGTTCCAATGTAAGTGAAAGGTGAAGGCTCGTGACTCCGATAGGCAGAGCAGCGCAGCAGCGAAATGTGATAAACTGTTTCCTTCCTTTAAACTGCACAAAGGCTGGGGTAATGCTTCTCCTGGGGTCTGTGCCAGAGCTGGGGCTGGGGAGCCCTGCTCCCCCCAGGCACCTGCAGCTGTTCCCCCAGGAGTGTGGAGAAGCCACATGGATTTGATCTTTCTGTGAACTCCAAAGCTTATGTGTTTCCTGGAAAAACACTGCTAACTCTCTGCAATTTCACTTAAATGCAGATAATACAGAACTTAAGAGAAGCTACTCTAGCTCTTACACATTAATCATTTAATTCTTGCTTCTCTCCTTGCCCCTTGTTGTCTTGGGAAGGGAATGGAAACCGAGAAGCTCTCTGTGTGCCTTACTCCATGCCAGCTGCCACCATGGTCCCCAAGCTTGGTGTTCCCACCAGCAGACCTGCCGTGCTGCAACCGTGTTGTTTTACACCTTCCTGTTATGCAGCAAACGGCCCTCTGTGTGTTTGTTCAGGATATAAGAATATGAAAAATTGCTGATGATAGATCATCTCCATAAATCTTGCAGACAATAAGTCATAAAGCCCTGTGTCCTTACACATGGCCATAGCCCAAGGACATCTTTGCCAGATGGGAGCAGCAACCCCTGGAAAAAGAAAATCCAGTGGAAAAATTGTTCTCACTGTTTACAGCACCTAGAGTGGAAGCTGTGATCTGGGAAGGCTGGGCTTTCCTTTTCTTTTCTATCTCCTCAGTGTTACACTAACATGCCCATTTCATGGTGAGACTCCCTGTCACAGTTTAGCCCCAGCCCAGCTAACTTCGGCAGCTAAAAGCATGCCATTGAGTCCTAAATCCCCCATCCCCAGGGGAAGTGGGATAGGAAAATGGGAGGAAAAGGGCTTGCTAGTTGAAAACTGAAACTACAGGTTTGATGAAATGATGATGATAATAAAATAATGAAGTATGATACCTGAGATTGCACCCCCACCCCTCGCTGACTGTGTCACCACAAATGCTGTAGCGCAGACACGAGGGAGTGGGTCCGCAGCAAGGAGGGGGCTGGGCAAAGGAACTGGATTCGGGAACGCACGGATCCAGAATCAGGAGCAACCAGACTAGTGAGGTCCTCACTGGACATTAGCCATGGCAGAAGAGAGCGAGACTCCCATGTTTTGTAATGAGTTTGATGTATATGGGTTGGAATCCTCTGTTGGTCAGTTTGGGGTCACCTGTCCAGTCCACCCTTCCCTGCAGGTGTGGCCTTTTTCATCAGTTCGAGATGGCCTTGCTTACTGGAGGAATAATTATAAACATTGGATTTTCTGCATCCCAATGTTCCATGTTGCCACTTCTAGAGAGGAACTGTCCAGGAAACATGCAGTTAACTTCCAGAATACAGAGTTACTTAGACTGGGCTGAGCCAGATTCAGAAAACCAGCCCCAAACTCAAACCATAACAATCCCCTGTGTGTTAATTAAAAAGCACCATCATTTCTAACTTCTCCTTTGCATCAGTTGCTACAGGACAGCAGTGTGACTGACCATAAGGAGACCTTCAGAAGCTTCCACGTTTCACACATTTCTCCTCCCAGCATCCCTCCTCCTGCCTCCACACCCAGCTTAGGTGTTTTTCTCCCAGGCAGCTTAAAAGAAAGACAACTAGGTTATGGTCTGGAAATTGTCTTCCGTCTATAAGAGAGGCCTGATTAGCTTTTTCCTCCTCTGGTTTGCATATTTATCAAGGCAAATTAAAGGAGTCTTGTCTAATAATCGTGCCAAGCTGTGAAATCCCTCTGCTCTTGAATAGAACCAAAGGGCTCTGGTGACAGCAAACGAAACCTAGTGAAAGCGCCAGGCTTTACTCTGCATTTGCATGGAGTGGTTGAGGCTGGGAGTTCTTTTCCCCTCATGATGAATCTCTACTTTTATTGTCATTCTCTTCCCTTTGTGACTCTGTCCACAGAAAATTAAAAATTAATCTAAATAGCAGCGCACACTTTACAATAACTCTCGGTGGGGTAAGGCTTTAAGAGAGGCACTCTGTGATTTACCATTAAAAAGTGCTAGTGCTCCCAGCCTGAAACGTGGCTGCTTTATTACTGAGGGAAGGTTGTCCCTGCCTGCATGAAGGGCTCACACCACCTTTCACTGGACCCTGCTCATCAGCCCTGTGACAAGCTCTGGTGCTGCCTGAAGTCCATGCTGGGATCTGGTGCGATGGGGATTGAAAGTGGGGTTTGCAGGGAATTGTTTTCTGTTCTTCCAAGTGTCCACCCTCTGAGCCCAGAGGGGAGGTTTCCTTTGCTCTTAGGATGTGAGTGACCTCCTCGCTGCTTCTGTGCAAGAGGGCTGAAATAACCTGTCGAAGTGACTGTAGCTCAGCAGCCAACACAGGTCTCCATCCTCCATCCCAGAGTTCAGAGCATGCTTTGCTGCTGTAAGAAAACACTGATGCCCCCTTGCACTCTAGGCAGCAGTAAATTAATGTAGGAGAGTGGGAAAAATGGATCTCTTAACCTGCTAAGTATGTGTCCGCCTTTGCACTTTGCGAAAGAGGAAAAGGCAAATTCTGCCTTGGTGCGCCCCTGGCAGGGCATATTTTAAGGTGGCTGCCTGAAACTACGTTGGGTTTCTCTGTGGCTGACTCTCCTGCTGATGTTAGAGGTCTGTAGCACTGGTCTCACTGAGCTGTGTCTGCTGTTGGAAGCCTAGGGATGAGAAGTGCCTCTTTGTCCAGCTGGAGCCTGGGCATGACCACTGAGCACGGGACCCTTGGCGTTTATGCAGGAGAAAGGGAAAACACGGATAAGGCTCTCGAAAGGGCCTTTTAAGTTGAAAGAGGGGAGACTGAAATGAGATCTTAGGAAGAAATGTTTTCCTGTGAGGGGGGAGAGGCCCTGGCCCAGGTTGCCCAGGGCAGTGGTGGCTGCCCCATCCCTGGAGGTGTTCCAGGCCAGGTTGGATGGGGCTTGGAGCCCCCTGATCCAGTGGGAGGTGTCCCTGCCCATGGCAGGGGGTTGAACTGGATGGGATTTAAGGTCCCTTCCAACCCAAACCATTCCATGATCCTATGGAAATATGATGTGTGTCTCAGGGGGCAGGGGGAATCTCTCTGCAAATGGGAATTTCTTAATCATTGGTTCTGCTCCCTTTTGCTGTTCAGTCACACTGCTGACTTCAGTGCCAAAATAACTTTTTAATATAATTTTTTGCAACAAAGAGAAGGAAAACTGGAGGGAGCGCACCTGCAGAGCTTGGTGAAGGGGGGCCACGGAGGCAAAGCTTTGCTGTCTGTGAATGCCCTTGGCTATGCATCGTGCACCTGGAGCTGCAGAGGAGGCATCGTCCTCAGGAGTCAGTTGTGCTGGACATGCAAATCCCTGTGCTGATGTGCCAGGAGCCTCCTGACTGTATCTCAGACCAGGCTTTTGCAAGTTGTACTCATCTGACTGATTATTCTTTAATTTTTTTGTGTGCTTTCAGCAGCTTGTTCCCAAATAAAGCAATACTGAGAGGAGATATCAGAGTCTTGGTAGTGCACAAACCTCTCATTTTCCCTTTCTTCCGCTTCCTGCAGTAATTTCATTTTTCCTGTTCACTGACAGAGTTTGGCATTGGAGGCAAAAATTAAAAATTCATCAACCAATGGCTCTGTAACCGTTGTGAAATAAATCCATCATCACTCAGGTATTATTTGTTGCTGGGTAAAATTAGGTTGTATTTAAATTAATATGACTCAAACAATAAAGCGAATTTCTTTTCACTCTTTTTATTTAAAAAGGGGAAAAATCCTTTCCTTGTCTGACATTTTTAAGAGTTATATATATATTTATTCTGGGAGGGATCATCTGATTTGGTCCTAAGCCTTCTCAGAAGAGTTCTCAACATGTGCTGAAGTGTTGTTAATGCTTGATATCCCAGTTTGAGATGCAAGGGATGTCTTAAAAATAGCCAAAACTCAGATGAACCAGCATTTGAGAAGCAGGGGAAGGGAAAGGAAAGCTTTGGTTGTACAATTAGGTATTGACTAGTAAAAAAGAAAAATCAAATTTTTGACCTGAATACTGTGTCAAAGTCGTTACAGATTTTCATCCTCATAGTGAGGTTGTATCCTTTATAGCAACATTTGGTAGTTGCTTTAAATTGTTAAACGTGTTTCATAGGGTTGTAGCTCTTTGAGCCTAGTTTGCAAAGAAGGCTGCTGCCTGTGTTCTTAAGGTAGGTTAATGATGACTTTCCTAGTGCAACGTGTCCAGGACACTGAGGTTAATAAAACCCGTAGCTCTTCTTCATGACTATCATGGGATGTTTAATGTTCAGGAGTGTGCAAGACCTCAGCTTAATGTTCCATATGAAGAATAGTGTTGCCAAGTACTCATCATCCCTAGTGCCGGCACAGGGCATTAGAGGTGCATCTAGAGCATGCTCAAGAGGAGTTCAAGCACCTCCGAGCTCTGCCATCCACCTTCGTGATTGAGGACGAGGAGCTGGGACTGGCTAGCAGGGTTTCCCGTCTGGTGGTCCACAGCCACTGCCTGGCTCAAGGAGCATTTCGCCGGAGAGGCTCAAGTCCCAGTCTCCAGCGCAACTTAGCTGATGATCATTCTGAGCTGGCTCAATGAAAGTGTTTGTTTATTTGATATGATCTCTTTATTTTCCTCTTTCCTCCCCTCTTGCCACCCCCATCGGAAAATGGGAAGGAATTTTTTGGGGGGGTGTGGAATAATGAAAGATTCGTATGGGAGGGCAGAGTTTGCTCTTGTGAAAACTCTCTGAAACAAAGGAAGAAAGAAGGTGGGTGGAAGGGGGAGTAAATTTCTCCCTTCCTCTTTCCCCTCCCTCCAAAAAGAGTTTGAGATTTTAAAATAGTCCAGCATTGTTCTGGGACTTAGTGGGCTTTTCTAGCTGTGAATATTGCAGCAAATACCACAGCAATGACAGTATAGCACTGTCTGTATTCTCTCTGTGCGCTGGCTGGACAGGGATTTTTCATTTCATGCATCATTTACAGCCTTCTGCATTGATCTACAAAGTCAGTGCGTATTGCTAACACAAAGAGAAAGAAGAAAGGGAAGAGATAGGCCTGAATGACAAAGTTCAGAGCTGAAATCAAATCTCAGTTCAAACTTCCCCAAAGCATTGGTTGTGCCTTACTGTTTGCCTCGTGCTAAAAGAAGGATGGTTTAGATCACAAAGATCAGATAGAGGTCTGAGCCAAGTTTTCAAGGCCCCTAAGCTCCAGAAAAAAATTGAATCCGGGCTGTTCCGTAACAAGGAAAGGTCAAAACCTCAGCCTGGGATTTTCAGCCCCAAAGAGAGATCACTGGATGTATCTGTCCACTGGGAAATGGTTGTGTTTGCCATCTTTGACACCTGCTTTTCCCGTGAGTGAAGACAAGGGGATATTTCAGAGTACTATAAGGTGGTTTTGCTAATTTATGCCAATTCCTGACAGTTTCTAATGGATGGCTCACTGAGCTGTTATCCCACACCGTAGCACTTGAGTGCCGTGTTCTTTCCTTAGCTGCACTTCCATGTCCTGGTGCAAGAGGGAACAGAGATGCAAAGGGAGGATGAAAGTGAGGGCAAGAGCACAAAGACTAGAGGAAGAACATAGGGTATCGTGCTGGAATGATTGTGGTGGAAGAGATGACCGAAGGTATTCTCTCAGCTTTCAGTTCACTGACAGTGAAGCCCACTGCTTTTCTTTGAAATTAGACACAGGTTCTCAAAAAATAAAGAGAGGAGGTTGGGTCTGGTTTGCTTGACTCACCAGGGAATTTTATAGGAAAAGAAGTGCAAACCAGAGGAGAAATGCTATCTTCTATCATTCGTCTCATTTGCCAAGTGCACTTCATACTAAAATCTCTTCCTCTGGCAAAATTTTATGTCTACCAGCACAAACTTTTCTTTTTTGTTTATTTAAAAAGGTTGCATTTTGTGATGTTAATTTTTTAAAACACTCTGTCTAGGCATGTATCACACACATGCAATTCTGCTTTATCATAGTAACAAGTACTCTAATCTCTCTCATCTGCTTTAATGAACTACTAGTATAATCTTGTCATTTCGGTTTGCTGTACCTTGGCATTCAGAGCAGTCTCATTTCCCCTGCCAATTGCCCAAGGCTATTAGTTGGCAACAAAGCTCACTTGCAAAACCAACACCAACCAAAAGCAGCAATGCCACAAGGTAAAAAGTTTGTCTCCAGCTGCTTCTTCAGCAGCTGGGCAAGTTCTGCAAGTTCCTCAGCGTGCTCACCTGAGCTGCGATGTGCCCAGCCAGCCCCTCGCTTGGGCTGAGCCACTGTAGGAAGGACCAACATGTCCCGCGGGATGCAGGTGGCTGGTGTGCAGTGCCCTGGGCTCTCGCAAATCCTCCGCTGGGGTAGGAGCTCTGCTGTGCCTGGCCACAGGAGGAGCAGGGCCGTGCTTTTATGGGGATTTTGGACCTGTTGCCAAGATCAAAAGGAATGAGGTGCTTCAGATATTACAGGTAGGAGAAGCACGAAAGAGAGTTGGAGTTTCTTAACCCAGAGAAGAGAAGGCTCTGAGGAGACTTCATAGAAGCCTTCCAGGACTGAAAGGGGCTCCAGGAGAGCTGGGAAGGGGCTCTGAATCAGGGAGTTCAGGGACAGGATGAGGGGGAACAATTTGAAGCTGAAAGAGGGGAGACTGAGATGCAATCTTAGGAAGAAGTATTTCCTGTGAGGGTGGGGAGGCCCTGGCCCAGGGTGCCCAGAGCATTGGTGGCTGCCCCATCCCTGGAGGTGTTCAAGGCCAGGTTGGATGGGGCTTGGAGCCCCCTGATCCAGTGGGAGGTGTCCCAGCCCATGGCAGAGTGTTGGGACTGAAAGGACTTCAAGGTCCTTTCTAACCCAACCCATTCTATGGTTCTGTGAAACATGTTGGCTTCTGTATAATACCCAATCAAAGGCAGAGGAAGCAGGAGGAGGAAAATGCTGCATCTACATCGGCATGGTGGAATCAGTAGAAAGGAAACTGAGGCATGAACAGAGGACTGCGATCCCTCTGTGATGCTGCCCAACATCTTACTGAAATCTGGTCATAACTTGGTGAAACCCAAGCATCTTTCTGGAGCAGCCCGATGGCCCCAGCAGAGGTGTGCACACCTGTGGATGGCTGGTGGTTTGAGATGCACTTATTCTCTCTTGCATGTGCTCTGCCCTCTGCAAAGCCCTGGGCTCACTGAAAAGTGCCAGCTATAAGGGAACAAAACCCTCAAGATGTGGATCTCCCCACAAACACCACTCCCTCTTCCTCAGCGGCGAGTGTACTGTTCATATACATTGAAACCAAGAAGAAATTTCTAAACCACCCACCTCTGCATGTTTTTGGAACCAAGTGAAATGTCCTCTAAAGGCAAACCCCAAAGTTTCCATGCAGAAGCCAAACATGGTATTGGGGTAATTACTTGATGGTCCAGAAATTCCTCTTGGCCTGTGCCTTATCCTAGGCTCTCCTTTCAGCATCTGCAATGTCTTAGCAGGTGGTAGGATGAGCCCGCGCAGAGGCTATGCCTGACCCTCAGAGGGCACAATGCTGTGTGTGAGGGTGGTTGTCTGCTCTCCTGGGGAACACCTTGGGCTGTACATGCAGGAGCAATGAGTATCACTGAATAACTTCAGGTGGCCCTCAGACTTATGTTTCAGCAGAGATGCCATTCCAGGCAGCTCTCCAGTCCTGTTATATCATAACAAACTGTATTTACTTCTAATCTATATATGTTGGTCCTGGCTGGGTGTTTCTGCTCTTCTTTGTTGAGTACAAGAAATATCATCCCATGTGGGTCCTTCTAGATCACCATCAAATTGCATCCTAACCTTGGAGCTAAGCGGCTGGAATCAGGCTTTTGGGTTTTCAGATCAATCTTTGATCTCTGTTTAGGTATCTGTGAAAATGTCATTGTGCCAAATGTAATCGGTCTTTAACATTTTGATCATAAGAGCAAATGGGAGTGGTCCTGTCACCCTCACTGCAACCCCAGGCTGCTATCGGTGACAATCACCTCCGAGCCACTATCAGACTGTATCAGTCATGACTACACAGAGGGCTTCCATTCAGTAGCTTTCTAAGTCATGACTGATCTCAAAACAGCATAAAAGTGTATCAGATGGTTCAGAAGATCCACCAAACCTTATACATGGTGTTCTCATGTCCCTCCAATCTGATGAAGATAAATTTTCTGGCCTTCACCTTTTCCTTTCTGTGCCTGTAGTGTTCTCATTTGTGGTGCGCTTGTAATGACGTCTATCTGCCACTGCTTTGAATACAATCTCTGGGTGAGTGAGCATTCAACCAAATGTTACAAGGTTTAGTAGATCTGGCATCTCAAATTAAGTGGCCTCAGAATCATTACGCTATGGACTATTTCTACTTGGAAGTTTTTGTGTCTGTTTTGCTAAGAGATTCAAGGCAAAAAGAGATTTAATGGGCTGTCTTATGCTCAAGCCTACCTCATCTTTGAGAGTCATCTTTGAAAAATACCTGTGCACTGGGGAGCTGAGAATTGTCCCTGTGAAGGGCTGCAAGATGGAGATGGAAGGGTTTATAACATGGGAACCCAGAGCCGGGCTTCAGAGCTGGGCAGGGGATGTAGTTCTTCTGAGTTCATCTTTTTTTCTTTTTTTTTTTTTTTCAGTCGAGTGTCTTACCAATAGTGGTATTAACAAGAATTAATTATCACACTTGATAAAGATTGGCAATCATTCCTCCCAGTAACGATCAGGTTCTCACAATCCACTAAGATTTCCTGTTTCTTCATGCTCAACTCCTCTTGGGTCACTTGGCCCTTGATGGATCCTGGGTGAAATGGGAACACTTCTTAGTAAGCTGAGCCTGTGTTTGTCTCCTTGGATATCAAAATTAACTCCCTGTTAAAAACACTGTGCTATTTAAACATATTGCTTTGGCTTTTATTTTTTAAGCCGGTGTTTCCACCTCTGTCAGTGACATAGACTTGTTGCCATGAAAAACCAGTAAGAAAGCACGGTTCTTATCTGCTGTAATCTAATAAGCCATCAGGGTGGAAAAAAAGGAGGTCAGCCAAATGCGGCTCCTTTCAGTTTAAAATTCTGAAAATGACTCACTCCTTACTTAGGCTTATAAGGAGCTCCCGCCCACTTAGGGCAAGCTTCTAATTTCAGTTGCCCTGGCGTAAACCCAAAGGGCTTCCATTGAAGTGGATGAAGCTCCTGTCGATTTACATAGCTGCAAAAGGGATGAAGGCCTGGCCTTGGGCACAGCCTCCTCTCCAGGAAGGGAGGCCAATGGGACAGGACAGTGAGCTCAGGCCTGCGTGCAAGCCCAGGTGCTGGCTATGAAGTTTCTGAGAATGCTGTTGGTGTCAGAGTAGCACTGGGTTTATGTGTCCCTACACGTTGTACTACCAGCCAGTTTAGTTCTCAAAATCTATTTTTTTAACTCTGAAGACCCAGTGTTCCTCATAGGAGAGAGAAAAGTGTTCAGTGCTTTCAAAAGTGAACGTGAGCTTACTTTTCTTCTCCCAAATAACAAGTGACAGGTCAAGAGGAAATGGCCTCAAATTCCACCAGGGGATATTTAGACTGGATATTAGAAAAAATTCCTTCCCTGAAAGAGTGGTGAAGCACTAGAAGAAGCTGCCCAGGGCAGTGGCGGAGTCTCCATCCCTGAAGGGGTTCAAAAAACATGTAGGTGTGGCACTTCAGGACATGATTTAGTAGGCACAGTGGGGCTGGGCTGACAGTTGGACTGGATGAGCTCAGAGGTGTTCTCCATCTTTCTATGAGCTCCACAGCTTCTCGAACATTTCCATTCAATATGTCTTAGATATCAGTGGTTAAAAAAACAGAGATGTATTGGTTAAGTAGTCCCGACTGTTCTAACCTTCCTTTCCTCCTAAGAGATGTAAGATGCCTCTGCTTTTCTTTTCAATAATTTTTTCTTAACTCCTCTTTCTGTTCCCCTGTCTTGCTTCCCTGCCTTGCCCCATCACTCTTCTGGAAAAGAAACCAAGGGAGTGCCTAAAGTGTCTGGCAGCAGTAACACAGCACACAGCAATGCAATGGATGTCAGGCACTGAAACGCCTCCAATGTTTCTGGGATGCTCCTCAGGCTCAGTGGCAATGACTGCCCGGGCCCCTTGCCAAAATCTTGTCCCAAAAGAAGTTCTTGGAGGAGTTTGGAAATCACTGAGATCTTGAGGCCACCTTGGTCAATCAGGGTGCTCCCTAACATTGTTCGTATGAAGGCTATTGATTTGGACTAAGGGGCAAAATGTACCCTAAGGCAACAATATCTGTACTAAGAGGGTGTTTCAGCTGGAAGGAGATCAGGAGTCACGGTCCTTCATACCTGAGTGCAGACTTGTATAGGAAAAATAGTGCAGCAGGGAAGAGCACCAAAACCCCAATGTACAAGGACAGTGCTTTCAACATTGTGGCAGGAAGCACCACCAGGGGAAAGTGCCGCTCTCCAAGTCAGAACTTGGCCAAAGTGCTTGTGTTAAGCAGCTGTGTACTTGGAGAGGGCAAAACAAGCCTCAAACTCTTTTGGAGCCAGTCAGGATGTCAGTGTTATATCCACAAGATGACACCTTAAAAAGTGTGGTGTTAGCTCACGAGTTTCGGTGTTGACTCAAAGGAAGAGTACCACCTACTCAAGCAGAGCGGCGTTTCCTGGGCTCCTGGCCTGATGCTGGCCATGCTTGCCTTGGCTACCGTGCCAATGCACACTTGCAAAGGGGCTGCAGCAGGACACACATCGGTCTCAAGTATCTTCATATTTACCACTGACATTTTACCTCCCAGAAAAGCAGGGCAGAGGTTGTTGCCTCGGTCTGGCTTAGTGAGACCTTGTGCACAAGCCTGTCTATAAATGTCCGGGATGAATAACATCCAGGCACTTACAGGCTTAGCATGTCAAAATCTGTTGTGATTTATTGTGATTTAAAATAATTCCTAGAAATCATTCTCCATACACCTGCTGTATAGTTGTTTCACAGAAGGGCTGTTTCCAATCACCAAACAGAGCGAGGTTCAAGGCCAAAGTCAGGGAGTTCTGACTAATAGGACAATTCAAATATTCTACAGCAAAATACTTTGTTTTCATTCTGTAGCTTTTTGTGGTGATTTTACTGTTCATTTTCATTCTGGACTGTCAACCAAGTTGAAGGCAAATTTTATTCATGAGGTTCAAATGGTAAGACTTTTGATTCTTGGCTGCCAATAATGATGCCAGGCCCCGTGCAAAGCTCTGACCGAAAATGCCTTGCTCTGGCAGCCCAAAGTCTCTCCAGAGCCAGTTGTTTTACATAGGAGATAAGCCTTGGTGCTTCGGAGGGTCCAGGCTGATGGTGGGGTGGGGCGGGGAGGGCTAAGCTGGAGAAAGAATGAAACAGCTATGAATTTGTGTTCAGCTTCTTGTGTTCTCCCACTGTATCAAAAATGCTTTAACCTTGTCAGAGCTTTTCAGAGGATATTACTCAGAAATTTCAGTTTCAGACATGCACTGCTTTCAAGAGTGTTTATTTAATTGGTCTTTTTCACTCTTTCTCCCTTCCTGTGAGCCCTGGATCTGTACAGGTTTGGAAAAAATCCACAAAGCTGCTGTACCTGTGAGAGTTCCAGCATGTTGCACCACAGCAATGAGTTTAATGTTTCACCGCGGTATTGCTTGAGATGCCTTTGCACTACATGTGCGCATCGGAATAACATTTCTAAGCAAATAAGCAGTCTCTGTCTACTGCAGATGAGACCAAAGCTCTTTCAAATCCTGTGTTCCCCTATTGGTTTGGCCCCAAGTGCTAAGATACTCTTGGAAGAGCGTTTATTTTCCCAAAAGTCCTCCTCGCTCCCCAAGAAAAAACTCTGAGCAAAGTTGCCATAATATTGGTACCTCTGTAGTTTTATTCATTTTACTGTACATTTTCTTTTCAACCAAGATGGAAATTCCTACCATCTGCTTTGTACATTGCACCGCTTGAACAGAAACTCTACTCTGGGTTGCCTCTAATTGCTAGTTGCTGATGCGTTTTCACCTTTAAAGCATTCATCCCTGATCCTATCGAAAAGTCTTCCTCTGCTCTTCTTTAGCTCTTGTGCCTTAAGCTCAGTGCAAGCAGTGCTCAAATGAAACTGGAGGCCTCAGCTGGTTTCCTGGAGGCTTTGTTGAAGCGCTGCTGTCATGCTGCCAGCTGCACTCGGTCCCCGGGGCTGCAACCTACTGCCAGTGCCTCATGGGATGGAGCTGGGGTTAGAAACGCAAGCATGTGCGTAAAAAAAATTAAAAATTAGCTCTTTTAAATTAAAACTTTCCACGTAGTTGATCTTTCGTCAAATAATGATCTGAAATGACATGCCTGCTCTCCAAATCTAATTGTTAATCGGTCAATCGACCTCCGACTGACTGGCATATTGCTCTGATCATCTGAACGCCTCCTGGCACCATTTCCCCGGCTCAGGTTAGTTGCTTCTACTTGTACAATCTGGTTGCAAAATGTCAGTGCTCTGAATCACCAGGGCCAGTGCCAAGCCCCGCAGCGCCTGTGGAAAGGGCTCCCTAAAAGCTCCCAAGCTTTGCATGATACCTTGGATGCCTCATGCTCGGGTAGCAGGGCCTGTGCACTGAGGATGCCGCGTGGCTCACTCTGGTGCGGGGATTCGGCCACAAGGCCGTGGGATTGTAAGCGCTAATCTGTGGCGGAAGGCACTCTGTGCTTGAGCAGCGCTGCCAGCCCTTTATCAGATTTTAATACAAAACAAGGGCAATTAATTTCTACGCCCTTATCTTATCTTACTGATCTTATAAGCCCTTTCGAAGTTTGGTTTCTTGTTTCCAGTTCCTGTTCACCAGCTGTAACACAGTTACAGTTCAGAAATCTATAATTCAAACTTCCAGACCAAATGCTCTTCCCATGCAGGTCTTTTCATAATTGGTTTTCAGCCCAGTCTGCTCCGCGATGTGTAATTGTTAGCAGTTGTGAAAAGATAACTCACATTTTTAAAAGCCCAACACTTGCTCTGTGCAGATAAAAACTGTGACAAATTATGTTCCCAAAAAATCATAAAAGTGGAGAGACATGTTAATAACCAAAGGTGAAGTTTCATTTGGAGGTCAGCGAGAGCTATTAAAGTGGTCAGTAATTCCAGGGTTTGCCAGTAGCGATTTGACCATATCACTTATCTGCTCCAGTCCATGCTTAAGCATCTCCCTCAGTGAAAAAATAATCCACTGAGAGTAATACCAGAGGTCAGAGGTAACTATGGAGAAAAAGCAATATTGTCAAAGTAAACTAGGCTTTCAAGTACAGGCATTCAAATTCCCAGTCCATTAAAATGTTTCAACTTTGACAATTTTAGCACACTATTTGGACATGTTATTGAATATATTGTTTTTCATTATATTCAGATTAAATGGGAAAAAAAAAGAAAGAAAGAAAGTATCAAGTAGATCATGTTAAAAAGAGTAGAAGGTAAGGACTGGCATTTCACACTGTCATATGGAGCGCTGGCAATAAAGGGCAATTTTGAGTTCCAGAATTTTGGACACACTAAAATGGGACCAAATAATAAATGTGGATGTAATGCAGATTTCATGAAGCAGGAGCTGGAATTGCAAAGCATCACTGCTGTCAGCAAGCTGAGGGAATCCCTCCTGCCCAGCCAGCATACTTGCTGGGTGCACCGAAATAAGAGCAGAGCTTGGATTTGCCTCTTTTAGAACTGAAATCCACTTTGAGGTGGTAGGTAATTCCTGATCTTACTGATGTCTGCAGAAGAGGTAAAAAGTAGCAGCAGGATCTGTGCCCCTGCTGTGAGAGTGGCTGTTAGCCTGGGGTTCAGGAATGCCATGCTTGGCTCCCAGCTGCATCTCATCTACTCTGCGATATTCTAGGATTGTTGCTTGAAGGTTTGGACCTGAGACTCTGGCAAATATAATGAGAGAGATTATATGTTAAATTTACTCTGACTGGCTTGGCCGCTCAGCCTGTGAGCGGTGGGGGCTGTGCAAGATTGCACTGGGTGCGTACACCACCCAGAGTGGCAAAGTGTGTAGTTTATTCCCTTTGCTGTTCCATTGGACTCCTCAGGTTATCCACATTATCTAAAAATGAACCTTTCTTTATACATGAAATTATAAATTATTATTGTGCACAAGGCTGTCCCACCAACACTCTTGGACATGGAATAGTCACTGTGCAAGATATACTATCTGTGTGTTTGCACAGT
Source organism: Neomorphus geoffroyi (assembly GCA_033558235.1). Classification (NCBI taxonomy): domain Eukaryota; kingdom Metazoa; phylum Chordata; class Aves; order Cuculiformes; family Neomorphidae; genus Neomorphus; species Neomorphus geoffroyi. Next base: position 1,759,518 of record JAUMJM010000001.1, read on the forward strand.
GCAAGTTTGCCTGTGCTCTTCAGATCTTCTGAGGAATAATCCAGTATTTTTTGGTGTATTCTGTGAAGCATATTTTAATATACCTTTTGTTCAAAAGAAGCTTCCTGTGGTTCAATGATGCTTTGATAGTTCTTAAAGGGCAAGTGTTCACAAGCATTTATATAATGCGTTTATCTAAAATCTTGGAATAACTCTGATAAATATGGATTTATAGCAGGCGAATTTTCATGTTCAAAACATGTTCTCTGATTTACATGTGAGACTACAATGGTTCCCCGCTGCAGGCATTTTCTTACATATTCAATGTACTTTAAAAACAAAACAAAAGTTTAAAAAGCTTAATATACAGCCCGACAAGGAGACATGCAGCAAGGCAGGTAATAAAAATGTCCTGGTTAATCCTCTGCCATTTCAAATGCTCTCATTTCTGGTATTCGAGGTGATTCAATGATGTTATCAATTCACCCCTGCTCTATAGCCTTGAGACACCACATACCTGCCCACATCTGAAACCTGCAGCCATTTGAAATGGGACCTGCCCAATGTTCAGATCGCTGTTACCCAAGTGCTATAAATTCAGATGTTTAGGAACCTGGTGTAACTACTCCGGTCATCGTGCAAAATATAGAATCATAGAATGGTTTGATTTGCAAGGGACCTTAAAGGCCATCCAGTCCAACTCCCCTGTAGTGAGCAGGGACATCTTCAACTCAATCAGGTTGCTCAGAGACCCATCCAACTTGACCTTGAATGTTTCGAGGGATGGGGCTTCTACCACCTCTTTGGGCAACCTGGGCCACTATTTCACCACCTTCAGCGAAAAAAAATTTCCTAATATCTAGTCTAAACTTCTCCTCTTTTAATTTGAAACCATTCCCCTTTGTCCTATTGCTACAGGTCCTGTGGAAAAGTTTTTCCCAGTCTTTCTTATAAGTCCCCTTAAAGTACTGAAAGGTCACAATAAGGTCTTCTCGGAGTCTTCTCTCCTCCAAGCTGAACAACCCCAACTCTCTCAGCCTCTCTCTACAGGGGATGTGTTCCAGACCTTTGATCACTTTAGTGGCCCTCCTCTCAACCTGCTCCAACAGGTCCATGTCCTTCCTGTGCTGAGGGCTCCAAAGCTGGATGCAGTATCCCAGGTGAGGTCTCACCAGAGCAGAGGAGCAGAATCCCCTCCCTCGCCCTGCTGGCAGTGCTTCTTTTGATGCAACCCAGGACACGACTGGACTTCTGGCCTGGAAGTGCACTTTGCTGGCTCATGTCCAGCTTCTCATCCCCTGTCACCCCCAGGTCCTTCTTGGCAAGGCAGCTTTCAGTCTCTTTGTCCTCCACCCTGTTTCAATACTGAGGGCTGCCCTGACCCGGGTGCAGCATCTTGCACTTTGCATTGTTGAGCGCGCGTTCTAGGTTGTGTGCCACACACAGCAAACGTGAATGCACATGGCACACAGCCCCTGGGCTACCAAGGGTGAAACTCCTAAGCTTTTCTGTTATTGTGATGGGGGATACGTGTCAAAAAATGTTATGTTGCAGTGTAAAGGAAAAAACACTCTTATTTCCACAGCTCCTCATCTGAGGGATCCGTTTGTCTTTGTGGAGAAGATGCAAGAAATCTGTTTCCTTCAGGGAAGAGAAAAATAAGAGTAGCGCTGCAAAGCTGGTGAGAGCAGCCCATGGGCTGGGCCTGTTAGAATAAGAAAGGTGCAAAGAGGTCCCTGTATTGAGAAACTCGGATGAGGATACTTAGGTTGAACCTTAAATCCAGCATTCAAGTGTTTGGGTGAGTGTTCTTCAGCTGGTGGTTAAGCTACCCAAGCTGTACTCTGCCGCTGGCAAAGGGAACCCACAGTCTCACCAGGACAGGCACTCTCATCAACCTCCAGATGTTTTGTCTTTTAGTGATTGCTGCGAAAACCAAAAAGAGCAGCCCCCTGTTGCTGTTTTGGTTCTTACGGTGTAAACCTGCCAAAAATCAAAGTACAAGAGGCCCTTCAGTCTCATCAGAAGGTTTTGAATCTGTGTGGGACCTCAGTGGGGAAGAGCTTGGGGAAATTCTTCCTCCTGAATGGATTCAACAGCACCTGAATTTACAGTCTGAATGTACTTCTAAAAATAACTGTAGGAATAACAAGTTCAGCTAGAGAATAGTGTTTGAAATTTTCCCTATCTGCTCACTTAGCTCCTTTTTTTCTTTTTCCTGTTCTGATTTTTTTTTATTTTTTCCTTTCAGTCCCTGTGCAAGATGGTTACTGAGATGCAGTAACATCCACTGGTGGCAGTAATGGCAGTTTTATGGCGTCTCTTAGCTAACCATTATAAGGCAACTCAGTGCACCGAGTGGAAGGCACAATATTGCTTTAACACCCCTCTGATTTCCTTCCTCCCAGGGGGCAAATGCTCTGCAGAGAAACCTCCACACTACTGACCACAATTGCTGTAATTTGTTAGTCTAATGGGAAAAAGTACACAGCCTTCTGAAAAGGGAAGTATAAAATAATATTGTGTGATACTTTATATAAATGGTGTTTGAGCTTCAAAGTGCTTCTGGTTCAGTTGAGCTCTTCCCTTGGAGAGCCTTGATAACCCGGATTAAATCTCCCTGGTAAGGAAAGCATTTATTAATAAATTATACGTCTGCAGTTAGTTGTTGCCTTCAAAAAAGAAGTTAGAACAATTGTAGAAGACGATGTGCTGTATGAGAAACACACAGGCTGAAGAATCATTTAGCAATTAAACTTGAGTTATCCCAGAGTTAAACACATGAGTGTCTGCAATTCCTGGCCTCAAACTGTCTGAGTACAGGGAAAGTTTAGGTTTTGCATCATTTCTTCTCTGGGGAAACTGTATGGTGGGAAGCGATGCTGTGACCCAGCTCTGATACAGGGAGCCTGTGAGATGGGGAGCAGAGTCACAAGGGGCTGAGTAGCATTATGACCTGCTATAACACCAGGCACTGGCATTTGTAGGCATCCAAACCTAATCTGTGTGTCTAAAACAAGGATTTAAGTTCTCAAGACAAGAGACTGATGTTCTGGAGGGTTTCCATGAATGTCTGTGGAGGAGAAAGCCCATCACAGGCTTTCCTGACTGTGCACCCCTGAGTCATGTAGAAATCACCCCGCAACACCTCGTCTCTGTGCGCTGTAGATGTGATCTGTGCAATTAGTTTTCTTTTTGTCAGCTACTTCCAAGTGATTTTCCCTGTGGCTGGCACTCCTCTGGATGTCCTCTGGATGTGTGGCTGGATGATCTCAGAGGTCTTTTCCAAGTGGGTGGTTCTATGATTCTATGAAACACTAAGGTAGCAGAACTACTGCAATTGTGAAGAGAAAAATTACCAAAGCTGGCTGCAAAACAGGACTTGCTCTGGGCTTTTATTCTTTCCTTTTCACATAATTCCTTACTGTCCTCTATAGGATATTTTTTGTAATATAAAAACAACATTAATATTCTGGGGCTCTTACTGACTGTGATGGTGTGTGCCATGGGTACCAGAGTGCTCAGAAGCAGGTGATGGTGTGTGCCATGGGTACCAGGGAGCTCAGAAGCAGGATACTGTTGTCATCTTGCCCCACATGCTGTGCCAGCTGGCAGCAGATAGCACTGCAGCTGAAAGGCATCACTGTGGAGGGCTTTCCCAACCGCCAGCCAGGGATGCTGAGGTGTGTGGGGGTGGCAAGGGCTGGGAGCAAGGAGGCCTGGCTGAAATAAAAAAAATATTAAAAAATCAATCTTTTCCTATAGCTGATCAATATTAATAACCAAGTTGAGTGGCTGAAAAGGATATATGTTTTATTATGAGAGGGAAAATGAGAGAAATAAAAACTGAGACGAAATACCTCTGCTGCTAATCGGACACTAAAATATCAAGTTTAATAGCTGTGCAATGATCACAGGGCTGTTGTAACTGCCTGCAGTTGTTTGAACAAGAGTCTCGAGTTTGCATGTTGTGAGTTATTAGAAAAATCTCTCTGCCATTAAATGCTTTTATAGAAGAGGTACTTAATAAGGACCAAAAAGAGTGGAGGAAACAGAGGAAATAGTGAGCGATGATGCAGAAGATGCCTGAAAGACAGATTATCTGGTGTCATATGGTGTTTGATGCCTTAACTGCAAAATGGGTGACTGAACCAAACGTGAATTAGGGTAGCAAGCTGCAAGCTCTTTGCAACTTTCTAAGCTTAGTTCAGGTCCAGCTGTTTCAAAGTTCTAAGGCAGCTTATCCACTCTGCTTGAATAACAAGCTGAACTGGAAAGATATTTCCTTTAAGGCAGGAGGCTCTTTTGCTGTGGTTGAAGACTTTGCACAGGCGAGGCAAGAAAAGAGGCAGAGAATCCATCTTTCTGTGGTTCCTGTTAGAAACTTATCCACCTTTCTGCAGAGGAGAGGTCGGAGGAGTTAAAGCCTAAAACTCTTTCGCAACTTGAAAGCCATAAATGTGAGCAAAGAAATGAGGCTAAATAGTTGTGTTCAAGTCTGAAAGTAATAAAGAAGAAAAAATATCAGATGATCCACTTCTTAGAAGTCCTTGTTACTAGGACATCTTGTTTCCAGTTTTTCTCTCTCCAGAGTTCGTTCCTCTCAAAGGGTATTTACCCAGAGTAACCTCCCTACTGCAAACGCACTTATCTCTGCTTTATATCAGCCTGAAGGATTAGGGGTGTGGATCTGTTTTCCAGACTGACCGTCTGACTTACTGACCTGAGCTGGGTTGCTCACAAAGCAGCACGTGATGCCACTCCTGTCAAAACCACAATTAGTCAAAACCCTTTACAGGAAACACGAGCCCAATAAGAAGGGACGGAATAGGAAATCACATGGTTCATACATAACCTGTGCGCAGCAAGAAGGTACACAAATCTCTTCTGCTGCCACTTGCCAGCTGCAATTAGGTCAATGGAGAGAGCAATGAACAGGTTGGTGTTTGTAAAGCATTTTCCATCTTCCAAACAGTTTCAAGCATTAAAAATGAATCTTCACCCCGCACTTGGAGAAAACATTATTGTTCAAGATTCAACTGGATGCTCTCTTTGCTCATGAATTGCCTCTGAGTGTCTCAGATGGGTGTGTCAAGTACCATGGGAGCAGTCTGGATTGGCACCCAAGTGTGGAGTCCTCACGGCACTGTTCCCTCTCCTTCAGCGGGGCTGGGACCTTGTTATCCTGCTCTCCATCCTGGGCACGTTCGAGTGTCTACTACTTGAAATTTTGACTCGCCTATCATGCCACTCACAGACATCAACTGCTGTCTACAGAGCATAACAGTTTTCCAAGTCCCTCTGTTTTCCAGTGTGTATCCTGTACACAAGGAGACCACAGGGGTTTACTGTCCATGACCTCAGTGCCCCAGCCCATCTGACATAAAGTTGTAGGGCAGCCCCCATTTATTAAGCTTGGAAATGGAGTCACAGACCAAAGCAGATGACTCCATTTAGCACATATGGTGCTGGAATTGGTTAAAGTGTCACTAGGGAACACTAGAACTGATTTTTTTCATTATTCTACAAGCACAATAAAATAACAGCTATAGGGCAATTGTTGAGGCAAAATGATTCAACACAAAATTAATAATTAAAAAAAATCAAGGACCACTCATGCTCAGGAAAGGAACACAAGGGAAATACTGACAGTTAAATAACACAACTTGAGACAGACTCTTCTCTCCTGTGCTATTGAGTATTCTGACACCATGCCTGTAGAAGTGAGAAAAGGTCGATACATCAGTGCCATTGTGAGGAACCGCTCAGTGCTGGTGTGGCACCCACTGCCAGCACATCTCAGGTTTGCCCTGGACAGATTCCTCTGCCAGAATGGATCTGCCTTTTCCAACCTGTACAGCAATATAGTTTGCAATCACAGCAGCTTAAAAAACAACTTAGGAAGGAGTGGAATGAATGCTGTGTGTCTTATATCCAGTGCCTAATACAGTGTGGGTTCCTGCTGAAGTGGTTCTTGTGACTGGATATTCATAACCCTAAACCTTTCATTAGGCAGGGGCAGTTGAAAGTCTCCATGCTACCTTGCCATATGCTTTCTAAATCAGAACTACGTGGCATCTCTGAGCTCTTTACTTTTCTGATGGATTTGTTTTAACATTGTCTCCGAGTTCAAAACAAAGAAGTGCTGGAAAACATGTTGAGATTATTTATTATTAGATATATTCAGGCTCGGAATATTCTTAGCTAACAGAAGAGTAGAACAGAAACCATTCAGGACTAGTTTTCTCTGTTCTAAAATAATCCTATCTAAAATGAGCTCATTTGGCTGGGATGTTTTCAGTAAGTGGTGCCAAGGGAAGGTTACTGCTGTTCCTCTGGCACTGTCGTTTGGGCAGAGACAATCTCCTGCAAAACCAAGGTGAAATGGCAGATCCATTTGCCTTGCCATGCCTCTGCAATGCATAAAATTAGGCAAGGCACAATGGGATATTTCCCTTTGAACAGCACTAAAGTGTGGTTCTTTGGCCTAGTCTACGGAGGTGACTGAGACCGAAGTGCCTCAGGATTCCAGCGTGAACTCAAATATTTTTCCTGAATATTTTTCACATGGAGTATGACCCCCACGGGCATGCCAGCAGCTTTTCCAACTCAGTTCGTAGAACCTCTCATCAGGGTGAGTGCAGTTTGAGAGGTCAGTTCCATTTTAAAAGGGAGATTAAAACTATCTAACTTTAATGCAAGCAGAATCAGGATGCTGGAGTTTTTATTATTTAATCAATGCTTGATTAATATATGTGAGTGGACTTGGGATCAAGTTTATAGTTAGATTTGCATAAGTTCACGCCCGCGCTCCCAGCCCTGTGGCTGTCATTGACTCACCTTTGAAGGAAACCCGTGGGCAAAGGATGAAACCCACGACTGCTTTTTGCTTCTCCTCACTGTAATACATTGCATCTCCTCTACCCCAAATAGATACTTTGAGGCTTTGCTGCTTCAAGTAAAAAATTAATGAAAGCACTCTACAAGTAACCACACAAAAATGACTTGGTGAGTGTGAGGAAGAGAGGAAGGGTAATTTCAAGAAAGAGCCTGAATTCTGAGCTAGCTTCAGTGTGGCTTGTCCTCATAAGCAATAAAGTAATTTTGTGTCATTTGTGACCAAAAAAACAGAGTAACAGATGCCTTTGCCTCGCTGTGACTCCACTATGCTGGTGGTTGGAGTCTGTTGGTGACTCTAGGATTGTGAGTACACCCTCCTTAGATTTACACAATTCGCATATTGGATGTGATAAAATTCATTACTGGGGCTCCTAGTTGGGGCCCTCCGCCCCAGCCTTGATGCCACCTGTGATGTTCAGTCTCCCTGTCTCCCGTTAGGTTCTTGTGCAGGTTCAGTGCAGCAGGTCACCAGCATCAGGGCGGTTTTCCCTCCCCTTCTTCCCTGTGTGATGTAATCATTCTGAAGATGGGCAGCCCCAGCAATAACAGTCTTTCAGATATCTATTAATATTTTAACATGCTTTTAAGAAAATTCTGCCTTTTGTAATTCTGGTCTCAGAACAGACACATACAATGGTTAATGATACACTTTATCCTTAGAGCAGTTGTTTGGTAGGTGTTTCATTTGTTTGGACTCACAGCTTATCTACTATTAAAAATACCTTCTTTGTCAGTAGTTTGTTTAGATGCTAGGTGGAATTGATCTGATGGCCAGAAGAAAGCTACACTTGTTTTTCCAAAAAGAAAAAATGATTAAGATTGTGGCTTCCTTTTTTAGCTTCAAGCCCAGGCTTTGCCTTTGCCCTCTGGTACCCAATTCTCACTGAACACAGCAGGACCATCTGTATGTTTATGGTCCTCAAGTATGTTAGCTTTAGATATCATAGAATCCTAGAATAGCTTGAGTTAGAAGGGACCTCAAAGCCCATCCAGTTCCATCCCCCTGCCTTGGGCAGCGACACCTCCCACTGGATCAAGGGGCTCCAAGCCCCATCCAGCCTGGCCTTGAACTGCCAACTGGAACTTCAACTGGCCAGTTTGCCTGAAGACAATAAAAAGAGCTTCTTTAAATATGTCAACAGCAGCAGGAGGACAAAGGAGTCTCTCCCTCCCTTGCTGGGTGCAGAAGTGACAGTAGCGATGAGGGATGAGGACACGGCAGAGGCACTTAATGCCTTATTTGCCTCGGTCTTTAATTCCAAGGAGGAATGTCCTAGGGATACTCAGTCCTCTAAACCAGAAGATAGTGGGAATGAAGCTCCAGCTGTTCCAGAGGACTTGATTAGAGACCAGCCTGGCCAATTAGATGCACATAAGTCTATGGGATCTGATGGGATCGATTCAAGGGTATTAAGAGAAAGGCTGTGGATGTGGTGTACCTGGACTTCAGTAAAGCCTTTGACACCATTTCTCACAGTATCCGGCTGGAGAAACTGGCTGCCACCGGCGTGGACAGGCACAGACTCTGCTGGGTTAAAAACTGGCTGGATGGCTGGGCCCAAAGGGTTGTGGTAAATGGAATTAAACCCAGTTGGAAACTGGTCACGAACAGTGTTCCCCAGGGTTCAGTGCTGGGTCCAGTCCTGCTCAACATCTTTATCAATGATCTCGATGAAGGCATCGAGTGCACCCTCAGCAAGTTTGCAGATGACACCAAGCTGGGTGGGAGTGTGGATCTGCTTGAAGGAAGGGAGGCTCTGCAGAGGGATCTGGACAGGCTGGATCAATGGGCTGAGACCAACAGGATGAGGTTCAACAAGGCCAAGTGCAGAGTCCTCCATTTGGGTCACAACAACCCCCTGCAGCATTACAGACTTGGGGAAGAGTGGCTGGAGAGCTGCCTGGCAGAGAAAGCCCTGGGGGTGTTGGCTGACAGCGGCTGAACATGAGCCAGCAGTGGCCCAGGTGGTGAAGAGAGCCAGTGGCATCTTGGCCTGTGTCAGACACAGCATGGCCAGCAGGAGCAGGGAGGGGATTGTGCCCCTGTGCTCAGCGCTGGTGAGGCCGCACCTCGAGTGCTGGGGTCAGTTTTGGGCCCCTCACTCCAAGAAGGACATTGAGGGGCTGGAGCGCGTGCAGAGAAGGGCAGCGAGGCTGGGGAGGGGCTGGAGAACAAGCCCTACAAGAAGAAACTGAGGGAGCTGGGGTTGTTTAGCTTAGAGGAGAGGAGGCTGAGGGGAGACCTCATCCCTGTATACAACTGCCTGAAAGGAGGTTGTGACGGGGTGGGTGCTGGGCTCTTCTCACAAGTAAGAGCAATAGGACAAGAGGAAATGGACGCAAGTTGTGCCAGGGGAGGTTTAGACTGGACATTAGGAAGAATTTCTTGACCGAAAGGGAGGTCAGGGATGGCACAGCTGCCCAGGGAGGTGGTGGAGTCACCATCCCTGGAGGTGTTTAAAAGACGGGTAGTGAGCTTCTTAGGGACAGGGTTTAGTAGGGAGACAGGCATGGTTGAATTCGATGATTTCAGAGGTGTCTTCCAACCTTATGATTCTATGATTCTATAAAATGTACATCTCCACAAATGATCTCTTGTTCATGGCCATACATCTGCCACACACAGGGTTCCCATTTCAAAGCAACCCTCCCGGAGCAGTGTGGAGTGATGCACGTCATAACTAAATATTATATAGTGAAAGATATCTTCCACGGTTGAGAAGCTGTAGCAATACAAAGGAGAGCATGCAGTATGTTAATAGGAATCTATAAATTAATCTGTATGTAACACCTTGCTAATGCTTAGATTTTATAGGTATCGTGAGCTGAAAGCTTTATCAGTCATTCATCCTTTATTGTGTTCATTATGGGAATATGACATCTCAATACCAAGTATCTGTGTATATGATAAAACACTTCAGTGAATTGACTGGATGATAGGTACAATATTTCTCCTTTCTGATAATCAGAAATTTAGGATGTATTATTTCGGATAATCCTTAGACATTCCCATACAGATAAATTAACTAACTGGCTGTTAATAATGTTCCAGGGATTTAAAATAATATATTTTCAGTCCTTTATGAGGTTGATCTTAATCTGTAAGCATGTATTGGACTCACAGAAGGGTGAAGGTGTGGCTTCAGTTATTGCTTTGAGGGAATAAAGACAGTACTTCTGTCACATCTTTATTAAAAAAATGGGCAAATATTTTCAGTGTTTCCTGCTCAGAGGAGATGAAAACGAGTGTCCTGGCCACTAGAAATCCCACAGACACTGGTGCCATGAACAGATGTCAAGGCCCACTTCACTAATCACATCTTGTAGGTAGCACCACCATGGTGTATGTTACATCATCTATGAATGACAAGGAGATCTCATCCACCCTGCTGTGAGGAGCGCACTGACCTTGTCCCACCTCAGGGAGAAAGTGGTGGTTGTTCTGAGGACAGGCCACCATTAAGGAAACCTTCAGATTTCTGTCAATGCCATGGTATTAATAGCACAAACATTGACACAGCAAAGCATGTGGTTAAAGACCTGAACGCAAATGCTCTTGTTACTTCACTGAGACATGGATATCGCATAAATCCTATGGTGAATGGGATCCCACCCAAGCAGGTTCTTGAAATAAAGCCAAAGTTTGAGTGTTTGCCTAGATTGTGACCAGAGTATTCCAGATCAATTCAGCTTGGTTAACTCTTCTTTATTTTCTTGAGACACCCCAACTGTTTATACCAGTCTTTCATGCTTTCTTAAATGCATTTGTGGTATCAGTGGGCACTCCATGTACTTCCAAGGCAGCTGGAATGATCAGAGCAAGAAGAAATCATTTGTTTCCCACTGCAGTGAGAAAGCTTTATATTTAACTAACATTCAAAGATTTAAATTTGTATTAATATTCTATGAATGAAACATCATAGCTAGGCTCTCTAAAGTCCTCAAATGAAAGTGAGGTAAAAATACATACGCATTTGCATGTATCTCTCACCTGCACACACACCTATGCATCCAGTGCCAATAATACCACACACATTTAATAATATTAACTGTTGTGTGCAGGAGCAGTGGAGATATAAAACATTTGCTCTTCCTGTAGGCTTGTACTTGATTTTATCTTTGCTGCAGGACAGGCCATGCGTGTAAGTGCCCTTTTAGGGGAATCAGTCTTTGTACAGGCTTTTCAGTACAGATCACTCGATGGGAGCTGCAGCAACAGGAGATACCACCAGAAGGTTTTTAATTTGAAAACACTAGAAATTATGATTGCTTTAGATTGCCTTCTCATTAAAAGATGGAGAAGAAACTTAGCTTCCCAGAACTGTTGAGTTGCTGTGTACCTTGCAGAGAACCTATAGCCAACAGCATCCATGCTCCTCCCACTGCCTGCAGCTGATTCACGGTTTTACGATGGCCAGCAAATGCTGACAAATATGTAGCCCACAGAGCTGAGTAATTTTTTCAGATATTTAATTCAAACTCATTATTCTGAACCTATTTCCAGTGAATTTTGCATTTCCTCTATCTAATGTCTAGACCTTTCTCTTTTACGAACAAAATAAGATATGTTACTTGGTTTATGGAAAAATATTTGGTGATAAAACCTGACTGTGCTGTGAAGCTTAGCAAAAGTGAGAGAAAAAGGTAAATTTAAATAATGTTTCAAAAAGTTAAACTGTCTCACAGTATTGCAATCAGTCTTTTGATTTGGGGAAAGGAGGGAGAAATTGGGCCTGACTCGTGCTCTGACCATTTGGGTTTAGACCTGCTCAATTTCATTGCCATAAATTGTATAGATTGCAGTCATCTACTGCAATCAACATTTCTCTGTTTAAAAAGTAACCACAGCTAGTGTGGTTCAACATGCACTGTAAGTAGAAAAAGCATTGTAGAGGAGGGGGGAAAATATCAGGGAGAGGCGTTCCTGAGTCTATCATGGCTGCAGTGGCTTTTATCCCATATCAGACTGACAGAAGAGATAAACACCCCACATTTTAGTCAGATCCTATTGTTTTGTCAGGGTTACTTAAATGTATTTACAATCTCCAAAGCACTTTTTTTTATAGTAATGGTAGTGAAGTCCTTCCAGAAGGAATAAAGATGATATAATCAAGAATCTCTGTCTTACTGATGGAATGACTTACGTTACAGGGGATATTGTTCTGCTGATCTCCACTAAAATACATATTTACTAGTCAATCTAGTAGTCATCTTGGCAGTCAGTGCCATGATATCACAGCACCGTGTCTGTCAGGAGAACAACAAAGCAAGCAGAAATTCTTTCTCTGGGACCTCTTTTTGTCTCCTTTGATATATCTATATTTAAAAGAAGCTGCATCATTAAAAGAGAATGAGGCACCTTTGCTATGCAGTGTGGTGATCCTGTTCCTTTGGGGTTTCATATGGCAATCAGAAACAGGACATGCTGGGTCAGAAGTGTTGGGAACCCTGGATGCAGTTGGTGGTGACCAGTTAGCTTTGCCAGGGCTACTGGCAAGAAGATGACAAACCATTGTGGATGCAACAGGGCTGGGAATGGATCTAGAGAACAATTCTTATGAGGAGCAGCTCAGGGACCTGTGCTTGTTTAGCCTGGAGACGAAGAGGCTGAGGGGAGACCTCATTGCTCTCTGCAGCTTCTGGAAAGGAGGTTGTAGGGAGGTAAGTGTTGATCTCTTCTCCCAAGAAACAAATATTAGGATAAGATGAAATGAGCTCAAGTTGCACTACGGGAGGTACAGATTAAATACTAGAAACAATTCCTTTACTGAAAGATTGGTGAAGCACTGGAAGAGGCTGCACAGGGAAGTGATGGAGTCTCCATCCTTGGAGGTGTTCAAAAAGTATGCAGACGTGGCACTTCAGGACATAATTTAGTAGGCATGGTGGCTGACAGTTGGCTGGATGATCTTAGAGGTCTCTTCCAAATTTAATGATTCTGTCATTCTATGAGTTGGAGAGATCCCTTGGTGCACAGGTATTCCATACAGCATTTAGTTTTTTATTTATTGTAAATGCACTCACAAGATAATTTTATTCCCCAATGAATAATGACGGGTGACAGGGTCACTTACCTGGGCTCCAGTTTCTGGTCTTCTGCTTCAAGGAATCTTCTTTCCTTTTCCTATTTCAGATGCAACCAAAATCTCAAAATAAATGTTCTACCACTCAGGTTTGCAGGAAAGAAAAAGATAAGACAAATTTGGGTTTTCTGGGAGCACTTTTGCAGTTTCTGAGCTGAGAGCACTTCTCATTGTCTGACACTCCTGTAAATGGGACCTTCATCCTTGCACTAGGACACTGGTCCAGATGTGACGTAGCAGTTTCTGCCTGCTCATACCTGTAGGGAAGAGATCCCATTCAAACATGGCTTCCTGATCAGCATTGCACTGAAAAGCAACAAAACAAGAGATAAAACCTCAATCACAGAAAATCAAGTATGAAAAGCTATGAAACCATATTCCAGTGGGTTTTAGTCATCTGTCAAACCAGGACATCATCACAGGCATTGTGACCTTCGTTTTCTCAGTGAGCCACCACAAAGTTATTTAGCATGGGTGCTCCTGTACCAGCGATACACAGGGAAAACGGAGTGATTGGTGAAGCTTTGATTCCTGCTCCCTCTGTATGTTTTCCTGGCCTGGCAAGATTGTGCAGAACTAAACTAAACTGCTTCAGCCTTGCTAGCTCACCATCCCCCAGGGGCGTTTACCTCCGTATGTGCCTCTGTGTTGGAATAAAGGGAGAAAAATAGACATAAAGGCTTGTGGAAAGGGTGTCTGGCTGCAGAGCTGGCAGCGGGAGGAGCACGATGGGCATGATGTGTTCCCTCCTTGGCACATCCCTGCTGTGGTTACAGTGCTGTACTTTGATTTATCTGTGGTTGCTGCTGGGGCTGCATCAGCAGAGTAGTTAGCAACATGAGCGTCCCTGTCAAGGAACGTCCATGACAAACCATTAAGGAGACGACTTGCTAGAAGGGGGAGCAGAATCAAGAGGAGCCCAGGCCAGTGCTGTGCAGGGAGCGCTCAGGCTTGGAAGGGAGGTGGTGCTCTCCACAGGGGGAAAGGATTAAAGAAAATCTTAATTTTGGCTTCAGGTTCTCTGTGATCTTTGTTATTTATTTACCAGGGCACACATGTCAGGGTACAGTTCTGGGGTATGGATGGTCCCGCAGACACTACACTGTAGGTAACCAGCTCCGTAGAATACACACTAGAACTTCATCTTGCCCTGTTTGTGTCCCTTTCCATGGCAGTGCGTGGTGTTTGCCAGAAGCAGAGAAGACCATCTCTTTTTGATCTTGATAAACTACTGAAAGAATGAATGGCTTTATTCAATGAAAAAGTGAAAGTTTTCCAGAAACTGAAACGCTCTCCTTTTATACCTTTGCAACCTACGATTTGTTTTGTCAGCTACCTTAAGGTGCTGCCAGCTATGAAAAAAGCTATTGCATGCCCCTGCCGTTCAGTTTGGGTGAAATGATCTTTGTAGATGAAGCATATGAATATCAGTTCGCTGCATTTATAAAGACCTTCAGGGTACTTTGGCATGAAAGGTCCCGCACTAGTGAGAGATATTGTTACTATAAAAACATTTTATCCTATTTTAGTATGATGGTTTATTGAGTTTCAAAGTACTTTTCATGGCAAGCATATATATTAACGGCAGCAGCAGAAACAGATGGGAATAAATACATGTTTCCAAATGAACGTTCTGGGCCAAATTCTCTTCCCAATTCTGTATGTTGCAAACTTGGAGTATGTTTAAATTAGAGACAAATCATCTCCTGTACTAGTTTCCTGTACTAGGAATGAAATCACGCTTGATTTCACATAGAAGTAAGAGTGAGGTAGGTCCTGGGCCAAAAAGTTGATTTGGAAACAGTTTTGTCCTTCTCTGGTGTTGCTGCAGCTACACGCAAGCACCTAAAGTTTAGATTGCCGCTCTGTAAAAGGCTTAACAGTACAAGGACAGGCTGAGAGGATTGGGGTTGTTCAGCCTGGAGAAGAGAAGGCTCCACAAAGACCTTATAACAGCCTTCAAGTACTTAAATCCAGTCCGTCATCCCCTGTGAAGAAAAGAACGAACAAATTATGGAATGTTTCTACTCTTGTCCTAGAGAAGGTTTTTATAAAGGAGCTGACGTGAATTGTGCACGTACTTTTATTGTTGCAAACTGATTTAAAATGACAAGCTGGAGCTCTTTCATGTCTAGCCAGAAGTCTATACATGGATTTATGGACATGCTGGAAAAACCTTCCATGTGAAGCTTTTTCCATCCTTACAAAAACAGAGATCAGTTTTGTAAAGGCAAGAGGAGGACATCATACTTTGTAAAGGTCAGGCTTTAATTAAATAATGTCATTTTTCAAGATTTCTATAGAAAACCTATGCAATTCTTAGCAAATTTTTGCCAGTTGTATATTTGTCCCACTTTGTTACTACTCTTAGCTAAAATAATGCGTTACAATAAAACTGTATTAAGGATGCAGTGCTAGGGAAATATATCTCAATCTGATGTTGAAGAAATCCATTGCACATGGCAAAAAGAATTGATCCCTTGGCAGAAAAATAAATTGAAATTAAAGTCAAATATCAGCATGTTAATGAATAATTGAAGTTACAATTTCTCCTGCTCTTCTTCTGGTGGCTCTTCATCTCTTCACACCCATTCACTAGAAATCAGTCAAATTAGTGGAAGTTATTCTTTGGCAGGCCTATAGGTCATAGTGAGTAAGCAGCAACATGTATTTAAACCCTTGATATACTATAAAAACCCCATTCCTACAAAAAGGTGACATAGTCCTTTAAAAATAGCTCTTCCAATTCATTGTGCAAAGACCCTGACAAAGATTGACAGCTTTTAGAAAGGTGTAATGTTCCCAAGCCAACTGCTAGCACAGCTCGAAGAGATAAAGATCAGTAATTCCATCCGGAGAAGAAGGCTAAATGTTAGAGGTTAAGCTGCTATGTTCCTACTACTAATCAAGCTTCAACACCTTATTTTAGCATCATCAGACCTCAATAAGGAAATTGTGAATTATTAAAGCTCTAGCACCCTGGTACACATTGATGCTCTTCTGAGAAGCTGTAGCTTACAACACGCTGGCTGTCGTCTGAACCGACACAGGCTGGATCCTTCTCACTAGGGCCCGATGTGCTATTTTTCTTTCTTTTGCTGCGATGCTGGTAATTTAAGGTTAAGATACTTCTAAGGAGCAGTATGCTGCTCTAATGAGGGCTTAATGAAGTGGAACAGGGAATGTTTGTACAAACCATACTGGACAGACACCTACTGCATATCAAAATCCAGGCATTACAGATCCTGACACTGTGTCTACTTTTGTCCCAGCCTCCATCAGCAGATTTTTTTAACCTGATTTCCCAATGAAATGAGGCTCAGGGGGCGGCGCTCTCTGCCAGCTCTCTTCTCCCCCAATACCTTTCAAACCTACTGATGGGTGTGAGCCAAACCTGATCGATGGTAAAGTCCTATAAGGGGAAATCAGGGCAACGAGCAAGATTCTCACCAGTTCCCTCCTCTGTCTGCCATGTGTGTGTGCACCGAGCCAGCCGCTGGGGTGGGAGTCCGGCCAGGGGGAAGCTGCTTTCTCGGAAGAAATTTCTCCTTCCTCTAAAAGAAGGGTTCAGCTGAGAAACCCGATTTTGAATGCGTGGAAACTGTTACTGTTCATGCAGGAGTGAGAGAAGAGCTTAAGTTAGTCAGCCTTTAGAAATCCTTTCAAAAATTCACTACGGCAAAAGTGCTTTGATTTATGTCTGTGGATGTTGCCTCTATGTAAATTATACTGTAACAACCAGAGATGTCCAAGGGACAAATCCTGCTTTGATTTTCCACAAAGTGCCCCATTTGAAGAACACAGTCAAGTTTTCAGGTTAGTTTTACCTGGGAAAGGGGATGCACAGAAATGTCAGCACTGTCATTTGGTAGCTCTCTCTGAAAGAGTGAGATATGCTGTTTGCAGGGACAGTTATCAGACTGCCCATGCTTTTTTTGGTCTGTCCTCAGCTCATCAAATGAGTCAATCTGGTATGAGTCAATACTGGTATGTATTACCAGTCAAATTTTCAACCAACATTAGGCTGAATGTCTCTGTATGTAACACATCAATATAACTTCATCGATGCTCTGATTTATACCAGTGATAAGTAAAAGAGTTAATCCAGAATTACACTGAGCCGTGCCCGCTAATATGCCTAAAATATCCAGTGTGATCATTACTAGTTGCAACCCTCCAAAGCTATTTCCTGGCATCTGCACTCCCCAGGGGCAGCTCCCCACAGCATTAGTCAACCCAGGCGCTCCTGCTGCTACTGCAGCTCCAAAAGCTGCTGCTCTTAAAAAGAGGCAATGAGGTTATTCTTTTTATTTGCACTCACACTGCCATGATAAACACCCCAGTACACAGGAATTTTTCCCTGGCTGTGGTTGGGAGCAGCACCTCTGACATGATAAGGACTCAGTGTACATATTTTATAATGTTCTTTCCCAGATTTCCAAGTTTAAAGTGGCTTCTTTTGGGACCAGTCTACACTGTTTGGATTTCGGCTCCCATGAACATCATGTCACCTCCCAGCACTGTAACTGTAGCTCTTAGAATTGATTGCTTTAATGTTAATTGTGTTGCTGTGACATTGCATGTATGAGCTGCAAAGAGCAACCTGGCAGGGCTGATGTTACAGGAAATCCCAGGAAGTCTGCAATTACTGCACAGATCAGTGTGATAGGAATGCAGCCTCTTTGTCCTTGCAAGAATCTTTAACTCTAAAAATAAAGAAAAAAATCACATGAAATGTTTCCATTTCACAAATGAGTCCTCCTGGCATTTTCTATTCATTCCTGTAAAATGATGACAACTGTACACGTTCCTATAATATTCCTTCAATCTACATCAGTGGAAAATCCTAAGAGCTTATTAAAGAGATTTATTCTTCCAGCCTTCCAGGTGTAAAGCAGTTTTTTACAAATGTGCTCCATCAGCTTGATCCATGTATGTTTGTTGGAAGGGGCTCTACTTTAAAAGGGGTTTTAAGCAACCTGTGTTTGCTGCCTTTCCAGTGTGGCAAACAGGAAGCAAACAGGTGGCGAATCCCAGGAGTAGCACAATTGCCATTTAATTCCTTAACAAATGCAGAGGGCTTAGAGATGCCTTGTAACTCTGCTCAGATGGGTGCTCGGGCTCTTTAACCGGAGCTTTGCCATTACTTTTGACCTGCATCCATTCGGAAGCTGCCTCTGATGGTGACTGAAGCAGAGGTCTTTGGCTCTCATAATTAAAAATAACAGTCATTGCATTTGTAATTGCTTGTATTTGTCAGATTTCTTACTATTTAATTTAAAGATTAAAAAGAGAAAGGAACTCCAACAAGTAAAGTCTGTATTTCCAAGCAAGGACAGTCATTTCTCTTCCGGTAAACGGAAGTCCCATTGTATCGACAGTGCCACTGAAAAATTGGTGGAACTCAGCAGAAGGAATGCTAGCAATACTGATCCTGAAATGGCCCCTGTTATGCCTGGGAGAAATCCTGGGTTTGTAGAGTGATTCACCCTCCTTCGTCTGCCACCACAGGAAAAGCACAGTAAAAACAAATATACATATACATACACAGCTGACAAGTATCCCTCAGCTTTTCTGAATTAAATGAATTTTGCACATTTTATTTCTTTTTGTTTGCAATCTAGAATGCATTCAGCACTGGGAATCTGCGGGAGAAGTGAAGTCACTAACTCAGCAGGCAGTAAAATGAGTTGTAGCTAGAGATGTTGACTGTGAACAGGCTCCAGCGTCCGCTCACTAAGCAGAAGTGACTGCAGGTGCTTTGCTGGTGCGTGGTGTAACGGTGGCCTGAAACCTGCTCCAGTGTCTGTCTAGAAGCCGTGAATCTCCTGAGCAGGTTGAGAATTGGCAACAGCAGTGTGCCCAGGGCATCTGGGTCAGGCTACATGTGTGGCACAGAGCCTGAGGCTTCTGACACAGACAAGCTGAAAATGCTTTCCTGCTACTAAAAGATCTAACCTTTTTAATTTAATCTTTCATTTAAAATAGAATTAGATTCTATTGACTGTGTTGCAAAGTAGAAATTTTATCCCTGCAAACACCTTATCTTTTAGTCTGCATTACCTATCGCCGCAGGCAGGAGGAAGCCTTAGGCTCTTGCCATTTCTGCCCACCCCTTGGTCTCATTTTTCCTCTCCCAGGCAGCTCTTTTGGAGCTCTTCCAGGCAACAGTCTTTGGCTTGGAGAAATCACAGAGGGAGGGTGGATTTCTGCACACAGCATGTAAATCTGTCAGGTCCATAACTGGACCCAGTTCTTCCCAGAAGTGCCTACAAGTAAAGATGTGTGTATTTGTGCTCCAGTGTGTATAGATGTAGGTGCTTTTAAATTTTACTCCTAACTGCAGCTTTGCCAAGTAGGAGAGTGCTGAGGGGATGGTCAATTCAAATAATCCTAGCTTGAGTAGAACACCAGCAAATACAACTGGGAGGGGAAAGAGAATCATTTTCCAAGCCGTGTGCCTTTACAATTGTCTGATCCTGCTTTAGCAGGATGGCATTGCAGGAGCAAGTTGAAAATCATTGAAAGAAGGAGCTCTCCTGGACTTCTCATGAGCTTACTGAGCCTGGTTATGGCATGGGGAGAGAGAGGGAGGGGGCAAGGTCAGGGGGATAAGTTTCCCTGAATTTTCACAGCCCTAGCAACAGTGAGAGTATTTTTCACAAGAGGCAGCTTTTCTCTGTTAAAAAACAAGCTCCGCTCTGGTTGCAATCTCTTTTCTGGGTGTGTGGAGCTGTAACATGAAGAAGCTCAGCCTGGGAAAGACTGACTTGGGCCCTTTCCAAATAACGCAGGGAAGGCTGGTAGCAGCAACACGACACTGTCAACAAATTGACAATTCACATTCCCTCATGTGGTGTCCAACAGCCACTGCTGCACTTCGCTGTACGCAGTCCAAAAGGGTCCCACTAGGCTGCGGCAGCAAAGACGAGTTTCACCCTAGCAAAATCCAGGCGTCTCCCCCTGCAAATGTGGGGGAGGGAGGAGCTGAGTGAAGAAGGGATTGTCTAACGTTGCTTGGTGAGATGGGTCCTTGTTCTGTCCTTCCCAAGGTTTTGATATAGAAGGGAGTCCTTTTAGGTTAGGCTGGCCTTGGAAAATGGCTGCACTTAGAGCTTGGTGGGGAGGTAAGTTGGTCTCTCCTGGTGATACTGGCAGCACAGAACCAGTGCTGGGTTTAAAAAATTGTCTCCAGTTGTGTTACTAGAGCCTTTTCCCACCTTTCTGAAAGGTGCTGCACTTCATAGGATTTGTAGAAATGTCTCCAAATACAGTCGCTGGAGCACCCACATTTTTGAAGCAGCACAAGTGTGCCTTGGCCATGTAACTCCTGCCATCAGGTAAAGATTTCACACCCTGATGCAGTTATAAAGGATTGGTTTGAAAGCAGCACCCCTAAAAGTGAGAAAATACCTCTCCTACCAGTACCTGGTGTGACCCAAGGCTCCTCTGCCACTAACGCACAGAGGCAGATTCTCCAGGAGAATTAAGGTGACTGCAGCCTTGTTTGTGGAGCTGTGAGTCCCATGATGGAGGTGAGGTTGGGTTCTGAAACAGATGATGTAATTGTCGAATTTTCAAAGATACAGATTAGTTCCCTGTGTGACAGCGGCTGCACCACGTTTCTGAAAGCCAGGCCAAATTAGAAACCTAACTCAACACTTCCATTGTTAAAAGGCTTGGCCTTCCTTTCTCCACTCAGAAACTAATCCTTACCATTACAGCTGCATTCATCATAGCCCTTTCCCATTTGTTTTTGACCAATGTTCAACCGGAGGAGTTTCACAGAGGAAGTGAAACACAAGAGCAGTCACCAGTGATGATGATCTGTCCCTGAAGCCTGATTCAGTGAATTGAACTCATCCATTCAGAGAACAGAAACGTTCAATAAGACATGTGGGCCCGTCCTTTAAGGTATTTAGGTACTTAACTATTAATGTTTCCAGTGGTTGCTGGGTGTATGGGTACTTTCAAAAGCAGAATCTGCCTGGTTCATGACAAGCTGCTCACTCTTGAACATTCAAGCAAACTTTTTTGGAGAAGCTTACCTCTGCACTTACATTGTGATAAATGATGCGGGTTAGAATGAATTCCAACTGATTTTGGCCATGGGAAAATGAAGTGTCTCATCTAAGCTGCTCACCTGGGCTCTCTCTGTAGCAAAGAGGAGCGGCATCTCTTGAGGGCGGCTTCATCCACCTAATTTCAACATCTACCTTTGGATTGGATGAGTTGTCTTGTCATAGAATAATAGAATTGTAAAGGTTGGTTAAGATCTCTCAGCTCATCCAGTCCAACTGTCCGCCCAGCCCCACTGTGTCTGCTAAACCATGTCCTGAAGCACCACGTCTGCATGCTTTTTGAACCCCTCCATGGATTAGGACTCCACCACCTCCTTAGGCAGCCTCTTCCAGCGCTTCACTACTCTGAAGAAATTTTTCCTAATATCCCTTGGTGCAATTTGAGGCCATTTCCTCTCATCCTATCTCTTGTTACTTGGGAGAAGAGACCAACACCAACCTCACCACAGCCTCCTTTCAGGGAGTTGTAGAGAGCAATAAAGTCTCACCTAAGCCTCCTCTTCCCAAGGCTTCTCAGTTGTCACTGCCTTAGCTATTCAGAAAACCTAGAAAACTAGTTTAGCTAAACATCTAACTTCGAGATGACTAAAGTAAGGTGAAACAAATCCCTCTCACTGCAGGTACTTTCAAGTAATGAATAATTTCAGGGTATTTTAATTTTCTTACAGACACTTTAAGAACAGAAAATGAGGTAAAATTAGTCATGTGGTTAATTCATTATGTATAATTCCCCTAGCTAGAATCAGGGCAGAAGCGTGCCCAATAAATCTAACCTCCTGACTCCCATTGACATTTTTACAACTTGAAGAAAACAGAAAACTCCCCAAATTGGCTTTTCACCTAGTCCTGTGAACCAATTTCAAGTCAAAAATTAGAAGTGCTGAGCTCATATGAAGGTCTGAACCACTTGCTGTTTATAGCGATGCAGGAAACCTTCGTGTTAATGAACATTGTAAAATAATCAGAAAAGTGTGTTGGGTCCCGTCACAAAGTGCACACACACACATGCTCACATCAGAAAACCCATCCTTCTGGAAAGACAGGCTTGCTGTAAAAGTTGTGCTTATTTCTGAATGGTGTTGAAATTGTTTTGTAAAAGGTAATCTTACCAAGAGAAAGTGAAAGAGGGGACAGCAAGCTTTCACTGCAAGCCAGCTTCAGCCTTTAAGAGCTGGGCAACTCATCTGCTTGCCTTGGGAGGTGAAAGTCTCTCAACACAGTTTTGTACATGTAGACAGTAATTGTACACAAAATGTGTGTGCTGGGCTTGGTACCACATGGCAACAGTAAAACCTGGTAGTCGCTTGGAGGTGCTGGCAGAGCTGTTTCCTCCACCCTCCACCTTCCTTCCCTGTGCAGAGGGCTTGCAGGTCTGACTCCAGATGCAGTGGTTGAGCTTTATCCTTGCTGTGGAATGAACCATGGTGCTTTATCCAGACACATCCTGAATATGGAGCTGGACATTCGGGGAAATCCTTGGTCTTCTCCAATCCTGTTTGGATCCCATGGAGGGCAGCTGGGAGCCTTCTGCCCTTGCTATTGTATCTTGTGGGGCTGGCAATCCTTGCATGTGTGGCCAGTGGTCCTCTTCCAGGGTACTTACAAATATACAACAAAACCTTTCTTGATTTTCAACCTGTGTGTCTTCATTGATGAAGCACCCCCTTGGTCCCTGACCTAAGGTCAATGACTTTAAAGGACATTAACTAACATTGACTGAGAGATTTGCTAAAGGTCAAGGCTTGAATAATTCAAGCCCCATAAAGATTTCACTAAAGTCAAGGCCCTCTGGGCAAGTACCTAGTTTTCGTGGGCAAGGTGTCTGTATGTCCCTGACAAATGGAGATGGTGCTGCTCCTGTAAGTGGTCCAGGGAGTCTTGTATGAGAGCTGTATATCTCTGCTTTATAACCTCGCAGGGGGAGTTACAGAGTGAAGTGACTGTGCCAAGGAGACAGAGAGGCAAGAGAGGAGGAGAGTTTATTTGCCAGAAACTCGTGTCCCCTTTTTCCATTCGACTTCTTCAGCCATTACAATCTCTACAGTTTGCATGGGTGTCCCACCTCTTCTGAGCATCCTTTGGTAGAGCTGGCAGCAAAATGGCCAAACCGTATCTTTCTGCAAGTTGTTAGCCACTAAATAACTCTGGCATGCAGGACGTTGTTGTTCCTGGCCACGGCAGCAGCAGCGTAGCCCCAAAGTGCAACAGGATGACTTTACAGCCACTGTTTACTTGTATTCAGAGACTGTATTATGGAGAGCGATGTTCTGCCTGGTGGCACCCTGTTCCTTTCAAAGGAGCACAACAATGACTGGGGGGCATATTTTGAGCTCTATACTGAAATCTAAGCTGAAAATAGCATTGAGGTGGAGCTTATGAGTCTTGGAAGAGCCTGTCATTTCATTCCCTTCAGAAAAGACTGTTGACTTCAGAGAATTACAGGCCAGAACTTAAATCCCCTGCAGATTTGACCAATACTAAAACCACCTCATGTTATTGTATAACTCCTAACTGGGGCTCCCTCACTCGGTCACACCTCTCTGAGCTGAGCCGAGTCCTGGTTTGCCTGGGGGTTCAAACCAGGTAGCTGCCAGGTGGGCTTCTGCACAGGCAGGGAAATGATGGAGGTCCTGGAGAAGGGCAGGCAAAGGAGATGCTTGCTTTCCAAGCCAGTAGATCTTCACA
The DNA here is from genome assembly GCA_033558235.1 of Neomorphus geoffroyi. Classification (NCBI taxonomy): domain Eukaryota; kingdom Metazoa; phylum Chordata; class Aves; order Cuculiformes; family Neomorphidae; genus Neomorphus; species Neomorphus geoffroyi. The sequence goes on from JAUMJM010000001.1 coordinate 1,783,246, forward strand.
GCAGCCTGTGCCTGCTCCAAACCTTTCTCCGTTAAACACAGAAAAAGCGCTGCTTGGGGCAGGACTGTAAGTTTTACAGGCTAACAGGGTGCAAGCAGGGATGAGTCTTCTTCTGCAAACCTTGGTAAAGGGTTTAGAGGGGAAACCATATGAGGAACAGCTGAAATCACTTGGTCTGTTCTGCCTGGAGGAGATGGAAGGGAAACCTCATTGCTGTCTGCAGCTTCCTCACACAGGGAGCAGGAGAAGCAGGTGCTGACGACCAATGACAGGACCCGAGGGAACAGCAGGAAGATGCCAGGGGAGGGTTAGGTTGAACATTAGGAAAAGGCTCTTCACCCAGGGCACGGTGGAGCACTGGAACAGCTCCCCAGGGAAGTGGTCACACCAAGCCTGACAATATTCCAGAAGTGTTTGGCCTCTCAGCCACACGGTGTGAGTGTTGGGATTGTCCTGTGCAGGGACCAGAGTTGGGCTCGATGACCCTTGTGGGTCCTTTCCAACTCAGGACATCCTCTGATTCAATGAACCATGCTCCTGCTCTTAGGTGTAGCATCTTTTTGTGTTCGTGCCTGCATGCTGTAGAGCTGGCTCTGACAGTCACAGCCTGCAGACCAGATGAGCTCTCTACCCCAGTTTGGGAAAGCAAATATTGAGAAACCTGCTGGGTTACAACAGGTCTGTGAGCAAAGTAGCCTCATCTGAAAGCAGACGGGTCTCGCCTTGTGCTCATTCATGCACTGTCAGGTGCAAAGGTGAAATGTGTCCTGATCCTTTGCCTTTCTTTGGTGGACGTCACTGGCAAACATCCTTTCTGTGTCCAGAGCTTGTATCAGGCTTTGCTAACTGCATTGTATGATACAAACCCAGTCTCACTAACCCATGGAAACAGACCTAGTGGCTTAAATGAGCCTATCTGTATGAGTAAGAGCTACTCAAATGGAGAATTGTTTGCAGTATTTGTGTCTCTGTTATTTTAACTTTGAGTAATTCAGGAATGACTGTACATATATCCATCTGATGACAGTTGTTTCAATGTTTTCATTCAAAGCACTTCCGAAAAACAGGTGAAGCTGTCTAAAAAGGGCATTTTATAAATGAACCAGACAGTCATTTGAAATGGGGTTTCCTTTGTTTGCTGTTAATAACAAAAGCGTGCATCCCTATTTGAAATTTCTCCTTTTTTTTCCCTGTGCTGGAGCACAGAAAGAATTTAGAGTGCTTTGTGCTGGGGCTGGGGCTGACTCCACCACTACCTGGTAATAAAGCTACAAACATGGATCTATACACTCTAAAAATCAAGAGAATTGCTTAGACAATCATTGAAATGGTATTTGGTTCAATTCCACGTAAAAAAAATATTTTAGATGTTTGACCTGGTGTTATAGGGCCTTTTTTTTGACTCTTCAAAGAGTAATCCCAGTTTACCTTTTTTTTTCCTTTTTTTTTTTTTCTTCCCTTCAGGTTCAACCCCTTTTATCACACTAAAGTGCCAATCAATATTGCGAGATAGATGTTACATCTTAGGTTTTTATAACATTACTTGTCCCAGAAGGGATACTGTATCTTTAAGGAAATGGACCCGATATCCTGTTTCTGAAGGATTAAAACACTTTAAAGAGACAGAAGAGGCTGTAAACCCCTATCATATTCTTATTCTCTCTTCATTATCTTGTCCAGTATCTATCCCTGCTGAGTAAATCTGGTTGTGTGTTTCTCCAAAGTGGTCATAAGAAGAAATTTATTTACTTCTCTTTGCACTGGAGGGGCATTACTGGGTTTCAAGGCTCTCCGAAGTAATAAAGATTTTGCAGTGTGTGCAGAAGGAGCAGAAATTCAGAACTTCTTTTCCCCCTCTGAGGTCGTTTGGCCAGCCTAAAGGGGAGACACTTCTCATTTTCTGACAGGCTTTATTTCCGTAAGATTTTCCAATTAGCAGGAAAAGGTCACACTAATGTTAGTGCTGCTCGGAGGAAGGGGGATCTGGCTATGCAAATAGAGATCTCCTTGAAAGGACAATAGAAAAATATTGTATTTTCTTTAATTTCTTAATTAAAAATTGGAGGGGGAGTGGTGCAAACATGCATGCATGTGTTTGCTGGAGGGGGAAGCGAGCGCTCCCTCTTACCCTGGGATCAGCAGTTTCCCTTCATTTGCAGACCTCACTTTTCTCTGAAACAGCAGATTCGGGCTCCTGTCTGTACGTTTGTCCACCTGGCTGGAAAACAGGGAGCCTGACAGATTGCCACTCTGCAACTGCTCTGTGAGAGGCAGCAACCGAGGTGAGGGGCAGGGAGGCAACAGCTACATAAACCAGATTTCTTTTGGTTCCCAATTAATTTCAAAGATGAATTTGGAGTGAGGTTGGGGTTTTTTTTTCAGATGGTTGGTTTAGGGATTTTTTAATCAAACTGAGCTGAAAACAAACAGCGCTGACTGCAAGCATTTTCCTGCCCCCTCTTTGAGCCCTGCTAGAAACATCTTTCTCTGTCTGTCCTGGTAGCTTTTGTTTTCCGTGCCGAGTGCGTGTGTGTCCCCGCGCACGTGCACATCGAAAGTGCAAGAACTTTTTCCAATGAGGTGAAGAGCCGGGAGGTGTCAGGACTTGCTCACACTCAGCTTTCAAAGAAGCCTCACATTCTTCCTCCTCACAGGGAAGCATCCGTCTCTATTTTTATAGTGGAGGAACAGCCGTGGCCCTAACTCATGCCCTTTTCTCCAAGGAGGGGCTGTAGCAGTTAAATTTGGCTGTGGGCATGGGGAGAGGCAGGTGCACAAGTCTGGAATCTCTCTTCAGGCATTAAACCGGTCCAGCTCCTCCCCAGCATATTTCCTCCTTAAAAACATAACTGGCTTTGCAGCCAGGGAGCCAGAAACCATCTTGGAAGTCAATTTGGTCTTAAAGGTGTTGTGTTAGGGCAAATGGACAGGAGTTCAGTGCCTGCTGACCCTCCTGGGCAGACAATCGGTGCTGTGAGTGATTCACAGGAAACAGAAACTCTTTTCATTTTAGACTATAACTTGCTGAACTACATGCACGCACACATACACATATAAATAGCCACCAGAGAGTTATTTCACAGGAAATTAAATATTTGCAGCTCTCCCACACCATTTCATATCTTGCCAATTCCCATAACCCCCTTTTCAGATCACCAAACCCTGCTGGAGCCCAGAAAGTGTTGATCATAACCAGAAGTTTATACACTGGGAAACATTTCTGCACCAAATCCTTTGCTGGAGTGAACTGGCAGGATGCCACCGAAATCAGAGCCATCGCTGTGATTTACACCAGCTGTGGATCTAGCCCAGAGAAATGTGAAAAACTCAGTGAGCTTTGTGTATCAAAGCATTACGTGACCAGTCCCGTAGTCTTGATAGTAAAAGCTAAAGCATCCTGATTGCCCAAGGAGTGGATCACAGTATTTTTTTTTTCACCTGCATTAAGCAGCCAGCTTAGGCTGCACCATGGAAATCTTCCCTTCCTTCATGGTGGAAAGCAATCTTTTATCTTCCCTGAGTTTCCACCCTGACATTTATACTGAATGACAATTAACTTTCCTTTCCCATTAATCAGAAGTCATTTTCTTTCTGAGAGTGCTTGGTGCTGAAATGTGTCTGGATGTGTGTGTAACTGCAGCGCTTTATGCTGGATGGACTCTCCTTTTCAGGGAGACAAATCTCCCCCGTGATGTCTCTAGGAGGAGAAACACTGCGGGAGGGAGTCTGTGGGATTAGGTGAGACACAGGCTCGTGGGGAAGCACTGGGAGCAGGACTTGAGCGGGATGGGAGTGTGGGGAAGGCCAGGGGCTCCCTGGCAGCAGGAAAATCCAGCACTGTCAGCTTCCAGCGAGCAGCTTGCGCTTACAGATAACGACAGCAAAGCACAGCCACAAAGCGCATTTCCCTTCTCTGCTCTCCCGGCTCCAAGCAGAGCGGCAAGCACACGGAGGTGCGGCTGCAGGCATCGTGTCCTACCGCACCTCCGTCTGCCAACGCCCTCCTCAAGGACCCAACAACTGCAGTCCTTTTCATGGCAATCTGGGTTACAGATACCTTGGAGTTAGGGTTTGCAGGATATGAGACTCCTCCAGATTCACTGCAGAAGCACAAGGTGATTTCTTGCTCACTCTGAAGTGAGTGACAATGCTCCCATTCACTCTGGTGGCACGGGATCAGACTTCACAGGGGAGTTCTGGTAAACTTTTTCAGTTGAGAAATAACCAAAAGGAGGAAAAAATAGATCTCATTCTTTCTTTCTTTTTTTTTTTTTTTAAAAAAAAACCCATAAAGCAGTAACATTGTTTCAGTCTTTAAGTAGCCCTGAAACAGAGAAACCTCTTGAATAATGATCAGTTTTACCCAGTATGAGTGTACGAGTGAAACAAAGAAAATCACATAAATACTTGTTTTAATCTTAGAAATATAAATTAACTTCCATAATAGCCCTCAAAATAGCCATGTCCACTTTAACACCTTTAAGAGGCGTGAGCTGAGGCATGGAGGGCTCCTTGAGTCACTCATTGAGTCAAGTGCAGAACCTCAAACCCTCATTACCAGAGTTTGTGTCTTGAGGTGAACTGAAAACCTAGACAAATACACAAAAAAATCTTGTGAACAGTGAAGCTGAGATTTCTGTTTTGATTTCAATATTCTGTTCATACGCTCGAATGCACCCAGCAACTCGTGGTGGAGGTGCAATGGCATTGGGCTGCAAGGAAGCCACCTCTGAGAAACATTTAAGTTCTCATTGAGTAAAGGTGTCAGACAAGTAAAACCCAATAGCATTTCCTTAGAGAATAAGTCCTTAGGGACTGACACTTTATTTAGATTCATGTTTGGATCCATGAAGTGATACTATTTATCTTTCACATGGTTTAGCTGCATGCAGACAAGACTTGTTTTGGTGTTCAGGAAAATGGGTGTTGGATGCATGAGTGGGATTTGTTGCGTGGTTGTGTTGAATCGTGGTAAGTGACTGTGTTTGGGAGATTGAAACATTTGATAAACACTTGATAGATTTAAAATAAATTAATCCTTACTGTTTATAGGATAAGACAGGATGTTTAACAACTTTAATGCTGTTGTACAAAATAGTCAAAACCATCTAAACATTTTGGTTTTATCCAGGTTGTACAGACCCATGGATATTAGGAAGCACAGGTTTAGCAACAGATGTAGCTGTAGAGCGAGTCCAGGCTGCAGTATTTGAGTACCACTCAGTGCTTGGATAGCTGGATCTGGCAGTCCGTCTCTGGTAGAACGAGTACCTTCCTGAGATTTCAGGTATGAGTTAGCATTTTCACTTTTCTGTCCAAAATCCAGCTTTCACAAGGCTTAAACCTTGGATCATCCACCCGCCCAGCAGCCACAGGCGATGACCTCCAGCACTCAGCACAGGCCAGGTCCCCTGCAGAGTACGACTAGAACCCTATGCTAAACTAGCATCCAGCTGGGGACTTAACGGGATATTGTTATTTAGCTGAGGTCGTGGTTAATAAAAACAAAGCCAGACCAGATGTAGAAACCTGCCAGAGAAACTGGATCATTTCAGAGATTTAAGAGCTTGCAGGACCGTGAGAATCTCTGTGCTATAGGGCTGTCACAGTCCTTTTTTGTGGTATGTAATGTAACTTTGAAACTGCATTTGCCATCGTCAGGCAATTAAAGGCATGCGATGATGCGCTCTCTGATTTTTAATATAGTGAATGTTTTAAAGAACACTTTTCACAATCCAAAAACTGTACCAAAACAATAGGGGGCACACATGTAATGGCATTTTAAAAATCCAGCAGACAATTCCTGCTGGATATCCCTACATTGCTGATACCACCTTAAGTGCACGATATTGATAGTCATTCTACAAATAATTGACTTATTTAAACCAACAAGGGGAAAAAAACCAAATTCATCTGTTATGCTTTCTGTATAGGGACATTAGTTTTGAGCGTATTTTTATTATACCTCTAAGAAAATATATTTCTTGCTGTTATAATACATGGCAACAAACAGAGAGAGATTTGCATTGAGTTGGCACTCATTTCGTTAGGGCTGCCAAAACCGGAGCTCTCTGCAAGTGATATGTTTCACGTTGCAGCGTTCCTCTAAAAACTTGCAGAAGTAAATAAATGATGGTACCATGGATGAAACAGGAGAAAACCGAGCAGTGCTCAAGCCAGGTGCCCAGAATTTCTATCCAGACTGCTGCCAGATTTTTAAAGAATTAAACTTTTCAGATCAAATTCTGTACTCTTTAAGAAATTTTGATGCTAATAAAGTTTTGAGTGGAATGAAGTTTTGTCTTAACAGAGCGCCAGGGACTTTGCATATAACATCTAAGCCAGAACCTGTCAAAACCAGTGGAGAGATTACTGCTGATTTTTGTGATCACCAATGGAATGTGATCTCAAAGGTTTTCCCCCTTCAGCTACTTACCTGTAGGAGGAGTGCTTTCTTAGGCTTTGGTGTGGGTTAATGAACCTTGAATTCCTTTGCAGAGAGAACTGACTTCAAAGCCCACCTGGGAAAGCCCATATGTGGTTGGCTAGCCCAGGGTGTGATGTAAGAGGTGCCTTTGTGAGGTAGGTGTCATCTTCCAGAGCAGAATGATGAAGCTGACCTACTTACATCCCACACAAAATTTTTAGCCACAGCTTAAACAAAAAAAATTGGTTTGCCACGTGTTTTATTTGGAGAGAAGACAGCTGTGGATTCTCTGGTCTAGGAACATATAAAGCACTATTTGAAAAATGCCAATTAGATTAAGTTCCTCAGGAAACCCAGGCCATGGGATGTCCTGTTGCTGCCAAAATACTCAGTCCAGGAGGGCTGAGGATCTCCCAGGCAGGAGCAGGAGTAGAACTAGAGATGACTGAGAAGAGTTAGATCAGAAAATTATTTTAATGCCCCAAGAGTTCAGGAGTTCTCAGGGTCACAGCTTTGGCCCCAGGCACCTCATTTGCCAGTCAGACACCCAGCTCCTCTTTTTGGAACTGATTCTTCCTAAATTAAGATTCTAAGTGTGGTAATATAAATAAATAATAAAATTAATAAAAATAATAAAATTCAGTATTAAAATTGCCATTGGGAAAACCAATAAAAGAAAAAGCCACCAACCATGTAATGGCTACTTTTAACCACTTAACGCACAGTTTAAATCTCTAAAAAGGAATAATAATACATTTATTTCTAAGGTACCTGAAGTTGCCAAAGGCACTCAGGGTGCTCTGCAATATAAAATAGTTTCTAAAAATAAATTAGCGCATTATAAAAAGGCTTTGTGTAGTGAATATACTTAGTGAGCAGGTGAAACGTCTCTGACAGAACATGTTTCTTTTGGAAGAAGCTGCTCTACTCGAATTGAATGAGTTTGAGAGAGTTTCCAATGAGGAACTATTCGAGCAGTTCTGGGTTTTGTATGTGGTCAAAAATATTCCAGAGATGCCAGCTGTGGTTCTGGAATGAAAGGGAGGAGGTGTTGTGGATGGAGACCCTCAGTTCCACTCTGTAATGCCAAGGATGCCCATGCTAGCTGTGCGAGCCCAGGCTCCTTCACAGCCAATGGCCAACTTCCCCTCTCTCCTTCCAGGGACCTCTTGCAACAGAGAAAAGCTGTCCTAGCCACCGAGCCCTAGGAGTAAGGATAAAACTAGTTCTTTTGCCAGCTGAAACTCCCAGGGAATCCAGTAGCGTAGCGGGGACTGGAAGCGGCCAGGCTGGCTGGGGACTGCTAGCTGTGCCTGCGAGGCATCTGTCACCAGGCAAAAGCCCTGCAGAGTGGCAGCGATGCTGTTTTGAAGAGCGGCTTTGTCTCGCCGCAGCCAGCTGGCAAAGGCTTCGATGTGGGGCCCTGCTGGAAAGCAAAAAAATAAAGTCAGGGAGGTGGATTCCCAAGCAGTGGAAAGGGAAGAAGAGGAGGAGGGTTTGTTGTTATTTGCAGTGGCTTTGTCTGTACCGAAATTCCTTCCACAATGAGCTGTGTGTCTCTGGCGGCAGCTCTGGCCAGGATCCACACAGATCAGCTGTTTGATAGTTTTATGAGCTTCTCCCTCTCCCGCCCGTCAGTCGGATCGGGGCTGCGGTGATGCAACGCTTCTTGGAAAGGCATAGCCTCCATCCCAAGCAGCTTTCAGAAGCGCTTCTTGAGAAAGTGAGCTCTTTGAAACAGCCTCGAAGGGAACAGTGCTTCGCTTTCATCTGTATCCTAAGGCCAAATTGACTTGAATACAAATATAAACTTATAACAGCCGTTTCAGTCGTTCTCTTCGTTCGTCTCACAAAAAGCCAGTTTAATGATCTTTCTGAAGGCTGTTTCACTGAGGCAGCAGCAAGGCACCAGCTTTACATCATTACTGAATAGTGCATAAAGGAATTATTTAGCAAGATATTCTGTTTGTTAATAGACCCAAATCGCGGTTCCTTTTACCAAATACTGCTTTTATTTGAGCTCTTTGAATGAATTTCATTCAAACAATGCCAACATCTGATGATAAAACTGCTAATGAGAGGAAAATCATCCCTGGTTTTGATCTAGAGCTCTCATTAATTCCAAACTTTGCTTTTAGTTTGTTTTGCTGATCAAATCATTAGAACAGTTTTTATTACCACTTTGGCTCCCTCCAAAGAGAGTTTGCTCTCCATGAGCCTAAACCCAACTCTCTTTGTTTCCCTGTGTCACATCTCACTGCTGGAATGATATGCTCTGGAAGGGAACTTCATCCAGTGGCCAGGGAGGAGACTCCCAATGCCGGTGAAGCAGGGGACAGTCTGGTGTGTTTATATCTTGGCCCGTATATCTTCTTTGCTGTGTTCTTCGGATTTGTAAGGGTATTTTTCCAGATGAAATATGGCAGAAAATTATGTGTCTGGGGACATTCAGCACTGCATCATGGAAATTTTTGCTTGCTACGTGATGTTTTCCATACTTATTTGCACTGCTCCCTATACCTATTAGCACCTGTTGTGCTGCCTTGTAAGTGGTTATTAATCGCTGTATAATTTTTTGCAGTACCAAGATGCAAGCTGTGCTTTATTTATTTATTTATTTATTTATTTATTTAAAATATAAAGGCCCTAAAGTACAAAGTTTGGAGGTCTTGGCAACATTTTTGCAGTGCTTTCCTCACCCTCCTGGCTGGGAGCTTGAGGAAGGAGGGAGGTGCAGATGTGTCGCATCAAATAGGTACTAACAGACGACTGATGGCCATGCCACTCCCTAGCCAAATATTATGTAGGAATCCTTGCATCCTTTGCCCTTATACAGCCAAAATTGTTTACACTTTCTTTGGAACTTAAAAGAAATTGGAAAAATTAGTACAATTTAAAGGCAAACCATGGAGGAGAGTTAAAACACCCCCTGCTCTCCCACCACCATGATGCAGTAAGATGTCGATCAGACGTTCAAACTGACTCCCCAAAACAATCGTCGTCTGAAAATGACCCTGCCCTGGAGGGCAGAGGCCAGGCCACTGTATTCATTGAAATTTATGAAGATGTAGAAGACAGCAGCTCTATATTAGGAGACCAGGAGACAATTTAAAGCACATTAATGGCAAAGAATTGAGAACATCATAAAAAATAGTCTCTGCAAACTTAAAAGATAGAAGTGAAGGGGGTTTCGTGCTTGTGATCTAAAGTAATTCACATTCCCATTTTCCTTCAATTTGGAATCAGCTTACTATATTATTTTAATATAAATCGGTGTAGAAGAGTGAACAAAATGCTATATTTAAGACAAAGGAGGAAAATAAATAATGTTGCAAAATCAACTTTTGATGGTTGTTCTCATTGTTCCTTTTCCCAGAACTTCCTTGTCAGTTCAGTAAAATTAGTTCTTGTCTGAACCACAGATTCACCATTATATATAGGTGATTTACAATATGAGCAAGAAAATGTGCTGAGATCTGAAGAGAAGAGGTAAAATAGGAAAAAAAATTATATCTTTCAGAGCTGGCCTGGGGTAAGCACTTGCCATGCGTCAGTGTTAGGAGCTCATTGCCAGTAGACTGCACTGTCTCATGTGGGGAACTAAGATTCATGATGCTGTGACTCCAGTACTTGTTCTTCTTTTTGCATCTTCCATCTGGACGATTATGTCGCTTAACTTGTTCAATAATGGTCCAGGCTGAGATGTTTGAGGAGCACTGCCTGACGTGGGCTAATTTTCCATCTCAAATTCCAGTGTTTGTGCCCCATGTACTCTTTGTATCTTAGGTTATTCTGCACCGAGAAGACGCTCTTAGAATCATAGAATCATTAAGTTTGGAAAAGACCTGTAAGACCATCAAGTCCAACTGTCAACCCAACACCACCTTGTAAGAATGGGGAGTTTTTTGGGGTGCTCTTGTTGGAAAGCCCATTCTGCTCAGTGACTGGTGGTCATAGGGGTTTAAGCTCAGTATCTGATGTGAAAGATTTTTGAAAATTCAAAATGTTTGGCTCATGGTCCAAGAGTTTGTACTCCTAAGTAGCTTCTTGAAGACTGTGGCTACTTCTTTCAGTCAAAGCCCTCAGAAGGAGATTGCCTCCTGCAGGAAACCCAGGCAAGCCCCAGTGTACAACTCCAGCAAGCTTGTGCTCTCTGAGAGGGATTTAAGGGGGAATCAAGTCACGCATAGACTGACTCGAAGCGAGACCTCTTCCTGGTGGGAATTTAATCCTAAACAAATTTCATACATTGGCAGATTTGCAAAGCTTAACCTTAAAGGTTAGTCTAAGTTTTATGTACTATTCCATCTGAAGAGAGAGGGGGAAAATTTTCTTTAACCTAATTTACCCCAATGTTTTACACACTAAAAAAAATGTAAAAAACTTTGTAAAAATAGATAAACTGAAAACCGTATTTACCCAGAGAAGTGAAGCAAAGCTGGCCTGCAGCAGAAGTGAGAGCACACCTCTTCTAAAGCTGCTTTAGCTGAGAAGGGAGAGCTTTACAGAGGCCACAGTTAGAGACAACCAAGCTCAAGCGTGCACTGCTTTCTTCTTCCTTCTGGGGATTCATAGTTATGTTTGTTAGAGTGGGAAAAGCTAAAACAAATAGTGGTATTCACTACAGATTGAGAAGATAGAGGTCACCTCTAGTAATATATAGTAGAATTATTCTCCAAAGAGCTCAATTTTAATTACATACTGGTTTAAGAGTATTACTTGCACAAAGCCCTGCTACCTGTTTATGCTTCCAAAACCTAATGGAGTTATATTGAATAACTGAAAGGCCCCCAAATCACACTGACAACTTGTCTTCTAAACTCTGGTCTGTTTTGTCTTAGCCCAAGTGCCAGTGTTAAAGATTATTGATGCAACCGCTTGCTTTTAGATGCTGAATCACATTAGCCTCCCTCCTGCCCTCCTATTTCATTAAGAATCTGGCTTCAGATCAAAAAATGTAATGCCTTCTCCATGTAGGGCCCCATAACTTTCACAAGCCCTAAAAATACAACTGGCAGTGCATTGATTTCTCTCTTTTCTTTCTTCCTCCTTCTCATTCTTGCTTGCTTTTGTTCTTTTGCTCTCTTTTTCCCTCTTTCTTTCTTCATTCTTTCTTTAATTCTACCGCATGTTTTCTCTTTTTTTCCCCACTTGTTTTTTTTTTTTTAATTTTCTCACTGTGTGTCTCTCTCTCTATCTCCTCTCCCCTTTTTTTCTCATGGAGTGGTGAGAGAGAAAAATAGAAGTAGGAGGAGGGCAAAAGGTCAGCATATGAGGAATTCCAGTTTAGCAGACAAAGCCAAAATGCTAAGGCACGTCCACATATTGCATCTAATATTTTTATTACATCTGCTCAGAACAGAGTAATTGTAAGTTGTTATCTTGTTTTCCCATAGGCTATTTTTTTTTTTTTTTACTTCATTGCTGCTGTCTTTGTTAGAGAGATTCAGACAAGTCAGGACTCAGTCCTCTTATTTTCATTCAGAAAAAAAATTCCTGTATTGAAGGTTCTCCCAGAAGCTCTGTTAGAGCAGAAACCAGAGGGTGACCTTACTCAGACCGGTGGGACTCTGTGGTTTTTTCAATGGGATCAGGGTCCACTCTGAGATCTGGATTCCAGATAGAGGATTCTGGAACAGGCTTCCCAAGGAGGTGGATGAGTCTCCATCCCTGGAGGTATTTAAAGACAGGTAGACAAAATGCTCAGGTATGTAGTTTAGTAGTGGACAGTTAGGGTTGGACTTCATGATCTCAAAGGTCTTTTCCAACCAAACTGGTCTATGATTAGGTCCATCTGGCACATAGGTGCTGTAGGAGATGGACAGAGCTCTGCTCTGGGCTGCCCAGCATGCTCAGCTCTTAGCCTCAGACAAGGAATGAAACAGGACTGTAAGAAATAAGGACCTATCCAGTTTTGTAAGGAAGACTGTTCTTCTAGATAACATTGAACAATTTTTTCAGAGTAACTGTTTGTCCCTAGAAACTAGAAAAGTACCTTCCCCAGTGTTCCTGCCAGCGTCATGGGGAGCTTCGTCTTCTCCAAATCTGTGAGCTCATTTCCCTGGGGTTGGCTGCTGGAGCTGAATCCCCCTGAGCCAATGCTACCTGCTGGGGTGAAGGCACACATGTCCAAAGCCTTTTCACTCACAGGCTAGTGATTCTGTTCCGTGGGGCTGATTGTTTTTACATAGCATTGGCCAAAATTCTCTTTGCCAACAGCCAGGTACAAGGGGTTGTACTGAAGGAGAACAGAAATTATCTTGTTGAGTCTCATTTCCTTTTCATTCCTCAGTTTCCAAAACATTACTCTGTATGCTGTTTTCAGTGCCCAGGTACCTGGGTGTAAATCCGTGCAGGAGCAGTACCAATACAGGCACCATTATACCTTCTTTAATTGACTTGGTACACACATTTTACCCCCTCAGGAATCTAGCTGCCTTCCCTGAAACAAGAAAAACACCTTTGAAGTTACCTAAAGACATAGTTTTTAGTTCTTATTTTAATAGACTGTCACATCATTTTTGACAAGAGCTTTCAACCAATATTTTCCCCCAAACAAAAGTCACTTGTGTATTCTTGCCATGCTTTTGCTTCTCTCCCCAGCATCCCTGTGTGATACCAGTCAGAAACAGAAATGATCCCCAAAATCTACCATTTCACCAACAGTGACATTCAGAGTTAAAGCACATCAAAATCTTTGCTGAAGCAAAGTCACACAACACACCTGTTAATATTTTGATTTGTTACTTGCTGATTTTAAGGAACATGTTTGTTTATTTTGTGACTTATTTAGTGCTATCCAGCCCAAGGCATTTATTCTATAACTTTTAAAGTTCTTCAATTGGAACAAGTTTCACATAAAGATCATATTAATTAGGTCCTACACCTAAAGTTCATCTTAATTAACATTGTTTCTTTCCCTGAGGTTCTAGTAATTTGTTAGAATTTGATGTGGATATTCTGGAGCACTTATGGAGTGATAATTAGTCAACAGTTCTTATTTCCATTGCCTTCAATGTGAGCAGGATTAGGCCTGCAAACCACCGTGTGTAACTTGATACAACCATGACAATGTCATTAAACATTGCAATAAATCTCTGTCGCATAAATACCCTTAAACGCACACATGCATGTGCATATCCAATCCCATTTATTCTGAATAAGGAGAATAACTCTGCTGTAGAATCTCATTTACCATTTATTTTACCCATGTAAATTAATTTAGTTGTTTTTCATAACCATTCACATATTCCCCTTCATTTCACAGCTAATTTTTGGGGTTGGTTTGATAGCCAGCTATTATCAGTCAGCTTTTTGGACATGCATCCCTTCTCCATCTTTCTTGTTGCTGCAGCTGCGAAAACAGTTACTTCTTTCTTTATGTCGTATTAAAACAAGTCCTATATCCTTAAATAGGACCATATAAATAGAATAGGAAACCCTCCTAGTGAAATAAATGCTTCAGACTGAAGTTGGGTGCGTTTGTGATTACAGTAGTAAGAGAGTGGTATTGTGCTGTTTGGAATTTAGTTTTGCTGAGTAGGGAAAATTAGTGCAAGTGCTGCAAAAACCCTGTAAAAGCCATGTAGGAAAACATTTCCTGTGAGAAAGCACAGGCATTTAATGCAGCAACGTATGACATCATATCTCCCCTAGAATCATCTCGAGGAATTTCCAGGCTGCTGTAGTGCTGGGCTGTATGGGAAACACTAGGATTTTGTATTTATATGTAGGAAATGCCATTCACTGTTATTACGGGCACACCAGCAACAGGACCTTTGGACAGGTTTCTGGAAGTGTCAGAGTATTTAAAATGCAGATGGATGCACAGATGTCTTTCCAAAACCACTGACTAAATCTGAGCAGAACAAGTGGCTTTTGCAGCTCTAGACACCTTGTAGATACCTTCTCAAAGCTGGACCTTGTCTGCAGAAGTGCAAATGTCCTGCTGATTGAGTGTCGTCTGCAAGAAATATCTGGGATTTGGGTTGGGGGATATTTTTTTTTTTTGCATAACTTTGTTTTCAAAATGAATTTTATCTCTTTTCCTAGGTAGGCGTGCAGGAGAAAGCAGATGATTCTCCTAGGCTCATTTCCAAATACCTGAGTTCTGTATCTCAAAGGGATTGAGGTGTCAAACTGAACTCTGAATGCACGTCCCTAAGTCAGATTTAGTTTTGTCAGTTGTGGCTGCTAAGAGAGGGTCAGATTCAGGATGACAGAATGAGACCAGATAAGGCCTCTTTCTGTGTGCCTGTCTGTACTGCAAGCAGGAGACATATCATCAGCCACCTGAAGATGCATTCAAGATTGCTTTGGTCTCATTGCTCAAGTCACAATCATATTCAGGACGCAGTGAAATGAGCTTCATCCCAGGCTGGCACAGAAGAATGAAGCCAGGGTCTCCAGGGAGCTTGTTTAGTGCCTGCTGAGCGCCACGTTGCTGATGCCCTCTTCACAATGGCTAACAGAGCTGGCCACATGCTGGTGCCCTACAGCAGTGGAGAAGGGCTGCCCTGTCTCTTTCACAGCGTTGGTGGAGCATGACCACCACTGCACAGGGAGGAGGTGCTCCATCACACCACAGTGCTCCCCCCATGCTGCTCTGACCGAGGACAACCACATGCTAACCACACTAACCACACCATCGCTTTGCACTCTGTGGAGGCTGAAATTGCTCTGTGTAGGAGGCTGCAAATTTTGTCTTTGCTGGTTTTGTATCTTGGCAGTGCTCATCTTGGCTATTAACACCACCAAACTGACTGTTGTCATGTAGACTTCTGTACACTATGGAATAAGGATCTTGCATTGGACTTTCCAGGTGAGGCATTAAGAACATCGGCATCACTGCTGTAATGACCTTCGGGGTACGGGATGGTGCCTCACAGCTCCCAAGGCGCTACTCGCGTTTGCTGAGCTGTGTCACTGTACTGGGGGAAAACACGAAAGGCACTTTTCAAGTTTTGCAGCTGTAGGCAGGTTAGGAAAAAAGGAAGAAGGCTATGTAGAAGAAGGGAATGGGAAATGAACAAGATGCAGAACCCGAAAATTAAATAATATTGTTTTTATTCTGGATTTTAAATGGACTTGTGCAGATACATATTGAGATGGGAGCACAGAATGCTAAATATAAAACCTCTGGGCTGAGGGACAAACTGGCATTCCCTCTGTGATCTCAGCTATGGGATTTTGA
Source organism: Neomorphus geoffroyi (assembly GCA_033558235.1). Classification (NCBI taxonomy): domain Eukaryota; kingdom Metazoa; phylum Chordata; class Aves; order Cuculiformes; family Neomorphidae; genus Neomorphus; species Neomorphus geoffroyi. The sequence continues at coordinate 1,798,866 of JAUMJM010000001.1, forward strand.
GTAGGAAAATGTAAGGCACCAGGTAGGCTGCAAGAATCTCCTTCAGTTGGAAGAGAATTATCATTTCTCTCACTGTGAGACATTTAGCTCTTTATTTTGCTTTGTTGAATTAGAAGGAAATTCTGTGCTTTATTTAGTGACAGAAATCATGCAGTGACTTCTTAATTTTAAATGATATTGAATCTCAAAAGTCTCTTGACTGTGGTTAAAATGCCTGAACTGGTTTAATGGAGCTTGGCACGTGTTTAAAAAAGAAGTAGGGGTGGCACCAACCCCTGCGGTTTCCCATCAGAAGACAAAAATTATGTAGAAGAGTGTCAGTCTCGAAGCCCAAAGTGGGTGTACAGGTGGTGCAGTTTCACCTGAACACTTGTTGGGCATCACTTGCACCTACAGGGATCTGCCCAAGCCTTGGGGGAAGACTCGTGCTGGAAAGCTGCTTTGGGCACTAGTAAACAAAACAGTACCGGGACTTTGCATTCCCAGTGCTGGAAGAAGAGCTCCCGTTTCCCTCTGCATAGGGAATAGTTATGCATAGGGTCTGGAGTACAAGTTTTATGAAGGAACTGGGATGGTTTAGCCTGGAGGAGAGGAGGCTGAGGGGAGACCTCATCGCTCTCTACAGCTCCCTGAAAGGAGATTGTGGCGAGGTGGGTGCTGGCTTCTCTCCCAAGTAACGAGTGATAGGATGCGAGGAAATGACCTCAAGTAGCACCAGGGAAGGTTTAGATTGGATATTGGGAACAATATATTTACTGAAAGAGTGGTGAAGCAGTGGCAGAGGCTGCCCAGGGCAGTGGTGGAGTCTCCAGCCCTGAAGGGGTTCAAAGAAATGCAGGGGTGGGTCTTTGGGACCTGGTTTAGTGGGCACAGTGGGCTGACAGTTGGACTGGGTGAGCTTAGAGGTCTTTTCCAACCTTAATGATTCTACGATTATTTGATTCCATGATCCTGGCCCTGCCAACTGGTTAAGAGCATGTGCTAGATGGTGAGGGGCTGTAAGTTGTCACTGCTACCAGCCAAATAAAATAAACCAGGCTCTTGCAAAGGCACCATGGCTAGCAATGTTTCTGAAACTCTTTACAGATTGCAAAGCACTTGTCAATGCTGAGAGTCAGAGGCTGGGTAGCTATCC